>JAVLSZ010000028.1:58666781-59266781 GCA_032313775.1 Urocyon cinereoargenteus
CCTCTGACTCTCGCTCCCTGTCTCGCCAGCTCTCCCTCCCTGTGTCTCTGTCTCTCTCCCCGTCTCTATCTCTCTGCCAGTCTCTCTGGTTCTCCCTCCGTGTCTCTCGCTCCCTGTCTCTGTGTCTCCCCCTTCCTGTCTCTCGGTCTCTCCCTCCCTGTCTCGTTCTCTCTCCATCCTGTCTCTGTGTCCCTCATTGTGTCTTGGTCTCCCTCCCCGTCTCTGGGTCTCTCTGTCTATCTTCCTCACTGTCTCTCAGTGCGTCCCTCCCTGGCTCGTGGACTCTACTTCTTTGTCTGTCCCTCCCTCCGTGTCTGTCCCTCCCTCCCTCCTTCCTTCCCTCCCTCCCTCCCTCCGTTTCCCTCCTTGTCTCGGTCTCTCCCACGCTGTCTCTCTGTCTCTCGCTCGCTGTGTCTCCCCCATCCCTATCTCTCCCTCCCTGTCTGTGTCCCCCTCCCAGACGATCCTCTCAAGAGACGCACAGAAAGCATTTGACAAAACACGGCATCCATTCCTGATCCAAACGCTTCAGAGTGTAGGGACAGAGGGAACGTTCCTCAGCATCTCCAAAGCCATCGACAGAAAGGAAAGCCCACAGCAAATTATCATCCTCCATGTGGAAACACTGGGAGCCTTTCCCCATAGATCGGGAACGAGACACGGATGTCCACTCTCACCACGGCTACTCAACATACAGCTAGACGTCACGGCCTCAGCAATCAGGCCACAAAAAGAAACAAAAGGCATTCAAATCGGCAGAGAAGTAGTCAAACTCTCTCTCTTCGCCGATGACATGATGCCCTACCTGGAAAACCCAAAAGACTCCACCCCAAGATCGCCGGAACTCAAACAGCAGCAAAATCGGCGGCGTGGCAGGATACCAAATCAATGCCCAGAAATTGGTGGCCTCTCCATACGCCAACGACGAGACTGAAAAAAGAGAAATGAAGGAGTCGGTCCCAGTGACAATTGCACCCAAAAGCATGAGATACCTGGGAATACACCTAACCAAAGAGCTAAAGGATCTCTACCCGAAAAACCACAGAACACGTCGGAAAGAAACTGAGGAAGACACAAAGAGATGGAAAACCATTCCATGCTCCTGGATTGGAAGAATTCATATATTGGGAAAATGTCCACCCACGTGACCCAGGGCAATTTACACATGGAACGCAATCCCTATCATCAGAAATACCATGGGCTCTCTTCAGAGAGCTGGAACAAATCATCGGATGATTAGTGTGGAATCAACAGAAAAGATCCCCAATGCCCAGGGCAATATGAGAAAAGAGAACCACAGCTGGCGGCATCACAATGCCGGACTTCAGGTCGTGCTACAAAGCTGTGCTCATCAAGACTGTGTGGTACTGGCACAAAAGCAGACACACAGATCAATGGGACGGACAGAAGAGACAAATCCAGAAGTGGACCCTCAACTCTACCGTCAAGACCGTACATTCGACCAAGCAGGAAAGACCATCTGCTGGAAAAAAGACAGTCTCTTCACGAAAGGCTGCTGGGCATGTTGGACAGCCACACGCAGAGGAATGAAACTGGACCATTCTCTCACACCACCATACACAAAGAGAAACTCAAAAGGGATGAAAGATCTAAATGTGAGACAAGATTCCATCAAACTCCTAGGGGAGAACACAGGCAACACCCTTCTTGAACTGGGCCACAGCAACTTCTTGCAAGATACATCCATGAAGGCCAGGGAAACAGAGCCAAAATGAATCACTGGGACTTCATCAAGATGAGAAGCTTCTGCACAGCAAAAGAAACGCTCAACAAAACTAAAAGACAAACCTCCAGAATGGAAGAAGATATGTGCAAATGACCCGTCCGATAAAGGGCCGGTTATCCAAGATCTCTAAAGGACTTATTCAACTCAACATCAATGAAACCAAGAGTGCCACCCTGAAATGGGCAAAAGACCTGAACAGAAACGTCACACAGGAAGACATCACGTGGCCAACAAGCACATGAGACGATGCTCCGCATCGCCGGCCGTCAGGGAAATACAGAGCAAAAGCACAATGAGATACCACCTCACACCGGTGAGAATGGGGAACGAGAACCAGACAGGAAACAACAAATGTTGGAGAGGATGTGGAGAAAGGGGAATGCTTTCCAAATTCAAAAGTTTCAGAAATCGCCATACTCACCTGATAGGGACGGGGGGGGGGGGTGGGGGGGGGGGTGGGGGGCGTGGGGGGGGGTGGCGGGCGTGCTCCCGCGAGCCTGGGGAGCTTGGGAATGGGGGAAGGGGGGAATGGGGCGGGGCGGAGAGGGGGAGGGGAGGAGGGGGGAGGAGGAAGAGCCAAGGGCCTTGGGGGCGCTCCTGGGGCCCAGCCACCCAGGCCCTCAAGCCACCGCCCCAAGGCCGTGCCCTGACAGTGGACGGTGCCTGCATCCAAACCCCTCTGAGCGTACGCGGATGGGCTCGGCACCATCCCTGAGCCCCGGTGGAGGGGCCCCGTACCCTCCATGAGCCGCCCGGAGGAGACCTGACCCGTAGGAGGCCCCACCGCCAGCCCCCTCTGCCAACAGGTCCCACCAATCCTCCCCCGTGCAGCCCCTTGGTCTCTCGGTCTGTCCCTCCCTGTCTCTGGGTCTCCCTCCCTCTGTCTCTCCCACGCTGTCTAGATTTCACCCTCTTTGTCTCTGTGTCTCCCTCTCTGTGTCTCGGTCTCTCCCTTCCAGTCTCTCGGTGTATCCCTACCTGATTCCCTGCCTCTCCCTCCCTGTCTTTCTGTCTCTCCCTCACCGTCTCTGTCTCTCCGTCCCTGTCTCTCTGACTCTCATCCCTGTGTCTGTGTCTGTCTCTCCCCGCCGCCCCATCTCGGTCTGTCTCCCCCACCCCCCCTCTCCTTCTCTCCCTCCCTCTCTCTGACTCTCACTCCCTGTTTCGCCGGCTCTCCCTCCCTGTGTCTCTGTCTCTCTTTGCGTCTCTATCTCTCCGCCAGTCCCTGTGTGTCTCCCTTCCTATCTCCCGGTCTCTCACTGCCTGTCTCGTTCTCTCCATCCTGTCTCTGTGTCCCCCTCACTGTGTCTCGGTCTCCCTCCCTATCTCTGTCTCTTCCTCCCTGTCTCTCGGTGTGTCCCTCTCTGTCTCTGTCTCTCCCTCCCTGTCTCTCTGACTCTCCTTCCATGTCTGGCTCTCTCCCTCCCTCCCTCAGTCTCCCTCCTTGTCTCGGTCTCTCCCCCGCCGTCTCGCTGTCTCTCCCTCCCCTCCCCTATCTCTCCCTCCCTGTCTGTGTCCCCCTCCCTGTGTCTGTCCGTCCCTCCGGTTCTCTGTCTCTCCTTCCCTCTCCATGTCAATCAAAGAAAGGATGACAACCGTAGGATTCTCTCAATAGATGCAGAAAAGGCATTTGACCAAATAGACCATCCTTTCATGATGAAAACCTTCCGCCCGGTATGGATACCAGGAACAAACCTCAATTCTCATATAACCCGTCCACAAAAGACCCAGAGGGAATGTCCTCTTCATTGGGAAAATCCTGGAGCTTTTAACTGAAGGTCAGGAATACGACAGGGTGTCCACCCTCAATGCTGTCGTTCGGCACAGTAGTAGCAGTCCTAGCTTTCACAGTGACATTCCGAAACAGAAAGAGAAGGCATCCCGATCGGCAAAGAAGTCAAACTCTCACTCTTCACAGAGGACATGACACTCTATGTGGAAAACCTCAAACAATCACTAGATCGTACCTAAAGGATCTATGCAACAAGATGACCTAACAATCGTGGATATCTATGCCCCGAATGTGGGAGCTGCCACGGATGTCAATCAGTTGCGAAGCAAAGTTAAGACATACTTAGATAATAATACACTTTTACTTGGAGACTCGAACACGGCGCTTTCTACGATTGATAGATCTTCCAGGCACAGCATCTCCCAAGAAACAAGGGCACTAAAGGATACACTGGACCAGATGGATCTCACAGATGTTTACAAAACTTTACATCCAAATGCAACTGAATTCACATTCTTCTCAAGTACGCGTGGAACTTTTTCCAGAAGAGACCACATACTGGGTCACAAAACAGGTCGTGACCGATACCAAAAGACTGGGATCGTCCCCTGCGTATTTTCAGACCATAATGCTCTGAAACTAGAACTCAACCACAAGAAGAAGTTTGCAAGGATTTCAAACACGTGCAGGTTAAGGGCCATCCTGCTAAAAGACAAAAGGGTCAACCAGGACATTAGAGAAGAATTAAAAAGATTCACAAAAACCAACGAGAATGAAGGTACAACCAACCTGTTCCAAATCTTTGGGATACGGCAAAAGCGGTCCCAGATAGGGGAAATACATCGCAATGCAAGCGTCCATCCAAACACTGGAAAGAACTCAAATACAAAAGCTAACCTTGCACCTGAAGGAGCTGGAGAAGGAACGGCAAATGAAGCCTTCACCCAGCAGAAGACGACGGTTAATAAAAACTCGAGCAGAACTCCACGAAATAGAGAGCAGAGGAACTGGGGAAACACATCCACAAAACCAGGAGGTAGATCTTTGAAAGAACCAATAAGAGAGAAAAACCATTAAGCCAGCCTTATTAAAAGAAGAGAGAAAAGACTCCAATTAATAAAATCATGAATGAGAAATGAGAGATCACCACCACCACCAAGGAAATACAATTGATCTTAAAAACTCATCCTGAGCAGCTATACGCCAATAAATTGGGCAATCGAGAAGAAACAGACACATTTCCGGAAAACCACAAACTACCAAAGCCGGAACAGGAAGACACAGAAAACCCGAACAGGCCAATATCCAGGGAGGAATCTGAAGCAGTCATCAAAGACCTCCCGAGACACAAAAGCCCAGGGCCGGATGGCTTCCCTGGGGAATGCTATCAAACGTTTAAAGAAGAAACCGTACCTATTTCTACTAAAGCGGTTCCGAAAGATAGACAAGAGGTGGAATACTTCCAAACTCGTTCTTGGAGGCCAGCATCACCTTCAGTCCAAAAGCAGACAAACACCCCACCAACAAAGGAGACTTACAGACCGACAGACCTCACAAACACGGATGCAAACATTCTCCACAAGATACGAGCCAATGGGATCCAACGGTACATTACGAAGGTACTCACCAGGGGGATCCCTGGGTGGCTCAGTGTTTTTGCGCCTGCCTTTGGCCCAGGGCACGATCCTGGAGTCCCGGGATCGAGTCCCACGTCGGGCTCCCTGCATGGAGCCTGCTTCTCCCTCTGCCTGTGTCTCTGTCTCTCTCTCTCTGTGCGTGACTATCATAAATAAATAAAAATAAAAAAAAAAATAGAGACTTCTGGTTTTCTCTCCATCTACAGAACCAGGATATCTCTGAAGGGGGAGTACAAAGATACTTGTTTTGCTTAAAGTCTCCATGGGGGATTAAGAAACACTACTGTATTTCCTTTAACAAGTACAAATATATCCCTCCTTTGTGGAGGGGGGAAAGAAATAATCTTTCATTGTGCTTGGTAACACAATAAGTAACAATTATGAATTAAAATCTAATTTTTTAAAAAAGATTTTACTTATTTATTCACGAGAGAGAAACACAGAGAGAGAGAGATTGGCAGAGACACAGGCACAGGGAGAAGCAGGCTCCACTCAGGGAGCTTGACGTGGGACTCAGTCCTGGGTCTCCAGGATCAGGCCGTGGGCCGAAGGCAGCGCTAAACCACTGAGCTATCTGGGCTGCCCAAAAATCTAAATTTTTGATTAAAACTTTAAAAATCTAATATTCACTTGATGCTATAATTTGGACCAAGGAGACTGCAATAAGGTTCCCAGGTACATTTCCTGTAAAATGAAATGCATGAGAATGAATATAAAGTAATCCAAAGGTCAATTTCATTTATATATATATATACACACAAGCAATAAACAAATTTTTAAATTGAAGAACCCATTTTACAATAGCAACAAAACTATACTAAATACTGAGAAATAATCGTTTTACATATAGAAGACCATTGTGGAGAAAAATGTTAAGCTATATTTAGAAATATTAAAATATATTTAAGTAAAGAAAATCTATGTTCATGATGGTAAATAAAGCAATTCTTCCCAAACATATCTATAGATTCAATGCAGTTTTAATAATCTCAACAGGAATTTCAATAGAATTTTGACAAAGTGGTGGGGCATGCCTATCAAGTAACAGGAATTACTCTAAAGATAGTAATTAAAATGGTGTGAAATTTATTCAAGGATAAAAAAAGTAGAACAGGATACACATACCAGAAATAGGCTCACATTTAAGTACATTTTATACATGATAAACGTGGCACCAGAGATAAATGGGAAAAGTTCTCATGATGCTGTAGTTCTCCAAAATGGGAGGAGAATGAATTAAATTACTACTCAATTAAAAATAGTAATTCTTTTAAAAAAGACTAAGAACCTTAAAACATTCACAAAGAAAAATAAGAGAACATCTGTATAACCTTAGAGCCAGAATAAATTTTTTAAATATTTTATTTATTCATGATAGACAGAGAGAGAGAGAGAGAGAGAGAGAGAGGAAGGCAGAGACACAGGCAGAGGGAGAAAGAGGCTCCATGCCAGGAGCCTGACACAGGACTCGATCCCAGATCCCAGGACCATAGGCAGGCATTCAACCGCTGAGCCACCCAGGGATCCCCAAGAATAAATTTCTAAAGCAAGAAACAAAAAGCAAGAGATTAAGGGAAATATTAATGAATTCTATTTCATTTAGGTTAAGAACTATAGGTAGTCAAAAGATTACCATGAAGAAAACAAGACAAGGCTCAAACTGGAAAAAGATGTACCTAATACATGCTACTAACAAAGAATAATAAAAATCTGCAAATTATGAGAAAACGCATTTCACAAAAGATTGAGTAAACATATTTTTCCATATTCTTCCAGACAAGTACAGCTAAAAATCAGGCCTTCTACATGAAACAATCAAAGACTGAAAGTAGAGGGAAGGCAGCAGATTATCTAGAGTCTTCAGGATCCAAGGAACAACACAGTGGTGAGTTCACTGGATTTTCTTTTAGCCTCCTATATCCCAAAGTGGGTGTTCATGAAGTCACCAGCCTATGAACATCATCAATAGGTGTAAACAACAACAAAAAATACCCCATAGAAATCTGCTCTGTCCAAAGGACCAGGAAATGGGTAACGTACCAAGACAAAATTTTTAGACAGCAACTGCTCTACTTCAGCCAAACACCACAGATAAAACTGTGCTCCTTTTCCCACCAGCAAAGGGCCAGTGGGAAGCACAGACTTCCATCCTGGCCAAGCAGAAACCAAGTAACCCAACCACACACTGCTGTGGTTTGTCAGAGAAACCTGGAGCTGGGGCTTTCATCCTTACCAGATGCTAATGAGGCTCCCTGCAGTACTAGTGGAGACCACATGAAGAACCTGAAATTTTGCACCTCCCTGAGAGGAATGAGGTACTCCTCTACCTCTATGCTGGGTTGGTGTTAGAAAAGGCCTATTGGACACTCAGAACTTTTACTACTGCCTACCAGTAACCTCGTCTGTACCCATCCCTTAGATATGTCAATGAAGAACAATGAGAAGTAGTAAACAGACACTCATGCCCCTATCAGCCAGGGAATTATCAAGAGGTATCAAGAGACTTTCACACTATCCACCAGTAGTCAGGAGATCCTCCCCTTCCAGAGGAGGCAGCATAAGGAACATGGACTTCAATTTCAACCTCTCACGAGGCAGAAAATAAATATTAGGAGCAGAGACCAATGGAATTGAAAACTGAAAAGTGAATCAAACAAAAATCTGGTTATTTGAAAAGGCCAATAAAATTAACAAAACTTTAATAAGACTGAAAATGACAAAGGAAAAAATACAATTTATCAAAGAATGAAAAATGGAATACCTACAAACCACGTGAACATCAAAAGGATATTAGAGGAATACTAACACTAGTCACAGAAATTTAACAACGTAAGTGAAACAAATTCCTCAAAAAGTACAAACTACTAGGACTTATCCAGTATGAAATAATTTGAATAGCCCTATAGCTATTTGAAAATTGGCTCCAAACAAACCAAAATACTTAGGTGTAAACCTAGCAAAACATGTACTTATATGCATGGACTTACATGCATATAAGACGTCAATTCTCATTAATGTAAGCTGTGGGTTTAACACAATTCCTAATATCCCAGCAACATTTTTTTGTAGATATAGATTTTAAAATGTATATAGGAAGGCAAATGTACAATAGTAGCTAAGTCAATATAGAAAACAAGAATAGGGGCAGCCCGGGTGGCTCAGCAGTTTAGCGCCGCCTTCAGCCCAGGGTGTGATCCTGAAGACCCGGGATCGAGTCCTACATCAGGCTCCCTGCAAGGAATGGAACCTGCTTCTCCCTCTGCCTGTGTCTATGCCTCTCTCTCTCTCTGTCTCTCATGAATAAATAAATAAAAATTTTTTAAAAAAGAAAAAGAATAGAGGAACTGTTCTATCCAATTTCAGGACTTATTTTATAGCTACTATAATCAAGAATGTTACTGATCAAGGGATAGACACAGATGGATAAAACAGAATCGAGAACCGATAAAGAGCCACACAAGTAGGGCCAACTCATTTTTGACAAGACACGTAAATCATCTTAGCACTGAAAAGTACAAAATGCTGATGAGGGATGTAATGTGTCCATGGACTGGAAGATTCATTGCAATAAAGATGTCAATTCTCCCTAAGTTGACCTATAAACCAGTATATTCTATCTAAATCCTAAGCAAGATTTTTTTATAAGTATAGACAATATTATTCCAATATTTATGTAGAAAAGAATAGCTAAAGCAATTTTGAAAAAAAAAGTGAGAGGAATTACTACCCAATTTTAAGACTTATATAGATATAGTAGTGAGACAGGGTGGTATTGGCAAAAGGAAGGATAGACACATAGATGAAAGGAACAGAATAGAGCATCCAGAAATACACCTAATACAAATCAGTCCAACTGATTTTTGACAAAAGTGTGAAAATAATTCATACTTTTGGAATTATTTAAATAATTGGAAGCAAAGTCTTTTCAACAAATTGCAACGGAGTAACTGGGTATTCATATGCAAGAAATTGAGCCTCAATCTAAATTTCACATTTTATGTAAGATTAACTCAAAGTGGATCAGATTTAAATATAAAACACAAAACTATAAAACTTTAGAAGAGAACAGGAGAAAATCTTGTACTTTAAGAGCTCTTATATCAAAAACACACCCATTAAAGAAAAATATGGATGAATTTGATTTCATCAACGTTAAAAACTTTTGCTCTGCGAAAGCCTTGTGAAGATGGAAAAAAAAAAACCCTACTACACACGGGGAGAAAATATTTGCAAAGCACAGATCTGACAAAGGATTCATATCTACAAATATATAAAAAACTCTCAAAACTCAACAATGAAGCAACAAACATCCCCATTAGAAAATGGGCAAAACACATGAAGAGACATCTCACCAATGAGGATACACAAATGGAAAATAAGCACACATCACTAGCCATAAGGTAAATGCAAATTTAAAATCAAGATGAGATAGAAGTACATAGGTATTGCCACTACTTTTTAGTTTGGATCACTCATACATTCCCAAGGGGAATATAAAATAGCTTGGCAGTTTCTTAAAAATTAAACATAATATGTATCATATGAATTAATCACACTCCAGGGCATTCCAAAGGAACAAACTTAAGTCCACAAAAATCTGAACACAAACTTAATTCAGCGTTATTCATAATCACCTCAAACTTGAAAAGACCCAAATCTCCTGAAACAAGTTAATGATTAAGTAAACTGTGCTATATCCATACCATGGAATACTAGTTAGCAATAAAAGGGAAGTAACTTTTTTTTAAATTTTTTATTTATTTATGATAGTCACACAGAGAGAGAGAGAGGCAGAGACACAGGCAGAGGGAGAAGCAGGCTCCATGCACCGGGAGCCCGACGTGGGATTTGATCCCGGGTCTCCAGGATCACGCCCTGGGCCAAAGGCAGGTGCCAAACCACTGGGCCACCCAGGGATCCCGGGAAATAACTTTTAATACATGCAACAAATTGATTGGATTTTAAGGGCAGCATTCTGAGTGGAACAAAAGCTAATTTCAAAAAGTCACTTATGAATGATTCTATTTATGTAGCATTCTTAAAAGGACAAGATTATAGAGATAGAAAACAGTGCTTTGCCTGAAGTTAGGGATGATGGAGTATGGAGTGAGGAAAGGGTAGATATGACTACAAAGAGAGCACTGGTGGTGATGGAATAAAACAGGAACAGAAGTGTATTGATTGTGATGATGAATATATGAATCTACACGTGACAAAGTGGCAAAGAACTATAGGCACTGTTGTACCAATGTTAATTTCCTTGTTTTGTTTTGTACTAGTTACATTAGATGTAATCACAGGGGAAAACTGGGTACATGATGAGATCTCTCTGTAAATTCCCACCAACCTATTATTATTTCAAAATATAAAGTAAAAAAAAAAAAAAAAACCCAAACCCTAAAATGAACTGACATTTATTTAGTGTTCTCCTTGTATGCACTGCATTACCCTCATAAAGATGAGGAAACATATCAGAAACTCTGGTTAATCTGGAATTATGATTTGAACTCTTAGCTGACTGATCCAGGTGCAGGCTCTTCCACTACCCTTTACAAAACTGTTTAGAAAACCACAGGTTAATTGATCACATCATTTTGATATATAAGATATTAATCCACAAATTAAGAATCCATTTGTGGCTCTCTTTTCTTTCCTGGCTGCTTGAAGCTCAGCTGCCCTCATGAACAATGCAGTAACTATGTGGAGGACCAGGAAGTTCGCGACAAACCAACTACTTCAGCAGAAATAGACAGGGCAGCCTGGGTGGCTCAGCGGTTTAGCGCCACCTTTAGCCCAGGGTGTGATCCTGGAGACCAGGGACAGTGTCCCACATCAGGCTCCCTGCATGGAGCCGGCTTCTCCCTCTGCCTGTGTCTCTGCCTCTCTCTCTCTCTCTCTCTCTCTCTCTCTGTCTCTCATGAATAAATAAATAAAATCTTTAAAAAAAAACATAAAAAATATAGTCATTGATGTTCTTCACCCCAGAAAGGCAACAGTACCTAAGACAGAAATTTGAGAAAAACTAGCCAAAATGTACAAGGCTACATTAGATGTCATCTTTTTATTTGGATTCATAACTCATTTTGGTGGTGGCAAGACAACTGGCTTTGGCATGATTTGTGATTCCGTGGATTATGCAAGGAAAAACAAACCCAAACGTAGACATGCAAGACATGGCCCATGAGAAGAAAAGGATGTCAAGAAAACCTGAAAAGGAGCACAAGGACAGAATGAAGAAAATCAGGTGGACTGCAAAAGAATGTTGGCACTGGCAAAAGGGCACGAAAGTTTTGCAGTAACTGTGGTGATTGTGCAAATTTTTCATGAGAGGATTAATAAACTAAGAATTTAAAAACAAAAAGAATGCCATCTGTTTAAGGTGTGGAATTTGTCCTACATGAATTTGAATCCAAATAAATGCTAACTTAACAATACCTTTTTAACCATAAAGTTAAGGGGGAAATGTCATTTGCTTTAAAGATTTCATTTTTTTTTAAAAGTGAATCTCTATACTTAATGTGGGGCTCAAACTCACAACTGTAAGATCAAGAGTCCCATGCTCTACTGACTGAGTCAGCCAAGTGCCCCGGGAAACGTAACTTCTATTCAACCAAGTCTGAGTACACTTATAGTTCCCTGCACAAACTAGTAGAGTTTAGCACTCAGAACATGTCCCTTCAGAATCTGTAAGGATTAAGATCTGATTAAAAAAAAGAAAAGAAAAAAAAAAAAAAACAAAGAAAAAAGAATTCTCTAAGAATTGTGGAGATTTTTACTTTAATTATTCATTGCTGTGTGTTTAAAGGTCACAGTTGCTTTTTTGGTTAGCCTGAAAAATTTTTAGTTGGTACATAACTTTGAGTCTGTTTTAAAATGTTACCTTTAATGACGCCTGCACCCCAACCCACCTTCCTGTACAAATGATCCCCTTATCCTGCTCTCTTGTCCCTCGTGGCATTTATCTTTATATTTATTTATATTTATTATTTATTATCTGGCGATCCCAAATAGAATGTAAATCATTGGTGTCTATTTAATTCAGCAATATTCCAAGGAACCTAAAAATGTACCTGAACTAACACTCAATAAATACTTGGTGAATGACTAATAAACTCCCTTAGTAATACACATACCCTATGATCCAGAATTCCAACATTGAGAAACTCATACTTCAGCATCAGGAGAGATGTTCAAGAACGTTCATCACAGCATTTTTCATAAAAGCCCACAACTGGAAACAATCCAAATGTCCATCAACAGTAGAAACGAAATACTGTGATATATTCAAATAGTAAAATACACCAATGACATCACTACACTTTAACTACAGACAACAACACAACTGAATCCCAAAAAATATTATATTAAGTGAAGAAGTCCTAGAAGAATACATATACCATTCAAGTTTAAAAAAATCCAATACAATTCAAATAAATTATTATACAGGAAAGCATACACAGATGATCAACTATAAAGAAAAGCATGGGAATGATTAGCATACAAGTCTGGACAGTGGATAAGCCCAGGAAAGAGCAAAGCAGCAGCAGTAGCAGCTCCTCTCCAGTACTAACTTCAAAACATGTCTATTGTTCAACTAAACTGCTTCCAACACTGAGAAGATGGGTGCAAACGAGACCTCAGGCCTAGTAAAAAACCTGCTTGCTTTTGTCAGAGCTCTCTTCTAACTCTAGACTAGCTGCTAGGGTACTAGTAGCCCTCAGAGCAACCCAGCTCTCGTAAATTAATAAGTATAATCCCCATCTTACAGATCAGAAAACTAATCACCATCACTTGCCCAGGGTCATACAACTACTAAGTGGCAAATCTGGGATTTGAATCTAGCCTAATGGCACATCTTGTATACATTCTACATGGAACATATTTAAATAAAAAAAATAAGGATCCCTGGGTGGCACAGCGGTTTGGCACCTGCCTTTGGCCCAGGGCACGACCCTGGGGACCCGGGATTAAATCCCACGTCAGGCTCCCGGTGCATGGAGCCTGCTTCTCCCTCTGCCTGTGTCTCTGCCCCTCTCTCTCTCTCTCTCTCTCTCTGTGTGACTATCATAAATAAATAAAAATTAAAAAAAAAAACTTAAAAAAAATAAAAATAAAAAAAATAAAATTTAAAAATGAATAAAAAAATTCCCTGCAGAACATCCTGCCTATTGTTTTCTTGCTAAAAGATCTCTTGGCAAAAAAAAAAAAAAAAAAAAAAAAAAAAAAAAATCTCTTGGCATTAATATCAAGACTCAACAGCATGGTATTGGTGTAATAACAAACTGATCAATGGAACAGAAAGCCCAAAAATAAACCCAGACATACGTGGACAACTGATACTTGACAAAGGCAGTGCAGTAGGAGAAAGGATGGCTTTTTCGACAGCAGTGGTGGAAAAATTAAATATCCACAAGTAAAATGAACTTGGATCCATACCTCATATCACACACGAAAATTGACTCAAAGTGGATCATAGATCTAAATGTAAAACTTAAAGCTTGGAAACTTCAAGAGGAAAACATGTTAGGTAAAGATTTCTTAATACCAAACAAAAGAAAAATTCATACAAGTGGGACTTCACTAAAAAGGGAATTGGGGCTCCTTAGAGAAATAACCAAGGCTGGTACAGTAAAAGTAGAAGATAAGCCTAGAAACTATCTGGTTTGCCAGAAAGTTAGAAGTATTCAACAATCAATAGGTGTGTGTCAAAGGACAAGATTTCAACTTGAAGGGGTTTCTACTGCCCAAACTGGAACAATGTGGTTATCAAAATAATGAAAGGAATAGTTTATAATATAAAAAAACTTCACAAGCCCACAGTAATAAATGGAAAAGGAAAGTCTCATTCATACAGTACAGTATCAGCTAATAAGCTGAGAGTGACAGAAAAATCACCATTTTGCAACATCACAGTAATAAATGATGAAGGGAAGAATCAGCAGTGGATGCTATCTATAGTTTTGGGGAACAGAACACTGACAGAGACCCAAAGTATCTCACAGGAAGTTATTAATTACGAAGGGGGAAAAGTGGAGAAATCTGGCAGTTCAAACTAGTGATGAAAGCCAAACAACAGCAATGGGACAAGAGGACATCATGGTTTCCTAATGTAAAGCACTGAAGGGGATGCATTACTTTTGCCAAAAATGATGAATAAGGAGAGAAATCAAACATTAAGTTTGAAAAAACAACATTTGACAGAAATACTTATTAACTACCTCAAGGAACTGGGATAACTAGGAGTGGCCAGTAAGAAGTTGAGACAGTGCTCAAGAATATAACAGCAGCAGATGTGATAAATATGACACAAAATAGCCACTACTGCTAAGGCTAGGACAGAGTACCCAAGGAAGAATTTTCCCGTCAGGGCTCAATAGTCAGACCTTGTTAGAAAAGATAACAGCCATCACTCACATTTTAGTGCTGTACCAGTGGGATTTGCTGGAAATTCACCCTCTGGAACTTGTCCACAAATCTATTTCATAGTACGTGCTGGCAATCTGTGTCTTGGATTTCCCCCACCATCAAAGGGGGTGAAAAAGCTGCTGTGAAGGACATTATTGTGACAACTGACAAAATTTGAATATAAATCATGTAATTAGATACTAGCACTGTACTAATGTCAAATTCCCTTAATTTAATTATACTGCAGTTATAGGGGATTATCCTTGCATATAGCAAAACTCATCAAACAGTACATTTAAATATGTGCAGCTTACTGTATGTTAATCAGTAAAGCTAAAAAATAAACAAATAACCTTTTAAAAAAGAGAATCTATGTTTGGGGCTAAGGGTCATGTCTACACTCCTCCCAAATAAGTAAAAAAAAAAAAAAAAAAATATATATATATATATATATATATATCACCAAGCATACCAAAGTGAGAAATAAAATGCAACAAAACCTAGTATCCTTAGGAAGGGCTCATAGGAACAATACTTTTAAAGTTCTTATATGTGGTCTTTATGCTTAAACATCAGTTGGCTGGATGTGTGCCTCAATTCACATTTTTTTTCTATGAAAAATCTTAAAAATCTTTACTCCAGTCTTCCAGATTTAAGTACTAATGCTGGAGAGTCTAATGATAATCTGGCATTCTTTCCACCTAAGTGATGTAGTCTTTTTGTGTAGGTGCCCAAAGTATTTTTTTTTTTATTTAAAAGCCCTAGAACACATTTCAGTGGTGGCTGTTGTTTCAATTTTCCTAAGCACATGATGAACCCTTATAATATAGATGTTCATCTTTTAACAGAATTTTCTTGTTTTTGTTTTTTTCCTGTTTCTTTTGTCAGTCCGGGCACTTTTATTAATGTCCATATACTTATGTGCACATGCATATAAGATCTTCTTGTCACTTTTATGAATTTCTTTCAGCTCTTTACTTGATTTGTTTTCACTTGTCTTCTTCCATCATTTCTTTCTTTTGTGGTACTTTCTAGAGTGTCTGCTCATTCAAGAACTTTCTGGTTTATCTTCATTTCTGAAATATTTCTCATTCATTCCTCAAGTCTTGTCAGTTTTTCATGATCTCCTATAACATAAGAGCTCATTTACAAACTTTTCTAATTCAGTTTATTTTGTTTTTTCATAACATACTGTTTTATTTTTCCAGCTTATTTTTGTAGAAATTATATCTGTGCTTTAAGACAAAGTATACTGCTATCTTCACTTCTTTAGATCTGTTATTCAGAGGACCACTGTCCTTTTTCTTATACTATCTTCCAATGACATAAAATTGCAATACCTTCTAGAAACCTTATTATAGTTGGATGGCTTTTCCTATACTTTTAAGTTTCCTATGTAAGATTTGTAAACAGACTGAGATAGCTTTCCTAGATTCAGAGTTCAAAGGTTTCCTCTTATATTGTTACCACAAAGTATTCAAACCTAAGGTACTTAAGTGTGACCACTTCCCTAATACTTTCTGAGATCTGCCTCCTGCAGTGCCCCCTCCCTCATGTATCTGTGTCTTTTCTCTTCTTTACCCTTAAGTTCCTACTCTCATCAACTTTTATTTGCAGCAGTTTCTTTTCAGTGTGGGGCTCTGTTCGCTTCCTGAATATTTCTAAGAATCTCAGGAACCAGGCTGTCCCTGCTCCCTCATACTTTCCTGTGGCAAACGATCTCATTTCAGACCCTATTAGAAGTTTCTGGACCACATTTTGAATAGCACTCCCTAAAATACTTTGCTTTTTTTCAGAGAGTGCTGAGTGGCACTGTAAGGCAGACAGGTATCACTATAAATGTACGATCTCCAGTACCAAGTGGGCCTCAACAAGATCTGCAGTCATACTACGTTTTACTGGGAAATGCAATCCACTTTGCACACATGTAGACAAACCCTCTGTGTGTGTGTGTGTACCTACTCTTACCTTCTCTCCTGTTCGTAACAAAATGTCTCTCCTTCTATTCAAAGTCACCAATCTCTCCATCTATGCCTTGGATCAATCAATCCTGCTTTCTCAGAACACCTCACAAATCCCTTCTTTGGCATATTTGATAGCTCGTTTGATTGAACTCTTCTTTCATATAACAAACATGCTTAAGCCTTTCCCGTTTAAAAAAGGCAATAAACAATAACTCCATTTCTCTCTCCAACTACTGCATAATTCCTTTAAATCTCTCTAGAGTTGTCTTACCTATCCACATCTCTTTACTTCTACCCATTGTATAACCCCAACAGAGTTTCCCCTACTACTTCTCCATCAAAATATGCTTTGCACGACTGTCATGTTTCTAACACTAAAATGTTTTTGGCCTCTCTTATTTGACCTTGCGTGAATGCGACACTGTGAACCACCACTTTGTTAATACTTTCTTTGCTTGGCTTCCGTGACACTACATTTTCCTGGTTTTCTCCTACCTCTTCTCAGTGTCCTTTCTAGGTTTCCATCCTACACACCCATAACATATCCGAATTCCTAAGGCCTTGTCCTAGGTGATCTCCTCACTCTAATCTCTAGAGTAGAAGAGAAAGAAACAGAGGGCGGACGACAGGACACCAAAAAGGAAGAGTCAGAGAAATGGAATGGAAGCCTTAATACCAAAAGATGGGTGGGGAAATGAGCTGAGGTTAGTAAAAGCAAGTTAAGGCATGTGACACACAAGTCAAGTCTAGAAGACAAGGAACAGAAGAAACATAAATCAACATGCACCAGTACAAAAGGCAGATAACTAACGTCATGTGCTATAGGCTCTTCTCCTGGTTATCCTTAATGTTGAATACAAACAGTCAAGAGATCCCAGAAAGACTATTCATTCATAAGGAAGATAAAATAAAGATCTTCCAGTAGTTATAAATCCCAATTACTATATATGACATTTTGCTTTTAAATTTATTGTTTTTTTTTTTTTTTAAGATTTTATTTAGTCGTGAGAGACAGAGAGAGAGAGAGAGAGAGGCAGAGACAAAGGCAGATGGAGAAGCAGGCTCCATGCAGGAAGGCCTGACATGGGACTGGATTCCGGGTCTCCAAGACAGCTCCCTGGGCTGAAGGTGGCACTAAACCGCTAAGCCACCCAGGAGTCCCACTTTCAAATTTATTGTAGGGCAGCCGGGGTGGCTCAGCGGTTTAGCCCCACCTTCGGCCCAGGGCGTGATCCTGGAGTCCCCGGATTGAGTCCCACGTCAGGCTCCTTGCACAGAGCCTGCTTCTCCCTCTACCTGTGTCTCTGCCTCTTTCATGAGTAAATAAATAAAATCTTTTAAAAATAAAAATAAACAAATAAATTTATTGTATTGTGACCAGAGTACCTATGGACAACGTGTTTTAGAAGAAATTAGAACAAAGTTCTTTGAAGAATCCTGTATTTTTACAACTTGAAGAGGATTTGAAAACCATTTTTGAAAGACAAGGTAAACACGGAAAAACACTGAGGCAATTCAGCTGACACTTATGTTCACATGTTGTTTTAAACACAAGTGTTTAAATATGCACTTATGTATATATTATGTGCATATACTATGGAACTAGAGTACCCTGTATATAACAAATCACATACAAGACATTCTGAAAGAACAAAATCAGGGTAAAATACTTTTAAATGTTTTGCTAGTCATAATAGCTTCATACCACTATCCTCTAATGGCCCAAGATGTAATATACATTTAAGGCATAGTTCATCATTAATTCAGAGGATGTCAATTTCAAAGAGGGTTTTTGGTAATTTTGAAACTTTTAGGCACGTATTAGATTTGGTTAGAAAATCATTTGTTACCTCACAATAAGACTGATAAAGAGCCTATGAAGTATCAGTTCTACCACTCTAATGCTGTTAGCTTACAAATTAGTATTATCTTTATCATAGCTAAAAAAAAATGAGACTTCAAAGATTCAAATAATTTAGGGCTGGTTGGAAAATCGAGACTCCATCAACTCCATATACCTGATAAAATAAACAATGGAACAGCAACAATTACAGCTTTCCATAGAATAGAGATCTTGCTGGCTAATCTACCACTGACTGCATATTCAGGTGCCAGGAAATGACAAGTATCTATCCCTCTACATAACACTAAAGAAGTCATCAGATATGAAGAGCCCTGAGGAGCTTTCCATATTTTCCTAGACTTGGGAGGACCTGAGCTATTAGCATCCAACCTTGATGACAGACTTAAATACAACTCTCTATGCTATTAATTGGAGTTAAGGATCACTTTTTATAATTATTACACATACCCTACAACCTATAACTAAGGGACTCTCCAGGCTGCTGAAACTGAGGCGCTTTCATGAGTGGCTTCCATATGGGAATTCCCTAGGAACTGAGATCCCAGGGCTTTATGTCCAGGTCCTGATAATGGCCTACCATGATCTTCAATTTTTCAGTCATTTTAGTTAAAATCAGAGTCTACAACCCATAAGCCAACTTATCCAAGAACATGTAAACTGTATTACAATACGTATGTATGTGTATGCACGAGCAAGCTAGGGCTGGATTGGGGGGGGGGTGTCACAATAGGGTCTGCAGTATAGAAATCCTATTACTTCCCTCGCAGCTGTGTACAGTTTGACAGGTTGTGCAGCACAAGGGACTACTTAATTTAAGAGGGCAAATGGGGATTAATATGCATTCCACTTCCTAAGGCATGTAATCCTTGGTACTACAGGTGACAAGTGAACACATATTCCTAACTCAGACAAAGTAACTTTTAGACTTACAGCAGCCTCAATTCCCCCACTCTCAGAATGCTTTGTATACCATATGTGAAATGCAGCCATTTGACATGCTTATTAATGACAATCTACTTATCAAAGTACTTTAACTTAAATTCTAATGTTTTCCCCTTAACTCAATAAATTATGTTACCTCGTAATGTGGGACACATATATCCCATCTTGGAGACTACTGGTCTCCTATGTACTTGAAAATGCAGGAGTAAATTTGAAAAAGCGGTCAAGGTTTTAGGAAGAAATGTAGGGCTCATGCAAGTAGGTTGATAGTTTAACTTGGTGAGCTCTCTAAGAAAAATCAGACAAATATCTAGAGGTCTGGGACACCTGGGTGGCTCAGCAGTTGAGCATCTGCCTTTGGCCCAGGGCGTGATCCTGGAGTCCCAGGATTGAGTCCCACATTGGGCTCCCCACCAGGAGCCTTCTCCCTCTGCCTGTGTCTCTGCCTCTCTCTGTGTCTCTTGTGAATGAATAAATAAAACCTTAAAAAAAAAATCTAGAGATCTAAGAACCAAATTACCCACATGTGAGCATATTAAAAAGGTGCAATGCAATGTAATAATAGTATTTGACATCAACTTTCTACCAGGACAGAGTAACCAGTACCAAGACAAGTTTGCCTGCCATGTAGAACTACATGTAACGGGGATAGATATATGAGGCAACTATCTTTGGACATTGAACAATAGGCAGTGAGGACTGTGATTCCCTGAAGAAAAAAGGGAAATTCAGGAGGTAAACCCTAATAGGTCTTGATTCTCTACCTAGGGACTATCTCTCAGCCACAATTCAGGGAACTAGAGCTTAAGTAGAACACAGCTTAAAAAGCCAGAGAATTTGGGGCTTGAAGCAAATTAAGCACTGGAGAGAAGAGAGCTGCAAAGAGTGAGGGTGCCAGTAGTCTCTCCAGGGCTTCTCCAAGGCCTTCGCTGAAGGCTAACATGCAGGTGCACAGCAAGACTTTGGGACGCTTATCAGAGAACAGCTGCCAAGGGATGGAGAAAAGCAAAGATACTAGAGGCCCAGCAGGAAGAAAGAGAAAACAAATTTTTAAGAAGTAGTCTTAAACTCGACCATACTAATAATTACTTAACATGTAAATGAATTAAACCATTAAAAACAAAAATTTACAGGTTGGGTAAAAAAGCAAGACACCACTATTCACTATCTACAAGAGACCTACTTTAAATAGAATGGTTAAAAGTAAAAGAATGGAAAAAATATACCATTCAAGTAGAGGTAAGAAGACTGGTGTAGCTGTATTAATGTAAAAACAATGTAGACTTCATGAAACAGTAGTACAAGAGATCATAGTGTTAAAAAGGGCAGGCAATTAATCAATAAGATAAAGCTTCAAAATATCTGTAGCAAAAACTAACAAGGAGTAAAGGAATAAAAGGTAAGTCAACAATCATGATAGAAGATTTTAACATTCTTCTCTCTGTAACTGATAGAACGAGTAGACCAAAAAAAAAAAAAAAAGAAAAGAAAAAGAAAACCAAACCAATAAAATAAACATTTTTACAACACTATCAACCAACTTCACCTAACATTTACAGAATACTACACGGAACAACTGTAGATAGAATTTAATTTCTTTTTAAATACACATAAATGGTCACCAAGATAGATAATATGTTAGGACATAAAATGTCTCAATAACTTTGAAAGATTTACGTCTTGGCTCAGGGAGTGATCCCAGGATCCTGGGATCAGGTCCCACGTTGGGCTCCCTGCCTGGAGCCTGCTTCTCCCTCTGCCTCTGTCTGTGTCTCTCATGAATGAATAAATAAATACTCTAAGGAAAAAGAAAAGATTTATGTCTTAGAGTTGTTTTTTTTTTTTTTTTTACTACAATGGAATAAGCTATCCAGAAAATCCCCATGTATCTTTAATACATTTCTAACCAACCCAAAAGAAATCAGAAGAAAAACTTTAAAATATTTTAATAGAATGTTAATTAAAACAATTTATTTGAGGTGGCAACATATGCTTAGCGAGAAAATTATACCTTTAAAAAAAGCAGAGACAAACGATAAATAAAATTAACAAAGCCAAAAGTTAGTTGGTAAGCCCTCAATAATAGCAAGCAAGAAAAAGAATACACATTACAAATAGAAACAAAAGAGGTCTGGGACATTGCTCAGGCCCCGAAAACATTAAAAGGGTTTGGGGAATACTGTGAACAAACATATACTAAAAATGTACCAATTAGATGAAACAGAAAATTTTCTTCAAACAATTTACCAAAATGGATTCATGAAGAAATATAAAATTTGAATCGCCCTGTATCAAGACACTGAATCCCTAATCAAAAACCTTCTCATAAAGAAAACTCTAAGCACAGATGGATTCACTGAATTCTGTCAAATGTTTAAAGAAGAGCTAATACTAATTTTACAAAACGTCTTTCAGAAAATTAGATGGAACACTTTACACATTTGAGGCCAGTTTTACCTTGATACTAAAATCAGATAAAGATATGAGAAAACCATCACCAATATTCCTCATAAACATAAAAAAGTCCTCAAAATATTAGCAAATCAAGTCCAGAAATACACATGAAGGTTACCAAATACAGCATATCGTCAGAATGCAAGATAAGTTTAACATCTAAAAGTCAACATAATTTACCACATTAAGAGAAAAAAGGAGAAAACCCACACGATCATTTTAATAGATACAGAAAATGCATTTGACAAAATTCATCATCCAAAACGATTAAAATACCCAGCAGACTAGGAATAGAAAAGATCTTAATTTTGATAATGGGCATCTGTAAAAAGCTCATAGATCTAACATATAAATGGTGAGCAACTAACATCATCTTCCTAAGATCAAGAATAAGGCAAGGATGCCATCTCTCATTTAATAGTGAAATTAAACTTCTACTCAATATTGTACTGGAGGTCCTACCTAGCACAGTAAGGGGAAAAAATGACAATTAGGAATTGAAAGAAAAGTTAAAACTACCTATCTGTAAGCAATAGGATAGGCTACATAGAAAATCTTAAGGAATACACAAAAAACTACTAAGATTTAATCACTGAATTTAGCAAGATAATGGGATACAATCAATATGCAAGAGTTGATTGTATTTCAACTAGCAACAGTTGGAAATGATATTTTTAAAAACACCAATATCATTAAGCAACATTATCATAAAATAATTTGGAATATAAACTTCACAAATATTGATTTTTTTTTAAAGATTTTTATTTATTTATTCACGATAGTCACACAGAGAGAGGGAGAGGCAGAGACATAGGCAGAGGGAGAAGCAGGCTCCATGCACCGGGAGCCCGACGTGGGATTCGATCCCGGGTCTCCAGGATCACGCCCTGGGCCAAAGGCAGGCGCCAAACCGCTGCGCCACCCAGGGATCCCAACTTTACAAATATTGTACAAGACTAATATGATAAAATAGTGCTGAGAGAAATTAAAGATCTAAATAAACAGGAAATAAAAGGTTTATAGGTAGGAATAGTCAATGTTGTTAAATCATTCTCCCCAAAGTGGTATCTGGACTTAATGCAATTCTCATCAAAATCATAGCAGACTTTCAAGTAGAGATTAACAAGCTGATTCTAAAATTTATGAAGAATTGCAAATGACTTCAAAGAGCAAAACAATTTTGAAAAAGAACTGTCCAATTCAAAATTTGCTTTAAAAGCTACAGCAATACAAAAACACTTTACTACTGAATAGATCAACAGAACAGAAAAGTATACAAATAAAGATTTATGTTCAATTAATGTCTTTTTACAAAAATGCCAAAGTGATATAAGGGAAAGTACTCTCTTCAATAAACAGTACTTTAACATATGGTTGAAAACATGGACCTCAACCCTTACGCAAAATCGCTCAAAATAGATTACAGATCTAAATACAATGACTAAAACTATAAAAATACTGAAAAGACAAAATCTTGGTAAACTTAGGGTAGGCAAAGAACTATTAGAACACAAAAATTAGGGGGATCCCTGGGTGGCTCAGCGGTTTAGCGCCTGCCTTCGGCCCAGGGTGTGATCCTGGAGTCCCGGGGTCAAGTCCCACATCGGGCTTTCTGCATGGAGCCCACTTCTCCCTCTGCCCGTGTCTCTGCCTCTCTTTGTGTCTCTCATGAATAAATAAATAAATAAAATATTTAACACACACACACACACACACACACACACACACACACACACACACAGGAGGATCCCTGGGTAGCTCAGCAGTTCAGCGCCTGCCTTTGGCCCGGGGCGTGATCCTGGGGGTTCGGGATCAAGTCCCACGTCTGGCTACCTGCATGGAGCCTGCTTCTCCCTCTGCCTGTGTCTCTGCCTCTCTCTCTCTGTGACTATCATAAATAAAATAAAATAAAAATAAAATAAAATATAAAATAAAATAATAAAATAAAATAAAAATAAAAAATAAAACTTCAGCTCTTCAAGACACCATTAAGAAAATGAATGGGAAGAAAGAAAAGAAAAGAAAAGAAAAGAAAAGAAAAGAAAGAAAGAAAGAAAGAAAGAAAGAAAATGAACGGGCAAGCTATAGGAGTTAAATATGTATAAAACTGTATCTAACAAAGAACCAGGGTATAGAACGTATATAAAGAATATTTACTTATCAATAATGTAACCAATTACTTAACTTTAAAAATCTGCAAAAGACAAACTGAAATTATACCAAAAAGCTATAATAGCTAATAAGCACAAGAAAAGACTCTCATCGTTATTCATCGGGGAAATGAAAATTAAAACCATGAGACTCCCCTTTGCACATCCTAGAATGACTAAAATTAAAGACTAACGACACCCAAACTGGCCAAGATATGAACCAACTGGAACTCTCATAGATCGCTGGAGGGAATGCAAAACAGTACAACCAGTATAAATATACATTTATGACACAAAGAAGAAATTCCAATTTTTAGTATTTACCCAAGGAAATGATAACATACTACATAAACACTTGTCTGCAAATATTTATAACAGTTTTATTCCTAATAGCCACAAATTGAAAACAACAGTATGATTTCCATTAACAAGGTGAATATGTATATAGAACTGTTTTATATAAAACTGGTAGACAATATGGATCAATCTTAAATACTATTAATTCTTTGACATTGTATCTTGTACTCACAAGGTGACTTACACTTCTCACCAAGAACCCAAAGCAATCAAATCCCAAAATCGACAGTTACATTTTACAGACTGCCAGTTAGTAAAGAAGTCTAAAAAAAAAAAGATGGGTTCTTATTTTAAAAAAAATTGATGGGTTCTTCCCTGGATAAATAATGTGACCCTTTTCAAGGGTACGCTCAATACTCTTTTAAAAACAGCTTAGAGTTTGCTACTCTTTTGCTGAATACACTACAAAATATTGTACAATGTTGTACCATTTCTCTAAGATCAGTTTGTTTTCTGACTTCAGGTACCTATAATGTACCTAAAGAAAATCTGTTTTCTACGTCCTTCCCTCTTTCCTGGATATAACTGCACACTAAGAAAATGGCAGTCATACCTGAGGTAGCTCATCCAACTTTAGCACGTGGTCACTCATCCTCATTCCTTCCAACTGGCAGGCAGCCTTATCAAAGGACAGTTTTGACCCATCTTCTCAATGGGGTCTTGGTAGTTACTGTAATTGTATCTGAGCATTTATAAATTATAATACATTCTTTTTCATTATAAATTAGCTTTATTTCTTTTGCATAAAAACATTTCAGAAGATTTATTTTCTATGAATTCCAATTAGGGTAACAGAGAACACCAAAAATGGTTTACAGAAATATCAAGTTTGATAATGCTGAAAACTATTATTCTACACCCTGAATTTTGGTCTTA
This sequence comes from Urocyon cinereoargenteus, assembly GCA_032313775.1. Lineage (NCBI taxonomy): Eukaryota > Metazoa > Chordata > Mammalia > Carnivora > Canidae > Urocyon > Urocyon cinereoargenteus. Next base: position 58,691,910 of record JAVLSZ010000028.1, read on the forward strand.
ATTTCCTAAGGAATCCTCCTATGATCCATTTTGTTTTGGAATATAACATGGCTTGAGCTAATGAAACACTAGAATTTAATATTATACTCTAGAATTCTAAAACTATGTCAAGTTGGGCTCTCTGGAGGGCTAGGCCTAGAAATCTAATATCTTTTTTAAAGATTTTATTTCTTTATTTGAGAGAGAGAATGAGCAGGGAGGAGAGGCAGAGGGAGAGGGAAAAGTAGGCTCCCTGCTCAGAAGGGAGCCTGCCTTTGGGGCTCCGATCCTGGGATCCCAGGATTGTGAGATAACGACCTGAGCGGAAGGTAGACAACACTTAACCTAATGAGCCATCCAGATACCCCTAAAAGTCTAATAAGTATACCAGTGCCTCGAGTTGAGCTAAAATTTGAAAACCACTATCTAAAAGGGACAAGTATAACTGCAACATGATTGTGGCCTCAACAAAACTTGTTTTGTTTGGCCTAAAGAATGGGCCTGTGTGCGTGTGTGTGTTTTAATTTACTTGCCATTATCTAATACTAGAGAAAGCTCACACAAAAATCTGGGCTTCAGACTTCTCATTAAAAGAAATACTATACATATATATATATATATATATATCTCCTTCAATACTGGCCCTCTGAGGGCACCTGGGTGGCTCAGCGATTGAGCATCTGCCTTTGGCTCAGGTCATGATCCAGGTCCTGGGATAGAGTCCCACATCCGGCTCCCTGCAGGGAGCCTGCTTCTCCCTCTGCCTGTGTCTCTGCCTCTCTGTTTCTCTCATGAACAAATAAATAAAATCTTCAAAAAAAAAAAAAATACTGGCCCTCTCTTCTCTTACATGACAATCTGCAAGAGCTGAGTTTGCTGCCCGCCTCCCTTTCACTCCTCACCTCCAACTCATAGTTCTCCAACTCATATAACTAGCTTAGCTCCTGTAGGTATTATATAGTTTGATCCATGATGACTGTACCCACAAGTTCATTAGGAGAATGAAGAACAGAGATGATGAAATGAACCCTATTTATTTATGAAGTGTGCTGGCTAAAGTTTTCTCAGCTAGTATTAGAGTAAGTTCACAAGGAGAGAGAGGAAGGAAGAACATATTCAAGTTAATAAGATTCAGGATAGGTAGTATTTTTAATTTATAGAAAATGACCCTCTTTTTTAAGAGTGTATTTAAAGACTCATTTGTTAGAGACTTTGTCTTTCTCAGTATAAAAACAAAACCATTACCTTCCAATTTGTATGCTTTCTTGAATTCTTGCTGGTAATACAAACACCAAGATAAAATATATTTAGACTGGAATCGCATAGAACGTTTTGAGAAATCTGGAACTTAAAACCTGTCTCAGAGTTTAGTTTCGGAGCTTTTATTCCCCCTGTTCTCATTCATTCAGGTCTGAATGTCATGGCCAGGCACACGATAAACCTTAATTCTAGAATTACGCAAAATTCAGATCCCGATTGGCTACTAGCCTGTTTAACCAATTGAAATGCAAATAAAAGAGACCTTAGACTGTGTCTAAACATTAAGAACTAAGATTTGTTTCACCTGTACTGAATTTCCAACAAGTGGGCCACATGAGAGAAAACAAGAGGGAAAGATCTGAGACTTCAGCCTATTTGCAAGCTAGCTTACCATGGTAGAAGGCAGACTCACGGGCGAGAGACCAGGGACGTTTATTAGCTACTCACAATAATAACGTAGGCCAAAGCTAACATAAACCGAAGCATCAACATTTTTGCTCTCCTTCCCGGAACCCCAGTTCCCACCAGGCAAGGTCAAAGGGCCAGCTGACACCTGCACAGGCAATGGATTGTGCTACACCAGAAGAAACCTAAGCTTAGAGCACCCCAATCTTGTATCGTGGGTACGAAGCATGCCTGTCTCTAACTCCAGTGGACATCACACTGGACCACACGCACGCCTGCTCTTTGCTCTGGTGGAAGACACTATCTTCCAAGGCTGATCCTGATACAAACATCTTTCAAAAGCAGAAACAAAGGGCAGTCACAGTACCTCCCTGGCACGACCTGCAGAAACCGAGAGACCGCTGGAAAACTGGCTCCCTAGGCCAGATACTGTTCCAAACACAGAATCAAATGAAGAGTCTAACACTACCGTCTATTTATAGCACCAATTTCATATACCCCTTAACGTAGGCTCAATTACTTAACTAGCATTTTATCTCAAACTTAATCAACCAGACCCTCTGAAAGTATACATCAGAAACGAATCATTCCCGTTTCTAATTACTTTCTATTTTTAAAAAGGAGATGCTCCCGAATTCGCAAAGTCACAATTTACAATCCTCATTCTCCTAGGATGATCCCTGCGCTTACTCTGACTTTCTAAAGGTCTCAAACCTGTTAACGCCAGCCTCGGGAACTACCTGTCAAGAGTCTCATTACCCAGTAACGGAGGCGCCACCAAAGACAACAGCAACCTCTACATTACCCCGCTGTCGTCTACAAAATACAAGAAAATCCTGCGCCCCCCCCCAAAAATCACTCCCTTCTATCTCTTTACCCTTTACCGTTGCGAAAGAAAACCTTCCAATGCGCACGCACACACACACACACACACACACGCGCGCGCTACCAAAGTACCGTCTCTCCGGGTTCCTTTGTCCCGAGCAGAAGGGAGAGAAATCGGGGAGACGCGTCAAAGACCCCGAAACAGACGCGCAGGACGGAACCAGCGTCCGGATCTGCCCCGCGTCTCCCCGGAGCAAAGTCCCCCTCGCTTCGTGCTCACCCACCGCCCACCGCCCCCGGCTCAAATAACGTGGGTCCGACCGGGTGACGAGGGCCGTCCGGACCCGGGACGAAGCTCCGGGGGAGGCGGAGGGCAGAGCAGTTAACCGGATGCCGCGAGCTCACGGCGCAGCCCGCTCCAGCCGAGGTGGCCGAAGTGCGGGGCGCGCTCCTGCAGCCCGAGGAGGACGCGGAGCCGCCGCCGCAGCCCCCCCGCCCGCCCGCCCCTCCCCCGCGGAGGGGGCCGCTCCCCCGGCTCCGCAGGCTCCCCTCCGCGCCGCGCGCCCACCTGGGCCGCCTCTCACCTCCCACCTTGGGTGGCGAACGGCGAGGAGCCGCTGAGCGCGGGCGGGGGCGGGGGCGGCGGGGTCTCGGCCGAGCCCAGCACCGGCGCGGGCAGCCTGAGGCAGCGCCGGCGGGAGCCCGGGCAGGGCGGCAGCTCCGACGCCCATCTGCACGCTCCTCGCAGCGGGAAGGCTGCGCCCCGCCCGCCCCCGCCGCCCCGCCCACCTCAGGCCCCGCCCACCTCAGGCCCCGCCCCCGCCCTCCCTCGCCCAGCAGCTGAGGCGACGGCGAGGACCGCGCCGCCCAATAGCCGCCGCGCCCGGCCAGGGGGCGGGGCCTGCCCGAGCCCGCGAGGCTCCGCCCGCCGCGGCGGGAGGCTGGGAGGAGGGAAGGCGCTTGCCCAGCCCCGCCCCCTCCCCAGCCGCGGCCTCTGATTGGGCCTTGCTGTGCGTTGCGCTGCTCTAGGAAGATTAAGGGATCATTTGTTAAGGACGGACCGGCTCACCGGTCCGCCTGCGTTAGCCCCGCCCACGGGGGGCGGAGCTCCGCCGCCGGGCGCTCAGCGCGGTTAATTAAGTAACTTGCACCAAAACCCTAGCGGAGAACACAGGCAACGCCCTTTGTGAACTCGGCCACAGTAACTTCTTGCAAGATACCTCCACGAAGGCAAAAGAAACAAAAGCAAAAATGGACTATTGGGACTTCATCCAGATAAGAAGCTTTTGCACAGCAAAGGATCCAGTCGACAAAACTAAAAGACAACCTACAGAATGGGAGAAGATATTTGCAAATGACGTTTCAGATAAAGGGCTAGTTTCCAAGATCGATAAAGAACTTATTCAACTCAACACCAAAGAAACAAACAATCGAATCATGAAATGGGCAAAAGACATGAAGAGAAATCTCACAGAGGAAGACATAGACATGGCCAACATGCACATGAGAAAATGCTCTGCATCCCTGGCCATCAGGGAAATACAAATCAAAACCACAATGAGATCCCACCTCACACCACTGAGAATGGGGAAAATTAACAAGGCAGGAAACCACAGATGTTGGAGAGGATGTGGAGAAAGGGGAACCCTCTTACACTGTTGGTGGGAATGTGAACTGGGGCAGCCACTCTGGAAAACTGTGTGGAGGTTCCTCAAAGAGTTCAAAATAGACCTGCCCTATGACCCAGCAATTGCACTGTTGGGGATTTACCCCAAAGATACAGATGCAGGGAAACGCCGGGACACCTGCACCCCGATGTTTCTAGCAGCAATAGCCACAATAGCCAAACTGTGGAAGGAGCCTCGGTGTCCATCGAAAGGCGAATGGATAAAGAAGATGTGGTTTATGTACACAATGGAATATTCCTCAGCCATTAGAAATGACAAATACCCACCATTTGCTTCAACGTGGATGGAACTGGAGGGTATTATGCTGAGTGAAGTAAGTCAATCGGAGAAGGACAAACAGTGTATGGTCTCATTCATTTGGGGAATATAAATAATAGTGAAAGGGAATAAAGGGGAAAGGAGAGAAAATGAGTGGGAAAAACCAGAGAGGAAGACAAATCACAAACAACACCTAACTCTGGGAAACGAACAAGGGGTGGAAGAAAGGGAGGTGGGCGGGGGGTGGGGGTGACTGGGTGACGGGCACTGAGGGGGGCACTTGACAGGATGAGCACTGGGTGTTACACTATATGTTGGCAAATCTTTTTATTTTTTATTTATTTATGATAGTCATCACAGACAGAGAGAGAGAGGCAGAGGCACGGGCAGAGGGAGAAGCAGGCTCCATGCACCGGGAGCCCGACGTGGGATTCGATCCCGGGTCTCCAGGATCACGCCCTGGGCCAAAGGCAGGCGCCAAACCGCTGCGCCACCCAGGGATCCCTATGTTGGCAAATCTAACTTAAATTTAAAAATGTGATAAATTTATGTATATATAAAAGATTAATTCAAAATGCACCATAAGTTTAACCAAAAAACATGTAAGTATAAACTTTTAGAAGAAACGGGATAATCTTTAGGGTTTGGGCTACATAGAAAATTCTGAGAACACCAGAAACACAGTCCAGAAAGGGAAAAAATATCAGTAAATCGGACATCTTTGAAATTTGAAACCTCTGTCCTGGAAAAGACTTTGTGAACGGGACGGAAAGACAAGCCACACGTGTGACAGTAGAATCAGACACAGGATTCATCGAGAACTCCGAAAAGTCAACAGTACCAAAAAAAAACCAAACCAAACCAAAACAAAACCCACTCCAATTGCAAAGCAGACAGACATTTTGCCAACAAAGGAGAGAAAATATATGGACAGAAAACAAGCACTTGAAAAGGTGGCTGGCATGACGAGCCACCTGGGAGATGCCAATAAACCAAGTCACTAAACGTGTTAGAACAGCCAACATTTTCTCAAAACAGAGACCGCACAAAGCTGGCTGGACGCAGAGAAGCTGCGTCTCGCACACGTGGCTGCCGGGAACGTGGTGTGGGACGGTCTTTGCAGAAACAGTTTGGCGGTTTCTTAAAAAAAACCGAAAACCAAAACCAAGACCCATCGGCGGCACAGCTGGGCATCAGTCCCAGATAATGAGCATGTACGTCCCCATGAGAGAACGCGAGCGAATGCTGCGGTCCCATTTTTAACAGTCACGGTCGGGAACAAGCTAAACGTCCTTCAACGGTCCCGCAAACGGTGGCCCGCCCGCCCCGCGGAATGCCAGCCGGCCATGGGGGACAGGGACCGGGGCTCCGAACCGAGAGAGGAGGAGCCAGGGTCCCGGGGCGCATCCCGGGGTCCGCGTCCACGATGTCCTCAGTGCAGAGGTCAGCACGGAGAGCCGTCCGTGGGGGGCCCGGGGGCTGGGGGGGGCAGTGTGGCACAGCAGAAGGGGGATCGTGGCGAGAGGGAACGTTCCGGGCCCGAGTGTGGCCGCCAGGACGACCCGGGGCACAGCCACACGCACCACCCAGCAGCGCCCATCACTAGCTCGGGTGCACGCGTCCTGGGGAGCCGCAACCTCGGGGAGCCTGCCAGGGGCCCCAGTGTGCACACTGTGTGGCGCCACTGCGGACATGCGTGCGGCCAGGGTGGTGCATCACCGCCCCCCTCGGAACGCAGCGAGAAGGTGGGACGGGTTGGGACAGAGCCGTCACCCACGACCCCTGCTGGGCAGGTTGCTCCCACGAGACCAGCAGCGAGCGCGTCCGTGCTCCTCCCGGGCCGGCTCCTTGGAGGGCAGGACCTCCGCTGCGCCCCCCGGCTCCCCCGCCCCGCGGCGAGGCCACGCTTTCCCTCTTTGTCGTTCTTCCCTGGACTTTCCACAACAATCGTGTTTCCCCGGAAAACAAGTCAGAGCCAAGGTCACACGGAAACGTGCCCGTTTTGGTGCAGACTCTGCCCGCCTGAGCCTGTTTCTTGACCTGCCGGAGGGCAGGCTCGAGGCCTGGGTGCAGAGCCCTGGGTGCGGGCCAGCCGTGCAGCCCCGAGGGCGCCCCTAACCTCTCTGCTCCAGCTTCCCGGTCTGCGACCCACAACGAGGGGGGGCACGGCGTGCTGCCAGCGGGAAGCCTCGGAATCCACGCAGAGACCCAGGTGAGGCAGAGCCGCCGGGAGCAAGAGGCCCTTGCGGGAAGTCGGGAGGCCGGGCTGGGCCGGCTGACCCCGGGGCGGGAGAGGTGACCCGGACCCGCTCTGCTCGCCACCAGGCCTTGCGGGGACGTGGGGGGAACGGGGCTGTGCGGGCAAGAGAGGCAGCTTGGGGGCCGACATGGACATGCCTGCTCCGTGTCCTTCCCGCCAGCTGAAACAAGGACGCGATGACCGGAGCCCCAGCATCCCTGCTGGGCCGTGGCGATGACGGCAGGCAGGCAGGCAGGCCGGAACGGGGTCCCGGGTCTGGCTCAAGATGATCATGAAGCTGCCACATGGGCCCCCACCTGCCTGCTCTCAAGATGATCATGAAGCTGCCACATGGGCCCCCACCTGCCTGCTCTCTGGGTTCACTTTAAGTGTAAGAAAAGCTAACCTCTCTCCTGGTCAAGCCCCCACGACCACGGGTTTGTACAACAGCACGATGCCCACGCTGACTCACAGTGGCCCTGAGCGCACACACGTGTGACATGCATTTGGGGGGCTCAGTGGTTGAGTGTCTGCCTTCAGCTCAGGGCGTGACCCCAGGGTCCCAGGACTGAGTCCTGCATCGGGCTCCCTGCACGGAGCCTGCTTCTCCCTCTGCCTGTGTCTCTGTCTCTCTCTCTCATTGTGTTTCTCATGAATAAATAAATAAACCTAATAATAATAGTAGTAGTAGTAGTAGTAATAATAATAATAATAATACAGGGTGGAAAAGAGGCGCCAAAGTCATAGCTACAACCATTTGTCCAGAAAACCAGGAGAGCCAGCCCTGGCCACACACGAGGGCGCCTGCGCAGGACTCAGGCCTGGACATGGACGACCGGGACGCAGGGCCAGTGAGAGACCCCATCTCAATGGGGACACGGGCCCTGGGGGGCAGAGGGGACAGTGGGGACAGTAGGGCCTGCCCAGAAGGGTCACCCGACAGCCACCTCCCCAGCTGCCCAGCTGGCATCCTGGCCCGGCCTCGGTGCCTGTCCCCCACCCTTTGGAACCACCAGCCTGGTCACTGCCCCGTCTCCACCCCGGGGGCGACCCCCAAGGTGGGAGGCCAGGACCCGCTGGCCCCGGCAAACAGACAAAGGACCAGAGTCGGCAGGTGCGCACGGCCCCACCTGGGAGGCATCCCGCACTGCAGAGGTTCAGGGGTCAGGGGCTGGGCCAGGATTCAGGGACGCGGCACTGTGCTCCCAGGAGGGGCAGGAATCCAGCAGCGACATCAGAGGACAGGGAGGGAGGGAAGGGCCGGTGCGCACGTGCACAGGCATGCGTTCTTGTGCCATGCATACGCATGGACACTCACGCAGGCACACTTACAGATGCACAAGAAGGTGGTAAGAAAGGGAAGCCGCCAGGGGCCCTCAGGACGTGGGAACCCAGGCAGGGCAGGTGGCAGAGGCACCCAGAGAGCTCGCAGAGCCCGTCATCCTAACTGCAGCCACGCAGGGCCTGAGTGAGATGGGCAGGAAGCTTCCCCCCAAAACCCCACCAGTAAACACCGACATGGGGAGACCCTGCCCCCCGTGGGGGGGGACGGTGAGGACCACGCTCTCAGACCTGGCTTTGCAACGACGGGACCCGCTCTCAGGAACACTCTTGCACATGCCTGCCCGCCTGGGATGTCCAAACCCACCGGCCACACACGTGAAGCCCCTGGGTACCGGGGGCGGGGGGTGGGGGTGGAACGGGGACTCAGTGTCGATGGAATTCACATCCCAGCAAAATTCTCACAAACGTGAGCTCAGAGCCAAATCCACAAAAACCCTTAGAGGCCATAAACCCCTGGGAGTGCCAGCCAGCAGAATCTGGCTGCTTCCTGAAAAGCCCCTAAAACTGGAGGGATGGAATTCCTCGTAACTGCACAACACCCAGGACGGCGGGGGACAGATGGCACGGTGCCGGGAAACGGGAATCAGTCGTGGACGGAGCCACGCGGGGCTGGGGGGCCCAGGATGCAAACACACAGGAGGGGAAGGGGCAGCGCGCCAGGCTTTTCCTGCCCCCACGGAGGACCGGGGTCGCCCCTGGAGGGGCTGGGGTCTCCGCCCGCAGCCCAGACAGGAGGCCCATGTGGTTGAAGCAGACGCTGGGACCCGCACGGGGCGGCACCGTCCCCCAACCCAGCAGAAGAGGAGAAAATCCAAGGATGCCTCTGACCAACCCAAGGAGAAAACCAGAAACTCCCGGGAGCCAGGTCATCAGGCGGGGACCCCAGGGGAGGCCGCTTTCCCCGGACTCGACGATCTAGCCACGGAGGAGAGGCAAGCAGGTGCGTGGCAGGAGGCCACGGACAGGAGGGGGCCGAGGGCGGGTCTGTGGGACGGCGGCCGGGGCTCACAGGCCATGGCCGGGGCTCCAGACCTCACGACAGAGCATCTGAGGACCGTGAACCTCCAGACGGCCGCGGGGGTCTGAGACGAATTTACCGAGAAGCACGGGGAATGCCAAGTGGAAAAAAAAAATGCAAGAGGATAGGAAGATTTTCACAGGGAAACGAAAGCCACCCAGCCCCGGACAGCATCCCCACGGTCAGGAAGCACAAAGGACGGCGCGGGCAGCCCTCCTACCTTGTCGTCATCCTCACACGTCATGACGTTGGAGAACGGGATCTCCGCCTTGAACATCTTCCGGCAGTGCATGAGCTGAACCAGCAGGTAGCACACGGTCTTGAATTTCATCCTCTTGGCTGGCTTGATGTCGGACAGGATGAGCCCTGGGAATATCTGTGCAGAGAGGCGGCCCGGGGACGGCCCGTGAGCAGCCCCGAGCTGCCCCCGGGCCGGGCACGACCTCACGGGGACACGGACGCCAAACAGGCGAGCGGGACCGGCGGGCCGGCTCCACGGCACACGGCTCTCGGCTCCTCCCGGGGCCTCGGAACCCAGAGCGAGGCCCCGGAGCTGGGCCTGCAGCAGTGGGGGGCTTGGGGCCCGGCCAGGGAGGGACCCGGAGGCCTGGACGTCGCTGGCTGGCGGGGCGGCAGCCGGCCGAGGACCAGCGCCCAGAGACCCCCGGGACCCTGCCCCGCGGGCCCCACCTGCCTGGGTGACTGCTGCTGTCCTGGGGTCCTGGGTGACCCCTCGCCCGGCCCTCCTCCAGGCCCGCGAGGGCAGCCCCTGCCTCAGGAGTGAGCTCAGGGAGCCCCTCGGCCGTGGGCCCCAGGTCACGGGGCCTGCACAGCCCCAAACCACGGACACCCGGGACGGAGAAGCTTCAAGCTCTGTCTCGCAGCCGACCTGCTTATGTCCTGAAGGAGCACCAGGGCCGCTGGTGACCCCGACCCCGCCTGTGCCCCACAACCCCCACCTGTGCCCTCAGACCCTGCCTGTGCCCCATGCCCCCCGCCTGAGCCCTGCATCCCCCGCCTGTGCCCTCTGACCCCGCCTGTGATCCACGGCCGCCCTTCTGTGCCCCGTGCCCCTCACCTGTGCCCCCCACCACTCGCCGGTGCCCCCATCCCTCGCCTGCGCCCCCGCCCCTCGCTGTGCCCCGCGACCCCTGCCTGTGTGCTGAGACCCCGTCCTGTGCCCCCAGAACCCACCTGTGCGCCGTGGCCTCCCCTTCTGTGCCCCACGCTTCTGTGCCCCTCATCCCCCGCCTGTGCCCCGCATCACCCGCCTGTGCCCCCTGACCCCAACCTGTGTCCCGCCCCCCTGCCTGTGCCCCCAGCCCCTCGCCTGTGCCCCCGCTCCCCGCCTGTGCCCCACAATCCCCGCCTAGGCCCCGCGAACCCCGCCTGTGCCCCACGTCCCCCACCTGTGCCCCCTGCCCCTCACCTGTGCCCCCCATCCCTCACATATGCCCCACGCCCCTCGCCTGTGCCCCGGCCCACGCCTATGCCCTGCACCCCCCGCCTGAGCCCTAAGGCCCCTGCCTGTGCCCCTGCCCCTCACCTGTGCCCCGCATCCCTCGCATGTGCCCTGTGCCCCCTGCCTGAGTCCCCCGCCCCCTGCCTGTGCCCCCCGCCCCTTGCCTGTGCCCCTCACCCCCCCGCCTGTGCCCCGCACCCTCCACCTGTGCCCCGTGCCCCTTGCCTGTGCCCCCAGACCCCGCATGTGACCCGCGTCCCCCAACTGTGCCCCCAGACCCCGCCTGTGCCCCCCGCTCCCCACCTGTGCCCCACTACCCCCGCCTAGGCCCCACGAACCCCGCCTGTGCCCCGCATCCCCCGCCTGTGCTCCTTGCCCCTCACCTGTGCCCCGCATCCCTCACATATGCCCCACGCCCCTCGCCTGTGCCCCCTGCCCACGCCTAATCCCCGCACCCCTGCCTGTGCCCCTGCCCCTCCCCTGTGCCCCACACCCCTCGCCTGTGCCCCGCGACCCCCGCCTGTGCCCCATGCCTCTTGCCTGTGCCCCCAGAAACCGCATGTGCCCCACGGCCCCCCCTGCTGGGCCCCCTGCCCCTTGCCTGTGCCTCTGTCCCTTGCCTGTGCCCCCACCACTCGCCTGTGCCCCGCGCCCCTCACCTGTGCCCCGCACCCCCCGCCTGTGCCTCTCGACCCCCGCCTGTGACCCGCGACCCCGCCGGTGTCCCTCGACCACCACCTATGCCCCTGCGCCCCTCGTCTGTGTCCCTCGCCCCCCCACCCCCCGCCTGTGCCCCGCAACCCTCGGATGTGCCCTGAGACCCTCCTCTGTGCCCTGAACCCCTCGCCTGAGCCCTGGAAGAAGTAGGCCCCCTTAATCGCACCCAAATCCATTTCCTTGGGCACACAGCCCTTGAGGACCCCTATGCGGGTCACGAGCCCTCCCACGTGCACGGCACCCTCAGCCCTCAGCAGCCCCACCCCTGACCTGTGCTGCTGGAGAGGAGTAGAGGCCCCGGAAGGTCAGTGTGGGGGCGGGGCGGGTGCAGGGTGGCCCCGCCCCTGAGAGGACCCCGGGCTCTGCCTAGGGGCCCCCGCAAGCCCCTCCCAGGTGGCTCCGAGAAGCACCTGCACCAGTCCTCTGGCCCAGAGCACATCGCCTCCCCTCGACTCACCCGGGCAGGCCGGAGGCCTCCATGACGTTGGCCAGCGTCACATCTTTGGACCGCACGTCGTACTGCCACTTGCACAGGCCGAGGACCCCGCAGAGGACCCGGCCGGTGTGCAGCCCCACACGCACGTTCAGGTCCACCTCAGTGGCCTCGGCCACCGACCTGCAAGAAACAGGTCACGGGCATGAGCTGGGCCCTCGTGTACACCCATGAGGGGAGCCTGGACAGGCGGGAGCACGGGGTCCCCGCCCGGCTCTGGGACGCAGGGCCACAGTCAGGTGCCGGGGGGAGTGCTGAGCCAGGAGACCAGCCCCTCTGCCGCCCTGCTCTGTCCACAGGTGGCCCCCACAGGTGTGTCCAAAGGGCCTTCCGCATGAGCGGCAAAGCCCAACCACACCAGGAGGCCAAGCCACGGCGCAGGACGCGGTGGCCCCGTGGTTAGCAAGTCTGCCACAAGGGAAACCACAGACATGCAGGGCCACCAGGCCGCCACCCTGGAGCCAACCCCACCAGCGCCCAGCCCGGGGCAGACCCCACCTGCCTGGAGCTCGGCCTCAGTGGACAGGAGACACAGCCAAGGGGCCCCCACCGCCCCGAGTGAACGGAGCAGGGGGCAGACAGGTGGCCGATCCACCTCTCCACACGGCACAGCAGCAGCCACGCTCGAGGGGAGGCGCAGAACTCCGGGTTGGGGCAGCCAGGAGATGGTCACAGAAATCCCTCCAAGGCCGCCAAGTGCGGCGAAGGTGGGGCGCACCAGGGCAGGCCCAGAGCCCGCGTGAGCAGCCACACGTCCCAAGCAGGCCTCTGGGCGCCTCTCCACCCAAGGAGACCTGGGGACGGCGGGGCACCAGGTCCCCCAGGAGGCCCCCAGCAGGGGCAGCCGGCGTCACCCCCCTCAGGGACATCATCGGCATGAGCCGTCAGCGGCAGCCTGGCCAGGCCCTGCCGGGGACGCGCCCCTGACCGGCTGACGGGGGCGTGGACACCTGCCTCCCCGCACCTCCCCCTGCACAACCTTACTTGGGCCCAGGGACGTCCGGTTCTGACCACTCAGCCTCCGGGGAACCGTGGCAGCCACCTGTTAGCACCCCGCTGGCCTCCCTGCCTGTGGAAAGGAGCTCCCGGGCGTCCCACGGGAAGGTCGGGCCGGTGGCGGCCTGTCCTCTGCTGGTGATGGGGAGCCGGAGCCAGATGGCCAGAGGCAGACGCCCCCCTGGGGGAGCCGAGGGCCGGGCCCCTGGGAGTCAGCCGGCCCGCGTTCCTCAGCCACGCTCGCCAGGCCTCCAGCCAGCAGGCAGCCCTGGGCTCTCTCCGGGCTCTTCCGGAACGCTCGCCCCACCGTCCCCATGGTCCCCAGTGGGCAGGCAGGCCAGGACGCCCATGCGGGCCAAGGACAGGGAGCCCTCTCCCAGCGTCCCCAGTCCCCAGGCCTGGGGCCCAGGGATGGCACCAAGGGCCACCGCCAAGCCTCGCCCGTGTCCTGGGCATCAGGACGTTCTCCCAGGGATCAGCCCGGGGCTGCAGACCCCCACCTCTGAGAAACTCAGGGGAGACAGCACTATTCCTGCAGCCGGCCAGGGTCCCGGTACCTCAAGGGTGATGTGTGCCCATCGGCACCTCCGCAGGGCGTCCCTGTGCCCCCGGCTGTCTCTGGACCCCAGGTGTGCGCGGGCCGCAGGAAGGCAGGGAGGTGCCCACGGGGAGCCCCGGGAGTGAGCACGCCGCCCGCACGCTGACCTCCAAGGAAGGGCAAAGCCACTGAGCAGGTGGCGTCCGGAGGCCACAGCCTCCTAATTACAAGCTGTCAGCGGCGGATATGTCCTTGGTGAAGGTCCCGCCGCGCAGCCTCCGCCCCTCCCGGCTGCCCGGCCACGGGGCAGGGCAGGGCACAGCGCACGGCAGACCGGGCTGCAAGCAGCGAACGCCTCACCTCGTCTTCTAACCTCCACCGTCCCGGCTGCTGTTCGACAGCTCGCGAGACAGAGGAGGTGCTGCACCGACTTGGCCGTGCTCCAACCTCAAGCCCCTGAGGGGCAGCCCGGGAGCTGGAGACAGGCCTCTGCGATGACGACGGGACAGCGGTTTCTGAGACCTCTGCCCACATGTCCACGCTGGGGGACACAGCGGCCAGCGAGGCCCAAGGGGCTGCAGGAGGATCCGGGCAGGAAGGCCGCACGGACAAGCTCTGACCCGCCGCCCGGCCGAGCGGGCAGCCGCGGGGCCCGGACCCACGACATCAGCCACAGCGTTCGCCGGGAGGAGGCGCGGACCACCATCCACCGCGCTTCCGTTCCTCCTGAACCGTCCGCACAGAATTCCCTTCCCCGGGCCCTTGCGAGCCGGCCCCGGGGTAGGTGAGGGTCCTGTGGTCCCAGAGCCTCTGCCCGCCGGGGGGGGACCGCACAGGAGCCACGTCCGTCTGGCCGCAGAGAGGCCATCAGCCCAGCGCCGACTCCGCAGGCCCAGGCAGGCCCGAGACGGCCCCGTGCCCGGTGTGGCTCTGGGCAGCAGGCGGTCATCGTGCACATCGGCTGCTGGTACCGGTACCGAGGGGACCGCCCACGGCAGCACGATGCCCGACCCCGTGGGCGGGGTGGCCCTCCCTCCACGCACAGGCCTCGGGGTCTCCACCGAGGAACCAAGCCATGCAAATACTTTACACAGTTCAAAAAAATCAATTGCGGGACACCTGGGAGGCTCAGCTGAAGCGTCTGCCTTCAGCTTAGGTCATGATCTCGGGGTCCTGGGATCAAGCTCCATACCGGGCTCCCTGGTCAGTACGGAGTCTGCTTCTCCCTCTGCCCCTCACCTTGCTCGTGTTCACTCTCTCTCCCTCTAATCAATTTTTAAAAATCTACGTAAATAAATAAATAAATAAACGGCAAGCAGCGATGCTCAAAACGCAAAACCAAAATGAAATAAGCCCTAAAGGTGACAGCGTCGGGAGGGTGACAGCATCGGAACGGCGACCGGGTCCGGGTGCTGCGACTGCATGTCCAGTGGGACGTCAGCCGCAGACAAAACAAAGAAAGGCCTCGAGGAACCCGAAACTACACGCGGTGTCCTGTCACACGTGTCGAGCAGGCAACGTCCCTCTGAGCCTTCGATGCGCAGAGACATGAAAGAGGGAAAGGACGTCGCCGGCGCCAGGACTTCCAGCCTCGGGGAGAAGGGACATGCGGGGGAGAATCAAAGGAGCAGAGGGACTCAGTGGTCGGAAAGAGCAACACAAACACAGAATCCGCCGTTATTCTTCTAAAACACAGCCTCAGCCCTGCGTCCTGAGACGCCGGAGGTCGAGCTGGAAAACCAGTTCCCGTGGACGGAAGCAATTGCCGCATCTGTGGGCGGGGGGGCATCTCGCTGTCTGGGGACATGGGCTGGGGGCGGCTTCATCCCTGGAGGCGGGAGGCGCCCGCGGGGAGGCCCCAGAGCAGGGGGGATGCATCCAGGCACAGCGGGCGCCCACAATCCCAGGAACGCCCGGGACGGAGGGGCCGGACGGCGGCTCCGGGGCGCCCATCCCTCAGTCGGAAAGCACATCGGTGACAAAAGCCAAGCGGGCACCGTTTCTGAGGATCACCAATCAGCTGACGTGTGAACCATCTTCGATGTAAAGAATCACGAGCCAATAAGTGCAGGAACAATAGAAAAGTTCACCCCAGTGAATTGCCAAGCGCCCCGCTTTTGGGGCAGCTGCCACGCCCCCCACGGGACGGACGTCATGGGAAGCAGCCGGCAGGTGGGTCGCTCACACGCAGGGACCACGGAAACCGCGAGCCTTGAACGAGCTGGGAGCCGGCCAAGGGCACGCCAGGGGAGGAACGGGGAGACCGGCGGCACCCAGGAAGGCTCCCCAACATGAAGGAACCAGGCGGGGCCCCAGCCCCAGGGGCCCGAGGGCTCAGGGCAGGTGGCGAGCAGGATCCGCCCCAAGGCCTGTGTCCTGACAGACATCCGGGGGCCGCGACGACCAGTCCCGCTGTGTCCACGGCAGCCCAAGGGTCTGGAGCCCCCACCCCACCCCACCCCACGTGCCCTACTCACCCTGCCGCCCAGACCGGCCGCCAGATCAAAGAGGAGGGGACACCAGAGCCAGGGTCCGTGTTACGGACTGTCAGGCTCCTCGCCCGCCTCACCCTTCCTCTGTGGAAACCACGAGAAAGCCCCACCACACTGCCCAGCCCCCTCTGCGCCCAGCACGCTGGCGGTCCACTGGGCGGGTGACAAAGGCATCGTGGCGGCCTCGTCGTTCTCGAGGGAAGGGCTGGGGCCCAGGCTGTGAGCACAAGGTGCGGTGACATCTAGAACCTGGGAGGAGAGCCGCCAGCCAGAGGGGCTAGAGGGGTCAGGTGGGTCCGCTGTGTCCTCCCTGCCATCATGCATAGGTGAGTCCACGCGACACGTTCCCCAGCCCCCGAGGGCAGGGCTGGACCTCTCCCTGCAGCTTCTCTGAGCGCGTCCCCAGGAGCACGCAGGCACCCCCAGGTGAGCCGGGTGGCCCCCACCTTCCCGGGTGCCCACACCCCACAGCCCTGAGCTGCCCTGGACGAGGAGTGATCGTCCCCTCCTGAAACGAAGCTACATCTCTGCACCCAGAAGCAGGCGGGGCGGGGACGACCAGGCGAGTGACCCTGGGGGTGGGGACAGGGGCCAGGCTGTCCCTAGTGCATAGTCCCCCAGGGGCCTGGTGTCCTCACTGGGACCCCAGTGAGGGTGCGGTGCACTGGGGACCGTGCACCAGAGCAGCACCCCGGGTACCACACAGCAAGGACGGGGAATCGTGACCCGGGGCAGCCCCGGGGGACCACGCACCGGAGCCCCCACGGCCACCCGCGAGGGACTGCGGCCGGGCTTCCACCCACGGGAAACCCCAGTGCCCGCATTCCACACACCGCCTGCTGTTTCAGGGAAGTGTTTATTTCCTGCTCATTAAGGAAGAATTAAATCGGGCTCATCATAATGCAGGAAGCTCTGAAAATTAAAACTCAGCAAGAACCCACGGCCCTGGGGCCCTCGTCCCCGCAGCCCACCCTCGACGGCTTGTGGCTGCGTGTGCACATGCTCTGCAGCCGGTTCGCGCCCCTGGCCATCATGAACACGCCTCCACCACGTCAAGGCTCGCCCGTGGGGACAGTCCCCCAAGCCGAGGGTGGACGCCGCCTGCACTGCCTCCTCCTCCCTCGGGACAGCCGGGCCCAGTCCTGACCACACCGCCCCATGCGGGCCTCTCCTGCGCGGGACACTCCAGGCGAGCCCCCGCGTGCCCCACAGCCCGCCCGTGTGCAAGCATGATAGCGCGGGCACAGCACGTCTGCGGAAAGGGCACCGCTCAGCCGGGGACGCAGCTGGCCGTCGCGCACACTCCCAGCCCGCAGCACGCTCAGGGAGGAGGCCACCTCCGGGCATGAGGCCACCGGGGCTCCTCAGGTTCACCGGCCAGGAAGCCAAGGCGCCAGGAGACCCGAAGGTGCCACTGAGTCCTTGCGCTGTCTGCTGAGCCCAGGGGAAGCCCGGCCAGGAGGAGGGACGTGGGCACACACCGCAGTGAGCTCTGGCTACCGGACTGGCTTCCGCGGCCACACGCAGAGGAACCCCGGGCGCTGGAGACGGACACCCTCACCCTCACCGGTCCTCACGGTCACCTTCCGGCGGCTCCCGGGGGAGCACAGCCCCGCGGCTTCGGCCAGACCCTCCGCGTCCTCACCGCCCCGTCTTCCCTCACAATCCCAACCAACACGCTCCCCGCGTTCCTATCCAGTGGGTCAGGGGGGCCAGGAAGGCTCCCCACTGCGTGTGCGGCGGGGACTGCGCAGACTGGCCAAGCCCGGGGCGGGGTCCCAAGGAGAGCCCCCGCGTGGACACCGTGCGCCCCGACAGGCAATGCCTCCCAGGCACGTCCAAGCTGGCCAACTGGGCTGATTCCCACGCCGGCCGAGTCTGAGTGTGTACGCCCGTGTGTGCCAGGCACAGGCTGCCTGGGGGCTGAGAACTGACCAGAGTGCACCAAGCTCCGGCCGGGAACTCCTGGGGCGCAGCCCCGACGGAGGATGGTCTCCAGCTGTCAGCCCCAGGGGCGCATGGGACCCAGGCCGCCTCCGCGGCCGGCACAGCCAGAGTCTGGGCCTCCCCACGGAGCCTGGACGCGCGTGGAGCAACGTCTGCTTCTCCCAGCGGGGCTGCTCTCCCCACATCCAGAGAAGAGCCCTGTGGTCAGAGCGGATGTAAACCTAAAGTGGCTCAGGCAATAAATACTGTGTCCATCTGTGGTCCGCCGGGCACGAGGGTCAATAAACCTCCGGAGACCGTGGAGACCAAACCAACACGCTCACCCTCGGGTCTCACTGCCCGCAGGACCTTGCTAAGGCGGGGTGTGTCTGGGTGACCACGTGCAGGCGCACTCACGGGGCTCCCGCGTCCTGCACACAGACGCGTCTCCTCGGAGCCGGGCTCAAGCGGATGGGACGTAGGTTTTAAACACACCCAACACCATCGGAGCACTAAAGAACAGAGGGTCGTCATCCTCAGCTGCCCAGCAGCGACCTCGACAGGGCGGCTGGCAGTGTGTGGGGGGGGTTCATGCTAAAGTTCCAGAGATGGAAACAAAATCTCTGCGATGACACGGTGCTGGACAGATGGGCAGACAGATGGACAGCAGGTCACACCTCGCCAGTCACCTGGACAGCTCAGCAGCACAAACCATCCGGAACGAAAGAAACGGAAAAAGAGGCCAAAATGAAAAAGGATCATCAGTGAGCTGTGGGACGTCAAGATCCACACACGGGTAAACCGGGGTCCCTGAAAGAAGGGAGGATGTGTGAGGAG
Organism: Urocyon cinereoargenteus; assembly: GCA_032313775.1. NCBI lineage: Eukaryota > Metazoa > Chordata > Mammalia > Carnivora > Canidae > Urocyon > Urocyon cinereoargenteus. Next base: position 58,710,387 of record JAVLSZ010000028.1, read on the forward strand.
CATTCGAGGGCTTTCTCCCCCAGATGATCAAACCATAAACCCACCGATGCAGGAAGCCCAAAATCCGTGAGGAAAACCTCATGGAGGCACATCAGAGTCAAACTGCTTGAAGCCGGCGATGAAGAGAAAAACTTAAAAGCAGTCAGAGGAAACAGACATCTTCCCCGTTGCGTACGGAGGACCAGAGCGGCGTCCTTGGACAGCACGACCCGATGACCCACAGGCCTGTAAGGAACGGGTGAAAAGAATTTCCAAAGATAAAGGCAAAATGAAGACCCTTCTCAGAAACACAGAGACGGAGCGGATTCATTGCCGGCTGGCTGCCCCCCTCCCTGCAGGGCACCCACACGCGGACCCGCTGGCGACCCGCACAGGCTGGACTCACCTTCCCTCTTCTAAAGGGAACGGCGCGTTTGCCCAAACATAAATGGCAACAATGCAGAACAGAGGTTATAACCAATGAAACACGCACAGCAGCAACCTCACACAGGCCAGGAAGGGGGGCACATGAGGCGGCGCGTCCGCGAGATCCTCTGACGACGTCCAGGAACCTGCCGCAGACCCCGGAGCAGCCAGCCCAGTGCCAGAGCCAACGGTGCACACTCATGAGCCAACAGAGGTGCAAGGGCAGAGTCACAGAACGCACCCCCTACACCCACAGAATGGCAGGAGAAGTAAACCCACGACACAGAACAGATGGGACAAACCAAACCCGGGCCGACGGCACAGCACAGCAAACGCAGATGGTCAGATTCGAGGGAGAAAAGACAAACCCAGCCCGTTAGAGAAAAAGACATGAACCCCTTGGGGGAAAAGAAAGGGGGGAAAAGACATGCTTCCCGACAATAATCAAAGGAAAGCTGGAACGGCTATGCTCACACAGGACGTTAGGTCTCCAGGGAACGAGGGTCATTTCTTCATGAAAATAGGGGATTAGGGGAGCGTGGGTGGCTCAGTAGGTTGAGCATCCGACTCTTGGTTTTAGCTCTCCCTCTGCTCCTCTCCTGCTCACACGCACACACACGCTCTGTCTCTAAAAAAACAGAATGGGACTGCTGGGTGGCTCAGGGTGGAGCGCCTCTCTTCACCCAGGGTGTGATCCCGTGGTCCCGGGATCGAGTCCCACGTCCGGCTCCCTGCATGGAGCCTGCTTCTCCCTCTGCCTGTGTCTGTGCCTCTCTCTCTCTGTGTCTCTTATGAATCAATAACATCTTAAAAAAGTCAATTCACCAAGAGGACCTTAGAACCCTAAATGTTATAAATCAAGTAGCAGAGCTTGAGAACACAGGGAGCAGACAGATCTCTAAGTATGTCGCAGACTCAATACCCCTCGATCAGGAACTGAGAAACCCGGGAGCCAGGACGTAAGTAATGACGCAGAGTAAGAACGTGAGCAGCCCGTCCCCAGCCAGCCTCAGCGTGTGTACACAACACCCCAGAACACAAGGATGGCACGGAGCACAGTGCATCTTGTTGCTCAGTTCCTGAGGAGACCGTGTTCTGAACCGTGTACTTACGAGGACTCAAATTTTTGATAAAATGTGTTCTCTGACCACAACAGAATTAAATGTGAAGTCAAAAACAGAAAGACCTTTGAAAAAAATCCCTCAAAAAACGTATCTCTAAATAAGCCATGGGTGTAACCAAAATTAAAAGGGAAATTAGAAAGCATCTTAAACCGAGGGGAAACGAGGACACAGTGTCGCAGCAACGTGGGGATGCCACCTTAGGCAGACACCCGCCTGGTCTGTGGCACCAACTCTTCACATTAGGAGGGAAAAGATCCCGATCAGCAGTCTCAGCTTCCATCTTCCCAATCTACAAAAACAAGAGTAAAAGAAAAACAAGGAAACCACAAGAATCACAATAATAAATCAGAGAAAAACAATAAAACAGAGAAATCAGTGAAACCAAAAGCAAACTCTTTACAAAAATTGATAACATTGATAAACGTGCAGCCAGAATGATGGGGGAGAGAGGGAAGCACAAAGTATCACAGTCAGAAAAGGAGGAGGTGATGTCACGGCTGCTTCTGCAAATATTAGAAAGCTAACGGGGAAATACCATAAACACCTTTATTCTAACAATCTCGGTGACTTAGCTCACATGGACAGATTCCTCGAAAGACTAAGAAACACAAAGCTCACTCCGATATATGTACATATGCGTATATGGATATATCACATACATATAAAAAAACCGATTCTAGGGAACCCGGGGTGGCTCAGCGGTTTAGCGCCTGCCTTTGGCCCAGGGCATGATCCCGGAGCCCCGGGATCCAGTCCCACATCGGGCTCCCTGCATGGAGCCTGCTTCTCCCTCTGCCTGTGTCTCTGCCTCTCTCTCTCTGTGTGTCTCTCATGAATGAATAAATAAAATCTTTTTAAAAAATCCCTGATTTTATAGACATATATATAATAGCCCTACTTTTAAAAATTGAACCTGTACATAAAAACTTCCAGGGGCGCCTGGGCAGCTCAGTCAGTTAAGCGTCTGCCTTCCGCTCAGGTCGTCATCTCAGGGTGCTGGGAGGGAGCCCCCCGTTGGGCTCCCCGCTCAGTGGGGAGCCTGCTTCTCCCCTTCCAGCCTACTTGTGCTCTCTCGTGCTCTGTCTCTCTCTCTCTCAAATACATACATTTTCTTAAGAATTGTTTAAAAGTTTCAGAAAGAAAATCTCCAGAAAGTGGAACATGAGGAAACATGCCCAAACTCTTCCAGGAGACCGGCCTGACCAAGATTCCACATGAAGATGACATAAGGAAAGAAAGCCATAGAACAGCATCCTTCAGAAACATAACAGGAAGACATCTAAAACAAATTTTAGCCCACATGCACATACTCACACATGGACACCTGCACACATATACGTGAAGAAGCGTGTCCATATGCACGTGTGTGTGCACAACCGCATGAGCACACGCTCTCATGCATGTATGCAATGCACTCGCGGATATCCATACACACGTGCATGCCCCCCCCACACACACAGCTACATGGACATGTCCCACCATGTCCCACTGCAGCCCACACAATCACATGTCCTAGTGAAAGAGCCAAGTAGTGAATAAAAAGGGACACATCTTATACACCAGCAAACCTGACAACCTAAAAGAAATGAATAAATCCCTACAAACACTCAACCTACCAAGACCGAATCATAAAGAAACAGAAAATCTGCAGACATTTCTAGTACAGAGACTGAAGCAGTGATCAAAAGCCCCCAACACAGAAAAGCCCAGGACCGGATGGCTTCACTAGTGACCTCTGCCAAATGTTTGAAGAAGATCACCAATACTTCTTAAGCTCTAAGAAAGCTCCCAAATTCACTCTATGGGGCCAGCATTACCCTGAACCCAAAACCACTGGACCTGACCAGAAAAGACGAGGATCTTTTACTAATACCAATACCCCCAATGATCACAGATGCAGAAATCCCCCCAAACAAACATGAGCAAGCCACTTCCAACAGTACATTAAAGGGATTGGACACCACAACCAAGTGGGATTTGTTCCCAGGATGCTAGGGTGGTTCGATCTCCACAAATCGATCGATGTGATGCATCGCATTCACCAAAGAAAGGGTAGAAATACATGATGGTCTCAGCAGATGCAGAACAAGCATTTGACAGGACGCAACGTCCTTTCAGGATAAAAACTCCCAACACGGTAGGTGCAGAGGCCACGTTTCTCGACACAGTGAGGGCCAGGGATGCCAAGCCCACGGCACACGTCGGCCCCGACAGTGAGAACAGGAGAGCTTCCCCTGCAGGGTCAGGAGTGGACAGGGAGGCCACTCCCATCCAACTTATCCAGCATAAGTCCCAGCCTCAGCAACCGGGCACGGAAAGAAAATCACACACTACCTCTCTCTGCAAATGGCTTAATATCTACAGAAAACCCTAAAGATGCCACCAAGAACTTGTCAGAACTAATAACTGAATTCAGCAAATGTTCAGGATGTGAAATTAACACGCAGAAATCTGTGGTGTTTCTGCACACAAACAATGAATGCTTGGAAAAGCGGAGAAAATAATTGTTTTTACAACTGCATCAAAGGGAATAAAACACCCAGGAATAAATTCAATGAACAAAAACAAGAAGGCAAGTCTGATGACTTGAGAGGTGTTTGGAACATGTCCTGTCCCCAGAGCAGGCCCAGCAGATGTCCACCGCGTGAGCCCCGAGTGGGGTGCCGATGCAAAGGGGTGGTGACATCGCAGCTGGGGTGCAAGCCCGGGAGGCCCCGCTTGGGCCAGGGTGAGCCTGATGTATCCTAAGCTGATGAAGAAAGAAGGGGACAGGACAGCGAGCCCCCGCGTCACACATTTCATGCCGAGAACAAGACCCAGACCATGCATCCCGGGGACAGCCTCTCCGCCCTCCACCCTGCGGTCAGGGCAGGCCCACATCTGTAGCCCCCACCCCGAGCAGAAGTGGGCCAAGCCAGCCCACCCCTCCCTCACTCTGGGGATGCCACGGTCCACGCGAGAGTACACTGAGAAGTGGGCTGCACGCAGAGTCACGCGCCACGTAAGTAAACTGGCTGAAGCCAGGGAGAAGACATCTGCCAACCGTGTACCCGCGGAAGGACAAGCTAAGACTTTACAGACTCCTGTCATCCTGGGGGCGGGGGCTGTTGTAAGCGACCCAAGCAGGGGCGGGGGTTGGCGGTAGGCTGGTGGCACTGCTGACCACTGAGTCACTGAGAGAACACGTCCCCTCCGGGACCAGGAAAGACAGATTCGGACAGTGGGGGGAGGGCACATCCCTCACATCAGCAGCCTGTCCTCAGAGAGCCCCAGTAGCCAGTGAATCCTCATCCAGAAGCTTCCTTGTGGAGGGGCAGGGGAAAGGAGCAGGCCCCGGAACGCTCAGAGCAGCACCCAGAAAGCCCCGGGCCACCAGGCACCCCGGCCTCAGACAAAACACACGTTCTGACCCTAATATGGGAGGCCGTGTCCGTGAGCCCCACACGCCACACGGAACTCGTCACCCTGACTCCTCCATCATGCTTCCCCGAATCCACAGGTGTCAGGTAGGGAGGAGGCCCCGGAGGCCCCGGAGGCCGAGCCTCAGCTGCTCCCCAGGGCACGAGGCCAGCACCCCCGCACCCAGGCTGCCAGGGCACCTCATGGCCCGGCAGCGCCCGCTACGGACAGAGAGCCGACTCCCCCCTTCATCCTCAGGAAAGACCCAGCAGCCTTCCCCACACGGGGTCCTGAAGAGCCCCGGCTCGGGACACCGGCGGGTGCCCCAGGAGAAAGGCCTCCAGCGCCAGCCCAGTCCGAGCAAGTGGCGAACTCCCAACTGGGTGTCTCAAGATCCCGACCAGCCTCCAGGACACTCCGGGTGGAGGGCGGGGGACAGCGTCCAAGGGCCGCATGCCGCCGCCCCCGAGGCCCAGTGCTCTCCTCCTGACTCGGTCCCGAAACTACAGCCAGGCACAGCCCGTGTGACAGCCACCCACTCCACCTGCGGGTCAAGGGCGAATGCTGGCGCCCGGCGCTCTGCAGCCCGCGGGGTACCCTCCCCCAGCCCTGCACGCACGTGGGACATCCTCAGGACTCCACTGTACGAGGCACACTGGCCCGGGTACCACTCCTCTCCCTCCCTCATCAAGGGGACATGCGTCCACTCTTTCTACCAAGTTCTTTCCCTGGGTGAAGAGTTCTCAGTCTGCGAACTCCCTCCCCCCAACCACCTGCCCAGGACCCCTCTGCGTCCAGAGGCAGGCTGGCCGGGCCGGTGGACGGGGCTGTACATCCCTGCGTCCCCCCATGTCCTTGTGGGTCAGGGTAGGCCGGCATCCAGGTCCAAGGACACCAGGCAGTCCGTTGCCTCCGCACCAAGACACCAGGCAGTGAGCCAGGCCTGGGCTTGACCTCTGCGGGCCTTCAAGTGACCCGCCCCACGAAGCTCTTAAAACGCCAGCACTCTCCTGCCACAGCAAGGGGGCTCGGCATCGTCAAACGCCACCAACCGGCTGAGGTGACCTTCAGGGCAGGGCCTCCCCACCCAGCCACCACCCTCGGTCTGGGGCCAGCTCGGGGCGCCCTGGCTGCGCTCGGGCAAGCGCCCTCTTTTGCACAAAGGAGTCGCGGGAGGTGATGCAGAAGTTGTGGGTGACGACAGCCAGGCGGGACTGACGCACTCGGCATCCGCGAGGTCGCACCTGCAACCCCGGAGCCCCAGAGGCTGCTCCAATGACACGCGAACATCGGGGGCTGCGCTTACCGTGGCCAGTTCATCAAACTTGCCGAAGAGCTCGTTGAGGAGCTTGACCAACTCCTGCGCGGTGCACTGTGACGCCAAGCCCGTGAAGCCCACGATGTCCGCGAAGAGGATGCTGCAAGAAAAACGCACCAGGCTGCCGCCTCCACGGGTATGCGGTCCCCAGAGCGGCCTTACGAGCACCCCAAAATAACCCTCCCTGGTTATTCCTCGGGCTGGCCTGGGAGGGAAGGGTCTGTCCTGTTTGACAGGTGGCAGCAGCAGCGGCTGGGGAAGCAGGGGTGGCCCTCGCCACCACGGGGGGTGTCAGAGCTCCTGCTGACCCCCAGGACACGGGCAGGGCACAGCTCCACAGCCACCAGACCTGCCCCCAGCCCCAGATGGCCCTCCTCAGCCCTTGTGGTCCCTGCAGACTGACAGGTGACAGAGGGACAGCCCTGGAGCCCCGCTGAGGACCCCCGCACCTCGTGGATGGGCCACCTGGGTCCTGCAGCGGGACAGGGCCTCACCTCGCGGGACGGAAGCCTGCCACGTGAGCATCCGCTTACTATGGAATGGGGCGGGTCTAAACAACGGCGCCCGCCACCCGCACAGCCTCCTCCCCGGACGCCACAGCGTGCTGCCGTCACCGTCGTTTTTGCTGGATACCCAATTCCTGCCTGTTTCGTTCCACCCTGAAAACGTCACCCCAGCCCCCACCTCCACCATCCCTGGTGAAAAATCCCACGCTGGTCTTGCCGGCCGTCACTTGTGTCCCACTCCTCTCCTAATCTCTGGCCCTTAGGGTTCAACGACCACATGGGGGGCTCCGTGCGGGTCCTGACACGGCTTCTGCAATGCGTACGTCACTGTTTTCCATGAAATTTCAGACCTTTTGAGTCCTATTTTTTCAAAGACTCTCTCTCCTCCTTTCCTCTCCTCGGAGACTCATCCTGGGGGTGCTGTCACACCGGCCGGCGTCCCTCGAGACCCCCAGCCTCTGTTCTCTCTCCATCCATCAGGCTCCATGATCTCAGGTGGCTGTCTTCAAGTTCCCCGAGTCTTTCCACAACCTGCTCAGATCTGCTCAATGTGGAACCCCCACCCCAACCCTCTAGTGAACTTTTTATTTTGGTCACTGTATTTTTCAAAGCTGGAATTTCTGTTTGGTTGGTTTTTTATAATCTCGACCTTTTTATTGGTATAGTCTACTTGATGAGAAGTCTTTCTCATGCTCTCCTTTATTTAGACACAGTTTGTTCTTTGAGAGTACTTCAAACAGGTGGTTTAGGGGCGCCTGGGGGACTCAGGGGGTCAAGCATCTGCCTTCGACTCAGATCATGATCCCGAGATCGTGGGACGGAGCCCTGTGCCCTGGGTCGGGCTCCCTGCTCAGCGGGGAGTCTGCTTCTCTCTCTCCTTCTGCCCCTCCCGCTGTACATGTTCTCTCTCTTTCACTCTCTCAAATAAATAAATAAAATCTTTAAAAATATATGTATGTGACTTAAAGTTTTGTCTAGAAATCCAATGTGTGGGCTCCCTCTGGGACTGCATTTTCATTCCCATGTGAGCTATACATTCACGCTTTCTTGCACACTGCATATATTTTCACAGAAAATCAGATAATACACCGTGGCAACTCTGAAAATCAGAACCCCACCCCCACCCCAGGATTGAAGTTGTTCTTGTTGCTGTTTGTGTTATTTGTTCAGTGACTTTTCTGACAAACTCTGAAAAGTCTGTTTCCTATCTCATGTGGGGCCATTAAAGTCTGTGGTTGGTTAAGCTAGTGGTCAACTAATGACCACACAGAAATTTCCTCCCATTCCTGAAGCCAGTAAGTCTCTCAGTCTTTGATGATGGGCACTCAGCCAGGCAGATTCCAACTGTCTCAGTCTGCTCTTCCTGCTTGCACACATCCTCAAGGTCAGCCTCAAGACCTAAGGACAGCCCAGGGTCATCATGGTCTTTTCTGAACATGCACGTTGCCCGACTTGTGTGCGGGATCTTCTGATTCCCAGAAACATTCCCAGAGCCTTTCAAAGCACCTGACAGACATCTCATTCCCTAGTTTTAAGTTTTTAGTGCCCTGCTGCTCGCCTCAGCTGTTATCACTGCCTCTGACAGCTATGATGTTAAACACTTGCCACTGATTGTTCTTAACAAATGTCCCAGGGCAAAAGCTGTTCCAACTGAGTGTTGAGTCAGGTCAAATAAAGACAAGCCTGTGAGCAAGGTTTCCCAGGGAATTCCCAGGCAGTCAAATGATGACAGTTCTCTGAGAATTTTTCAAGGCCCTGACCCCATTCTGTCTCCTCAGGTGGCTGTCAGTGGACAGGTTTTCATTGTAATAGCAGCTGCTGGTTTTCAACGCTATCATGGAGCTAAAGACAGTGAAACAGGGTAAGTTAGAACTCTACAAAGCTTGCTGTTTTTTACCAGGATCCAGCTGTTTTTCATAAATAAACATTCCTGGATTCTTGCAAGGCTTTGCTTAATTTCCAGTGTTCTGACAATGTTGACTCAGTTTTTGTCAGTATTGTCATTGCTTCTATGGAGTTGAGGATTTTCAGATGTCCTTACTCCACCGTTCCTGATGACATCAGCCTATTAGTTCTGAATGGTGTACTGACTCGGGATTCTAATCCTGGATGATGGGGAACCAGAGAGGGACTCTAACGAGGATGGTGAGGAAGACAGTGAGCTGATCGCATCTGGGCTCTACAAAACCACCCTTGACCCTGTTGAAGGGTGGCCAGGGGAGCCATGGTGGAGCTGGTGCCATAAGGGACAGGGAGCCGGCCTCAGCTCCCTCTCCTATCTCAGCATCGTCACACCTGCACCCTGGGAATGAGGGTGATGTGGGGGGAGATTTTTCACATCAGAGGGAAATGGTGACTTTCCACACCTGTGTCTGTTGTCCCAAGTCAGAAAAGAGGGGGGAGGCACATGGGCACCACACACCATGCTCACCTCCACCTGCTGCCCCAGGAAGTCCTTGACATCTGATGCCTTCCCTGCTGTGTGCAGACACTCCACTCCCCTCCCCCTGGGCACTCCCTGGATTGTTCTGGTGATCTGGTCTCATCAGGGGGCTGGGTCACTGTGCCACCTCCCTACCCACTAAGGAGAGGCAGTGGGTGAATGGGAAGTCTAGGTGGGTACGAGCATCAGCCAATCCCAGGCTGCCCCAGCCCCACCACTCACTGGCTCCACCTCCAAGTGGAGGTGACAGTGCCTGGGCTGCCTGGGCTGGAATGCTGGCCCCACACACTGGGGCCTTAACCCCATTGGGCTCAGTATCCTCCACAGGACGACAGCACTAGTCCTCAGCAAGAGGCACAGCAGTGCGAGTGAGCATGCTCACCAGACAGCGGCTAGCCACACCGGCTCGCACACAGGGATGGCTGGGGCCCTGATGAGGAGGGGCTGGCGGCAGCAGCAGTCTTTCGCTCAGCCTAGACGGACAAGCACCAGCTTGTAGAGACTCAGTACACAGCACTCAACACAAACAGAGGGAGTTTTTATCCTGTTGTGTCTGCAAAGGCTCAGTGGCATGTAGGCCTGACACCAACCAGAAGGACCAGCAAAGAATATCAGGGGTGGAGGGTGCTTCCGGGCCTCAACCACCATCACCAGCCTGATTGATGCTTACATAAAGGGAAATACTCAGCTAGTCTAAGAACTTTATTTTTTTAAGAGTTTATTTATTTATTCATGAGAGACACACACACACAGAGAGAAGCAGAGACACAGGCAGAGGGAGAAGCAGGCTCCATGTGGGGACCCCGATGTAGGACTCGATCCCGGGACTCTGGGATCACGCCCTGAGCCTTAGGCAGACGCTCAACCTCTGAGTCACCCAGGCGCCCCTAGTCTAAGTACTTTAAAAGGGAACATACGATGTAGTAGAATAAAATTCTTTGTGTAGGATTTGTAAAAACAAGCAAACCTCAGAGCGTGTCTGGGGGAAGCTGCTCCATCACCTGTAAAACGGGAACAATCCCTACCTCCTGGGGCTGCCATGAGAGGAACGGGGGAGGAAGAGGACGCCTACCCCAGGCCCTGGCACCAAGTGGAATATTGCTCAGCTGTTATCCTGACATGGGCCAAGATCCAGCTGAAATGCCACCACCCAAACCAGTTCAGAGACAGAGTGCCAACCCTCCCCAGCCCACGCAGGACATGGGAGGTGAGGAACAGCAGGAAAGAGCAGCTGTGACACCTATCACCCAAGAGGTCAACACCCCCCCTCCATGGGACCTGCTTCCCGGCCAGCAGGTGCTCACCTGGGCCTCCTGACGCACACCCGCTCCCTCCTCCCCTCACATCCAGGCCTTCCACCCCCACCTGCCCAAGGCCTCCCACCTCTGCCACTACCTGCGCCGCACACTTACTCCTCACCTCCTGCATCACCTCCACCTCCACCAGCGCTTCCCATTTCCATCACCGTCACTTCCATTATCTCTCACCCTTACGCTCACCACCTCCTCCGCAACCTCCCACATCACCTCCCGTTCAATCACCTCCTCGCCAACCCCCACAGCCCCCATATCCATCACCTCCACTTCCATCACTTCCCACAATCACCCTCACTGTCTCCATTACGCCCACCCCGGCAATCACCTCCACCACTTCAACATCCACCTCCTTCCCCTCCCTCCTCCTCCTCCTCCTCCACCTCTTCCCCCTCCTCCTCCACCTCCTCTTTCTCCACCCCTTCCTCCCCCTCCTTCTCCACCTCCACTCTTCCCCCTCCTCCTCCATCTGTACTGCCTCCCCTCCACTCCTCCACCTCTTCCACCTCCTTCTCTACCTCCTCCTCCTTCTCTTCCACCTCTTCCCCTCCTCCTCCATCACTTCCACCACTTCCCCCTCCTCCCCCTCCTCCGCCGTCTCCACCGCCTCCATCTCCACCTCCATCATCTTCATCTGAGCTCCCCAAGGCCCAGCACCCGGGCCGCATCAGCCCTACCTCACATTGTCATGCCGCTGGATGTAAATCTTGTGGAAAATCCTTTCGGGGGGCTTCAGGAAGTCCTCCTTCATCTCCATGGCAACATTCCGGGGCAGAAGGCTCATAAGCAGCCGCTCCTGGACAGGAGAGACAGATCTGTGTGACGCAGCAGGACTCCCCTGTGAGTCCTCGATCACCCCACCGAGGTGGTGCTGAGGAGCTGCCCTGCATAAGGGGCTGCAGACCCTCCTCACGGGCAGCAGGCGGCCTGGTGCTATAGACCCTGCCTGGCCCCTGGGCCCCTGCAGCCTGTGCCCAGGCCTGGAGTGGCATTACACAGGAAACTCGCTCCCGGAGCACTGGCAAGGGGCCTGCATCACCTCCACGACACCCGGGCCACCACAGCAACCTTCACCCACCGTCCACCCACCCGCGTGCCCCTGCTTCACCGAGCAGAGGTCACAGGGAGGAAACGCCACCGGCCCCAACCAGGATGGCCAGGCCTCACTCCACATGCCACTGCCCAACACGGCCCGGAGAGGGACCTCCAGATGGGCCGTAAAACCCGCCCCCCTGGAAAGACGGGAGTCCCGTGACCTCACAGAGATCAGTACACAACGTCGCATTTCCCCCCGGTCCTATCTTTCGATTTCTTCCTTCTCTCAGATGTTTTTTTCCCTCTCAGAGAATGGAATAAACATCTAGGCTTTTCCAGAGGTGCCCTGCCGCACAGGAGACTCCATCCCTCTCCCGGGGACTCAGTTTCCCCACCTGCTTCATTCTGCCTCTCTGCCTCCCAGGGATCCTCACCCGCCCCCAAGCCCCCTGGCCCGTGACCACAGCTGGCCACACCTGCATCTGAGGCCCTCCCCTCAGGGCCTCTCGCTCCCCTTCCCAGCCTGCTTCGGGAAGCAAAGAGATTACATTGAAATCCCAGTAGACTGAGGAAGGAAGCCTGCTCAGAAGAGCAAACACGGCAGAGACTGGGCAAGAGAAGCCGCTCCCTCACTCCATCCCTCCAGCCCCAGGCTCTGCTCCGGGCCCCCTGCCCTCAGCTGCAGCCTGTCCCATCAACGCAGCAGCTGTAGTGAAGCCTTCGACCCCTGGCATCCCCCAGCCCACAGCAGCCATCGGGTGACCTCCTGGACCACAGTCCCATTGCGTGAGGCCACGTCCCACGTGATGACCTCAGGAGGACGATGAGAGCGGCACAGTGACAAGAGTCCCCCGGAGCCCAGGGGGCCTCTGGGCAATGGCCTCGGAGGCCTGGGGCAGGGGTGTGAGGGCTTCACCCGTCTGCTCTGGATTCCACAGAGCACGTCACAGGCCTAACACATGGAGCCCACACCCCTCAGGAGCCTCCCCAGGTCATGCGTCTCCACGTAAACCGCAGAGGGGAAGGCCAGCCAAGCGCCGCTAGATGCTGTGTGGAGCCAAGCAGACAGACGAGGCCAACCTGAGTCCCGGGTCTGGAGCCTGTCCCCAGAGCCATGTGGCCCGAGCAAGGCCTGGCTCTACCCTGAGACCCACCCCCACGGCGGCCAAATGGCCAGACTGCAATGCCGCGGCGGGACTTCACGCTACTGCCATGGCCTGTGACCACTCTCTGTACTGGGACCCCTGGAAGAGAGGCTCTGAGTGCTGGCGAGCACACGGACGCCATGCATGGACACGTCCAGGCTGACATGTGAGGGGCAGCCCCAGCGCACGGGGTGTGGGAGCTGCTGTGTGACTGGTGCCTGGCCAGCAGACGCCGACCCCTTCCTTGGCCGGGGGGCCTCTGGGGCGAGGCTGAGACACAGGCAGAGGGTGCCAGACTGTGCGGGCGGTGGAGGGAGCTTGGGCAGGGCCTCATCCAGGCCACCCCGCGGATGGGCCAAGGGCAGCATCAGCAACACGAACACACCTGGAAGCTGCTGGAAATGCCTTGAGACACGAGGCCGGGACACGACAGAATGCTGCCCCAGAACACACGTGGGGCTTCACGCTCTCCCAGGAAGACCCAGCGACACAGGGCCCCACGACCCTGGGCCGCCTGGGCTGCCGAGCTGCGGTTAGGGGCTCGGGGGTGGCTCCTGCACTAGCGTGCCCCGCACGGAGGGTCCCTGGAGAAGTGCACGGTGGCCTGGCCTTGCATCGCACCTCTGCCCTGTCTGAATTCCATCACACCAGACAGGGAAACAGGCGCACAGCGTATTCAGCAGGTGCTCTGTGAGGGGGTCACTGCCCCCCAGACCCTGCTCCCCCTTTGCCTGCCACACCTCCAATTCCCACTGCTCAGGGCTCAGGTCTGAAATCCCTCACCTGCACCTACAAATATGCTACATCAGATCAAACAAGGGAGGCTGCCCCCCACACCCGCCGTGCCCAGCACACCCTCCTCCCCGTTCAGTATCCTCCTAATGCCCTGGAACCCCTCCCTCTCCAAGGACCCCAGCTGAGGGCACACCTCCAGGACCTGGTCTCTCCATCCCATCAGCTGCCCTGCACCGTGGAGTTAGGACCGGGAAACCGAGTCAGCCACAGACCACAGGAGAGCACCACGCTGGGAATGCTGGGCAGTGGCATCTGGTGCTGGAACTGAGGCCAGGGCAGAGCTGGCCGCTGTTCCCACATCCCTTCGTCACCACTAGCACAACCGTCTAGCCCCTTACTTTCATCTGGGGCTCAGAGACCTAAGATAAACACCCCGTTATCCAGCCTGCTCTTGCAGCTGGATGTGGCCCAGGAGACAGGGGGTGAAAGGTCATGTGAGAGCTTCTGGAATGGCTCTTAAAGATGGCCTGTTCTTCCTTTTGTCCCTCTGTTGCTGGGGACATGGTCTTGATGTCCAACCCTCTACCTACCATCTTGATTCACGAGGACGAGGGCCACACACCAGCAGTGGCGGACCAGTGAAGAGATGGAGACTGGCCTGGAAGGGCTGCCTGGATCAGCCCTGCCACCTCAGCCATAAAGAGGCTCCCTGGAACCCGCACACGAGGGGGAAAGAGTGCTCACACTTGCATAAGCCACTGTCACATGAAATTCCTAAGGACAGGCTGTGGCTGTCCTTCTGACCAGCGGCTCAGCATCAGCTGCACCCACGAGATTAGGATGGTCCCTAAAGCCGACACACATAACCAAGAGTAAAAGCACACAACTTTCCATAGGGAGCAAAGCGCCATCTGGCAAGATCAAGCACCCATCCCCGATTAAAAACAGCAAAACCTGGACAAAGTAGTTTTCTGATATCATAAAGATATTACCTGCAATCCACGTCCAATCTCAGACCCAGACCGAAAGCCCCAAGCAGCAGTAAACACTGCATCAGGAGCCGACAAGCCTGATGTGTTCTGACCAGCAAAATAAAACACAACGCCAGAAATCCAAAGGACAAACTCATGAACGTGGATCCTACAAAGTCTCCCAGCGTCCTACAGACACCAAAACGTGACTTAAGATAAATATATTAGGGACGCCTGGGTGGTTGAGTGTCTGCCTTCCACCCGGGGTGTGACCCTGGGGTCCTGGGATCGAGGCCTGCATCGGGCGGGCTTCCTGCAAGGAGCCTGCTTCTCCCTCTGCCTCTGTCTCTGCCTCTCTCTGTGTCTCTCATGAATAAATACATAAATAAAATCTTAAAAAAATGAAAATCATGCAGCACATGAGAAGCAGAACAATCTCAACAAATGAATAAAGACAATCAATAGACAGCAACAGCACGATTAACAGAATAATCACCATACCTAACGAGATTTTAAAGCAGCTATTGTAAGAATCATTAGATAAACAGCCACAAACACACCTGAAAAAAAATGAAAGAAGAAAAAGGAACTCCTGCAAAGAGATAAAAGATACAAAAGAGACTCAAATACAAATGTTGGAGCTGAAAAAAAAAACCAATGAAATAAAAAGCTCGACAGGTGGCAGAGAACAGAGGAGAGCCTAGTGACCTTGCAGGCGGAATGACAGAGATTGCCCACAGGGTTCGAATTACCGCAGATTTCTCATCGGGGATCGTGGAGGCCATGAGACGGCGGCTGGCTTCTCGAGTGCAAGAGAAAAGAACTGTCTACCCAGAGCCCTTCGGGAATGAAAGAAATCAAGAGGGAAAAGTAGGAGGCCTTGTCACCAACAGACCTGCCCCAAGAGAAAGACCTGTAACCAGAAAGAAAAGGAGAAAAGGAAGCATCTGGGCATAGGGGAGGAAGAAATGACATAACATAAGCAAAAATATCCATGAATAAAATTGACTTCCCTTCTCCGCTACGTGCTGGTTGACGCAAGCCATACAGCACTGCCTGGTGTGGCTCAAATGTATGCAGAAGAAATATTTAAGACAGTGTTGTCGCAGGCGAGGCTGAAGGCCACGGAGGTGGGGTTTCTGCACTTCACCCTATCCGGCAACATGTCGACAACAATAGAATGTGACATTATGTGTCTTTAGCATAAAACCTCAAGCAGCACTGAGAAAGATACGCACTCATGGGCACAATGATATATCAAAGCTGAATTCTAAAAACGCGTTCGACTAACACAGAGGAAAGCAGGAAAAAGAAACAAAACATAAAATGACAAGTGGATGCTCTGACATAATAATTACATGAAAGAGAAGTGTTCTAACATACAAAAGACAGACATCGGCAGACTGATTTTTAACAAGTATGACCCAGGGATGCCCGGGTGGCTCAGCGGTTGAGCATCTGCCTTTGGCTCAGGGCGTGATCCCGGGGTCCTGGGATCGAGGCTCGCATCGGGCTCCCCACGGGGAGCCTGCTTCTCCCTCTGCCTGTGTCTCTGCATCGGTGTGTGTGTGTCTCTCATGAATAAATAAACTCTTTTTTAAAAAAAATTTTAAGAAGAAAAATAAATAATAGAAAATCTGGACAAAGATTAGCAATGATACAGAGCACTCGAGAAGACCATCAGCCAACAGTATGTCAACAACAGGTATAAAACACCTCGCCCAAGAAGTGCAGAAAACACGTTGTCTTCAAGCACCCATAGAACTCACACCAAGACAGGCCATATCCTGGGCCATGACACAAACTTCAGCGTATTTACAAGAATTCAAATTCTAGAGCATGGTCTTTGAAAATCACACACTCAAACTAAAAATCGGTAGCAGAAAAGAGCAGAAAAATCTCCAAGTATTGAGAAACTAAGCAAAAGGATTCTAAGCAATCCAGGAGTCAAAAGGAGATGTCAAAGGAAAGTTTTTAAAATACACAGAACCGAATGAAAGTGAGAATACCACACACCAATATCTGTGGCGCGCACCTCTGAAAGGGAAATTTATGAGACTGTTTGCTCATACTAAAAAGAGAAAGTTGTCAAATAAATAATCTAAGCTTCCATTTAAAGAATCTGGAAAAAGAAGAACAAAGTAAAGCAAATTTAGAGGAGGGAATAGCATAATAAATACAAGAAAAAAAACAAAGAAACTGAAAACGGGAAAAAAAAACCCAAAATCAACGAAACAAAAATGTAATCCTTTAAATATAGCAGTAAAATACGCAAACCTCTAGCCAAATGAGTGAGAGACTGATATGACATAATTAACAAAATCAGGAATGAAACGTTATCATTACAGACCCTGCAGAAACCGAAAAGATAAAGGGAACAGTAGTAACACTTCACACATGAATTTGACCATTTCAAAGATACGGACAAGCTTCTCAAAGAAGCACAAGCCACTACAACTCATGCAGTAAGATATAAATACTGTGAATAAAACATCTGAATAGCTCTGTATTCTAGTAAGTAAACTGAATTCTTAATCTTAAAATTCATATACCAATAAAAAATAAAGAAATAAAGAAATGAAAAGAATAAAATTCACATAGAAGAAATCTCCAGATCCTGACGGTTTTACTAAATATGCCTGCCAAGCACTGAAGAAAATTTAACACCAATTCTACCTAAAATTTTCCAGAAAATATCAGCCTTAGCAAGATTTTTCTAGAGATGTCTCCTCATGTGAGTGAAGCAAAAGCAAAAATAAATTATTGGGGCTGTACCAAATAAAAAGCTTTTACACGGCAAAGGAAATAATTAACAAAATGAAAAAGAAATGAAACCTACTTAATGGGAGACGGTATCTGCAAATGCTAGATTCAGTAAGCGGTTAGTATCCAAGATATACAAAGAACCTAGACAACTCCACATCGGAAACCCAAATTATGCAATTAAAAAACGGGCAGAAAATCTGAATATACATTTCTCAAAAAAAGACATCCAGATGGCCAACAGGTGCTTGAAAAGATGCTCAACATCATTAATCATCTGGGGAATGCAAATCAAAACCACAATGAGATACCACCTTACACCAAGGGAACACACCCCAACTCCTTATATGAAGTCAATATTATCTGATACCAAAACTGGATCAAGACAAAAAGTAAACTTTGTCAGGGAGATCCCTGGGTGGCCCAGTGGTTTAGCGCCTGCCTTCGGCGCAGGGCGTGACCCCGGGGTCCCAGGATCGAGTCCCGTGTCAGGCTCCCTGCATGGAGCCTGCTTCTCCCTCTGCCTGTGTCTCTGCCTCTTTCAATCTCTCATGAGTAAATAAATAAGATTTAAAAAAAAAAAGAAAAGAGAGAAAGAAAAGAAAACTTTTTCAGCTCTGCTTCCACGGTGTCCAGGCAATCATGGGGATGACAACACACGGGGTAGCGGCAGCCCCTGCAGAGCCCCAGGCGTGGCACATGGATGCGCCAAGGCGTCCAGACAAAACCCACTCCCCGCTCAGCGCCAGGAAGAGCCTGGGGGTGACCGCCCAGGAGCACAGCGCCGGGAGCAGGGGCCGCTCCCCACCTGTGTGTGCGACCTGCACGTCGGCGACTCCGGAGAGTCACCCTGCGCCCACATCCCGGGGACAAGCGGGAGCGGGAATGGCGCCTTCCCCGGATGCCCACATGGCTCATGGGTGACCACCGGGCCCGGAGACGACTGTCACTGCTAAGTCAACATTTGGGTGGCCACGGGCTTTCCCAGCCCTCTGTTTGCTTCTCGAATCAGTCTCGATCCTAGACACTGCGGGAACTGGTGCATCTCAGAGTTTTCAAATCTCCTGCCAGCGACGAGTCCTGAGTGTTTCCCTTGTGTCTGCTTTTAGCACGGCTCTATCTGCCGCCGAGCCTTCCGTCCCTAACACCCGCCTTATGCCCATTCTTCCTTCTTGATCAGCTGCTCTAAGGCTTTCCCGTTTCGAAGACCTAAGGTTGGACGTCTTTGTTCTGGAAGCAAAAGACCCTCCAAGTCCCTTTGGAGTATCTGACCCCCGGGGCCCGCAAGCCCTCGCCGTGTGCCAAGCCTACTCCCGTGTGACAGACCCGACCCCCAGGCCCCAACAGAGAAGACATGGCAGGTCAAAGTCCGGACTCGCCTGCTCTTGGGCCAGGCAGAGATGCATGGACATGACCCTACCCTCCTGTTCCAAAATCACCGTGTGAACCACCAAGAGAAATGACTGAAATGTCTGAAATATGGAACTATTGAATTTCTACACCAAGAGAAGCAAGGCTAGAGAAACACCGGTGGGGACACGGGGACCACCCCGGAGGAGACACCGGGCTCTCCACGGTGAGCGGCCCGCTCGCACCCACGGGGACAGAGCGTGGGCCAGGAGGGGTCAAACACATACGCCACAAAGAAATACGAAGGGCAACCGTGTGGAGAGGGGCCCTCCCGCGTCAGTGAGGGCCAGGAGGCACAGCAAGGCCCGCCAGGAAGCGGAGGAGGGACGAAGACCAGACTCCCCTCCGGGACGCACGCCGGGCCCCCGACCACCAGGCCCGCCTCAGGCGGCCCCCCATGGACTGGCGGGCCCCGGGCCCCCGCTCAGAGGCCACGGCTACCGGAGCCGCGCGCGATCGCGGGTAACTTCCAAGGAGAACATGGAACACGGCGGAACCGGGAGACCCCCGGAGCGAAGTCGCGCCTGCTCTCCCGACGACACAGCTGAGGCCTGCTCCCAGGCGATGAACAAGGATGCTCGGGAGGAGTCACGTTTTCAAAACACGGAGTCTAAACGTCGGGGCCAAGAACACAAAGTCCCGCGCGCACGCCGGGGAGGAAGGCACAGCGGCCTCAGCTTAGTCAAAGCACCGGTGGATCCGTCTGTGGGAAAATGCAGAAAATCTAAATATCCAGACCCAGAGTGACAACACGGTAACAGCAGTCACCGGGCTGACGGGTCGGGGTGACATCTGCCATCTTGCAGAGTTGCTGTGCCTGCACGCTGACCCTGAGCCTCCCGGTGTCTGGGCTCCCCCCTCTGCGGGATGAGCCCTTGCTGGTGGAGCTGCCACGAGCATGCAGAGTGGCCCCGTGACGGTAGGACTGCGTGTGACCGCTGGCCCCTGGGGCCGGGGCCGGGGGTGCGGTTAGAGCGCAGACCTGGGAGTCTGCATGCACGTGCGGTCCACGCCGCGGCCACCACTGCAGCATCGCACGCGGCCGACCCCAAGCTCGGGGGCCCAACAGGCCCAGAGCCTCACGTGGTCGTCGGGAAAGGCAGCCACGGGAAGAGAAGAGATGAAGACAGACACACGCCGAGCACGGAAAGACAGACATCCGATCGGAAACGCAGAGGAGATGGAAGACAGGAGGAAGAGCAAAGGAAAATTCAGCAGAGAAAGACACAGCGGCGGCCCCCAAACGTCGCTTCTTCCAGGATGTTGGGGAGGCTCCCAAGGGGGGTCCCCGCGCTGCGTGTGCAAGTGTCTCAAAAACGGCCAAGAGACCCTCAGTTGGCGGGGCTGATGTCGGAGGAGGCACTCAGGGACCAGCCCCGGGGACTCCGGATCGTACGCACGTGTGTGCATGCACACGCACGCTCAGCCACACACTCGTCTGCACACACGCACACACAGTTACACTCACATCCGTACACGCATCCACACGCATCCACACATGTGCAGTTACGCACACATCCACACGCATATACACACACCCGACGTTTGCATGCATATGTTCACGTATCCCCACATACTTGTACACACATGCACACACTCACGTACAGACACTGGCATGCACAGAGTCCACACGAATGCAAATCCACACGCGTAAACATACACAGACGTGGACACTTGCACACATGCTCCACATATACACATACACGTGTGTACAGACACAAATGCACACGTTTCCGCACATGTGGCCCACACCCATGCATACCACGCATGTGCACGTACATATACACGCAGACGTGGATCTCCCACAGACAAATCCATCCGGATACGCACACACAATCTAAGCATACGTACGTCATCTGCTTCTAAACCACAACCTACCTTCACTGTAAACACTAGGTATCGTTAGAGTATCTATAAATAAACACACGCGTGTGCATATTTTAGAAGGACAGCCCGTACCCCACGCCCTGCGTCTGCCATCGAGTGGGCTCTCACGTACGGAGCAATCCCACCCGCCACCCCACAGAAACAAGGCTCAGCACTGACGCTGCAGGGAAGCCTCGCCGGGGGCTCCCAGCCCACCCGGCACCCCTGACGGGGACGAGCCCGGGACTCCGGGCAGTGCGCACCGGTCCGGCTCGCCGTCTAGGTGGGGGTGGGTGGTCCCGCGGCCCCAGCAGGCTGTGGCAGGGGCGGGCAGGGGGCCCCCCAGGTTCACAGCCGAGCTGCTGGCCAGGGTTACCATGACAACCACTGTCACAGGGACACCCTCGGGGCCGCGGAGCTTTAGCCTCTGGACGGTGGGTCAGGGCCCACCACACCTATGCCAGGGCCGGTCAGGACCTGCCTTACCACCCCCCACCACCCCGGCTCCAAGGGAGTGGATTCCAGCTGGATCCCACCCAACCTCCCCCCACAGGTGAAACCCCTGCCCTCCGTGCCGGCCTTGGAGCAGCTCAGCCCCTGCAGAGCAACAAACCCACGGGGCGAGCTCTGCAGCTCTCCCTGCCCCCTCCCAGCCCTACAGTGTCACCTGGGCACACCGTCTGACCAATGGGGAGACTCAGGCTGGGGCCACAGAGGGTGGCAGGTCCTCCCCCTCCACGTCTACGGAGTCCCCACTGCCGCTGCCTTGTCTCCTCTTGTCTGAGGCCCCTGAGCATCTCCACCCCGAGCTCCGTGCTCCCCGCTGGGTGCTCCCGGCCCTGCACCCCGGGCCCACACTCTGCTGTCCGCGCCCCCCACCCGGCCCCATGCCCCCAGCTGTGCTCCCCACCCCGTGTCGCCCGCTGGCCCCGTGCCCCTGCAGGTAGAGCCCCCCGCGCCCACCTGCTTCTCGTTCTCGTCCTCCAGCCTCAGCCGGTCTTCAATGTAGCTGCGGGCCTGCAGGAAGGCTTTCCTTTGGGAGCGCTCGGCCAGGACCCTCACGAAGACCCCGTACATGTTCACGCTGAGGAAAAGCAGGGCGTTGGCTCCGAGCTGGAAGGGAGAGAGCACAGGGCACCTTACGCGGGGGGCGCGAGCTCGGCGGGGCTCCTCAGCCTCCACACCCAGCCCGTGTCCCCACCGCACTGCCCAGGCGGCCGCGGGTGCCGGCGAGGCTGCTTCCCGGACCAGGAGCCGGGGCGGCAGGTGCACCCCTCGACCCGAGTGGGCCACCTCATGCGGTGGCAGCACAGCACGCGGGGAGCTCTCCGTCGCCGGAGCCAGGCCACCTGCCGCGCTCTCCTCCCGGCACCGGGACGGCGCCCCCTACACGCCGCACAGCCAGAAAATCGCTGTCCCACGAGGGTCCCCGGGAGCCTCCCGTCCCCATGTGACCCGCTCCCCGCCCTGTGACCGGCCCGGCCGTGCTCCTGCGACCCTGGCCATCTCCAGTCCCGGGAGCCCACCACTGCGCCCTCGCTGGAGCACTCCTAGCCTGAAGCAGGCTCACGGCACCAGGGAGGTGCTTCTGTGGTGCCTGCAGCAGCCTCCCACCGGGCCCGGGGGCAGCAGGGGCGGCACGGCCGTCGGGGGTCTGTGCCACGTCCCGGGATGTCCGCTCAGGCCACCTGCTCAGCCGGGGCTCAGCTCCTGCCAGTTGTTCCTGAAGCCATGAGTCGGGGGCAGCGGGCAGCGCGGGTGCGGGAGGCCACGGACGGGGTTCTGCAGGGTAAGGTGCTTCACGTGCCCCGGGCGCCGTCGTGGGCGTCTTTCCACCCCCCCACACACTGACAGGTCCCTGCGCGAAGCACACGTCTTTTCCAGGCCGACACACGACCTGTCTGGCCTCTCTGTGCCCCTACCCGGCCTCGACCGCACATGTGGCAGCAAGGGGACCGGCGAGCCACGTGCCCTCCCAGCCCGGCGCCCCACAGCCCCCACGCGGGCACCCCGCTCGGAGGCACAGAGTGGGAGGTCAGGACCACACGGGCTGCCCTGCCCTGGGCCAGAGGCGGGACACGGGCCAGCGGGAGGCCGTCGGGCCAGAGGAGAAGGGGACAGCAGAGCGGCGGGGCCCAGGTTACCACCCTACAGGCACCTCATCACTCCTTCCCTTCCCCCCGGCCACGATGATCCGCCAGGGAAACTGAGGCCCCCTGGCCGGTCAGCCCCGTGAGCGCTAGTGAAGCTGCCCGTGTGCAGAAGAGTCCGTGTCCAGTGGGCCGGGGGCTGGGGGCTCCTCTGCCTGGCGCTCTGCATGCACCCGGCCCGGGGCCTCCCCACACCCCCACCTGCCGGCCGGCGCTCCCCTCCCTCCTGGCGTCGCCCACACCCCGTGCTCGGGCACAGCCCTGCCCGGCGGGCCGCAGGGCGCCCTCAGCGTTGGCCACCTAACCAGCCACCAGTGATGGGAGTGATGCCCGGAGCTCACCTGCCGACAGGTGTGACCGGGCGCAGGGGGAGTTCACGTGCGGAACTGTGGGGGGTGGGGGACACCCCACCCGAGGCCGGGGCAGGGCACATCGGGGTCCAGACGAGCACCCCAAGACCCACAGGTTGGCAGGGCCACAGGGCAGGGGGGCAGGAGCCACAGGGCTGGCCAGGGAGGGCCCAGCGTAATCTGCTGCCTCTCTCGTCTGGCCTCTGGGTCCCCGCCAGGATGCCAACCTATGGAGGAGGGCGCCCCGAAACCCTGCTCGCCCGTGACACTCCCTCCCCCCGTGAGGAAACTCAGACCTCGCGGCCGCCCCATCCCGCTGCCCGCTCAGGGTCGGCGTGGAACTATCCCCAGTGCTCTTTCTGACTCCTGATCCCCCAGGTCACAGGTGGGAGAAGATATGGTCCCTGTGCTCAGCCCACACCCCACCCGGGCTCCCCGCAACCCCGCCTGGCCTCCCTTACAAACGTGAGACGGAGGTCGGGCTGTGGAGCGTGGGCCGGCTCTCCAGCTGGTGAGTGAGCAGACTTGGGCCGGTGTGGTCTGGGCCCAGACCCCTCACTGCGCTCTCCCGCTGGGCCCTGCTTCCAGTGAATCCTCTGGACGATCACTGGCCGCGAAGTCAGGGGCCCGGGTTCAAATCCAGCTCTGCCCACTGCCAAGGGACCCCATGCAAATGGGACCACCACTCTCACCTGCAGGGTGCTGACGTGGGTAACACCCCGCCGTCCCCCTCTCCCTGCCACTTCTCAGCGAGTGAAGAAACCAACAAGGAACTGCTTCACCACAAACACCGTCTCCTTCCATAATCAGGGTGTCACCAAGCAGAATCAAATCTGTAGACATACACCCCCCATTCAAAACATCCGTGCATCCATCCACCCACTCACCCAGCCACCCACTCACCCAATCCATCCACTCACCCATCTATCCACCCACCCACCCATCTATCCACCCACTCACCCATCCATCCACCCACTCACTCATCTATACACCCATCCACCCACCCACCCATCCATCCACCCACTCACCCAGCCATGGACTCACCCAGCCATGGACTTACCCATCCGCCCACTCACCCAGCCACCCATTCACCCACCCATCCATCCACCCACCCATCCACCCACCCACTCACTCATCCACCCACTCAACCGTCCATCCACCCACCTGTCCATCCACCCACCTACTCGTCCATCCACCCCCTCACCCAGCCACCCACCTACTCACCCATCCACCCACTCACTCATCTATCCACTCACCCACCCACCCACCCACCCATCCACCCTCTCACCCATTCATCCACTCTCTCACCCACCCACTCACCCACCCAACCACTCACCCATCCACTCCCCCATCTATCCACCCACCCACCCATCCACCCACCCATCCATCCACCCACTTACCCATCCACCCACCCGTCCACCCACCCACTCACTCATCCACCCACTCACCCGTCCATCCACCCACCTGTCCATCCACCCACCTACTCGTCCATCCACCCCCTCACCCAGCCACTCACCTACTCACCCATCCACCCACTCACCCATCCATCCACCCACCCACCCACCCATCCACCCTCTCACCCATTCATCCACTCTCTCACCCACCCACTCACCCACCCAACTACTCACCCATCCACTCCCCCATCTATCCACCCACCCACCCATCCACCCACCTATCCATCCACCCACTTACCCATCCACCCACCCGTCCACCCACCCACTCACTCATCCACCCACTCACCCGTCCATCTACCCACCCGTCCATCCACCTACTCGTCCATCCACCCCCTCACCCAGCCACCCACCCACTCACCCATCCATCCACCCACTCACTCATCTATCCACTTCCCCATCCAATCCATCCATCCACACATACATACATACGTCATCTACTCACTCACCCATCTGCATCATCCATCTATGCCCTGCCACCCATCCATCCTCATGCACTCAACCATCCACCCACCCACCCATCCATCCGCACCCACCCATCCACCCATGCACCTATCTATCTGCCATCCATCCTTGCATCTGTCCATCCACTCAAGCACAACGGGGGCAAGGCTTTGGATCTGTGTCCACTCCAGGAAGGGCTGGCAGGGCCTCCTCGCCTTAGACGGGCCAGGTGGCTCCAGGAGTCCCGGGAAACTCAAAGGACAACAAGGGTGACAACCGAACATCGACGTCGAAGCACTTCTGGAGGGGACGACGCATGCGAGAGCTCTGGCTCCGAGGCACACGTGGCCCACCCCAGTGCACACGGCGCAGCCACGCACATCCGCTACAGAGAAGACCCCTCCGTCAGATAGAAGCTGAGACCACAGTCGGGATGATCTGTCCAAGGCGAAGCTGAATTATGCAGAGTGGGAGCAGCGCAGAGCTCACGGCCCGTCCCGCGTGGGCACCACACCGACACCTGTGCAAAGCGTCCGGGGCCTGTGTGAAGCGGTAACGGACGTGGCTCAGGGGGAAGGCGCCCCTGGCCGGGGAGGCAGTGCCACTGTGAAGGACCGGACCGAAAGCCGTGCGCCAGGGCACCTGCTTGCTGCAGGAAAAGCAGCCACAGCGCTGCCGCGACTCCTGCCCTCGCACCTGACTGCGGAGGACCAGAAGCAAGCTCTTGCGCTGCCTCGGCTTCCAGGAAGCCCCATTCCTGCTCTCGGCAGCTCCACGGAGCGCTTGGCTCATCAGCGGGGCACGCAGGCTGGAGGTGCAAGGGCCACACGCAAGGCCAGAGCGGCGGGGAAAGCCGCCCAGGGCACCTCCTGCATGGCCACGAGGCGCAGGAATGGGTCGAGGCAGACCCCTGCCCCGTGGACCTGGGCAGATGTGAGTGGGACAGGCACGGGGCGGGGGTGGGTGGGGGGTCACCTGGAGATGAGTATGTGTGGCTGGGCAGGCTCACGGCCCTCTGCCCCCAGGTGAGCAGCCAATCCCCGCCCCACAGCGGGCCCCCGGGTCCTCACGCTGCCCTGGGGCTCCCGGAGCGGGGCCGGGCGCCTTCCCCTTGCTGCTGCAGCGCGGGCTCCCTGCCCCCGGGGTCACGCCCTGGCTGACGCACACCTACTCCAGAAGCCACGGGCTGCACGACGCACTGAGTGACGCCGGCCGTGCCGACCACAGGCATCACCCTGAACCTCACAACCACTGACAAGTCTTGAGACCAAGAACTCAACCACAGAACACGCTTTCAAAGCCAGGAGCCAGGGTTCGAGGCGCGGCAGGAGGGCGGGCCGCCCCCAGGAGGCCGGGCAGGGGCAGCAGAGCCAGCACCCTGCCAGCCCGGAGCGGCGGGAGTGTCTGCAGACCCACTGGGGACATGGCGACCCGGGAATGCAGGGGGCCAGGCGCCACCGCGTCCAGATGGCGCGGAGCCCTGAGGCACAGCCTGCCACCCCACCGCCCACACCTAGCGGCAGGATGCAGCTTCACAGAGGCTGGCACACAGCCCGAGCGCCCGCCCCAGGCCCCGCACAGCCACCTCCGGATCCAGGCACCGGGTGGGCCTTGGGGTCCCACGGCTCCAGGGTGGCCAGGCTCGTTGCCAGTGGGGGGCTGGCCTTGGCCTCACCCTCCCCTCGTCCTCCGTCCAGGACAAGAGTAGAGGCTGGGAGGAGGGGGGCCAGGCCCAAGGGTGAGGGGTACCCGGCGGAGGAGGGGAGACCGCCCGGAGGCGGGAGCAGGTGCTCTCGGGACAAGGGGACTGGGGATAAGGACCCAGCGGCAGGTTCTGGGACATCAGGAAGTGCACACGGCGCAGGACTCCGCAAACGTAAGCCATAATCCGGGTGTCGAGGCTCCTGGGCTTTGGTGAGGGGTCTACACGGCAGCACAGGCCCTGGCCGCGGGCTGGGCACGAGGTCCCGAGAGGCTGAGCGCGGGTGGAGGGAGCTGGGGCCGGCACCCACCAGGAGGGGGTGGACTGCAGCTGCTGTGAGCTTCCCAGAGATGAAGGTGACCACAGGCTGCAGGGTCAGGGGTGGGAGAGGGGGAGGCGTCACTGGCCGAGGTCCCGCGCTGGGCCCCTTCCCAAGCAGCCCGGCCCCTGGGCCCACGGGGACAGGGACGGGTTGTTCGCACACAGGGAGAGGCAGGTAGGGCCGAGGTCACCAGGTGGGCTCTCAGGACAGGTGAGTGAGACGCCGTCCGGACAGAAGGGCCGTGTCCAAGGGGAAGAGCCCAGCCCGGGGAGCCCCAGGCTGCTTCAGAGGGGGCCCCGGGGGCCGCCACGGACAACAGGGGCCATGCACATGGCCAGCCCAGCCTCCCCGGGGGCCGCACTCGGGCGTTACAGTGGGGCGGGGACCCGGGAAGGAAGCTCCCAGATGGCCGCGTGCATTCTCAGAGGGGCCCCTTGGAAGGGGAAATGGAACATAGAAAATAACCCCAACTGAGAAGGAGCACCTCAAAGCTTTGCCGGTCACTGACCCCCCCGTCACTGCCCCCTACACCCTCTGGTCACCGCGCCCCACGTCCGTAGACTCCAGGAGGGCATCTCCGTCCCTCGGAGGCCGGGGCCCGGCCCACAGCTCCAGGCTGACCTCTCCCCTGTCCCATCTCCCCATCGGGGGCCCAGGTGCACACACACGTGCTCGTGCCCCCGCCAGGCCTGCAGCGTGCCGCTCTCCCTCGGGACGGCGCCTCCCACGGCGGCCTCCGCCTCAAGGGTGTCCCTCTGACCACTGGGCAGCCTCCTGACCCCAAGCCCGAGGCACCCCAAGATCCCCCCTGTTCAGCACTCAAACCTCTGCGAGGAACGCCCGGGTTCCATCCAGCCGCCGCCCACGCCGCCCAGCACAGGGCACCGGCCTCCGCGTCGGCAGCTCGGCCACCGCCCGAAGCGGGGGAGCCCTGCCCGCACACGAGAACCCCCACCTCACCGGGCGCACCCCCTGCGCCAAATCAACGCCCCGCCCGGGCCTCGCCAAGTCCAGTGTTTCTGGTCGGGGCCCCCCTGACGGCGCCCGCACTGGGACCCACCCAGTCCTGCCTGCGGGTGCGGGGTGCTCCCCGCGGGGTGCTGCCTTTCCCACGTTGCTCACGGACGGGGTTCCTAACGCGACCACTTGCCACCTTCTCTGTGGTGGAATTAAGAAAAGCCTTCTGGGAGGAGCATGCCCTGAAGGAGGAAAAGGGAGAGGACAGGGACAGGTGTCGGGGCTGCCTCTGGCCCCAAGAAAGCGCCCCGCTGGCAGCGCTCCGGCTCCATAGCAAAAACAAAACAAAAAAGGGTTTCTTAACTACAGATTTGGGGCGGGGGGGGGGACCTGTGAGCTCCTGCTGTCGGGTTTCCCACACGTGACGCTGAGGACCCCGGCCGTGGCCACCACCGCGACCGGCCCATGCCCAGGGGCCCGGCGAGCCACCGCGCCGTTTCCTGTGCGCCCTGGTGGCTCTCCCGGGGGGATCCCGGCCTGAGGGCCTGCCCGCCCCGCTGCGGCTCCCGAGCCTCCATGTGTGTCCCCGCCGGGCCATGGAATCGCAGCCGCCGACCGCAGCCCTGGGACGTCTTGAGGCCTCCGCGTACCTTCGGGCCAGCGCCAGCGACAGCAGCCACAGAGGCGCCCTCCAGCCCCTGCCCGCAGCGCCCCCAGGCAGCGAGCCCCCCGCAGCCCCCCGGGGCGCCGTCAGCCAGGGGGACGCCCCTGAGGTCAGCAACACCTGCTTCCAAGTAAGGATCGGGACCTTCTGAGGTGCGCAACCCAGACGCACAGTTCCCGGAGCCCCCTCGAGCAGGTGTGCGGTGCAGTTGTGCGAGGCAGCCCCCGCAGGGCCCACGGTCACGCGGGCACAGGGCCCTAGGGAGACTGCTGGGGGGGCGGCCCCCCGAGGCCATGGGCGCCCCGAGGGCCAGGGCAGGGCGCAGGCCTGGCTGCCGGCCACACTCTCCTCTCCCGGGCGTCGGGCCTCATGTCCGCACAATGGGGCACACGGTGCCAACCAAGAGGCTGGTCCGTGCTTTGGAGGTGGCCTCGCTCCTGGAGGCCGGGGTCTGCGTCACCCGAGGAGACGCCCGCTCGGCCCCGCAGAAGCACCACCGGTGCCGCTGCACACCCAGGAGCGCACGCCCATGCACCCCTGCTCTGCCGCACCACGCCAGGAAGAGGGCGGCTCCCGGCCCTTCCCGTGACCCCGACACGCCCCGGGCCACGGCCCGTCCTCAGGTCCCCGCGTGGATGGGCACCCTGTGCCTGTGGGCAGGGGATCCTCTCACAGACGTCCTGTCCTCCCGCCCCACAGGTCCTTCCATGGGCGCCCCCACCCCGGGTCCTTCGATGGGGGCCCTGTCCCCGCTCCATCCCCACGTCCCTCCATGGACACCCCATCCGCTCTCCACCCCTGGGTCCCTCCATGGGCGCCCTGTCTCCCCTCCACCCCCGGGTCCCTTCATGGGCATCCCGTCCCCCCCCCGGATCCTTCCATGGGCACCCTGTACCCCCCACCCCCCGGGTCCCTCCATGGGCGCCCTGTCCCCTCCACCCCCAGGTCCCTCCATGGGTGCCCTGTCCCCCCAGCCTCCGGGTCCCTCCATGGGCACGCTGTCCCCTCCACCCCTGGGTCCCTCCATGGGTGCCCTGTCCCCTCCACCCCCATGCCCCTCCATGGGTGCCCTGTCCCCCCCCGCCCCTGGGTCTCTCCATGGGCGCCCTGTACCTCCCGCCCCCGGGGTCCCTCCATGGACACCTGTCCCCCTGTCTCCTTCCCTGGGATCTCCTCCCTGGGGATCCCTCAGCAGCTGGGCTTTAGCAGCCACACTGCCCACACAGTCACCGTCACCGTGGGCCGCTCCTATCTGGTCAGGCTCCCCGTCCAGCCCTGCTCCCCACCAAGGGAAGCGCCCCTAACTGCAGACCTAGACCCAGGACAGCCATACTGCGGTCCCTCCACCCAAGCTCTCGGCCCACAGATGCTGCAACAAGCCCAGAGCAAGGTGGGTCCTGGGTGCTGAGAGGAGAGTGAGCAGCCTCAGACCCAGACATCCAGACCTGTAGGTCCTGGTGGGCCTCAGGGCTCCGAATGCTACCAACACACGCACGTGTGCATGCAGCAGCCTCACAGGGACAGCACCGGGGAGCAAGGAGCCCTTCTCTGATCAGCAGGGAGCCTTCCTCCGGGCCTGAGGGCAGGAGGCAGCCCGGACACCAGCAGCTCAGAGATCACAGCAGGTCCCGCCACCTGCAGTCCGAGAGCACAGGCTCCAGGGGCCAGGAACACAGGAGGATCCAGGGAGGGTCCTGACGCGGCAGCGAGGGACAGCCTGCCGCCCCCTCGGCCCACACATCGGGGAGCAGAGGGTGGGAGCTTCAGGGGCGCGGTCCCAGGCTGGGCAGGGGTCCCGGCCCTTGTCGCTGACCCACGTTCTGCAACCCCGACCCACCCCCCCAGACGAAGCCCAGGCTGGTTCACTTTCTGGGCCGTCTCTGAGGCCGCTCAGGGTCACGAAGCTGGAGGGCCCCAGGTCCCATATCCTTCAGATAAGAACGCGGCGACGTCAACACGGGAACGATGTGTGGGGTGGGCAGCGTGTGCCTGTGTGTGTACGTGGTGGGTGTGTGAAGGCGGACAAGTGTGAGGACGTGCGGGTGAAGCGTGAGGGCATGGATGTGTCTGCAGGTGCATCTGTGGGAGGCGTCAGTGCGTGTGTGCATGCGTGTACACGGGCCACACGGGGGGGGGGGCGCACGTGCCCAGCCCTACTAAGCGGGCAAGGTCCTTCCTGCCCACCTGCACAGCCCCGCGGTGTGAACCGAGGCGCCTGGCGCCAGGCGACACGGGGTCTGTCCCTCCGGCCCCAACCTGAGCCCCCTGCCTGGCGGGCAAGTGGACCACCTAAGCCCTGAGGCCAGGGACACAGGCCTCTGTGTGGCTGCCACCGCGGGGCACCCCGGCCGTGCTGCAGGAGGGGGAGAGCGCCAACAGCACAGCCGGAGGACACAGTCCGGACAGTGTGGCCGCCACCAGCTGACGGGGCGTCTCTTGCATCACTCGACCAAGCCCAGACGCGGGGGCACTGAGTCAGAGAAAGCTGGCGGGTCACAGGCCCGGGCAGTAACAAGAGGTGGCTCTCACCTGGCCGAGCGCTGGCCCCACGCCCGGGGCACAGGAAGCTGCACGCGCTCCTACAAAGCCCCGGAGCCACCCCAGAAGAAACCGAGCCACGGGGTAAGTACCCACAGCCAGGAGCTCCAGCACCCCTCCACACCGGCCCCGCACGCCTCTGAGTCGGGAAACGGGATGAGGACGTTTCGGGCTGAGTCTGCAGGGACACAGCACGGATTGTCTGTCCCCCTGGGAGATGAGCCCTGGCCCTCAGGACCTCGGAGAGGGCACAGGAGACGGGCATTGCCCAAGAACAGTCGCCTCTGGGCAGGCGGCTGGGCAGCTCCCACAGCAGGTGGGGGCAGTGGCAAGCAGACACGTCCCCAAGGATGCCGCTCTGGTCTGAGCCAGGCACAGCACCCACGTCCACTCATGTGACCCCTGCTCACCGCTGCGTCCCAGGAACCCCCAAACAGAAACCCGACCAGACCAGTCTGCTAAAAAGGCTGGCAGAGTGGTGGAAGGGGAGGTGGGCGGGGCGTGGGGTGACCGGGTGACAGGCACTGAGGGGGGCACTTGACGGGATGGGCACTGGGTGTTATGCTATATGTTGGCAATTTGAACTCCAATAATATATAACTTAAAAAATAAAAATAAATAAATAAAAATAAATAAAAAGGCTGGCAGGGCCTCGGCACGGCTTTCCAAAGAAACAGAAGATGCTCCACGTGCCCTGCAGCCCTCAGCTGCCCTTTCTGGCTCGCCCACCCCCGGGGCTGAGCCTGACCCCAGGCCCCGAAGGTGCCCTGGGCCTCATCCGTCCAGCCTGGAGCACACGGGCCTCAGGAAGCCGCCCTGAGCCCTCCGCCCGCCCCGTCCCGTCCCCTTCACGCACCTCTGAAGGTCACAGGCTCCCCGGCACAGGCCAGCGTCCCCCCACAGACAGTAAGTTCCTAGAGGGCAGGGGGTCTCGTTCCCACTGGGCCCCCAGCTCCTAGCCCGAGGCCTGGCACCCAAGCGTGGGTCACAGAGCTTCCCAGAGAAGGCGGCACAACCAGGACAAGTACCGAGTCGTCACAGCTGTCTGCCCAGCCTGTCCCCTGCGCCCCCACCAGGTCCCCAGGTGGGGCCAGACTGCAGCCCTCACAGTCCCCGGGGCTTGTGGCGGCAGGACCCATACCTGGCACCTGCTGGGGCAGCAAGAAACAGTCCCTAGGCCTGCCCTGAGCAGGTGCAAGCCCTGGCCTGACGCCTGGATGTGTCCCCTCAGCGTGCGGGCCGCCTGCCCAATTCCTGCTGCCCTGGCCCGGGCTGCTTCAGGTCAGGGCCAGCCGCCCTGGAGGGAGGACAGCAGACCAGATGCTGGGGAGGGGACCCGGGGACCAACAGGTCAGATGTGGGAGTGTCGCCTGTGAGGAATCCGGTGTCCCCGTGGGATGCCCGCTGGACACGGCCCTGGAAGCCTGGAGGACACCCCGAGTATGCAGTGATGGGAGGCTGAGCCCCGCCCAGGACCGGAGGCCTAGGGAAAGGGGGTCGAGACCTAGGAGGCTGCCTGTGGGCTCCCTCCTCAGCTCCTCAGAGGCAGAGAACCGCCCCCCACCCCCCACACTGCCCGGAGCCAGGAGGACCCCCCCCCCCGCCCTCCTTCCAGCCCCCACCCAGCAGCACCTGTCGGCCATGGCAGGTGGAGGCACCAGCAGGTGAGCCAACAGGGTGAGGAGGCCCAGGGAGATGGGGCAGGAGGACGGGCGTCCCTGCGGGGGGAGGGGCCCCGCTGGTAAAGGGCTCCGCTGCGGGGTGCAGGGCAGCAGGGGCAGGGCCTGGGGGGGGAGGGGCGGGGAGGCAGGGGGGGGCACCTAGAGGAGGCAGGGGAGGGGCCAGGGGCGGGAGGTCGGCGCTGGGTCCTGGTATGGGGGCGGGGCCGACGGGGGTCAGGGAGGCCGGGATAGGGGGCGGGGCGGGGGCGGGGACGAGCTGCGGTGGGGGGCGGGGCGGCCGGCAGCGGGACCCAGAGCAGGGCAGAAGCCCCGGAGCGGGAGGGGGAGCCTCAGCTTGGCGGGCGCCCAGGGGTCCTGCGGCGCACACCTGGGCACACCTGGGCACCAGCCCTTCGGTGCGCAGCAGGTCGCCAGGGCGCCGGGCCCTGAGGGTGGGGACAAGGCCGCCCCCCCTCCGCGGCAGCACGGGAGCTCCCCGCAGAGCTCAGGCGACAGAGGAGCCTGGAACCCCCAAACCTCACTTCCCGGGTCAGGGTGCCTTGTCCTGTCCTGCCCGTGGCCCAGCACCCGGGAGGGGACACGAGGTGCATGTCACCGCCACTGACAGGCCACCGAACAAGGCCATTCTGCACAGGGCAGCGGGCCCTGGACGCCTGCAGAAAAACCCAGGCCCTTGCTCCCCCCTGGCCAACAAGTGGTCATTTGGGGCCCTGGGGGTTGAGGCCATAGGGGAGGAAGCTGGAGGAAGGGAGGAAGCTGGTGCCCCTAAGGGCACAACCCAAGGGGGGGGCAGAGACCCCCCCAGCTGCTCCTCTGCAGACAAAGCCCACTGCCCCAGCCACCACTCCAAGGCCAGGACCTGGGCACGCACACTAACCCTACTTCCCCACCACTGCCCCCCTGTCCCCAAACTCAACCACTCCCTCCTCAAGCTGCACCCCTCAAGGTCCCGCGTGCCACCCACCCCAAGGGAGCAGGGGTCACACGCGTGATGTCTCCCTCTACCCGCCCCACCAGCCCCCCACGTCCTAGACCCCCCACACGCCCCTGAGCAGACCTCAAGGGTTCTGCAACATGTGTTGGCTCCCCCACGTTGCTGGAATGAATTTCTGCGCTGTGTTTACATACAACGGGGGAGGAGGAGGGGGGCAGGAAGTGGACCCAGTCTGGCCTATATTTACAAGGCTCCTCCTGGGGGCTGGGGAGGGGGATGAGACTCTGTCCCTAAAGTCCTTCTGCCGGAGCTGAGCACAGCAGCAGGCACCCCTCCTGCGGAAGGGCAGGACCCCATATTTCAACTGTCCAGTCAGGGCGCTCCTGGGTGCTCTCAGGCCAGGCCAGACTGGTGTCACAGGGTCCCCAAAGCACATGGTTACATCCCAGAGCTCCGCACACCAGGGCAGTGCAAGACTGCTGCAGGAACCTCCCTGCGGAGGGGCCGAGGCTCGGGGCTGGGGCTTGACCCCCCATCTCAGCGCCCCCAGCAAGACAGGCTCTCTCCCACCGCACTGACACAGACGGCCTCAGTGACCGTCCATCACCCGGGCCTCCTACAGCCTCCTGTGGGCCTCCAGCGGACGCCTGCGAGGCCTCTGCTTACCCCAAACCAGATCCTGAGGAATATGGGGCTGTGGGCATGTGACTGCACCACAGGGTAGCAGGGAGGCTGCGGAGCAGCAGAGGAGGACCCGCTTGGCACATGTGGCTCCCACCTTCCCCCCTGGCGTCCAGGCCAATCTGCAGACTGCACCCGAGGCCCCCCACCACATGTGTGTCTGCGCCCATCCGTCCGCCTGCCCACATCGCCACCACCAGTAGTGACGGACGCCTGGACTTGGACGGGAACGTTCTAAGGAAGCCAAGAGAACTGGGAAGTGGCAGCAGACTCTGCATATGTGCTTTCCCAGCAGGTTTCCACCTGCCTGGCAGCTCTGCAGGTAGGGAAACCGAGGCTCTGTGCGGGAAAGTGTGCCTTGCCCAGTGAGCCAGCAGCAGCCAACCCCCGAGGCGCACGGCCTCCGGACAGGCTCCCTGCCTGGAGGATACAGGGGCTCGCCTTATCCTGGGGGCAGAGCTCCTTGTGCCCGAGGCACCTTCACAGACTCCAGCCTCTCCCTTAATTGTCTAGAAGGAAGGACCAGAAACTGTATAAAAACTGTCCCCCCCCCCCCCGAAAAACCAACAGTGCGGCCTTTCATTGAACCAGCTGAACCCCTGGTACACCAGAACCCAGAGCTGCCCCGGCCCTGGGCCTGCCTGGCCAGGTCGGCTCAGGCTCCCCCCACTGGAGCCCACCTGGCTGCGGGCCACCACCTCCCAGTCCAGGAGGGGAGGCTGTCCTGCTGGGGTACAGTGGCACCCCCGAAGGAGAGCCAGCGAGGCTACAGGCCCCGACAGGAGGCAAGCAAGCAGGCGGCCTGCTGCAGAACCCTCCAGAACAGAGCCCCCTCCCCTCCCTCAGGCCCTCTTCCCCATTTTCTCCACCTCACCTCTGACTTGGCCTACACCCCTACTATTTCCCTCCCTCCTCCCACCTCCACAGCTCCCTTCCCCGTCCCCTCCCCCCCAGCCTCCAGCGCATGTTGGCCTCTGTGGGCCCCGAAATGCTCCTCCAGCGAGAGTGTGCATCCACGGCCCCTCTGACCATGTGCACCCCTGGCATCACCATCCTGGTGCCCTCACCTCTCCCTTCTTCTTCCCAGCTCTTGCCCTGTGCAGCCTCCCCTCCTCCCCTCATCTCCCCCATCCCCTCTATCTGCCACGTTCTCTCCACACGTGAGCTCCCCCGCCCATCCTCCTGCCACAAAGCTGCTGCTGGGGGCAGAAACCAGGCCCTTCCTGAGGTCCCTCCAAGCCCCAGTGGGCCGGGCAGAGCTCCACCGCCCAGACAGGCTCCGGGAGCCCCACAGCGCAAAGGCCTCTGTCTGGGTCCCGGAGTCGCCGGCTTGGGAGGAGCCCCCGGGGAGCGGCGGCGTCCTGGTCCTCCCGGCGGCCCCGCTGGCCCCCCTGGAAGGCAGTGACAAAGTTCAGCTGCCGGCAGCCCCGGTCAGGTCCCAGCAGGGTGGGGGCGGCAGGGACCGGAGCCCTGCTCGACCTTGGCACGGGAGCACGAGAGAGGCTGGAGGGGACCCGAGTCCCCGGGGTGCCGCCGGCTGGGAGCGCGCTCTGCTCGCGCCCCCCGAGGTCCGGGCACACTGGAGCGCACCCCGAGCCCGCGCCCGCGCCCACTTCCGTGTCCCCCGCCCCCCCGCGGGACGGATGCGCGGCGCCAGGAGCGCCGACCTGGGCTCCCCAGCGGCCTGACCTCGGGTCAGCTCCCGGCCGCGCGGTCCCGGGTCCCCAGCCCGCGGGTCCCCAGGCCGCGCTGAGCCCGGCAGGTCGGCAAGCGCGGGCCCCGCAGCCCCGCCGCGTCCTCGGCGCCGCGGGGGTGACCTTGAGCGGCCCCTCCCCCTCCCCCTCCCCTCCCCTCCGGGCCCACCGAACCCCGCGCCCCGGCCCGGCTGCCTCCGGGCCGCTGAGCGCGCGGCGAGGGCGCGCCCGGGCACTCACCGTCCTCCAGAGGCGCGGGCGTTTGGCGGGCGCCAGGGTGGCGGTGATGAGCAGGTGCGAGGCGGCCACCGCGAGCCCGAAGCCGACGGCCAGCAGGCTGCGCACGGGCAGCAGGGCGTAGGACACGAAGGTGACCAGCAGCAGCTGCCACACGCCCTGGTCGGCGGCCGCCGCGCCCGCAGCCGCGCCGGCCGGGGTCCCCGCGGGGCGGCCGAGCGCCAAGGGGCAGCAGAGCAGCGCGAAGGTGAGGCTGAAGAGCAGCGCCAGCTGGCCGACCTGCCGCAGCTGCGGGCCCCGCAGCGAGCGCACGTTGGTGACCACGAGCAGCGCCAGGAAGAGCGCGCAGTGCGCGGGGGGCGAGCCCCGGGCCAGGCCGCCCGCGGGCCCCGGCGCGCCCAGCAGCTCGGCCAGCGCCCGCGCGCCCGCCAGCGCGCTCAGCACCGCCAGCGCCTTCAGCGTGGCCGCCTGCTCCAGCCGCAGCGTGTAGCCGCGGAACAGCGCCTCCAGCTCGGGGCACGCGAACGCCTCGCCGCACGCCCGCAGCCCGCGCCGGCCGCCCGGCCCCGCCGCGCGCTCGGCGCCTCCGCCTCCGCCTCCGCCTCCGCCTCCGCCGCCGCCTCGGCCGCGCGGCGCCCCCGCCATCTCAGCGCCATGCGGCGGGGCCGGGGCCGGGGCCGGGGCCGGGCCGGGGCCGGGGCCGGGCCGGGCGGGCGGGCGCGGGCGGGAGGCGCGGGGCGCGGCGGGCACACTCGGGGCGCAGGCGGCCCCGCGCGCGCGCCCCGAGCGCGTCCCCTCCCGCCGCCGCGCCTGCGCCTGCGCACTGCGCCGCCCGCGGTCCCCCCGCCCCCCGCGGCCGCCGCCGCAGCCTCAGTTTCCCCGCCGCGCGGAGCAGCCGGCGGGCGCGAGGAGGGGCCGCGCCCTCGACCGCCCTGGACCGCGGGACCTGGCGCCCCGGCCCTGCGCACCCCGGCAGCGAGCGCGAGCGCGGGGCGGCCGAGGACGGACCGGAGTCCCGGGGGGAGGGGCCCCGCGGCCTGCCCTGGCCCCTGGAGCCCGGGGACGCCGGCTGCCTGGGTGTGCACGGGGGCCGCCCTGGGCTCACACCGGGGAGGGGCCGAGCGGCCGCCCCGCGCCCGCGCCCGCGCCCCGCGGAGGAGGAGGAGGAGGACCCACCGGCAAGGCCGCAGACCCGCCGTCCGCCCCCTGCTCGCTGTCCCCTCCCCAGCACAGGCGGGACTGAGGGGCCCCAGAGTCCCGGGAGGCAGCAGCAGGGCCCGCCCGGGTGCCTCCGGGCCCCAGGACGCACCTGAGCCCCCCAGGCCTGGGGCTGTCTCCAGGCCCCCGGGAGTTGCCGCGGCCGCTGTCCCCCTCCCCCTCCCCCTCCCCGGAGCCCCGCCCGCTCTTCTGAGGGCTCCAGGTCCAGAGCCTGGGGCACCGCATCATTTGGGCCGCGTCAAGGGGCCGCTTTCCACGCGCGCAACACGGGCAGCGCACGTCAGCCCCGGGGGCTGTAGACGCGGCACCTCACCGCCTGCCTGGCCAGGAGCACCCGCTGTGCCATCCCCAGCAGCTCAGGTCACCTCGCCTCGCCTGGTGGCCGCCGGGCCCTCCTCCTGCACAGGCCTCCCCACGCACCCCCCTCCGGGCCCCAGGGCTCCGTGACCGCATCCCCACCGCAGTTCCCTGTCCCCAGTGCGCAGGGCTCTTCCTGGCAGCCCCTGGGGGGACATTCCAGGGGGACTGGAATTTGCCGGTCCTCCCTGTTTTCAGACGACGGGACGACCTGTTCCTCACCGGTGCCCACCCGTGCCCACCGGTAGCAAAGTCCACACGGTCTCCCGAGCATGGAGGACCAAGCGTGAGCTCTCCGGCTAAATGTATATTTTTACATTTACAATATCCTAATGATTCTATGGAAGGAAAGCTGAGTACTGTCCAAAAATCTGGCAAGCCACCCAGGAACAAAGGAATGACCAATGCCCTGGGACCCACGTCACAGCAGCCTCCCCCGTCGGCAGCACATTCATGAGCAGGATCTGCGTCCATCTCCTTCACAGAGACACAGAGACGGAGGCACCAGGCCCCCGTGGGAGCCCCCGACGGCCCCCCGGGTGGGGGACGGGGTGGGTGTCGTGGGCCAGGGGCTGCAGGTGCGCTCATCCTCTCTGGTCCCGTCCGCTGGGCAGTCTGCACCAGGGAGGAGGACGGGCACGCTGTCTGAGGCACACCGCGGGGCCCACACCCCGTGCTCCTGCGGATGTCATCACTTAAATCATGTCTCCCCTCCTTCCAAATCCACGTGCTGAGCCCCTAACCCCGAGCAGCTCAGAACATGACCCTCTCTGGGACTAAGGTCATGCAGACGACCTTGAGATGAGGCCACCCCGGGATAGAGTGGGTCCTAATCCAACAGGACTGGTGTCCTTCCACAGAGGGGACACCGGGAGACAGACACACACAAGCTCGGAGAAAGAAGGCGGTGACTCTGCGGCACACAGAGGAGCCACGGGAAGGCGGGAGGTTCCTCCCCCAGGGAACTCGGCCCTGAGACCCCCATCCCAGCCGTCCGGCCCCCACGGCTATGGGAACAGGCGTCCACACCCCTGCTCTCGGGGCTGCGTGAGGGCGACCCTGGCCACGAGCACCCCCAGCGTGCGGTCGGCCCTGGATACCGTTGTCCACGACAGATAGTCAATATTGACCAACAGCAGAGTGGCTGCGGCACAGACCGGGACGAGACACTCTGCTCTTCCTGGAGGCACCTCGTCCCTCCCCGCGGGAGGTGAGCAGAGGGAGGGGAGCCATCGTGGTCATCCTGTGTCCCCCAGTCCCAGAGCACGCCACCGGGCATCGCCAGCACCTCGTTAGAGA
Organism: Urocyon cinereoargenteus; assembly: GCA_032313775.1. NCBI lineage: Eukaryota > Metazoa > Chordata > Mammalia > Carnivora > Canidae > Urocyon > Urocyon cinereoargenteus. Next base: position 58,749,500 of record JAVLSZ010000028.1, read on the forward strand.
CGGGAACGCGGGCCTCCTGGGACAGGAGCGCAGCCGGGCGTCCCTCGGACCCGTCATCGGTCACAAATCTCGGTCTTTGCCTTTGAGGCTCACCGCGGCTGAGGGCTTGTTGGACCGAGAAACCCCGGAACTCTGCGGGACGGCGGTGGGCGTCGTGTGGCAGGGCTGTGGCCTCCCCAGCGGCGTGTGGTGTCCAGGCCAAGAGCGCAGACGTGTGCCTCCTCCCCCAGCCGCGTGACTCTGTGCAGGTTAGTCTCCCTCTCCGTGCCGCATCTCCTCGGCGATTCGGGGATGTAAAAGCTCCCGGCCCGCGGGGTTACCCCCAGTGCACGCAGAGGCTGCACGGAGCACCCACGAGCGCCAGCTGGTCAGTGTTCTGGGCGCGCAGGACCCTGTGACCGCCAGGCCCTGCACACGGTGGCCATAGCAGCCAGGGAGGTCGCTGTAAGCTGGCTTCTGTCTGGGGGCGCTCGCCAAGTTCCTGAGGCCTCTGCCAGAGACTCGGCCTCCAGGCGAGTGTTCCTCCCGGGGTGGATCTGGGGATGAAGTTTCCGTGGGTCTTTTGGAAACCCCGTGGAAATGCAGGCCGCTAGGGGACCAGGCAGGTGGTCCTCACCAGGGAAGTGGCTCAGGAATGCTCATTTTGCCAAGACTGTGACCAGGAATCAAAGGCCCCGCCACGGGCTCCGTTAGCCGTAGAAACCCGGACACCGGGCTCAGCCTCCCCCTGTCCCTGGTGGCTGGACAGGCACCTTCCCGGATACGTCCCGGTGGCTGGTTGCCGGAGCCGAGGGAGCCCAGGAACGCAGTGTGGACGGAGACTGGAAACGGCCACAGGGATCCGACTGGGGCTCCTCCAGCAGGAATGGGCCAGGACTCCATCCAGAAGCTGGAGGCGGCCAGGACGGACCGAGGACCACGCCGGGCGGCCACTGGCCACACACCCCCCACCCACGGCAGAACGCTGACCCGTCTGGCTGAGGCCCCCCCGGGCGCAGGTGGCCGACAAGGAGAGCGAGCGGGTCCTCCAGCCAAACCAGGAGCCACAGCTGGACGGGCAGGTGGGTGGTCGCCGAGCCACACAGCAGAGCGGCAGGACAGGACCCACTAATGTCCCCCTTCACCCATCGCTGTCCCCATACCTCAATGGCCAGGAAGACCACCTGGGGCCTCACAGCTGGCTCTGCCCCTTCCCTGCACGGGGCCCTGGGCTCGCGGGGTCCCAGGGACTTGGCGTCCTTGCCGCCGTGCCCGGGGGTCGGGCCAGCCAGAGTGCCAGGCTCCAGACGACGTCAGACTGCATGCCCGGTCTGTAGGGACACCCGGGCAGCGGGAGGAGTTGGTGTCATGGTCACGGGGGCTTGCTGCTTGTCACTAGGCTTCGGCCCTAAGCAGAACAGGACTGCTGGCCGGTGGGAGCGGCCGGGGCCAGCCCAGCGACCCCACAAATAAGTACGTATGTGCTCAAAACTGTGGCCAGGGCTCCCACAGAAAGCAGCCACAGCTCGTGACCTCTGGCCAGCCCTGGGGGGGCAGAGTGCAGCCTGGCTGTGCCATCGTGACCGTGCCCGGGCCCCCAGCAGGGTGAGCAACTGGAGGCGGTGGACGGAACTGGTACCCTGAGCTCTGGAGGACCAGAACTGTGGTGCCCAGACAATAACCCCAGACCCAGGGCTGCTGGAACTGACCTCTTCTCTCTAGAGCCAGGGGTCCTGCGAGGTCTGTGTCCTCCTGGGGGGACAAGTGGCCTCAAATGAATGGACGCTGGCCCCTGGCTGGGCAGAAGGGTCTCACTGAGCCCAGGACTGAGGCCACGGTGGAGGTCGGTAAGGCAGGGTGGGAGGTTCCTGAGGACCCCAGGACGCTGGACGGCAGCCGCAAGCGAGGGGACGGTCTAATGGCCCCTGGAGGAGGTGGGGTGGACGCTCTAGGTGAGAGGCGGCCCCTTCGAGCCCATCCACGTCCACTCAGGAGTTCGAAGGGAGAGCCCTCCGCCCAGATGTGACCTCCCCTCCCTCAAGAGGCCAAAGTGTGTCCCCTCTGGCTCCTCTAGACCGCAGCCGCTTTCTACTAAACCCGAAAGATGCCACATCCCGGGCAGGCACTTTCCCAAGGAGGACGGGACCCCCGGCCTGGCAGTGGACATGAGGGGACGCGTGTCCCCCACACGCAGTGGCTCCTCCTGTGCCAGGCTCCCAGGGCCCGGGTGGGTTTTCACTTATTCCTGCTGATCCCAGGAAAGACAAAGGACATGACAGCTGGCGCCACTATTCGCCACGTGTGCCTTGGACCTGAGTGCGGCTTCAAGGGGCGGCGATCCTTGGGCGATGTGCCCCGGATGCCGGGAGGTATGGGGCGGGGGCGGTCGGGGGAGTCGGTCTTGCCCTGAGCATCGTCCCAGAGCACAGGTAGGACACGGAGGCAGCTCGGACGCAGCTCCAGCATCCGGTGGTTGACGTAGAACCAGTGGCCACGGTCCTGTCAGGAAGGACAGTGCGTGGTCCTCCCGGGAATTGGCTGGGCCGGGGGCCGCCCCTGAAAGCCTGCTCTGTCCCCAGGCCAGGCCAGGGCAGCGAACTGGAAACTAATCGTCAGGGGTCAGGAACAAGGCCGAGGCTGGTAGGGACGGTGAGCATGGACTGACGATCCTCTCCAGGGCTCCTGGGGAGGGCGGGAGGCAGAGCCTTCTGGAAGACGCCCGAGGGAGACCTCAGTGACAGATCGCTAAGGAGGAGAGTCTGGAGAAATGGGGTTTCTGCTCCCTCTCCCCGACCCCTACTGTTCGGGACACAGGGCTCTGGCCTTCCTGGTCGGGTCCCGTGATGACCCGCTGAGCCCAGAGGCACGCGTGTCCACACCAACGCTGGCCGGCCTCAGCCCTCAGCAACCCCTGGGCTGCGCGCGTGACGGGCGGGGACCCATATGCTTCAATCAGGGCCTCCAGTCCGAGGCCCCGAAGCCAGGGCCACCAGGGGCAACCTAGGAGACCCACAGTGCTGCGTCCTGAAGACACAGCGGTGACCAAGTCCCACCCTGCCCACCAGGAGCGCAGAGCCCAGCGGGGGAAAGACAGGGACACAGGCATGGAGCGTGCCACTGGAGGGGACAGGCGGTCAGTGCGTGAGAGGCTCACACGCCGGAGTCAGTGCTGGTGTGGCCCCTGAACAGAGCGGGGTCCCCTGGCTGAATGGGGACAAGGATGAGATTGTGTACGGGTTCCACTCCGTGCGGCTTAGCTTGACCACTGGGGATGCTCAGGGTCTTCGCAGGTCACCAAACCCGCTGTAGTACTCGCTGTCCTGGGGAGCAGCCCCAGGGGGACCAGAGGCCACTGGAGAGGCAGGCCTGGCCTCCAGCCCTGCCCAAGCAGCGAGACTCGCTATTTATAGTGACATGGGACCGGGACCCGGCGGGCATTAAGTGGATTCGTGTCACCGGGGCCGGGGGTCAGGGTGAAGGTGGGGAAGCTGGCAGGTGCCCCTGCCCTGCACCGGGCGACACCGACTGAGGCCTGCCTGGGGGGGGGGAGCTCGATGCAGTCGGCTCTGACAGCTGCGCAGGGAGGGGGAGGCTTCAGGAGGATTTGTGCTAAAAATAGCATCGCTGGCTCCTGGGTAGAGAATTTGACCCAATTAGAGATTACCAGTTTCAGGAATTACTGGAAAAGAAATCTCATTAAATAGGTTAAATATAGGAGCCAGAGGCTGAGAAGGCCATCTGGGATTCACGGGAAAACCAAAACCGACGCGGGGTGCCTTGCGCTCTGCGACTCTGCCCCCCGGGGGTGCTTGACAGGGGTGGCGGGCATGGCCAGGGCTCCCACTGGCACCGGCAGGGCTGCCACCTCTGCCTCCCGGGGTGGGGGCAGCTGCTCCCAAATCCACCACCACGGGCCTCAGGCCCTCCCCCCGCCAGCGTGAGGCCCGCGCAGCGCTCATGGAGAGCCAGAGGAGGCAGGAAGGAGGATGAGGACGAGCCGCTCGGAGGGAGGAGACGGAGCGAGAACGACCTCACATCCCCCGTTCAGTGGGCAGACAGCTGTGGGGCCTAGGAACGGTGGCGGAGGGAGAGGTCCCTGGGGTCCGCGGGCCAGCATCGCCCCAAACTGCCATCCTCCCGGAGCCTCAGAGCAGGGCTGTTTCTGGAAACGGGTGTAACTGGTGAAGGCTCTCGAGGCGAGGCCCTCCTGCATTTGGGGTGGGCCCCGAACCCAGACTGGAGTCCTTTCGAGGAGGAGATGGGAACCCCTGGGCCTCGGGCTCCGGCCCCCAGACTGCGGGGGAACACATCCCTGCTGCTCGCACTGCCAAGTCTGCGTCCCCTTGGAGGAATGCAGAATTGTGCGTGTCCAGCCGTGGACCCAGCAGCAGTCGGTCCCGGGTCTGGTTCTGCCGAAACACCTCGCAAAGCGCAGCTCAGCCCTTGCGGACGTCCTGGATGGACAGGAGGCCCGACAGGTGTGCGGAGGCCAGCCCTCAGGCCCGCAGCAGGCGCCTGGCAAGGACCCAGGCTCCTCTGGCACTCAGGGCTCGGCCGGTGCCAGACGCTCAGACCGAAGCAGCTGTCGGCCCCCCAGATTCTGGCTAGGACGGGGTCTGGACCGAATTCATGCATTTACCCCTAAGCCCCGTGGGATGCTGGAGGGTGAGATGAGGTCAGGGGAGCGGGGTCCCGTTGGTGGGATTAGCGCCCCTGGCAGGAGAGGAGCCCACGCTCTCTGCCCCGTGAGGACACAGTGGGAATCAGCGTCTACGAGCCAGGAAGCGGCCTCACCAGGACCGTGACCAGCCGGCAGCCCTGTCCGGGACGTCCAGCCTCCAGGGCCACCGGACACGAGGGTCTGTGGGCTCGGGGCTGTAGGACATCGCAGGCCGCGGCTGCCGGGCTGGCCCTGGAGAGGGAGGCTTCGACCCCAGGGCCGGCCCCCAGCAGCCTGGCACTCGCGGCGCGTGGCGTGTGGGCGGCCTCAGCACTCTACAGTGAGCAGGCCACAGGCATCCCAGCCCTTCACGTCCCGAGGGCGGAGTGCCCGGAGCCGGGGCCGGAGCGCCTGAACCCTCGCCTCCCTCCCCAAATCACTGCTCCCCTCCGGATCCCGCTTGGAAGGAGTCACCTGGAATCTGCCGGGAGAACGCTTAGCAGGGAAACGCCTCGAGATGATGGCCGGGATGGTGGATTCCCTTTTGAAATATTAAGACTATGCAGATTATAATATGTAGATTAGGCGATTGTGAGAGTTTATGTGAACGGACTTTCAATTGCTTTCTCTACAAATTTTTGTATAAATCATTCTTTTGGTTTCAAAGTTTCTCTAATGGAAATTGTACATCTCTTAGAGATTTTTCTAAACATTCTCTCTCTCTCTCTTTCTCTCTCTTTAGGAAGATTTTATTTATTTATTTGGCAGGGGGAGGGGCAGAGGCAGAGGGAGAAGCAGGCTCCCCAGGGAGCAGGGAGCCCAATGTGGGGCTCGATCCCAGACCCCCGGGGATCACGACCTGAGCCGAAGGCAGACGCTCCGCCACTGAGCCCCCACGCGTCCCCTCTGTATATTCTTTTAGCAACAAGAGGACATTTCCATGTTTCAATATGTTTATCACAATGATTCTTCTCAAAGCATTACCAGAAACATAACCACGCCCCTCCGCTCCCATCCACACCTCATTTCCATCCTATAAAATGAGCAATACACAAATTTACATTCGATATCCATTCTCTGCTTTTAAAGATTTTATCGAACTCGTCATTCAAGGAAGGCACCACCTAACGTGGTCAAGGATAATCCACTTCCAGAGCTTGCCTTGCACCCATCGGAGGTGCTCTCGTCGGGTCTGCGAGACGCTGAGCACATTTCCCACCGCTAGGACAGGACAGCTCTGGCCCGGGGGGCGGAACCACTGTCGCCTGAAAGGGGGCAGGGGGGACGTAGAGCAGAGGAGGCTGGGGACAAACCAACATTTTTGCCAACGACATAAACACCGACTCAGAACACATTTGCCCTGGGTCACCGGGCTCGGCTTTCTCCAGTTTTCTAACCTGAAGCTCGGGTTCCGAATTCAACTTTCTCCTCCTTTGACTGGGGCACTGAATGGTCTGTGCTTCCTCCCGGTGCGGCCGGAGCCGCTTCCTACAAACTCCGTGTATTTGCATTTTTATTCAGTCTTAAATATTTTCCTCGTTCCCTTGCAGACTTCCCTTTGATCATGGATGATTTTTTTATTGATTGATTGATTGATTAATCATGGATGATTTTAAACCAGGCGGCTTCGTTTCCAAGCGTTGGCAGATTTTCCTCTTTTCTCTCGGTTTTGGGTTTTAGTTGAACCCCGCTGTCCAGAGGACATGTTTGTGCGAGCCCAGTTGTCCCTGGGCCCCGGCGGTGTCCCTGGACACAGAGCGCGGCCGGTCACGGCCACCGTCCCACACCCTTGCGGATGCAGAACGGTTGGTGCGGGTCGGTCAAGTCCTCGGGCGCTCTGTGAACACTCAGGGTCCACGAAGCTCACAGACCGTCGTCCGCCCCCCGTGATCTCCCTGCACACCCGTGACCCCACTGTGGGTCCTGGCGCTCCGTCCTGCACCTCCCAGGCTGGCACCTTGTCCTGCGCCAAGGGGCGGGGGCTTAGGGAGCCGAGAAGTGGGGCAGCTGGCCACGTGCTCCTGGGGGAAGGCTCTTTCTCCGGCACTCAGGCACCTGGGGCCTCGGACCCTGAGGGTTGCCCGGGAAGGGGGTGCTGGAGCGGTTCCCTCAAAGCTCAGGAGAGCCTGGGCCCAGGTGCAGACAGGGAGGACTGCGAGGGAGGAGGGAGACGGAGAGCTGTGCTCTGCGGTGCTCCAGTGCCATCCTCTGCGGGGCCACCGTCACCTGCTCGGCAGCGCTTCGCGGCCCGCTCCGTGGCTTCCCGTCTGCCCTCAGCAGCGAGGCTGGCACCAGAACCCGCCCACTGTTGGGCTCTACCTGTTCCTGTGCAGGTGCATCGGGTGGCCTGAGCCTCAGGGCTTCGGCTCCCAAGGAGCCCGGGCCCTGCACGCTGAGCTGATCGCACGCGCTGCCTGTCCTCATGCTCCTCCGGGCACTCGCTTCATTTGAAAGCTTAGAATTTCTAAGAAGAGTATAAGGAAAGCCCTTTGTTTTGTAAGTCACAGGCAAGGTCACCGGAAGGTTTACATGGAGACGCAAGCCACTGGGCTGCCCAAGGGAACTTTGAGACGGAAGAGTGCCGATGGCAGAGTGGGGGGCTCTCGGGCCACGGTGGAGGCCCCCCGCAGGTGACCAAATGGAGGGGAAGACGCAAAGGACGAGGTGCTCGTGCGCAGGGGTGCGTGTGCGCAGCTGCGAGGATAACCAGAGGAGCGGCTGCGTAGCTGCCCCCTGCGCACGCGATTCCCAGCCTACAGCTCAGGGCCCGGGCGGGCAGGGCAGGCCGGGCGGGGGCTCTGCTGAGGCGCCAGCGCTGGAGGTCGAGGGGAGCTGCGTCCTCGCACCCGCCCCGCAGGGCTCACCTGTTCCCGGGATGGGGGTGGTCCAGGGAGAGGGGGGCCCCTGAGCACGGAGCATCGTGGGCGCATCTCACGGTTTACAGATTCCTGGAGGCCTCTCCCGGGCGCAGACACTGTGTCCTCCCCCCGTCCTCACGTGGCCGGCCCCCCACGCGTGTCTGTATCCCCAACCGTCTTCTTAGAAGCCCCTCACCCCAGTGGAGCAGGGCTCAGCGGGAGGGGAGCAGGGCTCAGCAGGAGGGGAGCAGGGCCCGGCCTGGGGGCCTCCACCCCTCAGTGACCTCTTGGTAAGAATCCTGCCTCCTGGTACAGGCACGTCCGAAGTCCTGGGGCCAGGGCTTCACCCCATGGGTTGGGGGGACACCGTCCTGCCCATACCACTGAGGCAGGACCGCTGTCACTGCCAGGTGCCGGTGCAGAGCAGATGGCGTGCATCTCTCACGTTTCTAGAGGCTTCTCCCACATATAGGCTGTTGGAACTCGCTCGGTTTCACATGGTGCTGAATTAAACTAGTGGCCCCCAAACAACACTGCGGAGAATGGGGAGGGAGTGAGAAAGGGAGGGGGGGAGGATGGGCAATGGGGGAAGGGAGGAAGGAGGGGGGAAGGGGGGAGGGAGAGGGAGAGGGTGGGGGCATCAAGCAGCTCACAGCCGCGTTGTACCTCCTGTGCCTGCGCAGCCATAGGGTGAGCAAGGTGACGGCTGGTCTCTGTCCTTGGTAGGGGCCCCCTGAGCTTCAGGACAGACAGCAGTGCCTCTGCCCCGGAGTGAGTGGCGGGGGTAGTTGATCACTCAGGGCTCAGGCTGAAGAGGCTGGGAGGACTTGGTGAGGACAGACATGCCCCCAACACCAGCTCCCGTATGCGCGGGACCCTCCCCGACCTTACTGTGGGCCCCCCGACCTCACTGGGTGCTGCCTGACCTGGCTGTGGGATCCCGGACCTCGCCGTGGGCTCCCCGACTTCCCTGGGCGCTCCTCGACCTCCCTGGGTACTCCCCAGCCTCGCCGTGGGCTCCCCGACCTCCCTGTGGGCTCCCTGCCCTCCCTGGGTGCTCCCGACCTCCCTGGGTGCTCCCCGGCCTCGCCGTGGGCTCCCCGACCTCCCTGTGGGCTCCCTGCCCTCCCTGGGTGCTCCCGACTTCCCTGGGTACTCCCCAGCCTCGCCGTGGGCTCCCCGACCTCCCTGTGGGCTCCCTGCCCTCCCTGGGTGCTCCCGACTTCCCTGGGTGCTCCCCGGCCTCGCCGTGGGCCCCCCGACCTCGCTGTGGGCTCCTGTTTCGGCTGCACCTCCGTGGCCTTCGTGACAAAGCAGCGATCACAAGTTTGGGGCCTCCTGAGTTCTGGGTTGCTTAGCATGGATGGAGCTGGGGCAAGGGCTGTGGGGCCCCTCTGCCAGCTGGTGTCAGAGCTGGGGGCAGTGTCGCTGAGGCCTTCTCCCAGGCTGCGGGGGTCTGTGCCAAGTCGGGGAGGTCGAGTCAGGTTGGACCGCAGCTGCGGCCGGAGGATCCTGCGGGAACACAGCAGCGCCCAGTGCAAGGCAGCTCCCGGGCCCCAGAGAGAAAGTGGTGACAGGTGTCACCGTTAAAGCGGTGACAGGTGGGGTTTCACTCAGGCGTTACTGCCGCCATGAAAGGAGCCCCCAGTACGGAAGAGGGCTCGGGCCTGGGCAGCCTGGGCTCCTGGGGAGTAGGGTGTGGGAAAGAGAGCACATCAGGGTGACGGGTCCCAGTGGGCCCGGCCTGCAGGGGCTGGCTGAGGGCAGGCCAGGGCGTCAGACGTCCCCCGGGGCAGGGGTGGCATCTGATGTGACATCGGGTTCTTGCTACACCTGCTTCTGCCCAGACGGACACGGAAGCCCTAGGTGGATGCCTGGCGGCAAAGGAGCTCGGTCAGGAGAGGGTCCCTGTGCCCATCTGGAGGCAGCAGCACGTGACTGTGTGGGTCTGCGGATCACCTCCGGGCCACGCGACGGGCCATGGCTCTGTGGCAGTGGGTGAGCCTGTCGGGGGCCCTCTGGGGCCAGGACTCTCCGAGATGAAGCGGGACACAGGGCAGAACAGGGGACGCCCCAGCGGCACTGCCTTCTGCCTGCAGGCACCTGCTTTCCGGGGGACAGAGCAGAAGGCGCGGCCAGCCCCCCCCAGGAGAGGGGCTGTCGGGGAGCAGAGCAGGTGATCAGATGCCCCCTGCAGGCCTCAACACAGTCCCCCCCTGGAAGCAAAACTGACACAGTCGCCAAGCAGTTCTCTCGGGACCCCGGGCCAGAGGGACTTTCGGAGGTGCAGCTACTGAGGATTCGGGGCTCCACCCAGTGAAATATAAAGAAGCCCTGTGGCCTGTGAGCAGGGGGCTCTGCAGCCCGGACGGCAGGGGGAGCAGAGGCGGGGACCCGCAGCTTCAGCCCCTCGGTCCGGGCTGGTGGGCTGCCCCAGGGAGATGGTCTGCAGATGTCCTCCCGCCCCCCGCAGGCGCCCGGTGCCGCAGCAGGACACCCCTGCCCACCCAGCCTGGCCTCCCGCACACGCCTGAACCCCAAGTCTCCATTTAGCTTAAATAGGGCACGTGTCCCCGGGTCCCCGACAGCCGGGGTGGACCAGCCTCCCGGGCACGCGAGGCCACAGTGGAAGGGGCACCTCCCTACGCTAACCCCTGAAGATGTGCTGGGGCAGCTGGCAGGTGCCACAGCCCCTCCCCTGCCCCCACGCTCTCTCCGCCCAGAGCACACCGCACCTGCACCCCGCCCTCCCACGGCCGCCCCACCTGGGGTGTTCCTGAAAACACCATAGGGGATGGAGTGTCTTCCCTGCTGCGCAGCCTCTGCTGGTCCCTCCCGCACCTCAGAGGAGCCACCTGGGTTGGAGACACCCCCTCCACCCCCGTGCACCCTGTAGGGCCGGCATGTCCTCTCCACCCCGGGGCACAGCACCAAGCCCTCGAGCAGCCCTTCCCCGAGGGCCGGGCACATCCAGGCCTCCCCAGACAGGAGCCACAGCTTCCCCGCACCACACCCCCGTGGACCCCCGCCCCCTCCTTCCTATCCAAAGCCCCTGCTTCCTGTGGGTCCTGAATCCCTCAGAGGGGAGCCCCGCAAGCCGCAGCTTAGAGCCTGGAACCAGGAGCTCTCCACCCATGGCCCGGCGGGGTCACTTTGTGCTCAGGTTTGGGGGGCCCAGCTGAGCCTGTCCCGGGCCCACCGCACAATGCTCCGGGAGAACCCGGGCTCCAGGGCTCCCCGACCGAGCGGGGAGCGTGCCCAGGGCTGCCAGGGGACAGCGGGCCGGAGGCAGGGTGCCTGGCCACTCGGAGCCCAGGGTGCGGCTGGGGGGGTGCTGCCTCCGGGCGATGGCACCTCCCGGGCAGAGCCGCTGGACGGCAGGGGCTCCAAGCAGAGGCTGGCGGTGCTCGCCCCAGGATCGCTGAGCCTGGACGGCCTGGGGCGGGGGGCAGGGGCCTCCCTCTCCTCCCCTCCCTCTCCCTCCCTCCTCCCTCCCCCTCTTTCTCTCCCTCCCTCCCTCTCCTTACTGACCGACCTACTGCCTGACCAAGGGTCCTTCACCGCGCCTGTGGCCTCATCCCCACGTCCCAGAGGCATCACCTGTGAGGCAGGCGGGCAGATGGGGACAGGAGCCCCTGAACCCAGGGAATGGGGGGGGCAGGGAGACAGACGTGCAGGTCCTGGGACGTGACGCGCACCCTGCAGAGACCGCCGTGTGTCAGCACTCCGGGTCCCGCCACCGGCTGCAGCCTCCAGGTCGTGTCCCCGGGCACAGAGGGCTCACGGCCCGGACGGAACGTGGGCCCTAGAAACCCTGCCCTCCGGCTTTGCTCATGACCTGTGAGGCCTGGGGGTTCGCCTGCGAGTCGATGAGCCCCAGGAACTTGGCCTCGCCTTACATCGGCCCGAGATCTATAAATGTGCAAAATTAGCATCAAAACCTTCCAAGTTGCCCTGTAAGATCAGCTGCTCTTTCAGCTTCTTTATAAAAGTACCCCCAGCCCCCCTGCTCCTCACATTTCCTCGTGTTTGTCTGTTCCGCGCCTGGGCTGTGTCCACAGGAAACAGGCAGGTCGGGGCTGTGCGGCCTGTGGCGGGCTGGGACGGGTTCCGGGTCGGGTCCTCCAGGGGTCTCACGGGCCGGGGGGTGATGGGGACACGGGAGCACGGGCGGTCTGAACTCCTGGATCCTAACACGCCATGTCCAGGGCTCGGGACAGCCCGACGGAAGGGCGCTGGGCTCCCCGTAGCGGGAGGGCCTGGTCCCCGGCCGAGGCTCGTGGCCCCTGCTGGGGCGCACACCCCTGCTCCGGCTCAGGGACACCTGGGCGCCTCTCGACACAGAAAACCTGCTCATGGAGGCAGGAAAGAAATCCGTAACCAGAATGTCCTGTGCATCCCAGGAGCCCGCTAGGCATCGAGGAGCCAGGAGGACACCCCACGGCTGCACCCCCCCCATTCCACGTGCGTCCTCAAGGGAAATGAGAAGCGGTGCTGGGGCGGGGCGGGGGCACCTGTGCCGATGGCCGGTCTCATAAGGAAGAAACGGGCCTCCTGTTCCCACGACGAGATGGAGATGGCAACACGGGGCACGGCGCCCACGACAGAGCCCACGACAGAGCCCACGACGCCGCCCTGCCACGGGCGCGGGGACGCGGGTCCGGCCTCTAGGGGCGTTGACGCCCCAAGAGCTTGCTCCGGGTCCTTGAGAGAGACACCCCTGGCCCCCCGCCTGTGAGGTTGGCAAGAGGCTTATTTTGCTTCTAAATGGATTTCCACCCGCTTCCAAGGGCAGAAAGAACCCGGAATGCAAGTTCTCTACGGTGGGTGCTGTAAGGTGGGGGAGACTCGCCCTTGTTTTGACCAGGAGGGTCAGGCTCCTCTAAAGAATTAGGTTAGTCCTCGCCGGGCAGTGCCCCCGGACGGCCTCCCCCGGGGGTGGCTGACACAGCCCTGTGCCCGAGCACGGGCCTGTCCTCGGGCTCCCTGCTCTGCCCTGGGCCCCCGGGCTTGCACCGGCTCCCATGCAGGCCTGCAGGGTTCCCCGTTTCCCTCCTCGCCCTTCGCCCCAGGACTCGCACCGGCTCGAAGGAATCAGAGGCTTTCACTCGTCCACTGAGAAACCCCGAAGGCGTCGGCCAGCCCGGCAGATGACCGTGCACTGTGTGTGCCTGCCCGGTGTAGACCAAAGACGAAGAATCCAGATACAAGGATCACCAGGGAAAGGACAGTGTTGTCCCTTCGAATCCTTGCCCCGTGTTTCTACAGGGTTATGGTGTTTCCCCAAACATGTTGGTGACACCTCCATCGGCCGCAGACCCCGAGTGTGGCCATGGACGGGAGCACTGCTGGCACCACACGCCGACACTTCCTGTCCATCACCATGATCGATGTCCATCACCATGTTCATCACCCACCACCACGGTCACCCTCCGTCACCGTGGTCACCACACATCACCATGTTCACCATCCGTCACTGACCGTGTTCACTGTGGTCACCCTCTGTCACCGTGTCCACCATCCACCACCACATTTGTCATCCACAACTGTCGTCACCCTCTGTCACCGTGTCCACCATCCATCACCATGTTCACTGTCCATCACCACGTTCATGTCCTCCACAATCCAGGGAACAAGGGCTATTATCTACACCTTGCAGAAACTTTTCCCAATCAGCTTTCCTCCCTCTGACTTCAGATCTTTTTAATAACACTACAATTTAACATTTTTGTGCTAAAAATCTAATTTTTCCTCTGCAATTTCTCCCATTGCTTCAGAGCTGAGGAAATTGTCTTCCATGATAATATAATTTTATGCTTTCTGCTAGTTCTTAAAATCTTATTTCTTCCATGTAATTCTTTATTCTAAATTTAGCTGAATCTAATTTCAGTGATAGAAGGTACGGATCCAATATGCTCCCTCCCAGGGCTGCAACCACTTGTTCTGAGAACAGTTACTAACTGTCCTTCCTCGGAAACCCCACCTCAGGGCTTCACCCGGGCCTGCCTCCTGGCCCTGCCTTTGATCCGCGAGCCTCTCCCTGTTTGTACCTATTCTTCTGCACGTTTTGACGTGGCGGCTCCAGCTTACAGACCTTGAGCTCCTGATCGTATCTGTTTTGCCTCAGAAGCTTTGATGGCCTCGCACGTATGTTTTCCCCGGATCGTCAGGCTTTTTCCGTGAATATTTCATTCATTCGCAAATGCTTTGAAGACATCGAAAGCGCTGGCTTTGCATTAAACCCACAGATGACTTTGGAGCCCGCCGTCACGTCTTGCAGCATCCCGCCTGCTTGTCAGCGAAGCCGCCCCGGGCTCCGTGTCCGCCGACGTGCTCTGAGAGGGGCTGGTGGCCAGGACAGCTCCCATTAATCTTGCCATTTCATGCCTTCTGTGGTTTTTGTTTCTAGTCCCAACCGGATGCCTTTTCTCATCGCGCCCTGACAGGTGTTCCTGGGACAAGGGTGCTTCTTATTTAGCATATTTGCCGTCAAGCTACTCTTTTCACTAAGCCCTTGTACGGAGCCCGATGGTTTTTGTAGGAACTGTGCTCGGCATGTGCCACACGGCGCCCTGGCACGGAGGAGCTCTGGCGCCCTGGCCACGGCCACACCAGCCCCGGGGGCTGTGCAGCTGGGGAAGGGTGAGCCCAGGCCCGGCTTTGCGTCCTCAGCCCCTGCCCCCTGGCAGGCCCAGGAAGGCCCACCTTCTCGGCGGCACCAAGCCATCCCAGCCTGACAAGAGGGCAAGGATCTGAAGCTCAGCCGGCCTCATTGTCACACCTTCTATTAGGAGAGTGAGGGCAGGTGCTATGACGCACTCATGCCCCAAGTCCGGGTGGCCGGGCACCCGGTATATACATGACACAGTCGTATTTCGTGGCTGGGCCCTACATCCTTGACTGCCTTTCTCAGAGCACCTAAATGCCCCATGTTCCATTTTTTCAATACATTGCAGAAATTCTGCAGTTAGAACTATTTTGCCAACACAACACTTGAGTCTTGAATCACGTAAGTGACTCAAAAAGCCAGACCTCCGCCGGTGAGGGTCCAGCCGAGCCTCCGGGGCTGTCCTGCGGGTGGGACCCGGGGGGCCGGGGGCTGAGCGGAAATCACTCGCTGCTCCTATTCCACAGGGAAGGCTGCAGTGTGGCCCAAGCCCCAGGCCCCAGACACGTCGCCACGGACCCGCCACCACGTCTGCCTCCGGCAGGAGCCCCCCTCAGCCCAGTCCTCGCGCTCTGACCTGAACCCCTGCCCCTGGCCCCGCTTCTGGAAGCAAGCTGGCCTGCGATGCTGGGCCTCGGGGGGGCACAGAGGATGGCCCCTCGCCCTGACCGCCGTGTTGGCCCTGTCCTGCCACAAGTCCCCAGCCCCGGGGCTGCTCCAGGCCACTGGGCCCCAGCAGCCGTGACGTGATTCCACATGGTCTTTTTCATCCTGGCTGTGCCTCCTATTGTCTGTAGTTCGCATGTGTATCTGAGCCCCAGGCACCCAAACACAAGTGCAAATACCAAATACCATTTTGAATATTTTCTTTTGAAAAGCGGATGTTCACTAAGCAGAAAAAAATTCTTTGAAGCTCCTTGTTCAGGACTTGGTGGCCCATCCCCCGTGGCAATTAAAAAAAGAGTGTCACAGTGGCTCTGGCTCGCCCCTAAGGGCACAGCCGCACACACAGCACATGACAAAGGATTGTCTCCCCTTTGCTTGTGCAATATTTTCTCTCCCAAAAAAGCCTTGCCTAAAAAGCAGTTGTGAGTAACAGTTCTTTCAGAGGTGACTCAAGACGTCGCAGTGAATTTCTGCACGTTGTGTCACCAACTTAGGGGTTCATGGGGAAAATTGCCCTGCTTTTGGTGAAAAGAAGGCAAATACAAGTTTGACAGGAATTCACATAAAGGTGCAAACAACAGGTGTTTCTGTCGGGACTGTTGGTGGGGTGCGTGGCCGTGCTTCCCAGGTTCCATGGGATCCCGCTCAGGAGGCATCTGCGTGCCTCCCCCCGACACCCACGCCATCGTCATTCCGTGGCCTTCTTCCAACCCAGCTAGGAAAGGACTTTGGTGATCTTGTTGCCATTTCTTGTTCCCTTCTGACCTTCAGAAGTGGCGGGTTGTCCGGGTGCAGTTGAGAACACGCTCACTCTATTTGAGGCCCTGAAATCATACTTCCATTTGAAGAAAAATCCCAGAATTCGTGTTGATTTTATAAATAATTTACTGAGTGCAGCCTACTTATTTCTAGTTCAGAGTTTTCAATATCCCTTTAGCAACAGGATTATGCAAATTGACAGAAGCGCCAACAGCACCATTGCCATGCTCCACTGCTTAAAGGAACTCGCTGAATACCTTAGAGAAATAATGGAAGGAATATTTATTCCTTTAAGTGTCAAGGCTGTTCTTTGAAGAAACAACATTAATTATGAGCAGAAAAGGAAATTCTGGCTTGAAATGAATCATTATTACAGCATTCGCCATGACTGTGATTGAAATGGATTTCCCCCCTTTGATGATTCTCCCCTTGTGCATGGAGGTCACCAGGTACCCCTCCCCCGCGGGCCGAGGAGAGCCTACTGTAGCAAGAAGGGGAAGGGGGAAGATTGACTGCAGGGCCCACTTTCCTGTGTGTCTGCGAAGAGCATTTTAGGATGTCACTGAGGGGCGCCTGGGTGGCTCAGTCTGTTAAGCATCTGCCTTTGGCTCAGGGCATGAGCCCACTCAGCGTCCTGGGACTGAGCCCCACATCAGGCTTCCTGCTCACGAGGGAGGCTGCTTCTCCCTCAGGCCCTCCCCTGGCTCACACTCTCTCTCACTCTTAAATAAATAAGTGAAATCTTTGAAAACAAATATAAAGTCACGGAACAGGAGATGCAACGCGATCCTGAAGGACAGAAGCGAGTTACTCTGTCGGGGGGTCGGCGTGCACCTGCAGAAACCCAACCCGGGGCCAGCGTCAGAGCTGCCCGCGTCACGCCAGGACGTGTGCCAGGACGTGCCAGGAGTGCCAGGAGTGCCAGGACGTGTGCAGTAGACCAGCTCCGGAGCTGATGCTGAGCGTGTTTCCTCGGCAGCGCAAGGTCAGGGGCACAGGGAGGAATCGAGGGGCGTGTGACCTCGCAGCAGGTGCGCGACCCTGGAAGTGGAAAATACAATGTAGCTGCAAGGAAATCTGTGAGCTCAGAGCAGGGACGAGCGGGCGTGATTAAAAAGGCATGAAACCCAGACGCTCACAATCTGGGTCAGATGAGCAACGAGTAAGCTCCTCTAGGCCCGTCCCTCGCGATGCTGCTCTCTGGTCGCGCCTAGGCGATTAGAGAGCATTCCTGGTGTCACGCTGGCAGCTGTCTCCCCGCCCCCGATGGACTCAGCGCCCCAGCACCTCGGGGAGAAAGCCCAGAACCAGGCAGGACAGGGCCGGGCCAGGTCTCTGCGGCCGCAGGGGCATGCGGCGGGGCCAGACAGCACGTGGGTGGAAGTCGCCGTCTCTGAAGCTGGCCCCAGGGGCCCCAGGACGGCGGGCGGGCGAGCACCTCAGCCTCCGGATCAGGCCGGGCAGGGCTTTCTTCTTTCTCTCGCTTTCCGCTTGCGCTCTTATCGCGACAAGGACAGTTAGCAGAAGGCCCACCTCTGGACAGATGTTTCTGTGTGGGAGTCAGTAGCGCCGGCCGAAGGCCTGGCCGCCTCCCGGGCTCTGGCCTGGCCCCCCTCGCTCAGCCGCCCCGTGTCTGTGGGCCGCACAGAGGTGGGACTGCGCGCTCTGTCCCTCGGTGACGGGCTTACGCACGAGCGCCGTGCCCTCCGGGAGCGTCCACGCTGCAGCAGGTGCCAGGAGTCCCTCCCTTTCTAGGGCCGATGACAGTGCACCGTGTGGCTGGACCGTGTTTCCTGGTTCGTGGGGGTGAGCTGAGGCTCCTGGTCCGGGTAAAGGAGGCTCTGACACTCTGTGTAGACAAAGCCACTCTCAGGTAACGTCTGTGCCGTCTCTTACTTTTTCCCTCATTTTACTCAAAAAAGTAGTCAGGTGTTTTCTGTGATCTGTACATTGTCCATAAGTCCTGGCTTCACTAAAGCCTTTGGAACCTCCCAGAACCTTCTAGACCTTCCCCTTCTCCCTGCCCCAGGTTAGTGATTGCAGGGGCTCGTCGCCTGGAGGCCCCGGGGTACCGACCACCCGGGGCTTGTGCTCCCTGCTTCTCCCCTGACGCCGTGTGCTCTAGACGCAGGGTGATCTTGATACGGAAAAAATAAAATAGTAGCTAAATCTCACCCTACATATGACTTGTTGACCAACTTCGTAAATTGTGAGAAGTTATTCCTAAGGTCTCCAATTTAGGGAAAATGAAAAAAACTTTGACAGATTTTCCCCTGAGATTTTTTCCTTCTCCATTTTTTCCCTTTAGAGCATTTTAGAATGGTTTTTATATTATATATACATACATACATATATATATCATTTTTTTCCCAAAACAATTAAAAGGTCAAATGGTTCACTGCCTTTTTCTAAACTGGCTGGGAGTGCTGGGAGGTGAGCAGAGTGCACCCTCCAGGTACATTCCTCCCGGGAGGGCGATGTGATGGCTGGAGCAAACGAAGCCACTCTGCGGCTTCAAGGAGCAGGCCAGGCGCTCACTAGGACCACCAGGCCAACACGGGTGAGCTGTCGAGCCGAGCTCCAGCTTCGTGGTTTACCCAGGGCACCGACACCCCAGAGCCCATGAGCTAATGATGGGTGTTACAGGTCCAGGCAACGGCGACACCTGACCTTCCTGCCGGGAGATACAGACCCAGGGCATGAATAAGCAGCCAGAGAGTAAAGACCCTCGAGAGCTCAGGCTAAACTCTGCATGGACTGGAGTCCTGGAAAACACACACCATTTTTTATTCTAAAAAACTATATTTGTCTGAAAAGGAAACCACCATGGTTTAAAATATGCTTGAATCCATTTTGTGTTCAACTTCGGGAACCTTAAACTGACATGAAATAGGAGCTGAGGGGAGGCTGCATGACTGCGTCTGTCGAGGCAAATGTGTAGAGCTCGGCCAGGCCAGGCCCCAGAACACCCACACCCTGATGTGGCTAAATGCAGCCCCGTGCGCTTTCCGCCCTCCGCCTGCCCAAGCAATTGGCATAGTTTGGCACATGAGGCAAAAAGACCAACTTCCTAATCCTCTTTGTGATGCCCTTGCGACACTTAGCAGGGGACCCACTGGCCTGGGAGTGCAGGGACTCCGGTCCCAGGCAGTGAGAAGAAAGCACGGCCACCAGCTCCAAGCCGCAGGCAGCACGGAGCCGCCGGGAGGGCCGCTGCCACAGCGTGCGGGACCCCGTGTGCCGCGTGCGTGGCAGACTTCAGTGCGGGTGCGGCCGGTGCATGTCGCAGAAACAGCCCCCCGCATCCTGGGGCCGGGGGGCGACCACAGACAGAACTCCTTGTGCAGCGGCCCCCATGGTCCTGCGGGCCCCGGTGCTGCAAGGTGCTCAGAGCAGGTGGCTGGTGCGGGCCCGGGCGTCCTCCCCTGGAAGTGGAGGATGAGGCTCAGGGCTGGGACACGGTGAGTCCCCCGCTGGCACGTCCACTGCCTTCCTGCTCCTGCCTCTTCGCAGTCCCTGTCAAATGAGGTCACAGCGACGCTGCGCACAGGCAGCCCCACTTCGGGCCGGTCCCATGGTGGGCCACACACCTAAGCCATCGCTCTCAGGGGACATGAGGATGACTCTGGCGTGACACACAGGCTTTGAGTCACCCAGACCCCCTCCCTGCAGCTCCTCCTGAGGGCCAGGGGGTGACCCTCCAGCCCACAGGGAAATCTCATGCCCCGTGACACTGAGGGCAAATGGTGCCACGGACCGGTCTGGGCGCGTGGACATGTGTCCTCTCCACGCGTGGGGCTGCCGGCAAGCCGTTTGCCACGTTTGCAGGTGCCGCGGGCTGGCGGGTGTGGGGGCTGGGCCTGCGCCCGCCCCAGGCCTCCGACACTGCCTCACCGGCCTCAGACGACGGATCAGGTCCGACTGAAATAAATGCAAAGTCTTCACATTTGTTCCCAAAGAATATCTGACATGACAAATCCCACATTAGGATGAAGGATGACGGAGTGAGCTTCACAGGGATCCCACTGAGCAACGTGGGGACGGCCAGGGCGTCAGCAGGAAAAATGACTAGTTGACTCAGACACGTGTCGCCTCTAAAAATCCATGAGTCCCTAATAACTCCCAGAGAGAGAGCACCAGCGAGCGAACGAGAGCCGCCCTAATCGGTCTCTGCTGGAAGCAAGGGCCATAGCGGCCGTTCCCCTGGAAATGAGGGGCTCCCTGTGAACCATGAGGCCCCCCCCTTCCTACGGAGGGAGGCCAGACGATAGCCAGAGGCGGCAGTGAGAGGATCCCCCTCGCGCCCCTGGTGGGCACCTGACCCAGGCAAGGCTCGTCCAGGGGGGCCGAGGCAGGGGGCACCCCGGCTTCCAGATGTGCCCGCGTGGCTCAGCTCCCAGCCCCGAGGGCTGTGTCGGCGACAGCGTCCCAGGGCCAGAACCGCCCCAGGACCGTGGGAGCCTCTCCCAGTCCACGGGGCCAGGACGGTGCGCTGCGGGGGGCCAGCCAGCCTGCCAACAAGTCAAGGCGGTGGAGGACGTCAGGAACACGAAATCAAAACTGCCGTCTTCGATCCGTACCAACCGCGTGTTAAACACGTCTGGGCGACGATGGGGGACATTTGATCTTCAACTTGGGATTTGACATAAGATAATAGGGAAAGGCCATTGCTAACTTTCTCTGGTGTGACAATGGGATTGGGATCCTAAGGAATGTCTTTAATTCTTAGGGAGAATGCCAAAGCGACACAGGCTGGCTGCTACCGCGTGTGACGCACGTTCCCGCACAGGAGCAGAGAACCACACACTGACAAAGGAATCCACATGGTGAGGGTATGAGGAGCCACTTAATATTCAGTCAACATCGACGCACATCTGAGCGATTCCATACTGAAAAGTGAAAACAAGGGTGAGAATAAGGGACACGCTTCACAGGAGCCGTCGGCGGAGGCGAGGTGGCTCTGTGTCCTGAAGGTGGGGTGGCTGTGCACCACGAGGCAGCAGGCCCCGCACACCCAGAGTAGGTGTCCTCACCTCTGAGATGGAAGGGGCGCAGGGAAGGGCCCATGCGACAATGCCCAGATGGAAGTGGCGGCCCCACCCAGCACCTCCCTGGATGGTGCTCAGGTCAGTGGGAGCGCTTGACCTACAGGCGGGTGACCCCTCCTGTGTTCCTCAAATCCGGGTTGGGACAGGTTAGGGAGTTGAGGTTAGTCTCGACCCAGCAGATTTAACAAGAAAGGAGTCCGGGTTTGGAATTGGTGTGGAGTCGATGTGCCCCTGGTGACGTGTGAATACCCACGAGGAGGCCGCATTGTTCATGAGGCTTCTGCACATCCCGGGCCCAGCCTGGAGGACACAGCCCATCCCTCCAGCTCCGGTGCAACAGAGGAGAGCCTGGTCCTTCCAAGCAGAACCTCCACGTGGTGAGAAGGGGAGATGCCAGGGGACCGCAAGGAACCCCAGCTCTTGGAAGGCCACAGGAGAGCAGGATGTGCAAGGGTCTGTGTGCACATGTGTGTATATGTGGGGTGTGAGTGCGGGTGTCTGTGGGGGGGTATGGGTTGTGTGTGCATGTGTTGGGGGAGTGGAGGGTGTGGGTATATGCATGTGGGTCTAGTGAGGCAAGGGTGTGTAGGCATGCATGTGTGAGCATGCGTGGTTGTGGGTGTGCACGAGTGTGCATATGTGTATGTGGGTGTGCACATGCATGCATGTGGTTGTGTGTGTGCACGTGTGTGGTTGGGGGTGTGCGCATGCATTTGTGCACGCATGTGGGTGGGTGTGCCTGCGTGCATGTGGGGGGTGTGCACATGCATGTATGTGGTTGTGGGTGTGCATTGTGTATGTGGGGGATGCCTTCCCTGTTGCTTTTGTAGTTTTCATTTCACTGGTTTCTGTTCTTGTCTTTTCTACCTCCTGCTTGCTCTCGGGTCATTTTGCTCTTCGGTTGTAGGTTCTTGAGCTTGGGTCCTGGGGCTCAGATTATTGATTTAAGACCTCTCTTCTAAATGAAAAATCTCCCAGTAAGCACTGTTGTCACTGCTTCCAACAAATTTTCATTTTCATTTGGTTTGAAATATTCTGCAGTTTCTCTGGAGTCTTCTTTGATTTATGGATTTTTGAAAGCACGTTCCTTACTCTCCATATATTTGGGGATTTTTCCAACCATCTCCCTGTTATTCACTTCACGTTTAATTCCTCTGTTGTCTGAGCACCTACTTGGTATGATTTCTAGTCTTTTAAATCAGCTAAGGTGTGTTGTATGGCCCAGAATGTGGCCTGTTGTGCTGAGCGCTCCGCATGTTCCGCTGTTGGGTGGAGAACTCCGTAGGTGTCAGTCAGACCCAGGTGGTCACTGCTCTGCAGGCCTCTGCACTGGACGCACCCTGGCCCGACTGCTGCATCACTGACTGACAGAGGGCATTGGGTCTCCAACCGCAGGTGTGGGCCTGCACACCTCTCCACACGGTTCTGTTTGCCTTATGTGTTTTGATGTACTTTTCACAGATTGTTGGGTGCGTATGTGTTTAATGCTACTGTGGCTTCTGGGAGGATCAGCCCCTTTATCCTTATGTTGCTCTTCATCCTTGATCCTTTTTGTTGCTCAAAAGTCAATATAGTCTGAAATTAATAGAGTTCCCCCAGCTTTCTTTCGATCAGTGTCTGATGAGCAGGACGGCAGTTCTTTCTCCATGTCTTTCTTTAAATCGACCTAAATATCTACTTTAATAAGGATCTTCCACAGACAACATACATTTGGTTTCCAGCAGTTCACTCTGTGAATCTCTGTCTCCTAATTGTCTCAATCAAAATGATTATCAAAAAAAAAAAAAGATTATCAACATAGTTTGATCGATATCTACTATCTTCATGACAGTTTTTTATTCATATTATTGCTTATGTCCTGTTTTCCCCCCTTCATATTGTGCCTTTTGTGGTTTTGCGAGCATTTTATAGGGTTGGGTGTTATATTGTCTTATCATTGCATTTATACTTCTTTTTATAATTTGAGTTGTTGCCTTAGAGATTGCACTGTGCAGTTTTAACTAATCCTAGCTCACCTTCAAAGTGATACCCTACAGCTCCACGGGCACAGAGGCGCTGCCTGTGTCTAAATTGTGCCTTTGCCTTGATATCATTTCTTTCACTTAGTCACCCTACATATCGTTGGTATTGGTTTGAAGAACAATTAGTCTTCAGATCAACTAAGAACAACGCCTTGAGCCACAGCCTGTCCAGCAGCCTTCCCGTCACAACGAGGAGGGGAGGATGTGATGATCTGCTACCTGGAGGATCCCTTCTAACATTGTCCTGCCGTGGCTGGTGGCAATGGGTTCCCTCCACTTTGTCTTAGAAATTACCTATTTGTCCTTCCATTTTAGAGGATTACTCCTCCAGGTACGGAATTCTGCGTTTGGTGGTCCAGGCACACACGTATCACACATTTGACACTGTCCAGCGGTTCCGCCTCTTTCTTCCTCCGTCGTTTCCCTTTGCAGCTCAGTGAGCTTTCCTTGATGTATTCATCACGGTTCTCCAGAGAAGCAGAACTAACAGGATGTCGGCAGCTAGAGAGAGATTTTCAGGAATTGGCTCCTGTGAGTGTGGCACCACCCAAGTCCGCATGGTGGGTCAGTGAGCTGGAACCTCAGGCAGGGCTTCTTCTGCTGCAGGAGACCTAGGTCTGTGCTCTGAGGGCCTTCACCTCACTGGACCAGGCCCTCCCACATTGTGGATGGCTCGTTGCTCTACTCAGGGGCAGATTGCATGATGTACGTGTCAGCCACATCTCAAAAATATCTTCACAGCAATATATATATTTTTTTTTTACCAAAAATTGCATCATAGCCTAGCCAAGCTACATAAAATTAACACTCACCACTGGGCACCCGTACTCGTCTCCTTAATCCTCAACTTTAGACAGTAGCAGCTGTACTACAGCAATTAGCCCTTGAGTGGGGGCAGGGCTAGAAGTTATCATCCATTAGACTTTCATGGGACTGGAATGAACATATATGCGGAGAAGAAAACATTTGCGGATGGTAGCAGAGGCCAAGAAGCTGGGGCCATTGTTCCCGGGTTCCCGGATGATCCACCGAGATTGACTGCTCCCCTCGTAGCAGAGAAAGGCCGATGACAATTCCCAAGCAAGAAAGCGACCTAAGGTGTTTTTTTTTTCTTTTTTTCAATGACCTAAGGTGTTTTAAGAGTAGAATCAGCTGTGCACTAGTAAAAGCTTCACAATCACCTCTCGGAAAAAATAACAGGGATAAAATAATATACATAGCGCCTTTGTAGAGCGTGTTCACCGTACGGATGCAATTGCCGCAGAAATACCCTCAAGAAAATAGTAAGAAGTGATAACATAATTAGAAAGTGATGAAGTTTGAGTGTCTGTTGACTTTGTTGTTTTTTTCCAGCTTTATTGAGGTATAATTGACAAAATTGTGATCTATTTAAAGTGTATGCTGTGATGATTTGATAGACTTACACGCTGAAATAATCACAACAAGCAGGTTAATTAACACATCACTTCACAGCGTCACCTTTTTTCCTCTTGGTGAGAACATCCCCGATCCACTTCCTCTACCCATTTCCAGGGTGAGGCACACGCTGCTGGCCGTGGCCACCATGCTGCACGGTCTCCCCCACATGCTGACTTTGTGACTGGAAGTTGGTTTCCTTTGGCCGACACCCCCCTTCCACCACCCCCAGCCCGAGGCAACCACGGTTATACTGCCTCTGTGAGTTCAACCTGTTTATCTAGATTCTACGTGTAAGTGACACGAGGCAGGGTTTACCCTTCTCTGGGCTTCCTACGCTGAGGATAACACCCCTGGGTTCATCCACGTTGTTGCAAACGGTAGGATTTCCTTCTTTATATGGGTGAATACATCCCATCATATATGTGTTTTCTATCATACTTAGTAGTACATGGACCAGTTTCCTTATCCATTCACCCATCAACGGACGCTCAGGCTGTTTCCATATCTTGGTGATTGTGGACAAATGTACAGCAAACGTGGGGTGTATCACATATAAAAATCAATTCGAAATGGATTAAAGACTTGAACATGGAACCTGAAACCACAAAAATCATAGAAGAACATATCGGGAAAAACTCCTCGACATCAGTCTTGGCAGTGATTTCTTGGATCTGACACCAAAAGCAAAGGCAACGAAAGCAAAAAATAAACAAGTGGGACTATATCACACGAGAAAGCTTCTGCACGGCGCAGGCAACAGAACGAAAAGGCAGCCGGTGGAAGGGGAGAAAATATTTGCAAACCATACATTTAATAACAGGATAATATCCGGAATAAATAAGGAAATTATATAATTTAATAGCAAACAAACAAAAAGCATTTAAAAATGGGCAAGTTACCTAGAAAGAAGACAGCCAATCCAGATGGCCCATGGGCCCGTGAAAAGACGCTCAACATCACTCACCACCAGGGAAATGCAACTCAAACGCACAGATGTCCCTTCACACGTGTCAGGATGGCCAGCCTCTAGAAGGTCGCCAGGTTGGTGCTGGCGGAAATGCGGAGACGGGGCGGCCCTGTGCTTGCTGGGAGTGCCACCCTGGGACACAGTGTGCAGGGGCCCCAGAGACCAGAGGTAGGACAATCACATGGCTCGCCATCCTGAGCTCAGCCGGCCCGGCCGCCCCCTGCGAGGCACCACATGCTGCTTTTACAGGAGAAACGAGGATCCCTCATTTGCAGGCTCCGGAGACAGACCCTTCTGAAGCCAAGTTCTCCTCACACAGACAACATTCCCTTACGCTGAACAAAATTGGAAAGGAAGGCAACTCATTCACTCAGAAGGAGTTTCCCCAAGGATTTCAAAGCTTTGTCCCCTGAGACAACTGCCGAGCTCCCAATAGGAAGGGGACCCAAGTAAACTCCCAGTCTCGAGACCCAGCATCCCCCAGACCCCGCTTCTGCCCACCGGGGAGGGGCAGGGCTGGCGCCAACGCCTCCCTCCTGGGCAGCAAACCCACAAGCCCTCAGAGGCCAGCTTCCCTGTTTTCCTGGCGGGGACCCCAAACCTCCTGCTGGCAGGGACCCCCCTGAGGTCACACAGCAAGACAGCGAGGGGTCGGGGCCAGAATCCTCTCTGGGGCCTGGCATGTTCCGATGCTCGCTGAGGCCAGTTCAGCATGGGGCTGCCACGACGAAGGCAGAGCAGGCGCGCGAGGCTCCGGGAGCCAGAGCCACCGGCCGGGTAAGCCGAGGCCCTGCTCCCTCTAAGCGTGTGGGCCAGCAGCATCCCCTCCCACCCCAAGCTGGGGGACGTATGTCCTGAGGACCTGACAGGCCCTCAGTTACAAAACTTCATGAGTCACCAGCCTGCTACTGTTTTAGGGAAGATTGGGGAAATCTGCTCCAAGGGGCACCACAGCCCCGTGATGATTCAGCAGCAGCAAATATTGATGCCAAGCGCTCCGGAGGAAGGGGGACCATGTTGTCAGGTGCTACAGGCCTGGCTCCTGGGCCATGGGCACCCTGACCGCAGCCCTTGCTCTGATGGTCACCAGCTCTGGGGACGGGGACCCGGACACCCTGTGTCCCTTACATCACCCCTTTAGGGACTCTTTCCAGATACCTGCAGACAGGTAGAAGGCACATGTTGCACACTAAATCCCAGGAGGCACCTACACAGGCATGGGGGCCTGGATCGTGTCTCCTCTCTACTTCCCAGGACCTCAGAACAGGTCTCTACATGGAGAGGGGTCTTTAACAAGGTGATGAGGTAAAAGAGGTCACTAGAGTGGGCCCTGCTCCAGTGTGACTGTGTCCTCATCAGAAGAGGACATCAGGATGCAGACCCGCACCGAGGGACGACCCCAGGAGGACCCGGGAAGGACATGGCTGTCCACTCACCCAGGGGAGGCCTTGGGAGGGACCCCCCTCCACCTGGATCTCGGATGTCCAGCACCAGGGG
Source organism: Urocyon cinereoargenteus (assembly GCA_032313775.1). Taxonomy (NCBI): domain Eukaryota; kingdom Metazoa; phylum Chordata; class Mammalia; order Carnivora; family Canidae; genus Urocyon; species Urocyon cinereoargenteus. Next base: position 58,776,041 of record JAVLSZ010000028.1, read on the forward strand.
AGGACGGATGCTGTTCCAGCTGCTGGCCCCCAGTGCCCGGTGACGGGGCCCGAGCTGCCAGATGCCGGGGCCGCCTCGTTGGATCTGCCCGGTAACTGGGAGGGAGGTGGTGCAAACCCACTTGACACGCAGGATGCAACGCTCGCGGGTGGGCTCTTAGGGCAGAAAGCTGACCATCGTGCTGTGGTGACATCGGGAGTACTTTAGGCTGTTGGGCTTTCTGGGCATAGTTCTGTTTGCTTGTAGACAACAACGGAAGGAGTTGGAGCAGCTTTCAAAGCTCCGCCGGGCAGACACGTAGCTGGTTCATGTGACCAGCCCACATGCAGTCACACGGAAGGCTGTCAAGTGGCTTTCCCGAGAAGCAGGTTGGCTCCACCTGATTCTTACAGATACAAAAACATCAAGTTCAAGTCACAGTAATTCCAGGGAGCACAGGCCATTGTCCCCAGGGAATCTGGACGCCCCCAGGAGCGACCTGGCTTCCGTCCTACTCTGTGGAGGTGGGAGGAGGCCAGGTGGGGCTCTCAAAATGGTGTGCAGGAGACGTTCGGGTTAAGTTCAAGGGGATCCGTGAATGGCTTTGGGGTCCTGGCTGAGGCGCAAATAAGGCAGGGACTGGTCAGGACGCAGTTGTCACCACGGGTTTACTCTCCTTCATATTCCTAAGTCACACCGTGAACAGCATTGGTGGCAAATAAGGGGAGAGGGGTGAACGGCTTTTTACATGTAAAGAGCTCGTACGAGTCAAGAAAATCACGAAGCCAGAGTGCAGAGCGTCCTATCCCAAGGGGATACAGGTGACCGGTACAGATGGGAAGCAACGTGAGCCGAGACATGTAAACTGGAGCCCCGAGGAGATGCTGTTTTGTCATCCGTACTTGAGGCAGCAAAGGCCGACATGCCTTCACCTTCATTCCTCTGGGGACGGTGCCACCTCGCCCCCCGGATGCACAGCAAAGAGAACACACCCAGCAAAGAGGGAAGGAAAGGTGCGCCCAGGCGAGCGGGTGACCTGAGGCGAGCTGATGGGTGCGTGTGCGCAGGGACAGAGCGAGGCGAGTCACAGCAGGAGCAGTTGGAGGACTGCCCGGGTCACGGAGGTCAAGGTGGGCACGTGGAGGTCAAGGTGAGCACGTGGAGGTCAAGTTGGGAACTCTGAGGTCAAGGTGGGCACACAGAGGTCAAGGTCAGTGCAAATACTGAGGTCAGGCATTGGGTGGCACAAACACCCAGCAGCAGTGCCAGCAACCACGCCGTCAGGCCCCTCAGTGTCTCCCCATGCTGTCACCCTGTCACCTGTCACCCTGGTACCCTGACAGTTTCGGCCTACCTGACCCCCTCACCAAAAGGCAGAACCAGAAGCCCCCCCGCCAAAGAATGGAGCTTGTGGGGAACTCCAGGGCTTCTGGAAGCTGTGCCTGTGCTCTCATGGCCCGAAAGAGGCCATTCAGGGCGCAGGAGGGACCCGGGGGAGAGCCCACAGCAGAGGGTGAGGCCAGGAGGGACCCCCTTCCAGTGCTCGGCGACAGAAGAGCTCTTCCCAAAGTATCTTGAGTTTGTGCTTTCAGAGCTATTCAGGTAGAGGAACAGACATTAAAACCAGATACCACACAAAGGGACACTTGGAGAACGCGAGCGACCTTTTGGAAAAGAAACCAAGTGTTCGGGTAAAAACAGGTCTGAGAGCTGGCCGAGAAAGTACGGGAGGAGACGCTAAAACCAGACAGAGCGTCGGGGCAGGACGGCCTCCGCTGGACAGGGGGGTTCTGGTCAGTCCCTGGGGTAACACGGAGAAGCTGCAGTCCCGGAGGCCACGAGGAGGTGACGGCACTGATGGGAACAGACCCACAGCGTCCACCTCTTGTGTAACTGCCTGGGAGATGCCAAGGATAAAGGCAGGATTCTAGGAGCTTCCACAAAAACACGCAGGTCGCCGGCAGAGGGACTAGACCCGAGCAGACAGCCGAAGGGTCCCTGGAAATTCTAGACTCCCAGGGAGGCCCAGGGGGAGCTCTGCACCCGGGCAGGAGCCACACTGAGGGCCCGCCGTGGGACCGCCAGACGCACAGAAGCTTCCAGAAGCATCTGGGTTTGCACCTTTCTTGGAAGTTACTTGAAAATGTGCTGCAGCAACAGAAGAAAAAGCCAAAGAGAGAAAGCAAGAACCCGAGGCCCTCGGCTGCCCTTGGCTGGGTCCCCACGCGTCCCGCTGGCTCCAGGCTGGTCTCTCGGGCCTCTCATGGGCCCGTCGTCTCCTCCCTGTGTCCCCACGTCGCTGTCCTCTCTGCTGGTCTGTGTCCTGATGTCCCCTTCTGACGAGGACGCCAGTCCTATGGGATTAGAGCCCACCCAGTGGCCTCATTGTACCTCCATCACTGACCCCATCTGCAAACCGTCATGCCTGAGGTCCGGGGGTTCGGGCTTCCCGGGTGGGTCCTGGGGGGACACGGTTCAGCCCCTCACATGTACTAACATGTTACCCCTGGAAAGAACAGAATGCACAACGCAAACTGCAACACGGCCCGATTTTGCACAAGCGATGGAGTGTGAGGAAAGAGAGCCCATCCAGCCGCCGCACCCCCAGGCCCGTGTTTACAGCACCTGCTGCCGCATTGGTGAGGGTTGGTCCCTTCACAGGCCCGGAGCTTGGGTTTTCGGGCACAGTCGGTGAGGGCGGGTGTTTTTCTCTCTCTCCTCCTGTGAACACGTGCCCTCAGCCGCCTCCGCCAGCCCACGTGGGGATCTCGGGGTTCTGGCCGTCAGCCGGTCCCCGCGGCCCGCGCAACCTGGTGACGTCGTGGCTCCCCCGCGGGTCCCGGGAGTGCGGTGCAGCCCCTCTTGCCCGGAGGTCGCGCAGGGGGAGGCCGAGGCCCAGCCCGCACGGGCCTGCCCCCACTGGCGCCCAGCGACCCCGGGCCCAGCAGTCACTAGGAAAGCCCCCCAGCGGGCTCTCTTCTTGTCCCCAGAGACACACGCCTGTCGTGTGGAGGCTTGCTCCGTCTCGCTCTCCCTCTTGCACGTCGTAGTTCTTCTGTCGCGAGAACAGAGAGGATTTTAAGGCACAAATTTGCTTTGCCATGTTGACCTACAGGTCCTCGCTTACTGGTTTTTAAATGTCATGACCTATTAGAAGTAAGGCAGCCTGCAACTCAGTTACAGAAACGACTGTGACGTGACCGACCGAGACCCTGTACAGGTGACAGAGCGGCGTTAAGTCCCGAGGCGCGGGGGGAGGCAGGCACAGGAGGCACCGGGCAGGTTAGCAGCCAGGATCGGATCCGCACTGTTCTCCCGAACTTCAGGAGCAGCCGGGGTGTAGGGTGCGCCATGAGAGTGACCCAAGCCCCAGCGTTACGTCAGCATCACCGGGGTCATGTCACTGTCTACACCTGATGACCTCGCGGACAGAGGGGAGGCGGAGTTTTGGCATTGGGACAGGACCACAGAACAGCTCAGTCCCCAGCGGTCTCTGCAGAGCGGGGTCATGTGCATCCTGTTCTGCGATTCATTTTGGCTCAGTCATACACTCCTGCACGCACTCGCATGCACATGCTCACATGCACCCACTCACCACTCATGCATATGCTCATGTGCGTGCACATTCCTGTGTGCACTCACACACGCAATGTTCTTGCACATGTGCACTCACCTGTACACACATGCACATGCTCACATGCACCCACTCACCACTCATGCATATGCTCACATGCGTGCACATAACTGTGCACACACACAATGCTCTCACACGTGTCCTCACTCACCCACATCCACATGCACCTGCTTGCATGCACTCACATGTTTGCACACACATGCTTACCTGCATGCGCTCATACGCATATCCTCACACACCCAAATGCACACATGTGCATGCACACTCGTGCACATGCTCATATGTATGCACTTGTGCACATGTTCACACATGCACATACAGATGCACACATGCACAAGCTCTCACACGTGCATGTGCACACACATTCATGAACACAAACTCGCACTCAGGAGCTCACACTCACATACACATGCTTTCACACACGCAGGTGCCGATGTTCAACGCTGGTGATTCAAACCAGAAGAGACCTCCACGCCTGTTTGGAGGAGACACCTGGTATTTCCTTCATGGGAAGCAAGCGCCAAATGGAAAAGAGTTTTGCCCTCAGCTTTGACAGGTAATCCCACTTCTGGGAGTTTATTCGAGGAGAAAGTGAAAGTGAGAGGAAACGTTTCTGTAGGAGGAAGTTCTCACAAGTGTGAATTGTAGGAATAGAATTCAACGATGTAAATGCCCATCAACAGATGGGTGTGCAAAGACACTGTGGCACACTGGCCATGCATGCTGTGCAGTCAGTGACATTATCCTTTAGAGCAGGCTTTAAAATGTGAAAATTCTTCATGCTACATAAAATTTTTGAAAAGCAGGAAAAACACAAAGCTGGTAACTATGGTTATCTCTGGGTGGAAGTATTATTGGAAACTTAAATGTTCCTTAGATTTTTTTTTTGCTTTATTTTCTATTCTTATAATCAGAAGGATATGTGCATTTTCCAGACGTGCATCCTGCCCCATGGCTCGTCCAGCCCCAGCCCCAAGACATCCTGGGAGCCCCGAGAACTGTGCGGGGCCCGTTGGTGCAGAAACAGCACTCCTCATCTCCCCACCCCGTCCCTCCTGCATGTGGACAGGCTCCCGTCACCCTGGCTCCAGGTACCACCTGTCGCCGTTGCCCTTGGCATAGGACTGACACTCACTAGTCACCAGTAACAAGCTGGCAGCGTGGCTGCCACTCCCCTGAGACCAATAACCATGACTCATTTATCTTTGCAGTTCCCATCAGGCCTGGCAAGTCACCTGGACGCTAATGAAGCTCCACACACGTCCACACAGTTTGATTTGATTTAAATTAGTTCAGTATTTATCATCCACCAAGAAAAAGCTGATCAAACTGTCTGAGCTCTGCAGGCGTGAGTCTGAGCTGTGTCTCACTTGCCGGTAGAAGCCCGGCCGCCGAAAGCAAATAACTCAGCGCGTCTTGCCGGGCGGCCACCGTCGACCACACACCCTGGGGTCTGCCCAGGTGTCCACCGGCACAGCGAGGACCTGGACGGAGCCGGAGCCGAGGCAGGGCCTGCCCGGAGGGGGAGGAGCTTGGCGGTTGGCTGCGCTTGGCCTGGTTCATCACACTGGGATTTGATGGGGAAGGACGCGGGCAGGGAGCAAGGACACGGGCCAGCATGGGGGACAGGGAAGGGCCGGAGAGTGACGGGCCACGGGACGCCGTCAGGGACCCTGCAAGGAGACCCAAACTGTGTCCCAGGTGGGGAGGGTGATGCTGGAGCCCCCCTGCAGCTGGGTGGGCGGGCGAGGGATTTAATGAGCACCAGCGTAGGCCCTCGGTGCCTGGAGAAGCCAGGTTTTCCTGCCACAGTGTGGAGGAAGATTCTAGAATACAAATGCTGTGAGGGCAGAGACGTTTGTATGCTTCACCAATCTGTGCCCCTAGGGTGGGCAATAGGAGGCACCCAATGAAGGTCTGTTGAACGCGTAACAGAGCAAGCACTGGATGAGACAGCTGGCGGCTCCTTCTGGTGCGGGGGACAGGGGACGGGGCTCATCTGCTCCCGAGGCCCAGTCACTGGCTGCCGCAGCTCTGGGCATCGCTGCAGGAGGAGGGGGCCCTGCCTGCCGCCCAGGGTCCTGGGGTCTCCTGGGAAGCGGGCCCAGAAGCACCCGATGGGGGCAGACCCTACTGGCTGGCTGGGGAGCGTTGCCCTCTGTCCTGCGTCCCGGCTTTCTAAGATCCTGAGGAGAACGTGGAAGCCTGTGTCATTGAGGACTGCTGGCTGGGGGGATAGCCGGGTCTTAGGAGAGGTCAAGAGCCAGGTCACACCGAGCCCCACAGGAGACGAGGTGGCCCCGGTGTCATTGAGCCCCCAGGCCCCCTGCTTTGCTCCGCAGGCTGCACGGCTGTGGCAGGCGCAGTCCAGTGGGGTGTGAGCAGGCTCCTGGGGGGGGGCGGGCCCCCCTCTGACCCCCCACGAGGTGGGCCGGGGTGGGGGTCAGCGCAGGACAGGCCCGGCCCAGCCCACCACCGCCTTGCCGCGCAGCCCGGGGATGAAGAGCGTCTCTGTGGCTTTAGAAGGTTCAAGAAAATCCACAGAGAAAACTGCTTCCTGGAGCGTGAGCACCGCGTGGGATGCGGATCCCGTGAACCCGAAACAAGTTTTATTGGCGCAGAGACGTGGGGGCCTTGGCGCTCGCCGCTGACTTCCGGCTGTGGCACAGTGGGAAGTGGTGACAGGAGCGTGTGGCTCTCGGAGCAGGAGCCACTCGCCCCCAGCCCTTTGGGGTCTGCAGGCGCTGCCCGCGGGGGGGAGCGAGGGCTGCACACCAGCACCCCCGCTCAGGGCCGAGGCTGGCTGCCGCGTGCTGGGGACGTCCTCTGAGGCCCCAGAGGTCCTGTCGCGGTGGGAGAGCAGCAGGTCGCGGGCCACACGCTCATTAGTCCCGCTGCCCAGGGAGCCTCATGTCCCCAGGACTCCCGCACCGTGCACCCCGCACGCAGTAAATGCACGTGTACCTAGACCAGTGGACGGTCCCCATAGGCCCCGTGCTGGGGGGTGGTCAGAGGGAGCCAAGCCGGGGTGACCGGGTGGGGTGCAGGCTGTTGAAGCCAGAAAGAGCTCGCCGAGGTGCCCCAGGGCCCAGGTCGGGGTGGGGGCGGGCAGGCTGGCGGGCGGCCCTGGGCAGGTGGGGACAGGGACAGCTCTGAGCTGGGAAGGAACTAGCACATCTGGCCTGGGTTGGCTGCTTGGGGGCAAGGGGCACGGCCCGGCGTCCACGGGCCAGCAATGGACCGGAGGCCAAGTAGGCAGCATCTCCCAGCGGCCAGATGGGAGGAAGCACGTCCAAGCTGGGGCCTGGGCGGCGGCGGGGAGCCCGCGGGGCATCATGCGTCCGAAGCAGATCTGCGGGGGGCAGCCCCAGCCTGGGGCCCGAGGCCTTGGAGAGATGAGGAGGGGCTGCTGGGCCCTGCAGCCACCGCCACCCCTGCCACCCCCACCACCCCCGCCTGCCTCTGGGTTGCACGACTGCCCCGGGAAGTGCCTGAGGTCGGGGTGAGCACCTGCCCCACCACCCACGCAGTCCTGGAGCCTCTGGTGTCCCCGAGACACGAGAACCTGGCCTGTGAGCCCTCCGTCTGCAAGGGGGACCCAGCCGCCCCATCTTCACCCCCGTGAGTCACTCGGGTTGCGTCCAACTTTGGGGAACCCCAGGTCCCACCTGCCGGGCCTGTGGCCAGTCTGTGGGCGGATCTCGGGGTTGGGGGGGAGGCGTGAAAGCCAGGTGTCTCGAGCCCTGAGGATGTGATCTCTGCAGCCCTGGGTCCCCACCCCAGCCACTCTTGCGGCAGCGGAGATGGCACTAATGAGCCTGAGGGGTCACCACCCGATCTTCATATTAGCACCCGACTTTCCTGCGTCTTCAAGGACTCGGGACAGAACGTTTGTCCAGGGCCGTATTATAGTAAAACCCCAGCCGCGTCGATTCTGCTGTTTATCGTGATGCTTATCCTCGCTTGTATTTTATCGGCCAGACGTCTGGGGCAATTTTCTTTTCATTCGCATGAGACTCTATTATTCTGAAACACAGCACAGAAAGGGGGATGTTTATTTGAAGAAGATGCAGTTTCTCTTTACAGAATTTATGTAGAATGTCTCCTAGTGCATTTTTAAACTGAAATCCGAGAAGCAACTTTCATGCCAGCTACTATCCTGCAGAGACACCAGAATTTGGCGATTGGCATAAAAAGAGAAAATACATGTAACTTTATCAGTTAGGAAAAAATTGTGAATGATAAAATTGTCCTTCTTTTCCAGAAAGCAGCACATGTAAATTTTTTTAAATAAAATCTTTAAAAAGTAGAAAGTCAAAAAAAATAAAATAAAATAAAAAGTAGGAAGTCTTACTTAGGTGGCAAATCCTGAAATACATGGGAAAGAGAAAGGAAGGTAAGTCACCTGGAACCTGACCAGCTGGAGAGAAGTGGTCCTGACAATGCAAACTTGCTCCCCGGCTTTATTCTATGCAGCAAACACACTTATTATTATTATTTTTTAATAAATTAATTTTTTATTGGTGTTCAATTTACCAACATACAGAATAACACCCAGTGCTCATCCCGTCAAGTGCCCCCCTCAGACCCCGTTACCCATTCAGCCCCACCCCCCGCCCTCCTCCCCTTCCATCACCCCTAGTTCATTTCCCAGAGTTAGGAGGCTTTACGTTCTGTCTCCCTTGCTGATATTTCCCACACATTTTCTCCCTTCCCTTATATTCCCTTTCACTATTATTTATATTCCCCAAATGAATGAGAACATATAATGTTTGTCCTTCTCCGACTGACTTACTTCACTCAGCATAATACCCTCCAGGTCCATCCACGTTGAAGCAAATTGTGGGTATTTGTCGTTTCTAATGGCTGAGGAATATTCCATTGTATACATAGACCACAGCTTCTTTATCCAACATCTTTCGATGGACACCGAGGCTCCTTCCACAGTTTGGCTATTGTGGACATTGCTGCTAGAAACATCGGGGTGCAAGTGTCCCGGCGTTACCCTGCATCTGTATCTTTGGGGTAAATCTCCAACAGTGCAATTCCTGGGTCGTAGGGCAGGTCTATTTTTAACTCTTTGAGGATCCTCCACAGTGTTTTCCAGAGTGGCTGCACCAGTTCACATTCCCACCAACACTGCAAGAGAGTTCCCTTTTCTCCCCATCCTCTCCAACATTTGAGGTTTCCTGCCTTGTTAATTTTACCCATTCTCACTGGTGTGAGGTGGGATCTCATTGTGGTTTTGATTTGTATTTCCCTGATGGCCAGTGATGCAGAGCATTTTCTCATGTGCTTGTTGGCCACGTCTATGTCTTCCTCTGTGAGATTTCTGTTCATGTCTTTTGCCCATTTCATGATTGGATTGTTTGTTTCTTTGCTGTTGAGTTTAAGAAGTTCTTTATCGATCTTGGAAACTAGCCCTTTATCTGAAACGTCATTTGCAAATATCTTCTCCCATTCTGTAGGTTGTCTTTTAGTTTTGTTGACTGTATCCTTTGCTGTGCAAAAGCTTCTTATCTGGATGAAGTCCCAATAGTTCATTTTTGCTCTTGCTTCTTTTGTCTTCGTGGATGTATCTTGCAAGAAGTTACTGTGGCCGAGTTCAAAAAGGGTGTTGCCTGTGTTCTCCTCTAGGATTTTGATGGACTCTTGTCTCACATTTAGATCTTTCATCTATTTTGAGTTTATCTTTGTGTATGGTGCAAGGGAATGGTCCAGTTTCATTCTTCTGCACGTGGATGTCCAATGTTCCCAGCACCATTTATTGAAGAGACTGTCTTTCTTCCAATGGATAGTCTTTCCTCCTTTATCGAATATTACTTGACCATAAAGTTCAGGGTCCACTTCTGGGTTCTCTGTTCTGTTCCATTGATCTATGTGTCTGTTTTTGTGCAAGTACCACACTGTCTTGATGACCACAGCTTTGTAGAACAACCTGAAATCTGGCATTGTCATGCCCCCAGATATGGTTTTCTTTTTTAAAATTCCCCTGGCTATTCGGGGTCTTTTCTGATTCCACACAAATCTTAAAATAATTTGTTCTAACTCTCTGAAGAAAGTCCATGGTATTTTGACAGGGATTGCATTAAACGTGTAAATTGCCCTGGGTAAAATTGACATTTTCACAATATTCATTCTGCCAATCCATGAGCATGGAATATTTTTCCATCTCCTTGCGTCTTCCTCAATTTCTTTCAGAAGTGTTCTCCAGTTTTTAGGGTATAGATCCTTTACCTCTTTGGTTAGGTTTATTCCTAGGTATCTTATGCTTTTGGATGCAATTGTAAATGGGGTTTACTCCTTAATTTCTCTTTCTTCGGTCTCATTGTTAGTGTATAGAAATGCCATTGATTTCTGGTCATTGATTTTATATCCTGCCATGCTACCAAATTGCTGTATGAGTTCTAGCAATCTTGAGGTGGAGGCTTTTGGGTTTTCTAGGTAGAGTATCATGTCATCGGCGAAGAGGGAGAGTTTGACTTCTTCTTTGCCAATTTGAATGCCTTTAATGTCTTTTTGTTGTCTGATTGCTGAGGCTAGGACTTCCATACTATGTTGAATAGCAGTGGTGAGAGTGGACATCCCTGTCTTGTTCCTGATCTTAGGGGAAAGGCTCCCAGTGCTTCCCCATGGAGAATGATATTTGCTGTGGGCTTTTCAAAGATGGCTTTTAAGATGTTGAGGAAAGTTCCCTCTATCCCTACAGTCTGAAGAGTTTTGATCAGGAATGGATGCTGTATTTTGTCAAATGCTTTCTCTACATCTAATGAGAGGATCATATGGTTCTTGGTTTTTCTCTTGCTGATATGATGAATCACATTGATTGTTTTATGAGTGTTGAACCAGCCTTGTGTCCCGGGGATAAATCCTACTTGGTCATGGTGAATAATTTTCTTAATATGTTGTTGGATCCTATTGGCTAGTATCTTGTTGAGAATTTTTGCATCCATGTTCATCAGGGATATTGGTCTGTAATTCTCCTTTTTGGTGGGGTCTTTGTCTGGTTTTGGAATTAAGGTGATGCTGGCCTCATAGAACGAATTTGGAAGTACTCCATCTCCTTCTATCTTTCCAAACAGCTTTAGTAGAATAGGTATGGTTTCTTCTTTAAACGTTTGATAGAATTCCCCTGGGAAGCCATCTGGCCCTGGACTCTTGTGTCTTGGGAGGTATTTGATGACTGCTTCAATTTCATCCCTGGTTATTGGCCTCTTCATGTTTTCTATTTCTTCCTGTTCCAGTTTTGGTAGTTTGTGGCTTTCCAGGAATGGGTCCATTTCTTCTAGATTGCCTAATTTATTGGCGTATAGCTGCTCATAATATGTTTTTAAAATCGTTTGTATTTCGTCGGTGTTGGTGGTGATCTCTCCTTTCTCATTCATGATTTTATTAATTTGAGTCTTCTCTCTCTTCTTTTTAATAAGGTTGGCTAATGGTTTATGTATTTTATTAATTCGTTCAAAGAACCAACTCCTGGTTCTGTTGATCTGTTCCACAGTTCTTCTGGTCTTGATTTCGTTGAGTTCTGCTCAAATTTTAATTAACTCCCTTCTTCTGCTGGGCGTAGGGTCCATCTGCTGTTTTTTCTCTAGCTCCTTTATGTCAAACACACTTATTAGCTGGGCAACGTCACTCTCGTGGCTTCCCCCAGCAGGGGGACCAACCCAGGTTGATATATGAACCATGATTTCCTTTTGTCATTGACCCAGGGGCCATTATTTTATTTATTTATTCCTGAGAGACACGGAGAGAGGCAGAAACACAGGCAGAGGGAGAAGCAGGCTCCATGCAGGGAGCCCGGCGGGGGACTCCATCCCGGGACCCCGGGGTCATGACCTGAGCCCAAAGGAGACGCTCCACTGCTGAGCCCCCCGGTGCCCAGTTTAGAGTATTGTTATCCTGTGCATCCGTGTGTCCACACTCCTGCCCCAGTTCGCTCCGTGTTCAGTGCTGTGGGCCTCTTACTCTAAACCCCCCACTTTGCTTTCTTGAAAGCATCTTGGTCCTTAGCAACCCTTTGAATTTCTGTGGGAAGTTCAGAATCAGCTTGTTTTCCATAAAAACTAACTGTAGGTGGTCTCCCTGGGACTGCACTGAACCAACAGGTTCACCTGGTGGGCGCCCACATTCCGGAGACACCCCAGCCCATCAGGGCCTTCCCCTCGATCACTGCCCTGTACGTCTGTCCTGTGTCACCACAAGATGCATCATCTGCCCCAACCAGGTCTTTGCGTGACATTTATGTGACCCGTCCCTCCCCGTCTCTAGCGCTGGTCTCTGCTCTGGGGTCTGGTCTACATAGTGATCACGGCCAAGTCCCGTGGCCGCCGTCGAGGGGCACTGGGGCCTGGAGTGCTGTAGGCTCGGCCCCGCTGGCCTGGGCCAGCGCATCCGTAGGGAGTCCCGCTGGGCCGAGGGCGCAACCAACTCACCGTCCCCTCTGCCCGAGACCCTGGTAGGGCTCCGGGCCGCCGTGGATCATTAACCCTGTGCTTCCGCATCCTGCCCCCCCCCCCCCCCCGTGTCCACCTGCCTTCCTCCCGGCACACGCACATTTCACAGGGTGCATCCTGAGTCCCTGACCATGGTGGCGGCGTCGCTCCCGTGGTGGTTTCTCTGCGCAGCCCACACGCACCCAGGACTAAGCATGACAGCCACCGGGGACCTCTCGCCAATGTCACGGCCCCGTTACTATCCTCGTGTGAAAAGCCACCGTGCCCAGCATCCCGCCTACACGGAGAACGACCACGACGCCTCTGGGGTTTGCCCAGCCGAGCTCACCAGGCTCTGCCGCTCTTCCCACCCAGACACTCTTCCTGCTCTGAACTCTAAGCCTTCTTTTTATAAAATTATGTTAAAAACACAGCCCATATGGACACCTGGGGGCTCAGTTGGTCACGTGTCTGCCTGGTCATGATCTCAGGGTCCTGGGATCGAGTTCCGCATCAGGCTCCCTGCTCGGCGGGGGGTCTGCTTCTCCCTCTGCGTCTCCTCCCTGCTCATGCGCGCTCTCTCTCTCTCTCTCTCTCTCTCAAATGAATAAATACAATCTTTTTTAAAATGCACCTCCCATAGGGGCAGCCCGTTGGCTCAGCAGTTTAGCACCTGCCTTCGCCCAGTGCATGATCCTGGAGACCCAGGATCGAGTCCCGCGTCAGGCTCCCCGAGGGGTGCCTGCTTCCCCCTCTGCCTGGGTCTCTGCCTCTCTCTGTGTGTCTCTCATGAATAAATACAGAAAATCTTTAAAAAGAAATACACATCCCATAAAATTTGCCACATAATCCACGTTTAAGGGTACAAGACAGTCGAGCTAACTGAAGTCATGCCTCACGTCAGACTCCTACAACTTCCTCCCCGTACAAAACAGAAACTCTGCTCCCACTGAAAACCCCAGGGGCCTGATGGCTTTTTATATAGTTAGTCTTTTTCCATCACTGTCGTCACTCTCCATCTGGTGGCCAAATCACCACAACGTTGGCTTCACAACCCATGTAGGTTGGCTCTTGTGTCTCTTAATCCTTCATTATTTTTAAATCTTTAATCTCTCATTTCTCCTTGCTTTATGACACAAAGATAAACCCCAGGCACACGTCTCCCCTCCGCCGTGCGTCGGAGTGAGGCGCCGGGGACCACTTCCCATGGCATCGCCGCAAGACCATTCCAGCAGGCAGAGTAGGACAGGGTCGCTTTTGTTGAAAGCACAGATTTAGACCAATATTTCCAATTCAGTTCTAACATGGCGGTGTCTCTCCTGACCATGATTTAACTCTGGTTGTTACACTTTCTTTGTTATCATACATATATGTATCAATTATTTTTTTAACGGAGTCAATTTGTATGAACTGTAAGGACAGGACAGTGGCAATGACCCCAATATTCTTTCCAACAGACCGAGTGCAGAGCACGATCCTTTATCTTTGGAGGGAGACCTGCCAGGGGCCAGAGGGGCAGGTCAGCCACGGTCCTCAGGCTGCACGGCCGTCCGAGGGCTCCTCTGGGGGTGCTGGGAGCAGGACAGCGCTCGGCACATATTTGTTGAGTGACTGGGTGGGGGAATTAGTCCATCAACAGGCCAAGGGTTGCTTCTCCCCCGGGAAGCAGTGAACCTGCGGGTTGGGACCCCTTGACGCTTGAGCCGGTAGACCAGTCTGAAGTACGAGAGCTGGGGTGCACACAGAGAGGCAGTGGTGACCCCGGGGAGGTAGAGGCCTCTGACCGGGCCCTGTCTGGGGCCCAGCAAGCACGTGTGCCGCTGAGGGGACTGCGGAGGAGACGCGGGACGCCCCTGCCCCGGCCGCAGGGCCTCTTCCTGACGCTCACAGCTCCCTCTCAGGTCCGCTCACGCACTGCTTTTCACGCAAGACCCGGTCACATGCTAGGATCATCCTGCAGGAAGGAGGGCGGAAGTGCCGTGGAAGTCCCCGCATGGAGTAAAGTGACAGATCCGATAAAGGGTTAAATATCCAAAATATGTAAAGAACTTCATAAAGCTCAACAACAACAAAACTAAATAATCCAATGTAAAGATGGGCAGGATGTGAAGAGGCATTTCCCCAAAGAAGAGATCCAGGCGGCCGCCAGGAAAGATGCTCAAGGGGCGCCTGGGGGCCTCGGCGGCTGAGCGTTGCCTTCGGCTCAGATCATGACCCCAGGGTCCCGATATCGAGTCCCGCGCCGGGCTCCCCGCAGGGAGCCTGCCCCCCTGCCTGTGTCTCTGCCTCTCTCTGTGCGTCTCTCATGAATAAATAAAATCTTTTAAAAAAGGAAAGAAAAGACGCTCAACATCACTCATCATTATAGAAACACAAACCAAAACTACAATGAGGGTGCCTGGGGTGCTCAGTGGGTTACACGTCTGCCTTCGGCTCAGGTCATGATCTCGGGGTCCTCGGAAGGAGCCCCACGTCAGGTCCCTGCTGGTGGGGAGCCTGCCTCTCCCTCTGGCCCTGCCTCCAGCTCGTGCATGTTCGCTCTCTCCTTCTCTCTAGCAAAAATAAATACATAAATAAAAATTTTAAAACCCACGCTGAGTTACTACCTCACACCTGTCGCAATGGCTAAAATTAACAACACAAGAAACACCAGGTGTTGGTGAGGGTGTGCAGAAAGGGGAGCCCTCATGCATTGTTGGTGCGAGTGTGAACTGGTGCAGCCACGCTGGGAAACAGTGTGGAGGTTCGTCAGAAAAATTAAACACAGAGCTGCCCTACACCCCAGAAACTGCCCTGCAAGGTGTTTACCTAAAGAATACAAAAATAGGGACGCCTGGGTGGCTCAGGGTTTAGTGCCACCTTCAGCCCAAGGCATGATCCTGGAGAAGCAGGCTCCATGCAGGGAGCCTGACGTGGGACTCGATCCTGGGTTTCCAGGGTCACACCCTGGGTCGAAGGCAGGCGCTAAACCACTGAGCCACCTAGGGATCCCCTGTACCAGAATTTAAATAAAAACTTTAAAAGAAGAAAGAAAGAAAGAAAGAAAGAAAGAAAGAAAGAAAGAAAGAAAGAAGGAAGGAAGGAAGGAAGAAAGAAAGAGAAAGAAAGAAGAAAGAAAGAAAGAAAGAAAGAAAGAAGAAAGAAAGAGAAAGAAAGAAAGAAAGAAAGAAAGAAAGAAAGAAAGAAAGAAGGAAGGAAGGAAGGAAGGAAGAAAGAAAGAGAAAGAAAGAAAGAAAGAAAGAAAGAAAGAAAGAAAGAAGAAAGAAAGAAAAAAAAGAAATAAAGAAAGAAAGAAAGAAAGAAGAAAGAAAGAAAAAAAAGAAATAAAGAAAGAAAGAAAGAAGAAAGAAAGAAAAAAAAAGAAAGAAAGAAAGAAAGAAAGAAAGAAAGAAAGAAAGAAAGAAAGAAAGAAAAGAAAGAGAGAAAGGCGATGGCGAGCCTAGTTTAGGTACAAGAACTCCCGAGAGAGCTGCAGGTGTTGCCCCAACACTCCTGCGACCAGGAGGACGTGGAACCTGCAGTCGGAAGTCAGCAAAGTTGAGAAAAGCCTGGAAGGAGCCGCCAGGAGACGTATTGGAAGGAAGTGGACGGTCTCTCCAACAGAACATGGAGCGTCTATCATTCTGCTGGGACCTAAATTGTCTTTACCATCATCCCTTACTGGGAGGCTGATTTCACCACCGTGGCGTCTCTTGTGCGCCCCAACATCGCGCACCCAGCCGTGACACGGAGGCCTGCAGTGCTGTCCCCGCGGAAACCAGCAATGGGAGGACAGAGCAGACCGCGCCTTGTGGACGCCCCGATGGCGTGGCCGGGCCCTGCCACCGGGCAGGAGGTGGCTGCGCGCACCCGGCTGTCCCAGGAGCAGGCGGGCCGGGCGTGGGCGCTGGTGGCCCTGTGGCCGGTGCCCTGGACGTGCGGGCTCACGGCCTGCCTCCCCCGGGGGCCTGCATCGGCGGACGAGCCCTGACCCTCAGTCTACACCTTGTGCTTGGGTAAATCACAGATTTGCTTAGGAGCTTGATCATACTTTTAAAACTCTTCATTTAGCATTTGGCCAAAAATAAATAAATAAAGGAAAATTCGTGCACGTCCACATTCTTCAGCGTGGTGCTTCCCTGGGACCCAGCCCGGGGAATGTGTCGGAAAGGTAAGCGAAGCCGCCCGCGAATAGGCTGCTGCTCCTCGCCCGTGCAGCATGGAGCTCTCAAGAAATGCCGCTCCGAGGAACCCCTAAGGATGAAGGAAAGGTGCGGAGCTCATTGGATCACATAATTTCTTGAGATGTGTTTTTTTGACTGACAGGTCGGCTTCAACATGATGGGCTTGTGAAAGAGTCCCGGCCACAGAGTCCCTAAAACAACAAGACCGTTACCCTCCAGCCACACGTCTCCGTGTTCCGTGTCAGGGACCACCCTGCAGCGTGCAAGGCACAGCCGTCCCTACTTGCCGCAGCACACCTTGACCTAACGGCATCCGCCCCGGAAAACCCTCGGTCCTCCTGGCTTCTGTGGGTGCATATTCCACTTTAGAATACCATCATCCCCAACGCGGTGTTGACAGTTTTGCCTTTAATATTACATTGACTTTATCTATTTTTAAAGAGTTTTATTTGTTTATTCATGAGACACAGACAGAGAGGCAGAGACACAGGCGGAGGGAGAGGCAGGCTCCATGCAGGGAGCCCGACGCGGGACTCGATCCCAGGACCCCGGGTCTCGCACCCACATCCTCTGCAAGTCTGTGCTCAGAGCCTCGGTTCCCTGGACTGTGGGTCACGGGCTCCCGCATCCTCACATTTCCAGTCAGAACATTCCAGGCTGTGGTCTCTTCAGTCCATACAAGCACTGCTCCTCCACGGCCTGCGCTTGGCGAGAGCGTGCTTATATGAGCACCACAGACAACTCATTTAATCTTCAACATCCACTTTGAGACTAAACTTACGGTGGCGCCCAGAATCACGTCAGATATGTCACTGTCCATGAGACCAACCTCTGAAACCTTTCTGCTGACCCCAAGAATTGAAGGAAGAACTTGACACAATTTTCCTTGACTTATTTTCTACTTTAAAGGATCTAATGACTCCCACAAAAACTGATGTTATTCAACTGATCTTGAAGTTCTATTTTTGGGCGTGGAGGCCACATATTAACAGATACGGCTTTCCTTTTTGATACATGCAGAAAATCCAGAAATAAAAGGGAAAAAACCTAATGAACGATGACAGCCATTTGATCCAAAAAGTCATGCCTCTCAAAGCAATTTCTAAATGCGGCCTCTGACATTGTACGTCTTAATTCCTCACCTTTGCAAATTATGTTCTTAAAATAACTGCTAACTTTTGAAGCACAAGCTGACGGCTTCTCAGCAAACTTTTGCCCCTGGAGATTGGCGGTCTGTGCTGTGTGCGAGGCCAAGCGCCCATCCGGGGACTTTATCCTGTGTCCTGCAGAGCACGCAGCAAGTCTGGCTGGCGCCCCAGCAGTCCCCCAGTCCCCGGCAGGGTGCCCCAGGCCTTTGCAGGCCGCGCGGTTCTGGGACAGGCTGCCCACACTCACCAGTACTGGCCTGGCAACTCTGTGTGCTCGGACCCTCTTGACGATCTGACGAAATGAAGATGCCCCCAGAGGACACAAGAGCAAGGAGACACGGCCCCGTTATAAACCCGAGCCACAGATCCCAAGTCAAAAGTAGATTGAGAAAACATATTTGTATTTGGAATTTATTTTAGATTTTTTATTTTGAAGTATTCTCTACGCCCAACATGGGGTTCAAGCTTACAGCCCTGAGATCAAGAGTCGCTGGCTCCACAGGCTGAGCTCACCAGGCTGCGGGCTTTGCGTTTAGGGGTGCTCAAAGTGCTTGCAAGTAGCAGGCGGTCTTCAGGGCTGAAGGGCTGAAGGCTTCCACGGCTACCTTGGCGGAAAGCTCTGGTCTTCCCACAGGTGGCTTCACCCAGGCCCTGCCACTGCCTGCGGCGCCCTAGTGAGGCAGGGTCCCATCCCTGCAGGTGCGGCCCGCGATGCCAGTGGATGCTCCTTCTAGAACAGCTCACCCAACACGTGCCTTTGCCTTTTCTATGTTTTTTTTTCAATGTATCTCTGCCTCTTCCCTGCAAGATTTCTCTTGTTCTAGAGAAGGGATTGTACACCGAGCGGAAAAGGGTGGATCTGGCGGGACCCGAGGACACCCCACTCCCGTGTGCCTCACCCTGCCTTCTGCACACCCCTCTGTGAGCAGGACCGGAGCTGCGGGCGCTGGGGTACCCAAGTCCTTGCGTCCATCCCGAGACCTATTCTGCAAAAGGGGGATTGTGATCGCCTCCCCCAGCTTCAGGCTGCTGTCCCCTGGCCAACTGGTGAGGGTGGAGAGCTGAGCGGTCATTCTGAACCAGGGCGGTGGCAGCAGGCAGGTCCCCGTGTGTGACATGCGGGCCGGGGCCTCGTCACCTTCCAGCCAAGTCCCCGGCGGCCGAGGCCTCCAGACGGCTCAGAGGCAGCCGGCCCTGCAGGACGGCCCACCGTCTCCCGGGCTCCCTGAGCCCTCGGTCCCTGTGGGGTCCTCCCCACCCACCCTCCCTGCAGGGCAGCCCCCTACTGCCCTGCAGGGCCCCGGCGCTGAGCCAGCCTCACACAACCCCACCGACCGGGTACAGACCCCTGCCCCAGCCCCGTGGGTGGGTGAGGGTGACCCTGGAGTGTGGAAAGGCTACGTCCTCCTCCACTAGCATTTCCTCAGGGCACAGAGCCACCTGGTGACATGTGCGCCTCAGTGCGTTGTCCCAACGAGGCCACGTAGCAGACAGACCCGCGCGGTGACAGTGTTTGAAGCATAAGTGATCATCATCCAAATACTCCCCTTTCTGGACCCGTGAGTCATCACGCTGGGAACACGCGGTGGCTGGCCGTGACCACGGGTGGGGACCTGGTTTAAAACCGGGTGACCTCGTTTACATTTCCCAGCCTCTGTTAGTGAAAACAGGTCAGCTGAACCCACTTGTGCACGGAGCCGAGGCAGAGCTGGCCGCCAGGTGCTGGGTCCTCCCGTGGGGGGGGGGGCTGAGCCCCCTGGACTTCGGCGCCTGAGGGACTCTGAGCTCGGCTACAGCCACGGACCCCTTCCACAGTGGGCCCGGGAGGGGCCGGGCGGAGGAGGCCGTCCCGCCGTCTACACTGTCCTGTGGGGGCCACACGACTCGCTGCCCCCAGGGCAGGCTGAGGACTGGGGGTCAGGCAGACGTGTAGGGATCTCAGGGAGCCCCGAGGCAGCAATCCTGGGGTGTGAGCGGGGCTGGGGGGCCCCCACCCCCGTCTTCCCAGAGCCTGTAATCCTTAGATCACCTGCCATCGGCGCAGCTTGCGAGCAGAAGGCAAAGGACGGCCACTGCACCATGTGTCCCCAGTGAGGGCCGAGCTGGCCACACCCAGACTGGCCCCAGGGCTCTGTCCTTCCTCCTGTCACCTTTAACACAACCCGCCCGAGTCCTTGGAGCCCTGGTGTGGCCTGTGCATCCTCCGCACACACGGCCATCCGCTCCTGCCCCGGCCCCGACGCAGAGGTGGCGAGAGTGGGCGGCCGAGGCCTGCCCAGCCCTGGAGCCCAGGGGGCCGTCTTGCTTCGGGAACATAGGCTACAGGGACAGTCTCCAGCGACACAGCACACGTGTGGGGTCTTCCCTATTTCTAGGTTCTCAAATGAAGGTGGAAACTGCTTTCTGGGATCCGGGAGGGCCCGAGGGACCACTCGGGGCGTGCTTGCTGCCCGTAAGTAATTGAAACACTTGTGAATTAGGCCAGAATGTCTGAAATAGTTCGTGCTTTTAGTAACACGTTCACCGCAGACCCCATGCTGGGACCGGCCTCTCTGCAGACCTGCTCTCCTGTGCGCCCCCCCCCGCCGCCCCCCGCAGCTCTGGGCTGGGCCCCTCTGCACCGCCCGCGGGGGGATCCCTCAGAGCGTCTTTCGAAACAAGGACAGTCAGTAATGGGCAATAACAGAGCCTCTGGTCGCAGGCATCACGTGGCCACATGAGGCCTGCGGGCTCCTTGCCTCCCGCTCAGGGTCCCAGGGAGGCCACCTGCCACCCCCGCCCCACCTGCTTCCTCCCTCCACCTCCCCCAGGCACCCAGGCAGGGAGAGGAAGCCCAGAGGCAGCCTCTCTAGGCCCATCTGCAAAGTGGAAACCATGCTCCTGCCCTGCCCCCAAGAGGCAGCCTGAGCGTGGGGGGGGATGGGGACGGGGGTCCTAGGGGTCCTACAGCACAGTGGGAGGTAGGATATCCCAGGGCAGAGCACCGCTGGGCTGGGCCCCCTCACAGGTGGGAGCTGCTGGGGGTCCTGACTTGGCCTGCTCTCAGCCGGTCCGGAGGGTCCTTCTGGTGTCAGGAGGGGACTCGTAACGAACCCCCGCCTCGGGCCCGGAAGAGTGACACATGGATGCTGTCTATCGCCCTCACTAGTGCAGCCTCTGCTCTCTGCCCCGGGGTCTCAGGGACAAGGAGCACCGGGAGGAGGAAGGTGGCCTCACTGTGTGTGTGCTGACCCCCGGCGGCCGCCAGTGACCGCCCGCCCTGACAGCTTCACCCCCTTGGCTCCCCTGAGGGGGTTCGAGGACCCCCATCCTGGAAGCCAGTCGGGCCAGCAGCCAAGGACCCGCCGAGCTGCGTCTCCCCACCCAGAGTCAAGGACACTCCCTCCTCCCCCATCGTGACCCTGGACACAGGGGTGGGCTTCCCACGGATCCGCCGCCGGCCGTGGTGGCCCTGGCTGGCTGTCAGACTCGGCCGTCTCAGCGGGGCGACCAGCCGCAGGAGCCCGGGGTGGAGGGAGCCCTTCCAGGCTCAGGTCAGCAGGAGCGCACTTGTTCTCACCGACATTAAAGTGCTCCGAGGAATAACCCAATAAAAAGTTAAGGCACCGACTGGCTGGAGCGGCCGCTGCCACTGCGGGGAGGCGACTGTGCTTCCCGGGGCCTCCGGTCCCACCCCGGGTGCGTGGCCCCCACCTCCTCCCAGCCCAGCCACCATCGGGCGCCAGCTCGGAGCTGCTGGTCCTGAGTCCTGTGCACCGAGCGCCTGAGACACGCAGGGGCGCCCCTGGCCTCCTCCTCCCTCCTGGCGGCAGGTGCACGTCGCGCTGGCCGGGCCTGGGGGTCGGACCTTGGCCCCGTCCCCTCCCGGGGCGCGCGCCAGGCCGCACCTCGGTTCCTGCCTCCGAGAGCCGCTCTCTCCCTGTCTCCATCAAACACAAATTCCAGGAAAAGCATTTCCCAGGGATGCTCAGCGGGAGGAGGGAGGTGGCCGCGGGGCACAGCCCCCAGGCCAGGAGCCCGCAACCACCTGCGGAGGAAGGCGGGGTCCCTTCCCTTAG
The DNA here is from genome assembly GCA_032313775.1 of Urocyon cinereoargenteus. Lineage (NCBI taxonomy): Eukaryota > Metazoa > Chordata > Mammalia > Carnivora > Canidae > Urocyon > Urocyon cinereoargenteus. The sequence continues at coordinate 58,797,458 of JAVLSZ010000028.1, forward strand.
CAGCCCTTCCCTGAGCAGGGCTCCGGGGTGTCGGGGCCAAGCGGGGCGTGGAGCCGGCCCCCCGAGGCAGCGGACGCTGACCCTCGGCTCCCACACCCCGCGGGCCGAGTCCTCCCTGAGTCCTCAGGGAAAGTCGCAGGAGGCGAGAGGAAAGACACGTGTGCGCGGGGACGGGGCGGCTTGCAGAGTCCGCGTGTCCAGGGCCGCCGTCTCCTCGGCGACTCACAGGACACCTGAGTCGCCTGCCCCGAGCGGCCCTCCTGTCGTCCCCGGGGCGAGTCGCTGAGGACCCCTCGGAGTCCCGCGTGGATCCGGCCGTTCTCTCCGAGGCTGGAGTGGCAAGAACCAGGCGATGTGCAGACGTCACTGCTCGACCCCACGGCGCCAGCGAAGCCAGGGCCGTCGCGCCCTTTGGACACGGGGGAGCCTGGGTCAGTGTCCTCCCCAGCCGGCACGGCGTCAGCTCCCCTGGACAAGACGTGCCTTGGCAAGAACCGTCCACTCATCCTTCACTCATTTGCGCGTTCAGAGCACAGACGGAGCTCCGAGCCTCGTGCTGGAAGCAGGGAGCTGGACCCCTGCTTGGCCCCCACCGCCCCACCCTTCAGTACCCCAAGGACGGTGGGTCTGGGAGGGCTGAGGCGTGACCCTGCAGGCCCAGGCTCTGCAGAAGGGACGGGGGTGCGAGGAGCTACGAGAGCCGGGGAGGCGGGCCCAGAAGGCTCAGCGGACAGAGGCCAAGCGCCTGAGTGGTCAGTGGATGGGGCTCAGTACGCCCCACGGGGCGCAGGGGCGGCCGCTCACCGAGCGCCCCGAACAAGCCGGGACACCAGACCTGGAACTAGCACACGCCTCCCCGGGCTGGCACAGATGCTCGTGGAAACAGCTCCCCCCGGACCACAGCCACGCAGGAGGCGGTCGCTGCTCGGCCCAACAGCGCGCTGTCCGTGCGGCGCTGCCCTCCAGAGCGGCCGGTCCCCAGACGGACGACAAGGCTGCCACTGTCGGGTGCAGACCGCGCTGGGCCGCGTATGTTCTTCCAGCGGTGGCTCCTCGTCACCCTGAGCAGCTGTGAGCGACCCACATCCGCCTCCACACGTCATTGCAGAAGGAGCAGCGCGGCAGTGGACAGCGTGTCCACCCTCCCCGTGGGCGCCAGCGGACTCGGCTCCGCCAGCGGCTGGGAGCAAGCCTGGCAGCTAATTGTGTGATCCGTGAGACTCACCCACGTGTGCGCAACCCGGGAGCACGACCTGTGCGTCAGCCCCCCCCTCCCCGCGGGCCCCCCACGTCCCCGGGATGCCGGGAGTCTGTTCCAGCTTCCGTCCGCTCCGGGAACAGCGGGTGGTCAGAGCAGTGACCAGGGACGAGGCTCCGCCTCTCGGTTAGGTGAGCCGCCCCCTGCACCCCATTCCTCTGACCCACCCCCTGAAGTCAGCGCCCAGCCCTCCCCAGATCCTGACTCTCCAGGCTTCAGCTGGAATAATGGAATTTGGAGACTTCGTCTATGGGCTGGATGCACCTTCCTCGACAAACACGGGCTTCGGAAACACGTGGCCAGTGACTGGCTGGTCTTTTCCCGCTGGAAACAACACCTTCCGTTGATCCGAAGGCTTCCCTTTAGGCGGAGTCGGGGGGGCTTCATGGATCTTTAGGCGAAGTCCTGGGTGCGGGCGTCCCGGATCATATGGCTGAACTGGATTAATACACGGCGTCCGGCTCCCGCTCGGTTTGGGGACGGAGCTCCTCTCCTCAGACCCAAGGCCGGAACCCAGGTGGTGGGTCGTACCCCATCAGGTGACTCTCCTTTATTCTGACAACTATTCTTGAGCTTCCCGCTGGCACGTGGCAAAATTAATCGGAAACGGTGTGATTATTTTCTGATTCCGCCTTGAGGACTCACACGGCGAGACCAGAGTCCTGTTTGGGCTCAGATGCGTCATCGCTTCCACTGTGTCCGTGATGACTTCTTGATCTGAACTTTTAAAATGTAAAGCGAATAAGATCAAAACCTATATTTGTTACACATGGATGGTGGCTGTGGGGTGGCGGTTAGGACGTTATTCTCCATGCTTTTCAGTAGGTTGGAAACGTTTCCTTGGAAGGGAGGGAGGGACACAGGAAGGGCAGCGGGGCGGGCGGAGGCGGGGGCGTCCCTCAAACTGGAAACTCCGGGGACGCTGTCACACTGGGGGCCGAGGGGCCCGGCTCCTATTCCTCCTTAGTTAGGTCCTGGCAGGAGACGAGGACAGGGCGTCATCCCTCCCAAGTGTGCACAGACCACACACGTGCGCTGCCCTCTGTCCTCTCCTTGGGGCCAGGGGGGCCTCCATCTCCCAGGAGCTGCCCGCTGTGGGCAGATGCTTCAGGAGTCCAGAGATGGCCGGGACCCTCCTCTCTCCCACGCCGCCGCACCAGGTCCCTGACGTCAGGGGGAGCCTGGCAGGTCTGGCCTCTCGGACCGGTGACCTCGGTGACACAGGCTGGAGGAGTGGGAGGCACTGGGGTCGGCCCCCAAGCCTGCCCCGCCCTGACTCTTCAGAAACCCCCGGAGATCCCCCACCTTGCTCAGCATGGCACCCCTCTGTCCTCTTGCAGCTCAGCCGGGCAAGGCACAGCCCCTATAGCAAAGCCTGCGTTGGGGTTCCCTCCTCTTGACGCATCTAAATTTTGCAGTCTGGTCCCAGCACCCGGCCCCAGCACCGCAAAGACCACAGACCCTCCGCCGTCCAGGTCTGTCCTGCCCAGAGGACGGATCCCTGTCTAAGGGGAGCCCTGGAAGATGGGCAAGCACTGCCCCCACCTGCACAGCAGACAGCAGGTGCTTCCTGCCCCGGCTTGCACCGTGCTGTTCCCTAACACAGTTTGGGAAGTTTGCAGCCCCTCCTCCTCCCCTGCCTCGACCTCTGTGTCCGCACGAGGCCAGCCATGCACCCACCCGTCCTCACCTGCACACACCACGAAGCCTCCTGATGTTGTCCTCGCAGGACGGGGAGCAAGGCCCCTGCCTCCCCTCCGATGAGCCCCGGGGCACAGCTCGGGGGAAGGACGTGCAGGCAGAGTCAGGTGGCACCACTCCACTGTGCAGTGGAGCCCACAGGCCAAGCAGAGCACTGATGCTTTGCTGGAAAAGCCTCTAGGCTGGAGCCCAGGGCCTGGTAAGAGGCTTCGGCTCCCTTCCTCGTTAGCCGAGACACCAGGCAAAGGGCAGGACGCTGGCAGGCAGGTGCCCTGAGACGGGCTGCCCAGAAGGAACAAGGTGATGCTCCAGAAAAGCAGAAGGGGCCGGGGCACGTGGGGGGAAAGAGGGCGATGGCAGCCTGGACAGAGGACCCAGGGCCAGACACAGGAAGCAGGCCCAGGGGAGGGGAGGCCTGAGGGAGGTTGAGGAGGGCCCCCCAAGGCCAAGCACGGTCTGCAAACCCTCAGAGGGGACAGAGGTCCACACCCCTGGACAGCTCCTCCAACTCCGGCAAGGTGGGCACATCGTGGGACATGGCCTAAGGACATCAGTCCTGCCCGTGGCCAGTCCTAGGAAGTGAGTGGACTCTGCCTCCGGAAAAGAAGCCAGCAACACGGGGACTGGGCGGGATCCAGGCAGTGGGGGCGAGGGGGTCCTGGGCACCAAACAGCCTGTTTCTCCCAGGTTGATTTAATCCAAAGAAGCGAGGGGGAAGGACCTTGCAGACGAGGACGTTTGCAGGAGCCTGATACGGTGGTGAGAAGCGTCAGGCATGGAGATGTCAGGCCCCCCTCCGCTTTGAGGTCTGGGTGCTGCGAACTCATTCTACAAAATTACCCCAAACCACGAAGAAGCCCACGACTCGTGACTCCTAGGCAGCGGCACCGGGAATCCTTCAGGTGCCCACGGAGGAGGGCGATGGGCGGCCGTCCAGCCACACGATGGCCAGCGACCCGAGGTGGTGCCCGATGGCTGCGCAGGGTATCGAAGGCGTTCACGCCGTGGCCACGGGCGGAGTCCCCACGCTCATGGACCCTGTCCAACGTGCACCTGCCCTGAGGAGGCTAGAGGGGGACAAAAGGACGCGCCACGCACCTGAGCCTGGAGCTCGGCCCATGGGCCGCTGCTCATATCGCTGCTCATCCAGGAACCTGGTCTTCGGAAACCAGAGGGCACGCGGCTGACGCGTCTGTGGCCGCTCGTGGGAGGGTCCCCCATGGAACGTGGCCCAGGGCGATGGCTCTCGGGGGCGTGTGGGATTCCTTACCTTGTGGCCCCGACTTAATTGACAATACGAAGTGTTGGTTGTGTAGACATCCGCTTCCATTATTTGCAGTGGTAACTTGGGTCAACAGTAGCTATTCCAAAGCTCTGCGGTGTGAGATTAAGTTTGTTGGTTAATTAATTGCAAGAATGTAGAGACTTCATTCTGCTTAGAGATTGTGCCTTTGAAATTAGTGATCTGTAAAATTACAGAACAGCAAAGTCGGAACAATAGAATAAATAAACCCATCAGCTGAGCAAGCAGCGAGCACGGAGTTTCCTGCAACCCGGTTACCAGAGAATTCACGCACGCCGTATTCCTGAGAGGATGCTCGTGTTTTAATAACCAAGTCCTCACTCATTGCTTCGGAGTCCCTATTTTCCGCCTGGACAATTTATCTTATTTTTGGCGAAACACCGAGCTGGAGAGCTTCCCCCTAATGACCACTCAAAGCAGAGAGCTGCGTTCTCGCCAAGGTTGGTGACGTTACATCAATATTTTCTATTAGCTTGTTAAAAATCCCCCAAATTATAAAATGGAATCCTCTAGAACGAGGACACTTTAAACGGTTGACTCCAGAAGATAATCACCACCATATGTCTGACCTTCAGTGGTGGGCCTGAAACACTACCAATTACAATAATGAGATGCTATTTCTTTCACTATTGAATTGGCGAGGATTAAAAGCGTGGATAATCCCAGTGCGAGAGCAGCTGACACGCGCTTTGAGGAGCGGAAACGGATACAAAATTCATGACAGCACTTTGATATCAAAATTGTGTCAGGAAAGTACCAAGAGTCTTTGTACAGCAGCTCCGAAGAGAGTCCGTATCTGGAAATGTGTCCCTCAGGGGCAATCGTGGGTGTGTTTGGAAGTGTGCACTTGAAGATTTCCGTCAGATAATGAAGTATCCCACGGGAAGAATTTCTCATCGGTTCTGAACAACACGGTATTGATTAAATGAACTATATGCAACGTCCATTCGACGGGATGATGGTGCATAAATTGGAAATAACACGTTTGGAGCCACTCAGAGCGCAGTCCCTGCGTTGGGCTGTCTGGCCTGGGACTGACGTGTCCTGGCGGCCTGTCACCCGGGGAGCCCTCATCTTCTGGGGAGCTCCTTTCAGAGGGAGTCTCGGACTTTGTGCCTTAAAATAAGAGGTAGACCAGATGTTGGAGGAGCTGTCTGTGAAAATAAAAACTGATAAATCTTTTACAGAGTTTGACAAAAATGGTTGAATTTATGAAGGAAGCTTTTAACACAAGCAGGCAGAGGAATAAATCTCTCTCTCAGAGAGTGTCCAAGCTAAAAGATTTGCTCTCAGTATGTGAAGAAGGAAATCAAAGACCGAAAAATCTGCTGTGTCGGCTGGTGTCACAGAAGGATTCAGTTTAAAGAAGACCTTTCTGGAAAGCCGGGCCTCCCGCGATGCCGCATGAGACGGAGGGGGGCGATACGCCAGGCAGAGGTGCTCCCGCCCGGAGAGGCAGGGGGAGGCTTTTTGAGAACAGGCCAAGCAGTGGGGTCAGAGGCAGGCCCAGATCTGCAAGCTAGGGAGCTTCTGTGGCACCAAGCTTGCTGGAAGCTTCTGCCTTCCAGGCAATGTCTTCAAAGGGTGACGTCCCCATAAGTACCCACCCAGGAGGGCATGGAAGGGAGCTGAGGTGGAGTGAGGGTCACCCCATGGAATGAGTTTCAGGATTTACATGAGTTTTAAATAAATAATTTAAAATTCAAAAAAATTTGGCATGGGGTCACCATATACCCTGTCCCAAGGGCCAGCCCAGGGGATGACGGGACCCAGGACAAACCTCTCAGTGCAGGGCACTGGGCAGAGACAGTATCCTCTGGACCCCAAGTGCAGGAACTTCGGGCATGGCTTCCCACCCTACCCCTGTTATGTCCACCGCTGACCACAGAGGTGCTGGGGACGGAGGCAGAGCTCGGGGCGGGGGCGGGGGCAGGAGCTCCAGTCGGGGAGGGCAGGAAACTCAACCAGGGGCTGCACCTGCATTAGGACCAGGCAGTTTCATCACCAACTTGAGACCCAGTGCGTGGCTGGCACAGACCCCGGGGAGGGCCGGCCCTGCCCAGCGGTGCAGGAAAGGGACACCTGAGTGTGGCTGCTGGAACCAGGCAGGCCCCGTGAGGCCCCAGGCATGAGGACACACTGAGTCTGGGCATTCATAGCCCAGGGGGTATGAGCCACTGAACTAAGGCACAGAAGCAGATAGAATGCTTTTCGCCTGGGCCTTCTTTTTCACTTGAGGAAAATTAAAATAAGACTTGTTGACTGCAGCTATTCCACAAAAAGCTTGAATTTAAATGGGTTTGTACAAGAGCAGAGCAGAGAAGAGCCCAGTGGGGGAGGGAGCTTAAGGCAGAGACGCTGCAGAGCCCCGCACTGGTGCCTGTGGCACCTGGCCAGCCTGGCCATGCGTTCCCAGGCCCAGGGGCGCTGGGTGTGGCCTGGGGTGGCATTCGTCCCCTGCTGACAAGGACACTCCCTGGAGGCTCTGGCTTCCTTGGTTCTTAGCTCCGCTGTCTGTGGAGGAGAGAGGAGCGCACGGCCCAGTGCTCCCAGCAGCATCCCGGGGGCGGCTGTGATGGCCCTGCCACGGGTCACAGTTCATCCCTCCGCCGGTCCTGTGGCCAAGGAGCCTGGTACTCTCACTGGCCAGCCCCAAGGCATGTGCCCAACTCCAGGCTGACATCGGCAAACGGAGCACATGCTGGGGTGGGAAAGGACGGTGACCCCAAAGAAATGACGGCCAGGCAATAAAAGAAGTGACTAATGAAGTCGCTTAGGCCCCCCGGGCCGCAGGACTGCTGTCTCCCTCCAGAGTCCGGGGTGAAGGAGGACACGATGCAGAGCGATGGGGACAGAGTCCATAAACACACACCAGTTTCCGTGATTTGACAAGAGTCAACCATGGCCTAAACAGGAGCCCAGTTCCGGCCGGTCGGATGGGGGGGGCACCGGGATGGCCCAGCCTGCAGCTCGAGTGGGCCCCTCCCGCCCAGGTCCACCTTCCTGGCTTCTGAGCGCCCAGGGACGTGGGTGAGATGTTGGGCGCAGTAGACATGGGGGAGCCCCACAAAGCTGCCTCCGCGTGGCCACAGCCCCACAGCCGGGAAAGGCCCAGAGCGGGAACAGCCCCGAGCGTCTTGAAGCATGAAGGGTGTGACTCCCCGATGGACACGCAGAGAGGGGCCGCCAACTCCAGCAGGTACAGGCAGTGCGGGCGGAGACCCCAACAGGCCCACGAGGGGGCTGCGCCCGGGTAGGCCCCCGCCGGGTGGGGCGAGGCAGGAGGATAAATTCACCCAAAGTGGAAGGGACGGTGGAGGGTCAGGGGGGGATGAGGAGCCGGTGGGGGCCCCAGACCCGGGGGAAGCCCCCGGGCACAGTCCCCATCTAGTTCTCTGTTCTGAGCCCCTCCTCTTGGGAAATCTTGAAAATCTTCCAGGACTTTGTCCTCTCCTCTTGGAATCGAGCAAGCCCAGGGAGTGCGGGGCCTGCCTCCCCATCTGCCTGAACCCCCAGTGAAGACCCCCTCGGCCTCCCGTGGCATTCTCAGTCCTTGTGAAAGGTCTGTATTCCCTAAGCCATTAGGACCCTGAGGGCGGAGAGCACCCCATCTGCGCGCCCCCCAGGAGCAGCCCCGCCGCGGCCGGTGAGTCCACACAGGATACAGGATGGAACACGGGGAAGGGGGGGCTGGACGCCCTGGGGCCCCGGCACCGTCGGGGGGTTCTGGCTGTAGGCAGGTGCTCTGTCGCGCAGCTTCTGCACCCGGGGACCACACGGCACACGTTGGTCATGTACTTGGAGACTTGGACGTGGTGGCTTGTCCTGCCCACTCCCCGTGCCACCGCCCAGACGCTTTTCCTCCTCAAGCGCCATCCATGTCCCGACGCGAACCAGAGGACTTCTTGTTTCCCTGCCCGGCCCGATGCCACCTCCGACCCCACAGGCCCTCTCTCCTCGCCCGTCGAGCTCTGCCTTCCACCAGCACAGGCCTGTGGTGAATGTGTTCCCAGGAGCCCTTCTGCCCCCACCGAACCTGTTCATTTTACAAAAGCAACCTGTGTTCCCTGGAGAACCTCAGAAGGCCGCCGCCCCCGCCCACTGGGGATCAGTCCCGTCTCTGGGGCATCCCCCCTCGTAGACTCAAAGACACGCAGGAAACACAGATTCCCGACCCATCAGAGGGCTGTCGCCTGCTGTTCGCACCGGGATTGTGCCGGCAAACACGGCCCCCCGTCCTCACCCCTAAGGATCACAGGACTTTGGCTTGTTTGGCATTTTCATGATTTAACCAGCCTTCCCTTGAGAGCTCATGCTTTCCGAACTGCAGGCCACGCTGCAGTTAACATCCTCACGCGGTCGAGTTCCTCCAGTCTCGCTGGGAATCCCCAGGATAATTTCCTAGTGGTGAGATTGCTGCATCCAGGAGAATGCAGTCCTAAGGATCTGTAGGAACAGCCAAGTAGAGGAGCAGGGGAGGGGGAGGAGAAGGAGAGAGGGGAGGGGAAGAGGAAGAGAGGGGGAGAGGGGGAGAGACCAGAGGAGGGGAGGAGGGGAGGGGAGGGAGGAAGAGGGAAGGAAGACAAGTGGGGAGGAGGGGAAGGGAGGAGGGAAAGGGAGGAGGAGGAGCAAGGAGGAGGAGGGGAGGAAGGAGTGGGGAGGGATGGCAGAAAACAAGAGAAGGGAGGGGAGGAACGTCTGGGCAGGTGTTTCATCCAGGCCTTGGGAGGGCTGTGGAGCCTGCCCAGTGGGAGGGTGAAACTGGGCCACTCACAAAAATTACCTTGAAACGGATTAAAGACTTAAACATAACATTTAAACCTGTAAAATTCCTAAAAGAAAAATATAGGGGGAGAGTTCCTTGGCATTGGTCTTGGCAATGATTGTTTGCATATGACACTAAAAGCACAAGCAATGAGAGCAAAATTCACTAAGTGGGAGGACATCGAATTAAAGGGCTCTGCCCAGCAGAGAAACCACGGACACAGAGAAAAGGCAAATACAGCAAAGGAAAAAGATTTGCGAACCACAAACATGGTAAGGGGTTGGTATTCAAAATATATAAGGAACTCACACAGCTCAAGAGCAAAAAAACTAATAATAATCCAATTAAAAAGTGGATGTTTTTTTAAAAAATGACATTATCCCAAAGAAGACCTACAAATAATTAACAGGTGCATGAAAAGATGCTCCACATCACTAGTCATCGGGGAAATGCAAACCAAAGTCACGATGAGATGTCACCTCACCTGTGTTAGGAAGGCTGTTATCAGAAGGACAGCAGAGAACAAATGTCAGTGAGGACTGGGAGAGAAGGGAGCCCTCGTGCACAGTTGGTGGGACTGTAAGTTGGTGCAACCACTATACGAAACACTACAGAGGGTTCTCAAAAAATCAGAAGTAGAAATACCATTTGAGCAGCAATCCCACTTCTGGGTGTATATCCAATTTAAGCAGGCTCCTTGCCCAGCATGCAGCTGATGCAGGGCTCGAACTCAAGACCCTGAGATCAAGACCTGAGCTGAGATCAAGAGTCAGGCGCTCAACCAACTGAGCCATCCAGACACCCCTGAAATCACAATCTTGAAGAGATATTGACACCTCCATGTTTATTGCAGCATTATTTACAGTAGCCAAGATATGGAAACAACCCAAGTGTCTTTCGGTGGACGAATGGATTGAAAGTGTAATACATACACACTCGGACTAAAATATTGTTCAGCCATTGAAAAGAAGAGAATCCTACCTTTCTGGCAGCATGGATGGTCCTTAAGGACATGATGCTCAGTGAGAGTTTACTTCTTCCTTTCCAATTTGGATGCTGTTTATTTCCTTTTCTTGCCTGATTGCTGTGGCTACCACTTCCAGTACTCTGCTGAACAGAAGCAGCAAGAGTGGGCATCCTTGTCCTGTTCCTGATCTTAGAGGAAAAGCTTTCAGCTTCTCACCATTGAGTATAATATTGACTGTGAGCTTGTCATTATGTCTTTACTAGGTTGAGGAATGTTCCCTCTAAACCCCGTTCACTGAGTTTTTATCATGACTGGAATTACATTTTGTCAAATGCCTTTCTACATCTACTGAGATCACATTGAGTGATTTGCCGAAGTTGAACCATCCTCCCATCTCTGGAATAGATCTCATTTGATCATGGTGTATGATTCCTTTAACGTGCCATAAAAATATGTTTGTTTTGGTACGTGACAGCTGGAAGCATGTTTAACCCGCTGGCATCTTATGTGTGGAGGAAGCAGATACACTATGATTAGTGCTTCTACAGTGCTGGGCATATGTAAGCGTGCAGACCCCACGGGGGCACACCTGGGTGCCCTTTCCACGTCTGCAAGAGCCACGCCGGGTCTAGGGCTGTGTGAGGATCCAGTGAGCTTGCTTACGCCAAGCCCCTAGAACAGGTAAGCACGTATCGGGGGCGCGGTTCACATTACCTTGGAGCTCTCAAATATGTGGGACAGTCCAAGTCAACCATTTACAATTTTGAAAACCGGGTAACCTGCCCCTGAGGACAGATGGACTCCCGAACACAACAGGACAAAGCAAGGACAACCCACACAAGTGATCTTCCAGGAGTCACCAGACAAGCAGAGAGCCTGTCTTTCACAATCAATTTGGTGAAAACCCTCCCACTGAGGGTGAAAGAGAAGAAAGTGCGAGGAAACCGAGGTAGGACAGAGGCAGAGGGTTAAAGATCACAGGGTGCAGCCACCTTGCTGTCCATGAGTTGGAGAGTCCCTGGGCGCTCCCAGGAAACCAAGCAGAGTGAGAAGTGGCTGGCAGAGGGAGACAGCCGTGCGCAGAGACACGGGCGCGGTGTTGTCGCAGCTCCGTGCCGCACACACTCGTTTTCAGCGCGCTGAGCTTTCGGGTTTTAATTTTCTAATTAAGAAGGAAAAAAATTGCCAGAATGCTTGGTATTCAAATGGGAAACAAAATGTGTGTAAAATCAATATTTTAAAGGATCAATTTGCTTTTTAGCTCCGGCTCTTCCTTCTTTTCTATTTACGTTTATTGTAAAAAACCACTCATAAGACAAACCCAAGTCACTTGCACTGATTTATCAGATAGAATGGGGTGAATCTGGAATTACTCAGTAACCTAACAGAAATAGAAGGAATTAAAAACCATCTAGGCGATCAACCACTTTGTGTGTTTTACTAAATTCGAACACAAAATACTTTAGAAAGAGGGGACCCAGAGGTATTAAGCAATGCGATATTAACATTCCCCAAGAGATCATGGTAAATATACTTTTATCCAGATGTGGAATTGTGCCAAAATGCCCTGAGTGTTTAGTGGAGACAATGTTTCCTCACATGCGCAAGATAAATAAGAGGCTGTAACTATTCACAAATAGAAAGCCCCTATTGATTTGGGTCCCCTTTAAACCTTTTTAAGGCTGAAATTAAGGCTGAAACCTTAATTCCCACCAGTGAGAAAATAATCCTTAGGGATTCACCATGTTCATTTATAAAACAAGAGCCTAAAATCTCCTCCTCATCAGGTAATCACTGAGTCCTTTGGAGGTTACAAAAAGCGATTTGATTGCAATTTATTAACTAAAAATAGGAAGTTAAAGGAGCAATCTATAACTGTATTGTGGTTTTGTAAACAAACATTCATTTCTCTCCATTCAGTGAAACATGGATTACTGATATTGAATAACAAGCAAGAATGATTTGATTAATTTAATAATCTGAGTGGTTTCTATTTTTGGAGACATTTATTACAAAAGGAGATCATTTTTAAACAACCTTTTTATTCTAGAATAGTGTTAGATTTACAGAAAAGTGTGAAGATGGCACAGTTCTCATATACCCTACACCACACGCAAAAACGATTATATTATTTATTGACCTATATGTGGTGTGTATTACTAAATTAGAGCCCACACCTTACCTTAGTATGGTTCCGCTGATCAATCAATATCGACAGATCATTATCAATTAACATTGATCAAGTTTTGTATTACTGTCCTTTCTGCTCCAGGTACCCTCTCCCCCCCCCCGACACTATATGACATTCAGCTGCCACGTGTCCCTAGACTCTCCTTGGTTGTAACCATTTCTCAGACTCTTTCTTGTTTTGGGTGATTTTTACAGTTCTGAGAAATCTTGGTCAGGTGTTTTGCATAATTTCTGCAAACTTGGGAGTGTTTGATGTTCTCCCGCGATTACACTGGGGTTATGGGCTCTCAGGAGGAAGACCACAGAGGAAGAGCACCCCTGGCCATCAGAGCCAGGGCACGTGCCACCAGCAGGACTCCTTTCCTGGCCACCGGGATCACAGGGCTGAGGTCGTGTCTGTGAGGTTTCTCCCCTTTGCATGCGGGGCGCTCGGAGAGAAGGCGCTGTGCACAGCCCACATTTGAGGGATGGGGAGCTGTGTTCCACCTCCTTGAATTCTTCTGTGTGAGAGATTTGTCTAGTCTTCCATTTATTTATAGCACATTCACGCATATTTATTTTATTCTATGGGTTGTAAACCAATTACTACCTTATTTCATGTGTTGCCATACCTGCCCCAGCTTTGGCCACGGGCCCGTCTTTCGTGCGGCTCCTCTGTCTCCACGGCATCATCCTGTTTCTTCAGACACCTCCTGTCCTGGCGCCACCAGGTGCTCCACGCTCACCTCCTGTGTTCTCTGATGGCCCAGAACCAGCCGGTCCTCCCAGCAGCCGTGGGGCCCTTTCCCAGAGGAGGGGAGAATCAAGTGCTGAGCACAGGTCGTGATGAGGCCTCCAGGCCCCCGGCTCTCTCTCTTTGGCCTCTTCCAGAATGTCCTATCAACTGAATCAACACCACGTAGCCTCTCACTTCTCAATATCCAGCTCAGACCCATGCCGGTAGGGTCGCTCACTCCTTTTCATCACCGAGTGGCATCCCACCATACTAATGACCAGTTGGTGGATCCGTTCACCTACCGAAGTCCAGCGTCATTGCCTCCCACTGGGGTGACTGTGAATAAGGGTGCTTCATATGCAGCTTTTTGCATGGATATCATTTTTTAAATCTGTTGAAAACTACCCAGAAGCACAATTACTGGATCATTCAGTAAGGCTGTTTAGTGTTATCCGAGACTTTGAATGGTCTTCCAAGGCGGCTGTGCCATTTCGCATTCCCACCCGCAGTGAATGAGAGCTTCTGCTGCTCCACATCCTCGCCAGAAATTGGTATGAAACCATTTTCACGTTTCAGTCATTCTTTTTTTAAAAAGGATTTTATTTATTTGAAACAGAGAGTATGCATGAGCAAGAGAGAGTATGAGGGGCAGGGGCAGAGGGAGAGGGAGAAGCAGAGTCCCTCTGAGCTGGGAGCCCCATGAGGGACTTGATCCAGGACCCTGCGATCACGACCTGAGCCAAAGGCAGATGCTCAACCAACTGAGCCACCCAGGTGCCCCCATTCCAGTCGTTCTGACAAGCTCTGGTCATACCTCAATGCCGTGGCCCCGTATAGTGACAGGTGATGTCCGGAATCCGTGCATCCTCACTCAAGGTCTGTGTATTGCTTCTAGAGCAGCGTCCAAGCAGATCCATTGTCTAGTTTTTAATCAAGCGGCTTGCTCTTTATTATTGACTTGTAAGAGTTCTTTGTATATTCTGGATGCACGGCCTTTACCAGGAAGGTGATTTACAAATATTTTTTCCACATCTGTGGCTAGAGATTGCTCAATTTTACTGATTTTCCAAGGACCTAGTTTTTCATTTTGTTGATTTTATTTATTGTGTACCTGTTCTCAATGTTGTTGACTTCTGGCCAACTTGTTATGATGTACTCCGTCCCGCTTGCACGAGCCCTAAATTGTTCGTCTTACTCCATTTCCCACAGCGGAAGTTCAGATGACCAGCTTTAGATCCTCCTTGTCTTCTCATATGTGCATTTCCATGCCGTACATTCCCCTTCACCAACTGCATTAGCTGCATTTCACAAATTTTGATAAGTTGAATTTTCCAGAGCTTTAGCCCCCCAAAAAGAAGAAGACACACTTCCTAGCACTACACCAATGCCAATACCAAAACCAGGTAAGATATTATAAGAAATGTATTTTCTCTCAAGACTTCTTCTTTGATCTGTAGGGCTTTTTTTTTTTTAACGTGTTGTTTAAATTAGCAAATACATGAAGATTTTTCAGCTATCTTTCTGCTATTTATTTCTAGTTTAATTTCATTACGGTCTGAAAACATACTTTGTATGGATCTATTCCTTTAAATATGTGAAAGCAGGGGCTCCTGGGTGGCTCAGGTGGTTGAGCCTCAGACTCTTGATTTCCGCTCAAATCTCCGGGTCATGGGACCAAGGCCCAGGTCAGGCTCCACATTCAGTGGGGCGTCTGCTTGGGATTCTCTGTCTCCTGCTGCTTCTGCACACCGCCCAACTCCGAGCAAGCTCTGTCTCTCTTAAGTGAATGCATGAATGAATAAATGAGTGAATGAATGATATTCTCAAAAAAAGTGAGAGGTTCTGGCCACACGGCCCGTCATTTCAGACGGGATGGATAGTAGGGTCACGGCCCGGGTCCGCGGGGCTGGCAGTTCAGGCTCAGATCTGAGCCCCACGCCCCGAGCTGTGCACCTCCTGCCGCTCATCAGCGCTGGCGCAGCAATGTCCTTCCCCGCCCATGGCTCCAGGCCCCCGTCACGTGGGCCACGCGGTTGCCATCAGGACAACAGGTGCTTAGGAAGGCGCCAGGTGCAGAGCACGTGCCCCGTGCATTTTGGCTGCCGTGTGCTGCGCAGGGCCGCGCCCTTGAAGGCCGGCTGGGCACGTCTGCGAGACGGCGGGTGGAGCTCACGGCGGTTCTGAAGGTGGCCTTATCGACCCGCTTCCCGGGATGGGGGTGTCTACGGGGGTCCCTGTGCTGCCGTCCCCCCTGCTCCTGACAACGTTTCCCGTTCCCACCGTGGATTCCATCCCCGAGTGGGAGGGTGGGGGGTGCGGAGTCCTGGTCCCCCCAGAGGACCCTCCCACGGATGACTTCCCCGTGTACCTGGAAGTGGGGACTCAGACCCCAGGATGGGAGCAGGTGTGAGGCCTGGTGCTGGTCGGGCGTCCCCCATCAGTCTCAGATGCCCCTGGTGGCACACAGTGCCCGGCACGGACACTGCGGCTCCTGGACACAGGGGGCATCACTGACCATCATTCCTTCATCCACTCAACAAGTCATATACATCCAGGAATAAGATTCTGGTGTTTCCCGACGGACACTTGAGTGTCAGCCCTTGGCGAGGTGAGCCCAGTGCCATAAGCGAGGACAGCACGGGTGGCCTCCTCCCTCCGGGCCACGAACCTCACGCAGAGGAGCACGCTGGCACACCGGGACAGGGTGACAGGTGACATCGCAGGGAGGAGCAGTTTGGGCCTGGGCGGGGGGCAGGCTGGTCTGCAGGGTAGCGTGTGAGCCGAGCCCTGAAGGCAGACAAGAAACCAGATGTAGGGAACATTTTGTCCTGTCCTTCCACGGTTATTCATCACCCCAGGGCCCCTGGGCGTCTGCTGTCAGGTTGTTGAGACTCTCGTCCACCCTCAGACTCAAACCCACTTGTTTTCAGTGAGACCAGTGAGCACATCAGGAATCTCTGGGGAAAGAGAGAACCAAGGTCAAAGAGAATGAAGCGTTTTCAAAAACCATAAAGTGACATAAGTTCCTGTGATTCCCGGTGAGAAGGACAGATTTGGTCTCGGCGCATTCCCCGCACGGAGCCCCCGAGCCCCTCCGGATTCCCTAAGGCGGGAGCTCAGGTGCCTCCTGTTATGCTAAGGAGGTGAGGTCAGGAAAACACCTGATGGGGGGCTGGTTGCCAGGGGGCCGACCACGTGCTTACAGGTGGGACACCCCCAGCCCCAGCCCCACCCCCAGCCTCTGCCCTCGGGAGGGGCGGGGCCGCAGGGTGAACCCACACCCATGACTGGTGATTTCGTCAATCCCGTCCTTGGGATGAAGCCCCAGAAACCCCCACAAGGACGGAGTCTGGGGAGGTCCCGGGCTGGTGAGCAGGTGATGTGGGACCATGGGCCCTGGGAGGCCTGGGAAGCCCATGGCCCCCCCACCCGCCCCCGGCAGCTCTCCCTTCTGGCTGTGCACCTGTATACATGGTAAAGTTATCGCATCCTTCACAGGCTGGTAAACGCCCGTGTCTGTCTTGTTTCTGTGAGCTGCTGCAGCAAATTACCTGGCCCCAAGGAGGGGGTCCCCAGAGCCTCCAATATGCAGCTGGTTGGTCAGAAGCACCGGTGAGAGCCTGGGGTTAGGACGCAGGGTGGGTGTTGGGGTGTTGGGGTGGGTAGTCGGGGGCCGGATGGGGGATGGGACACGGGACAATCTTCCAGGTCCAGGCACTTACCCGTGAGGTCAGTGCTGTTTCCAAATCCTGACATAATCCAGGTGAATTGTAGGACATCCAGCTGGTGTCGTGGAAAGTTCTTGGGTGGAGGGCAACCCCCCAACACACACACACACACACACACACACACAGCTGCTGGAATTGGCCCAGAACTTTCCCACTCGGTGAGCAGAAGTCTTCCGGGTCCCAGGACCACCATTGGACGCGTTCCCCAGGCCCCGGAGCTCTGCGCTGGTCCCAGGTGAGGCTGTGGGGTCAGGGGCACAGGCCGAGCTGGCGTCGGATGCCAGTTCCAGGAAGCCCGTGTGCTGGGTGTGGCCAAGGACTTGGCAGGACCACCGCCCCACGTCCCTTGGGTCACCCAGTGGAGAACCGGGCAGAGGACAGTGGGGTGGGAGCTGCAGAGACGGGCGCCCTCCGGGTGCGGGGGAGCAGGACCCCGTAAAGGACGCCACCGAGGCGGCCGAAGCCAGGGCGCAGACGGCGGAAGGGGGCGACCGGGCAGGCGAGGGCCTGGCTCCCCTGGGGCAGCGGGGGACGCCGGCGGCAGGTGCAGCAACGGCCGAGCCGCTCCCGTGGGCCGCCAGCCTGGCCCCTCCTCGCTCGTTCTGGCCCCGGGCCGCTGTTTGCAGGCCTCAGGGACCCGGGCTCCCCTCTGCTCCCCCCCCCCCCCCCGCCTCTGGGCGCCCAGAAGCTTCCAGGGAAGAAGCGGGCCTCGTCGTCTGGGAAACGGGACCGATTTCCGTGCTGACCTGAGAGGTCCCTGGGGCAGCCCCTGTGTCCCCCCTAACCTCCCGTGGGAACCACACGTGACGCCTCAGCCCGACCCCAGAAGGCTGGGTAAACCGAGGCCTCGGTGTCTGTCACGGGGGAAGCCAGGAGTGGCCAGGATGGCGGGAGAGGGCCGCGTGGGGTGCAGAGGAGCCCGGCTCAGCCCCAGCTCGCCCCCGCCGGGCCGAGGCTCACCTTCCTCTAGACTCTTCACGGAAAGAGAGGAGCCCCGCGGAGCTCGACCCCTGTTCCCCAGCCAAGGTCGTCGTGGGGAGAATCTGGAGCTTCGGCCGCAGCTGCAGGAGCCCACAGGGCCCAGGCCCCCACCCGGTGGCAGGTGCCCGGAGCCCGCGCGACCCGCCCCCAGGAAGGGCCCGGACACCAGGGGCCCCAGGTTTGCCGCTTCTGCTGCGTGGGGGGTTAGTTCTGGGCCATCCTGTTCTGTAGGATTCCGTGGGTTCCTGCGGTGCCCCCCACGGGCAGGACCAGACCATCCATCCCAGCAGGTCCCGCCCCCTCCCAGCCCCTCGCCCCCGACTGCGGGCACCAACATTCTGCTCCCCATTTCCAAGCTTTTGTAGCTTCACGAATGTGCTGCAGATGGAACCCCGCAGTGACCCGGCGACAGCGTGAGCCTCGGGAACATCGCCACGTCGTGTGTAGCAATAACTCGTTCACTTTAGGGGCTGAGAGCTGCTCCCGGGGGATGGGCCCAGCCCGCGGGCCCACTGCCCACTGCAGAGCACCCGGGCTGCTCCCAGGTCAGGGGCTCTTACGAATAAAACTGCTTTGACTATTCATGGACCGGTTTCCAGGGAAAATAATTCCATTTCTCTGGGATGCATACCCAGAGGTGCAGTTTCTAGGTCACACGGTAGCTGCACGTTTAGTTTAAAAAAAAAAAAAAAGAGAATTTATTTATTCATGAGAGACACACAGATCGAGAGAGAGAGAGAGAGAAAGAGAGAGAGAGAGAGAGAGGAAGAGACCCAGGCAGAGGGAGAAGCAGGCTCCATGTAGGGAGCCCGATGCGGGACTCGATCCCGGGACCCCGGGGTCTCGCCGTGGGCCGCAGGCGGGTGCTTAACCGCGGAGCCACCCAGGGGTCCCCTGTACATTTAGTTTTGAAGAAGCCAGCAGACTGGTCTCCCAGCGCCTGTGCCATCTTACCACGGCCAGCCGTGGAGGAGAGATCCAGGTTCCCCCGACGTTTGGTGGCTGCAGGAGGAGCTCAGAGAGGGGTGACGGCCACTGGACCCACGAGGCCATCAGCTGGCAGGGGCTGCCCATCCCCTCCTGCCCTTGGGTCGCAGCTCTGCCCGCTGCTCCCACGTGGTGCAGCTGCCAGACGGCGCGTGCAGCTGGGCCACCTGGATGGCGTGTGACGGAACTCGTCAGGCTCACTCCTTAACTCGCAAGATTCCAGCGGGCAGGGGCGGAGACGCACTGGTCACACAGCCACCCACGACAAGCCTGGCAAGGACGTTCCTTTGCTTATTCAACCTGCCACCCACCAGGCAGGAGTGGCCTCCTGTGTCTTGGATCTCGCCCGCCCTCCGCGAGTCCAGGGGCCCATGTCCAACCAACAGAGAGGTCACTTGTCACTTGTTACCGTTCTGAGCGGTGTGCAGTGATGTCCCACTGTGGTTTCCATAGGCCGTCCCTGATGGCTGTGTTGCTGGGCATCTCCTCCTGTGCTTCGCTGCCATCCCTACCTCCTTGTCAAGAGACTGACTGCCGTCTCTGCCCATTTTGTGATTGGATCGCTTTTACTGTTAACTTGTAAGGTTTTATCTATTCTAGATACTAGTTCTCTTTGGAACATATGGTTTGCGAATTTTTTCTCCCAGCCTGTAATCTTTTCAGCCTCGTCACGTGGTCCTGCACAGAGCACGAGTTTGAGTTTTTGATTCCGCTGAGGTCCAATTTATCCATCTTCCTTTTATGGATCGTGCTTTTGGTGTCAAGAATAAGGACTCTGGCCCTAGACCCTGAAGAGCTTCCCTTTTTTCCCAAAAGTTGTGGTTTTACACTTTACACTTAAGTGCAGGACCTACTTAGAGTTCATTTCAAGGTGTAAAGTGTAGGTCAGGTTTCGTTTTCTGAGTGTGCCTGTGGATGTCCAACGGCTCCAGCACAACTTGTTGTTAGAGCTGCCTTCCTCCCCTTAAGAGCTCTTGCACGTTTGTTGAAAGTCGGTTGGGCTCCTTTGTGTGGGTCCATGGCCACATTCTCTGTTTTGTTCATCAGTCTGTGTCTATCATCCCCTGATACCACACTGTCCTGGTTATAGTAGCTACCTAAGGCTTACCACAGCCTACAGTTTGCAGAGCAAGACACACTCCCCATGTCGCCGAGACAAGGAAAGGAGCCTCAATCCCACCATGACAACATGTGACCCGGGGCAGGACTCTTTCTACCAGAGCCAGCCAGCTGGTCGGTGTCTAGGGTGGGGAAGGAGTCTAGGATCTAGCAGGAAAGGGACGACCTCCCCACCAGCCACTCGTCACTGAATGGGGTCCCTGGTCAGTCCCTCCCGTGGATGTTTCTTTCCACTGCTTTGATAGAGACTCCCTTGTCTCCTGTTGCCAGCCTCAGGGCCTGGACCACCTCCCTCTGTTGGGTCGGGTAGTGGAAGATCCGCACCACTGAATTGCTGTTCGTCCCTCAGATCCCACGGTAGCCTACCCTCCTCCTTCTTCTCACTGCCTCTTGCTTTATTTCCAGGGCAAAGAGGAATATGGAGAAGCAGGTCTACTCTACTATGTCCAGGCTGGAGGCCTCGCTGTATTATTTTTATGTAGCAGATCTTTGGTTCAAACTCACGTCTTTCACCCTAATTCTCCTTCTGCATCTTTTGTGCTATAATGACTCTCAAAGACAAGTTTTCAAGCAAATGAACAGCATGACAATTCAGATCGTTAAGGGACTCCAACACCATCAGCCCCGGGTGTTGTTTCAGGGCTTCCAGATGCGATACGTGATACGCAAATGAGCTTCAATCCTCACAACATACCAATTGTCCATGTAGACCAGCCCACATTGTTGCAAAATTCAAAAAACATCAAAAATATGTCTTCTTTCAAGAAATGATGGAAGCCTAGAAAAGCTATGACTTGAAACCCTTGACACATATTCATTATGTAAATCTATTGTCACACCAAGTGTAGAAATAAAATTTAAAAAAAAGAACTCAAGTAAATCCCACATAGACCAGATTCGTAACCATGACTCCAGTGCTCCAGGCTCCCCCAGAGAGCACTATAATTAGTGTTCTAATCCTGCTACACCCCCACAACCAAATGCTCAGTTTTCATGGTGTGGTTAGAGAGGCAGCACTTTGTAGATGGGACACCAGGAGTATGGAGCTGGTGGCAGCACATCATGAAACCCCTAGTGGTGTGTGAACAGCTATTGAACACCTCAACCCCCAGGTCCCTCCTTCCAGACACATTCCCCAGAAAGTCTGGCACCTCGCTTTCCTCAAAACCTCCTGGAACAGAGTTTCTAAATGGTCAGAGACTTGGGGGTTAGTAGGACCTGAAGCTATGGACAAAATGATAAACTGAAGACGTTAATGGTGAGGAACAGCAGCACACAGCTCATTCACCTGGTCCTTCCCTCACTAATTCAGCAATCCTTGAGTAGCGTCTTTGAGCCACACAGAATGTCAGAGGCTTTCATGGAGCCTTAGGATACACAGAAAGACCCAAACTGAAGAAGTATTAAATATAATTAAACAATAAAAAACACTAGAGGTACAACCTCCCAGTGCAAAGGAAACCTATGTGAGGGTCCCATATTGGCCTGGGGAGTTAGAGAAACCCACACTAGGAAGGGGAATCTGGACAAGACAGAGTCTGAGAGTGATAGGCTGCCCTAAAGCACCTGTGACTTCCCTGCTCTCAGCCATGGCGCCATCTGAGACAGCCACCCAGAGCCAACCTTCTCAAAGTTCCTCCAGGACTATCCAGAGCAGCCTTCCCAAACCCAGTCCTCCCATAACCATCCAGACTCACTTTCCTAAAAGTTATATTACAAAAGTATAATCCCATAAATTAAAGAGGCTCATTGAACCCCAATCACGAGAATCATGACAAAAACTACATGTCGTACCATTTTGCCCAAAACCACGAACAAAGAGAAAATCTTAAAAGCAGCAGAGAAATAAAACAACTACATAGAGAAGGATGAAGGTAAGGGCGAGTGCTAACTTCTCATGAAGTCTTCTCATTGAAGACAATGAAGAAACTTCTTTACCATTTGAAGAAAAATAACTGTAAACCTAGAATTCTTTACCCAAAAAGAATATCTTTCAAAAAATGAAAGTAAAATAAAATATTTTCCATCCATATTATAGCCAGAACTTACCTCCAGCAAACAGAAGAAAAATTACACCAGATGGAAATCTGGACCAACGTAAAGGAATGCAGAGCATCAGAAATGATAACTAGATGGGAAATTATGAAGACTTAAAAATGAATTAACCTTTATAAAACATAGCTGAATGTTTAGAGCAATAATGACAAAACTATATTGTGGAATGTATAACATGTAAAAGTAAAATACGTTACAATAATAGCACAAAGAACAGAAAGGAAGAAGTAGGAGCATATTGTAAGTTGCATTTACTATATGGGAAGGGGTACGATCTTGCTCAAAGGCAGATCAGTTAAAGATGTATATCATAAACTCCAAAAAACTGAATAAACCACTAAAGTATCACAACAAAAAAATAGCCAATAATGTAGCAACATAAATGATATGGAATTATAAAAAAGAAATAGTCAATGAATCCAAGAGAAAGTAGAGAAAGAAGAAAAAGAGAACAAACAAACGGGACAGTAGAAAACAAGTAGCAAGTGGATAGAATTAGACTCCACCATGTCCATAATCACACTCAGTGTAAATGGTCCAAAACCCACTTAAAGGTTAGAGATTGTCAGATCCAATGAAAAACCACAGCCGAAGCACATACTACCCAAAGAAAAATGACTTTATTTTTTGTACAGTTTTATTTATTTATTTGAGAGAGAGAGAGAGAGAGAACAAGCAGGGGGAGCAGCAGAGGGAGAAGGAGAAGCTGAGCAGGGAGCCTGACTCGGGTCTCTATCCCAGGACTCCAAGCCCATGGCCCAAGTCGAAGGCAGACACCCATCCAACTGAGCCACCCAGGCGCCCCGAGAAAGTGACTTTAAATGCAAAGACACAAATAAGTTAAACGTAAAGGATGCAAAAAGATATTCCATACTAATCAAAAGCAAGTAGTCGCACGTTAATGTCTGACAAGGTTGATTTCAGACCCAGACTGTTGCAGGGGAGAAGCAGAACTATGTCGTGAAGAAATAGATGTCCGATCATCAAGAGGACATGACAAAAGTCCTAAGTGCTTACATACCTAACAGAGCTTCAGGATACATGAAGCAAACATGATAAAGACAAGGAGGTAGAAACAGTAGAGTCACGGATTTCAATATCCCTCTCAGTAAATTGATGGCGGATGTAGACAGCCCTTCAGTTACAACACCGAGGACCTGACCTGTGGGACATTCCAGAAGAACATGATACTCCGCAGCAGCAGAACATACATTTTTTCCAAGTGCAAATGGAATATTTGTCAAGATAATCCACAGTCCAGGCCATGAAACAAATCTTAACAAATCGTGAAGGATTTCAGTCATAAAGATATGTTCTCCGATCACAAAATGAAACTAGGTTGTAAATCAATACTAGAAACATGTCTAGAAAATCTTTGAATGTTTAGTAACTAAATAAAATGTTTCCAAATAAGACATTGACCAAAGAAGGAACTTTAAGAAGAAATTAGAAAGGGTTTTGAACTGAATGACAATGAAATGCACTGTATCAACACGTGCAGGCTGCCGCTGGAGCAGCGTCTGGAGGGAAACACATACCACTTAGCACCTACCCTAGAAAAGTTTGTTTAAAACCAACAATTCCAACTTCCATCTTAGGAAACTGGGGGGGGGAAAGCAAATAAAAATCAACATAGTACGAGAAGGAAAAAAAAAATCATACAGATGAGAATGGAAATCCATGAAAAAAAAAAAAGCAAAACAACAGCAAAAATCAATGAAGCAGAAAGCTGTTTCCTTCAGAAAATTGATGTAATGAATAAGTCTTTGGCTAGATTGACCAAGAAAAGCAAGAGAACAAAAAAAGTCACGGACAGCAGGAGTGAGAAGTGGCAGCCCTTCAGGTGATATAGATATTAAGAGCATAATAAGGCACTATTGTGGACAGACACATGCCAATAATTCTGACAACTAAGACAAAGTGGGCAAGGTCCTTGGATGACAAACTACCGAAGCTCACTCAAGAAAAGAAGACAAACAGCCTTATGTCTGTTAACAAAATTGAATTTGTAGTAAAAACCAAGGTACAGATAAAATTCCAGGCCCAGGGAGCTCCACTGGGGGAATCCACCAAATATTTAAGAAATAAACTGGGGCCCCTGGGTACCCTCAGGTCATGATCTCAGGGTCCTGGATTTGACCCTCACGTTGGGCTCCCTGCTCAGCGGGGAGTCTGCTTCTCCTCCTGCCCCTGCACCTCCCCCCACTCATGCACGTACTCGCTCTTGCTCTCTCTCTCACTCAAATAAATAAATAAAATCAAGAAAAAAAAGAAAAAGAAATCAAACCAATTTTAGACAAACTGTGCAGAGAAGTGGACGAGGGCCCGTCCACAGGTAGCCGGAAGTCTCTGCTACCAAAACCAGACAAAGACATTCCCCAAAAATAAAATAAAATAAAATAAAATAAAATAAAATAAAATAAAATAAAATAAAATATAATATCTTTCACAAGCATGGGTGTGAACATTCTCAACATAATGTTAATAAATTGAAGCTAACAATATTTAAAAAGATAAATCACAACCAACTGGGGTTCAATGCAAGGTTGGTTTAAAATTAAACTATTGGGGACGCCTGGGTAGCTCAGTGGTTGAGCGTCTGCCTTCAGCTCAGGTCATGATCCCAGGGTTCCAGGATCGAGTCCTGCATCATGGTCCCTGCAGGAAGCCTGCTTCTCCCTCTGCCTCTGTCTCTGCCTCTCTCCATGTGTGTCTTTCATGAATAAATGAATAAAATCTTTTTTAAATAATCAAATTAAATTAAAATATCAACTAGTATGATCCACCATATTAATAGGCAGAAAGGAAAATGCACATGTCACCTCAATGCAGAAAAAGCAGCATCCATTCCCAGCAAATTAAAAACAGAAGGGAACTTTTTCAAACTGATTAAAGTCGTGTACAAAAACGCCATAGCTAACATCGCATTGACAGAAGAGCAGCAGACACTTTCCCTCTGAGATCAGTGACAGGACAAGGCCTCCACTTTTCACTGTTCTGTGTGACATTCATATGCGGTTCCAGCCACTTCAGTAAGACAGGAAAAAGAAATAAAAGGGAGCAGAGAAAGAAAAGTCTTTTCAGCAAATCTGTGCTGAAACAGCTAGATATGATAAATACCAAAAAAGGAACGAGAAGAAAAAAAAGAAAGAAAGAAAGAAGAAAGAAAGAAAGAAAGAAAGAAAGAAAGAAAGAAAGAAAAGAAATTGATAGATTGCATCATATACAAAAATAAAGTTAACCATGGTCCTAAACGTACAGACTGAAACATCACACTTCCACAAGAAATATAAGAAAAAGTCTTTTTATTTTATGTTGGACTAAGACTTCTCAGATACAACATAAGTATGATCCATAAACACAAAAAATGATAAATTAATCTTCATGAAAATGTACAACTTCTGCTCTTATAAAGAATGAAAAGACAAGACACAGATGGAAAGACAATATTTTCAAAATACGTCTCAGCAAACCACCAAAACTGAGGAAGCAAACCAAGAAAGAAAGAAAAAGACAGGAGTTCCACCAGTCAGAGAGCAAACAGGAGAGGGGTGAAGAATTTCCCAAGCCCTTGAAAGGGGCTTGTCTGTCCGCCGAGCAGGAGAGATGCCTGCGAGACCGACAGTGTTCGCCACAACAGCTGCTGTGTGTTGAGGTATTAAGAGGAGATTTTTTCCCCTCGAGGATGAATTTCTGATGGTGAGATGGTTAATCTGATGTGTCAGGTCGCCTGGAGGGTGGTCTCAGAGAGCCGGTCAAACACTTTTCTGGCTGTTCCTCTGAGGGTGGCTTTGGATGAGATTAACATTTAAATGAGGCAATTTGAGCAAAGCAAGTCACCCTCCATAATGGGGGTGGGCCCCGTCCAATCAGGTGAAGGCCTGCCTAGAGCAAAGGCTGCCTCCCCTGCGCAAGGGAGAAGTCTGCTCTTCCTGGGCCTCCAGCTGCCGGCCTCCCCCCGGCAGATTTTGGAGTCACCAAGCCTCCACCGTCGTGTGAGCCAACTCCTTCAAGTAGATCTACTTACACACTTACCTCCAGTTGGTTCTGTTTCTCCCTGACTCACACGGCTGGCTTTCCAGACCGCGAGGGGTCTGTTGGCCACCGACACCCGGACTGTTAAGCCAGAGTCAGGCGCGGACCATGTTGATTAGGCCTCATCCCGCTTCACGAACCATAATTTCCAGAAATGAAAACTTGTGCGAGCCTGGAAATGGCAAGAGAGCCTCCCAGGTTCCCGAGCTGCACCTGGTGCTTACGGGCTGGGAAACACCCTCGCTGGCCATCGGTCTGATTCTGCGGCAGAGCCGTGTCTGCACCGCGGGTGGGAGGAGGCGTGAGTTTGTGCGTGGGGAGGCATGCGAGGGGGCGCCAATCTGTCCCTTCCACGCAGGAACGCGGACAGCACCCGAGCCTGGAAACCAAGAAGTTGCAGCAGATACTCATTCTGCAGATACAAGGTCGCCGAGAACAGACGAGCGTCTCAAAGGGTCCAGAGTGGCTGCATCTGGGCACTAAGAGTTTGGGGTGGGCAGGGACCGAGCAGTGATCACGGCTTCCCTTCAAAGTCCAGAGCTTTTGTCCTACAAATTATAAAGTTACAGTTTATAACCTCATGGTGTCAGTTTATTAAAAAAAAAAAAAAAAATCAGTTGACCGGACATCTGAAACCGCCACATGGAAGACACTGTGCTGGGCTCAGCGGTAGACAGGCAGAGGTAAGAAGAGAATTAATGTCCTCAAAAAGCTTCAGAAGACTTAGGCATTTTCAACCAGAACAGTCAAATATCTGAACCATGTAATAAACAGTATCAAACAACTGAAAGCAATAAAAGTGATACAAAAAACAAAATGTGTAACTGGATTGTCTCTGGTCTTCCCAAGACACCACAAACTTAACAAATGCATTTAGGTTTTACTAAAAAGCAAAGCAAAATCACCTAAGTCCAGAAAACACTTTTCCTTTCATTTCTTTTCTTTTCTTTCTTTTCTGTTGTCTTCATCAATTTACATGAACCAAATCCATTGTGAAATGAGAGTAGCAAGTATCTCAGAGGAAATAGTTGCTTAACTGTTAGAGGTTAATGTGTGTGAAATTAATCTGGACCCGAATTTTGATGTGATATTTGTATGGAAAGGAGAGTTATTTTTTAAGGTATTGGAGCCTAGAGCTATACTGGGTAAAGTATCTTATGAATAAAATAAAAGCATATATATATCTGGTGAAAAAAAATACAACAAAACCAAAAGTGCATTGTTTGTTAGAATTCTAGGCTCATGAGGAGAAAAGATAACAATGCTTCAGACTGGAACATTATCCTCCATTTTGCATCCATCCACAGGACTACCTGAACACAGCTACAACCTCGTGTGACACATGTCTGCTAGAGAGGAAAATGTAGCTTGGTATCTCGATCACACAGATATTAAAACAAGTGCATTTTCCTCTCTTTAAACT
The DNA here is from genome assembly GCA_032313775.1 of Urocyon cinereoargenteus. Lineage (NCBI taxonomy): Eukaryota > Metazoa > Chordata > Mammalia > Carnivora > Canidae > Urocyon > Urocyon cinereoargenteus. Next base: position 58,824,685 of record JAVLSZ010000028.1, read on the forward strand.
GATGATGACGTACGGCTAATCCACAAGCCTATTTCACTGGGTGACAAAAACTAAAACCCTATCAGTCATGCATGAACATCTATTTATTTTGTTTAAAGACAGTCAAGAAAAAGAAAAATAATAAAGCCAGTCAAGTGTTAAAGATATGAAACACAATAATACATCTAGATTTCTTCGGTCTGGAAAAATATATCACTATTTGGATGACAGTTGTAGCATACTCGGTACTGCACAAAGGCTTTCTCTAGAATGGATAAAATTAACAAATAACCATAAGGAAATTAAGATTATTTTCAAAAAGAAAATAACACACAGCAGTAAACAGAAAGAGGAGAACTCACTTAGATAGAGGATGTGCTGGTACTTAAGACCAAAATGACAAGTTGTTTCAGAAAAACACAAGCTTTCCTGGAATTAAGACCAGGGAGGAACCGGCCCCTGGATCTCACAGGAAGATCCGATCTATTTTCCGGAGCGGCAACCTGAGCACTATCCTAATAAATCAGATATGCACTTTATAAGGTCACTTCTTTGAACATCCTTAAGTGCACGTCATTACCACAAACACTGGGAAGTCCATTCCGCCTTGAAAACAAAAGCAAGGCAGGGGGGGCAAGGGGCTCTCCTGCCAGGTGCTAAGGCAAGGGGGAGTGGAAGCACACGAGGAAGGGAAGGCAAGGAGCGTGCGCTCAGGCCGCAGGGCAACCGCTGCACAGAGGCCCAGGGGCCGCAGCCGCCCTGCAGCGCCTGAGCACTGGGCCGCGGGAGGAGCAGGGCCGCCACTGCTCCAGGGAGGCTGCGGAGCCAGAGGCGGGCGGGAGCCGGAGAGAAGGATTTCCATCCCCTTGCGGATGAGCCCCGAGAATGAACTCTAACGAGGTCCAAATCCCTTGCCAAGAAAGTAGGTGGAAACTTCAGCCAACACACGAGGATCTGAGAACCCGACCTTCTGGACCACTGACACCTCTGTTCACTTCCACCAGGAACGTTATCAAGTCGCAGTTAGAAAACACCCATTTCAGTAAGAAAACACTTGTCAGGAAGCAACCAAAGAACATCGAAGTTACCCACTTAATTGAGAAATATTTCCTAGACGCTGACAAGATAGCTTTCGTGGAAGATAAATACTTATCTCTGTAGGCTCCTTAATAAGTTGTGAGTTTAAATCAGTAACATATAAAAGGAAATTTTCTAGAAATAATAAATAACCTTGGTTTTAGATGAATTGATGTGACTTCTATCTTTCCACAGAGAAGTGATCACTTCGCAGGGCTATATGTCTGTTCGATCCTACTTGTTCACAATTAAACTGTGGCAGATGATGACAAGATGTTAATTCTATTCTACCCTGGACACTGTCTGCAGATGGAGACAGATGGAAAAGACAGAAGAAACAGAGTCCTGAGCTCATGCAACACTGAGGCAATAACACAGGACAACCTCTCACTCCTTAACATAAGCAAGCCGAGGTGTAAAGAAGATATGTTTTCCTCCATTTTGGCTCAAGAGTTATTTCTGGTATAAATATATTTTTTTACAACAGAAAAGAGCCTATAAACATTTTTTCTTAAAATGGGCCATCATTTAAAAAAAAGATTGAAAGGGAAAAAATACCGCTAACCATTGGGGTAAGAGAAGAAATGAGAGGGGAAGACCAAGAAGCAGTGGGCGAGTCATGGTGACAGGGAGCCTGAGGTCAGCAGGAATAAAGTGACCAACAAGTTTTACCAAGAACACTCCACAGACATCACACGATGGTCACTCAACACAGAGGAAAATATCTGAATGCATCCATGAGAATAAGGTACGCATTTCAGTGGTAGAACAGAAAACGGTATTTACCCTACAGACATCATAAGGAATAAACACTGAGGAAGATGACGAACCTTTTTTTTTAGATAAGTAGACTCCATGTCCAGCACCCAGCATGGAGCCCAATGTGGGGCTTGAACTCAAGACCCTGAGATCGAGAGCAGAAAGCAAGAGTCTGAGGCTTAATCCAGTGAGCCCCCCAGACACCCTGATGATGATCTTTTAACACAGAAAATGGAAGTAATCATGACAACTTAGCCAAAGGAACATCGTTCATTCAAACAGACAATCAAGTGACAATTCCAGGAGTTAAGCTCATACTCTTCTGATAAGAAAATTTTGAATCTCTTTAGATAAATGTAATTCAGAATACTTATAAACTGTATTATCCTCTCCTTTAAAGGTAACCTAAGGTTTTGGGGTGCCTGAGTGGCTCAGTCAGTGAAGTGCCTCCCCTCAGCTCAGGTCATGATCCCAGGGTCCTGGGATCCAGCCCCACTTTGAGCTCCCTGCTCAGCGGGGAGCCTGCTTCGCCCTCTCCCTCTCCCTCTCCCTCTGCCCCTCTTCCCTGGTATACTCTCTCTCTCTCTGGTAACAAAATCTTTCAATAAATAAATGTCAGTGAAGTATCTATTTTTTTCTTTTTTTTCATTTTATTTATTTTTTTATAATAAATTCATTTTTTATTGGTGTTCAATTTGCCAACATACAGAATAACACCCAGTGCTCATCCCGTCAAGTGCCCCCCTCAGTGCCCATCACCCAGTCACCCCCACCCCCCGCCCTCCTCCCCTTCCATCACCCCTAGTTCGTTTCCCAGAGTTAGGAGTCTTTATGTTCTGTCTCCCTTTCTGATATTTCCCACACATTTCTTCTCCCTTCCCTTATATTCCCTTTCGCTATTATTTATATTCCCCAAATGAATGAGAACAAACACTGTTTGTCCTTCTCCGATTGACTTACTTCACTCAGCATAATACCCTCCAGTTCCATCCACGTTGAAGCAAATGGTGGGTATTTGTCGTTTCTAATGGCTGAGTAATATTCCATTGTAGACATAGACCACATCTTCTTTATCCATTCATCTTTCGATGGACACCGAGGCTCCTTCCACAGTGTGGCTATTGTGGACATTGCTGCTAGAAACATCGGGGTGCGGGTGTCCCGGCATTTCATTGCATCCGTATCTTTGGGGTAAATCCCCAACAGTCAGTGAAGTTTCTAATCAACCCAAATTACTGTTAGCAAAGTTGCAAAGACAACTGCATGTGCACATTGGTGTGCTTTTTTTCTAGGAATGTTTAGGTTTGGGATACTTTCATGTTTTCAGAAAGTTATGTTTCCATCTAAACCAAAAAACAGGGAACAATGATGCTTTCATGAAATTTTAACATTGCAATACAAGCATTTCTGAAAAAGGAGAGACAGGAAAGGAGACAAGCAAGACCCCGAAACCCTATAGGGTATCACGTCTTATCGTCTGGGCCTAACGGTTTACAGTAAAGCAGAACCAAGTAGCAGAGCTGCCAGTACTTCTATTGCACAGTGGGTCTAGGTAACACCTGGTATGGATAAAAATGGGGGGAGGGCAAGATTTTACTTATCAATAAGATCAAAGATACTATGACAAGGAAGATGATGAATCACAAATCCCAAGTGTCTGGTAAAAAGGAGTTAGAGCCAGCATCCATGAAAAGAGCTCGGGGATCTGAAACAGGCCTAGGGAAAGCCCATTCACCTGAACAAAAGCCCTGACCAATCCTGGGCTCACCCTGGGGCCTAAAGACTCCCTATGTCAACCACCACACACTCCCTGAGTTTTACAACCTGAGTCGATGCCTCCCAAATTGCTTCACTAAGGAAATACTAAGGTTTTTATCGAGGTATTCATTAATTAACAACTTGAAAGAAACAGGTACATTTCCCATGTTATGAAATTATTTAGGTCTTAGACTCTCTGACACGTGGATCCAATTTAAATTCTTCTAGTGGAAAAAGGGGTTGGGGCGTAAAAGCCCCCCTGAGACGCTGTCAGGGCAGAGAACTTTGCTGGCCCCTGGACTCCACAAAGTCAGATTCCCAGTGAGCCTTTTCCCCTCCTGCTATTTACAGTCACTCAGAGCCCAGCTGACCTCCACACAAGGAACTAGGAATGCCATCTCCTTCTATTAGAATATGCACCTGACTCCCACGTGAGAAAAACTTAGCAGGGCTGTTTCAGCGGTGGTCATTGTGCAGAGGCTCATTTTCTCGATTCCTATGAGCAAACTCAGTCATAAAGATACTTTGGCTTACGATATTACAAACAGAATTACTCCTTGAAAATAAGAAAGACTTTAGAATGAACTTGCAAATTAATTGGAGTCTATTATTTTGGAATGTGAATTGAATGTGGTTATGTTTAGTTCTTTATATTTAAGTGTACAAGACTTCAGAAATACAGGAGTGTACTTAGTACCTTTAAGGAAGTTCATATAAATTTAGGGACAAAAAAAAAAACCCCATGTTCTTATGCGAGCCGTCATTTCAGGTGTTCTTGAAGTCAAACATATATATTTGAAATGATCTAACTTTCTGTCTAATGACAGTCATGCAGACAAAATTTACTGGTTCATCAAACTATAGTGCAAGTATATGAATTTATTTGTAATAAATTATCATTTTTGCATATATCAGTCAAAGCACAAGGCCTAAAAACTTGCAGCCAAAATGAATTCTTAATTTAATTGCCACAAAACATGAGAGACACTTAAGTCTGGGAAATGAACAAGGGGTAGTGGAAGGGGAGGTGGGTGGGGGGTTGGGGTGACTGGGTGATGGGCACCGAGGGGCCACTTGGCGGGATGAGCACTGGGTGTTATGCTATATGTTGGCAAATTGAACTCCAATAAAAAAATTTAATTGTCACAGCCTATTTGGCTAAGTTCTATTACTATTTGCTATAATATGCAATGCATAAGAGGGGAGAATCAAATCGAAAACCTAAAAAAGTAAGCCGATTATTTTGTCCTGGAAAAATTAAAATACAACAAGTTGACAAAATTAGAGCCAAGGCATTCATGTTTTAAATGGGTAAAAAAAAAAAAAAAAAAGTTTACCTTAATTTAATAAACAGTTGTGCCCAAAGGGAAGGTTCAACCTGCTGATAAAGAGTTCCTTTGTTTCCAGAAACCATGAAAAGGCCTCAATTCCCTCTCCAAGGTAGGAAGGAGGGTGGAATGGGAGCCCTTTGGCATTGGCTTTGCTACTTGACTGTGACTCTCCCCAGCTAAGCAGGTCTACTGGGAGAGGACACTGCTGTGGGGCTCGGGGCCTTCTGACTTGGTATTTTTGTGCAGAGAGAGGGAGCGCCCCAGAAACAGGTGTCCTAAACCAGAAGGCTTCTGAAACACAGGGGCCTTTGAAATAACAATTCAATGGAAGATGCTCAGTTGAGAGGAACTCAACAGCCTGGACTACATGGGGGTCAGGACCCAGAAGACGGTGTATTTTCCCTCTTGAGGTTCCTTTCCTGATTAAGAAGCAAAACTGGATTAATGCCAGAGAAAAAGCTTAGCACCTCTCAAAGGGTAGAAAGACATGCTATGTTTCTCTTGCCTCAGAGTGGCCTCCCTCTATGTGTCAGGGGAGGAAATGAGCGGACACCAGCAAGTGTCCCTGGAGGATACAGAAAAGGTCATGGGAACCAAACAGTACATGTGGGCTCTTCCCCCTCCTGTCATAATACACAAGAGGTATCTACTGTATTTAAGTCCTTGGAGGATAAAAGTATGTATCAGGTAATGAATTTTTCATTATACGAAATGATGTGAAAACTTATTTAAACATTTTAAATTCCTAAATAAAAAGCAAAATGATACATTTGAGTTCAAAGCATATACTAGTTACACAGGAGGGGGAGGATTTTCTTTTCAGTAATCATCTGATCTGTTTTCATTCAAAATTTATTTGGGGAACAAAATATACGAAGTACCTATATGTAAAGATTCTCAAGGGGAGATAATTAGTACAAGAAAGGACGATGGGATTAGAGTCAGAAAAATAACAATTCTAATATGCATTACTTAAAAACACTGAGTAATAAAAAAAAACACTGAGTAAGTTACTACACATTCCTCAATCTCAGTCCTTAGATCTAAAAACCTGGAATAATGCTGCACTGCTAATAGCAACTCAGAGTGATTACTGAGATCATGCATGTGAAAGCAACAAAAACATAGCATCACAAATGTTTTGCTTCCACTTCCTTATAGACTCATGAAACAAAACTTTGACAAGTTCCAAATTAGAATTTAAGTGATAAAGAATTTGTTGAATTTGAAGAATGATGCGTTCAGGATATGTTAAATACATAGAGTTTGGCTCAAATTAAATATAATGCTGCAAAGAGAAGTACCAGACATCAAAATACAGGGAGTAGGCATACATAACGCTCAGTACTTTGACAAATAGTCACGTCCAAACTAACGTGCTAAAGAAAATACTAGGCCTGCAATAGGAGAGTCAAGCTAAACTGCTTGTAAACACAGAAAATATTGGTAAGAGCATTTTACATTTTTTAAAAAGGCAATGAAACATTTGTAAATAAGGAAGAGGTCCTTGTAGGTCCTAAGCTGCAGACTTGTACAACAAACTGCTTCGTTACTGACAATTTAAAAAAGTACTAAAAACCTAAGGTTTCCAGGAGTGTCTACAGAGTTTCAGATACCATCCCAGAGGATCCGGGGGTAAATATCCTCTGTCTCTGAAAGAAAGAGAGAGGAATTTTCACGAGCTCTGAGTTGTACATTTTGCAGATTCAAAAAGTTTAGAAGTAGCCATCCTCACCTGAGAGCTGACAGTGCTCTATCTCTGCTCAGCTAATGGAATTAAGTCCGTGTGGTGAAGATACGGTAGCAGGAGAGAGAAAAAAAAAAAAAAAAAAAAAAGCCTGGCAGTTGAGGACATAATCACTGTGGTGTTATTTCTCATGACACGGCAACCATAGTATTATTTGGGGGAAGACACAAGATGTATTTCTTTTTTAGTATCAGCAATGTTTAATTCTACACTGAGAATCTGAAAACACTGTTTAAAAACTCAAAATAAGAATACAGGAAGAAATAGACAAAGTTTACTTTCACATCATTATTTTAACTCAAACACAGGTGCAGACGTCAATCCCCTCCGAATAAACTTTTCTACTGTTTCAACTTTTTTTTTAAATTTTTAATTAATTAATTTATTTCTGATAGTCACACACAGAGAGAGAGAGAGAGAGAGAGGCAGAGACCCAGGCAGAGGGAGAAGCAGGCTCCATGCACCGGGAGCCCGACGTGGGATTCGATCCCGGGTCTCCAGGATCGGCAGGCGCCAAACCGCTGGGCCACCCAGGGATCCCCTACTGTTTCAACTTTATTTCACAATTTCACAAATGCAAAGTCCTTCAAATTGTTGCAAATATTTTTCGATCAGGATTTTCAGAATTAAAAGGACATTAGATGTTTGTGGAAGAGTGGTATGCAATGTCCTATGCAAGGACGGAGCACCACAAACTCAAAACATGATGAACCGGGCAGCCCGGGTGGCGCAGTGGTTTAGCGCCACCTGCAGCCCAGGGCCTGATCCGGGAGACCCGGGATGGAGTCCCGCGTGGGGGTCCCTGCGGGGAGCCTGCTTCTCCCTCTGCCTGGGTCTCCGCCTCTCTCTCTCTCTGTGTCTATCATGAATAAATAAATAAAATAAAAAACCATGATGAACTGATTTGATAAGCATTCTAGAAGTCACATCATTAGATGAGGCCTAAAATGCAAATATAATTGTATTTGTTACATTTTTAAAAGTGAGCGAAAGTTCTGTGTGACTATCATAAATAAATAAAATTTTTAAAAAAGCTATTTAAACAATGAGCGAAAACTACCTTTCTTTTGAGGTGCCAACTCCAAGATTGCCGAGTACAGGTGTCTGTAAGTGCTGATCCATTACAAATGCAACCTTAAGGAAAGAAAGAAGCAGTCATAGAACTAAAACATGACTCTCTGCTAAAAACCTGTGCAGGAAGTATTTAAAAACAGGCATTTATACGTGGCTATGACACGAAGATGCACCTTACAGGGTGCTCCTGGTGAACAAGAAGCTGGTCTATGGATCCAAGGCCCTGTCCTCCCCAAGCAAGAATGCAGGAGTGGCAGCAGCCGCCTCGGCCGCTCAAGGCGGGACTTCCCTACAGTCCTCTAGATTCCTGCAATTCAAAAACCCTCCAGCCCAGCGGACGAGCGAGGGTCCAAGCCCAAAGTGGCCACGCAGCAGCGCGCGCTCCGGGCTGCCCCGGCCTGGACCGAAGGAGGCGCGGGGGGCGGAGGCGCCTCAGTGCGTCTGGGGGTGACCGGAGCGGGCGGGCGTCGGGGAAGCCGCGGCCGGGACCGGGACCCACAGGGCGGCTCCACGCTGGGGCAGGGCTCTGACCCGCACTGGCCTGCGGGGAGCAGCGCCCCACTGCGCGATGGGGGCTGGGGGCGGCCCGCGGGGGCGGGACCTGAGGCCGGGCGGGGTCGCGGGGGGGGCAGGGCCGGGATGCTGGGGGGTCGGGAGGGACCCCGAGCGGGGAGGGCGGGACCTGAGGCCGGGGGGTAGCGGGGGGGAGGGGGGGGAGGGGCCCGGGATGCTGGGGGGTCGGGAGGGACCCCGAGCGGGGAGGGCGGGACCTGAGGCCGGGGGGTAGCGGGGGGGGCAGGGCCGGGATGCTGGGGGGTCGGGAGGGACCCCGAGCGGGGAGGGCGGGACCTGAGGCCGGGGGGTAGCGGGGGGGGGGGGGGGCGGGGCCAGGGATGCTGGGGGGTCGGGAGGGACCCGGAGCGGGGAGGGCAGGACCTGAGGCCGGGAGGTCGCGGGGGGGGCGGGGCCAGGGATGCTGGGGGGTCGGGAGGGACCCCGAGCGGGGAGGGCGGGACCTGAGGCCGGGGGGTAGCGGGGGGGAGGGGGGGAGGGGCCCGGGATGCTGGGGGGTCGGGAGGGACCCCGAGCGGGGAGGGCGGGACCTGAGGCCGGGGGGTAGCGGGGGAGGGGGGGCGGGGCCAGGGATGCTGGGGGGTCGGGAGGGACCCGGAGCGGGGAGGGCGGGACCTGAGGCCGGGGGTGCCGCGGGGGGGGGAGGGCCAGGGATGCTGGGGGGTCGGGAGGGACCCGGAGCGGGGAGGGCGGGACCTGAGGCCGGGGGTCGCGGCGGGGGCGGGGCCAGGGATGCTGGGGGTCGGGAGGGACCCCGAGCGGGGAGGGCGGGCCCTGAGGCCGGGGGGTAGCGGGGGGGGGCGGGGCCAGGGATGCTGGGGGGTCGGGAGGGACCCCGAGCGGTGAGGGCGGGACCTGAGGCCGGGGGGTAGCGGGGGGGCAGGGGCCCGGGATGCTGGGGGTCGGGAGGGACCCCGAGCGGGGAGGGCGGGACCTGAGGCCGGGGGTGCCGCGGGGGGGGCAGGGCCGGGATGCTGGGGAGTCGGGAGGGACCCCGAGCGGGGAGGGCGGGACCTGAGGCCGGGGGTGCCGCGGGGGGGGGGGGAGGGGCCCGGGATGCTGGGGGGTCGAGAGGGACCCCAAGCGGGGAGGGGCGGGCCCTGAGGCCGGGGGGTAGCGGGGGGGGGCGGGGCCAGGGATGCTGGGGGGTCGGGAGGGACCCCGAGCGGTGAGGGCGGGACCTGAGGCCGGGGGGTAGCGGGGGGGGGCAGGGGCCCGGGATGCTGGGGTTCGGGAGGGACCCCGAGCGGGGAGGGCGGGACCTGAGGCCGGGGGTGCCGCGGGGGGGGAGGGGGGGGCCCGGGATGCTGGGGGGTCGGGAGGGACCCCGAGCGGGGAGGGCGGGCCCTGAGGCCGGGGGTGCCGCGGGGGGGGAGGGCCCGCGATGCTGGGGGGTCGGGAGGGACCCCAAGCGGGGAGGGGCGGGCCCTGAGGCCGGGGGGTAGCGGGGGGGCAGGGGCCCGGGATGCTGGGGGTCGGGAGGGACCCCGAGCGGGGAGGGCGGGACTGAGGCCGGGGGGTAGCGGGGGGGGGGCAGGGGCCCGGGATGCTGGGGTTCGGGAGGGACCCCGAGCGGGGAGGGCGGGACCTGAGGCCGGGGGTGCCGCGGGGGGGGAGGGAGGGGCCCGGGATGCTGGGGGGTCGGGAGGGACCCCGAGCGGGGAGGGCGGGCCCTGAGGCCGGGGGTGCCGCGGGGGGGGGAGGGCCCGCGATGCTGGGGGGTCGGGAGGGACCCCGAGCGGGGAGGGCGGGACCTGAGGCCGGGGGTGCCGCGGGGGCTGAGGGGCCCGGGATGCTGGGGGGTCGGGAGGGACCCCGAGCGGGGAGGGCGGGCCCTGAGGCCGGGGGGTCGCGGGGGGGGGCGGGGCCAGGGATGCTGGGGGGTCGGGAGGGACCCCGAGCGGGGAGGGCGGGACTGAGGCCGGGGGTGCCGCGGGGGGGGGAGGGGCCCGGGATGCTGGGGGGTCGAGAGGGACCCCGAGCGGAGAGGGCGGGACCCGAGGCCCGGGGGTAGCGGGGGGGGGGGGGGGGCGGGGCCAGGGATGCTGGGGGGTCGGGAGGGACCCCGAGCGGGGAGGGCGGGACTGAGGCCGGGGGTGCCGCGGGGGGGGGGGGGCGGGGGAGGCCGCGGGTGGCCCCTGGGCTGCAGCGGGACTTGGCCAGGCCGGGCTCCCCGCTCGCCCCCCGCTGCTCCGCGCCCCGCTGTTAGGTCCCGAGGTACCCCCCTAAGGAACGTGCTAAGGCCCCTGTTATTACCCGAACCCTCATGGGCTTTATGATTGTGGCCACAAAATTAAAGTTCTTTCCATTTTCTAAATTTCTACAAGTTTAGCAGACAATGGCGAGAATTTTTATAAGACATACGAAGTGTAGATTTAAAAAGATGTGAGTATAACCTGGATTACTTATAGGATAAGTTATAATTTGCGTAATTTCATCTGAATAAGTTCTAAGGAATTAACTTACATAATTTTAAAGACACTTGCTTTAATATTTGTAATATTGAATATAATGGTTTTGAAATCTTTCTTGTGAAAGATTTAAGAATTAAGCATAAACTCTTATCACTTGAGTATTGTTATTTTCAAAGTGTATTGATCAGCGACTGAGCCACAAAATATATAGGTTAAAATAGCTGGCTTTATTGTCCCTAGGTAACCTACCTAAACATCATAGTTGATAGTGTTTTCTTATCAGCATGGTGTTAGACAAGATAATGATTTGAGGGTCCTTGTAGCTGGAAGAACAGGTAATCTGGTCTGTGTATTCTTACTGTCTATATAGTAAGGAAGAATTATATTTATTCTTAAGTTATCACTGGTATTAAAATATGTATTTTTTGGACAAACAAATCAAAATAGAATTTTATTTTTTAAATAATAAATTTATTTTTTATTGGTGTTCAATTTGCCAACATACAGAATACCACCCAGTGCTCCTCCCATCAAGTGCCCGCCTCAGTGCCGCCACCCATTCACCCCGACCCCCGCCCTCCTCCGCTTCCACCACCCCTACTTCGTTTCCCAGAGTTAGGAGTCTCTCATATTCTGTCTCCCTTTCTGATATTTCCTACCCACTTCTTCTCCCTTCCCCTCTATTCCCTTTCACTATTATTTATATTCCCCAAATGAAGGAGAAAATACACTGTTTGTCCTTCTCCGACTGATTTACTTCACTCAGCATCATACCCTCCAGTTCCATCCACGTCGAAGCAAATGGGTATTTGTCATTTCTAATGGCTCAGGAATATTCCATTGTATACGTAGACCACAGCTTCTTTATCCAACATCTTTCGATGGACACCGAGGCTCCTTCCACAGTGTGGCTATTGTGGCCATTGCTGCTAGAAACATCGGGGTGCAGGTGTCCTGGCGTTTCACTGCATCTGTACCTTTGGGGAAAATCCCCAGCAGTGCAATTGCTGGGTCGTAGGGCAGATCTCAAAATAGAATTTTAAGTCTTCCGGTGGAATTTATGTAACATATTCAAATAAAATAAAACCACAGGTTCTGGCGAGTGTTTTTCATCCCTCTAAACCTCAGTCCCCTAACTCTGTTCCTTCACTTCTGGCTTCTGGTTCTGGAACATACCAAGCTAGCATAATGGGTAGGGTGGAGAAAAGAGACAAAGATACTCTTTGTGAATCAGAGGTGGTTCATAAGAAGTTTGCCGTCTTTACAACTGGTTATGGGCAGTGACTATTGAAACGGTTTATAGTAATCTCAATCTTAGTTAAAGATTACAAGAGAAAAAGTCTCAACACTGAAATGGCTCTCAAAGCCTTCTCATCCCTTGCATATACAGAGACTAAGAGACTTGTGCACACAGAAATGTCATCTCATAAATTTTCTCAAGTGATATATTTGCTTCTCATTTTTATCGTAAACAACCATTCCCTCTCCTACTACTGATTAGTCATAAAATACTATACTTACACCATGTAGCTCAAATGCTATTATAACTTCTTATCGCCTCCAGGATAAATCCAAAATTAATAGCATAGATATCAAGTCCTTGCTGACAAGGACTGTGAGGAATACCAATAAATTTCGACCTTATTTCCTACATAGATTCTTAAAAAATGGAAAATTGAAAAGATGTTAGTGCCAGCAGGCTAAAGTAGTACTTTCATTAAAGATAAAGATTAAATTGTAAGACATAGGTTACTCAGTATGAGAACCAAATGGTTAACTGATTTAGAGAATCAAGCAGACCTACCAAATGTGACGTGGGATATTTGGGAAGAACATATCCCGTATCTATTCAAAATAAATACATAAAGAAATAAATATGTAAATTAAAAGTAAATCTTTTTTTAAGCCTTAGAACACACACAGATCATGTCTTGTGTTTCCTGTCACTCTAAGAAGTCCTTATTTTCACAGGGAATTGCCATGTTACACATATTTTCAAATTAATGATCAGTTATTATTTCAGTGAAGGTTTAAGTGTTCACTCCCTTCAAAGCATTATATACTCGGCTTCATGGGGAAACTTGGTATAGGTTTTGGTATTCTCCTAAAGCATTTTCCCAAAGTTCAGAAGCTAGTGGGCCAGATGAACACATAAACAAAAGCAAACAATAACACAAAACCTTTGGGATGACACTAAATAAGAGAAATACTGTTATAGGTGAATGATGTGCTATGATGGTAGGAGGGAAGAAAAGTTAATTTTCTATCCAGCAACTGATTCTAGTTAAAAGAAAATATTATAAATAAATCAGAATTAAGAAAATGCTTGTTTCTGTATTTATCTTGATAAACCTAACATGAAAGATAATGTACACTGTACAGTAACATTATGAAATTACTGAACTATCTCCAGAAATATTCTGATATTTGAACCTTTAGTACTCATTCCGGGAAGACTCTTCCCTCTCACATAATGCAGTACTCCTAGTCTTCATTAAATATGGCTAATGCAATAAGTATTAAGCTCTGAAAATTTCTTCAGAATTGCGTTTCTGTTAGGAAAAGATTTAAGGATCTTAGCAAAATTAGGTGGTTTTTTTGACATTTATAAGAGAATTGGATAGGATCACAAAAGTCTGTTTGGGTTAGTATAGAGAATCTAGTCAGTACTCTTTTACACAACTCTTTGCTGTGATGGATATGTTGTAAAATTCTCACTGTCCAATGCAGTGGCCATTAGCCCCATGTGAATCTTGAGTCCTTGAAGTGTGGCTGTTGCAACTGAGGAACTAAATTTTTATTTTATTTCAATGAATTGAAATTAAAATAACCACATGTGGCTAGTGGCTGCCATATTGTATAACCAGCTCTAGAATGAATATATGAAAATTGGTTGGGGCATTCTTGGTTAATTGATGGGGTAAGGAAACCAGAGCTGACAAACCAAGGTAACCGGTGGAGCCTCTGCTAGTCCCTGAAGCCCATGCAGTCCTCATTTTCCTCTTCAGTGCATACAACTAATGTGGCAGGTCTGCCACTTGATGCTAACGGAGCAAGTGATCCTGACCATAAAAGTATGATGAATGATGCATCTAAGAGGTGGCAAAGTGCAGCCACCTCCTCCTTCAGGAGAGCTACATCTAATGAATTTCATCATTTCCTTTCCAAGGTGTGCATGTCTAATAGGAGACGATGAATAATTGCCTGCTGCGTAGATCGTCAAACAAAGTGAATAAGCTATACAATCGGAAAGGAGTAGATAAATAGAAAAGATTGCAAATGTGGAATGTATAGTATTTGAGATTTTCATTGCATTTGTTTTGAACTTATAGATCAAGTTGGGAATAATTGGTATTTTACCAGTATTGAGTCTATGAATCCATAAAAATAGAATATTTCCTATTCTTTTACGTCCAATTGGTTTCATCCAAGTTTTGTAATTTTCCACATATAGGTTTCATACATATTGGTTTTTAGTTTTGTTACATTGTGGTCTGAACACATACTTGTATGTTTTTTATTATCTTAAATTTTTTATGCTGTGTTCTGTGTCTCTGAATATGGTATCTTGTGGAGTCCGCCAAGTGAGCTTGCAAAGGCTGTGTATTTTTCTCTCATTAGGAGTATTCGACACCTACTGTCAATATCAGTTAGATCAAGTTGATTCATAGGGTTCTATATTCTACCGATTTCAGGTTCAGCTCCTCTATATCCTTACTGATTTTCAGCCTGCTAGGTCAACCAGTTCTTGAAAGAGACGTGTTGATATTTCTAATCATACATACAGTTTAAACTAATCTCAGTATACTTTGAAATGATGCCATACCACTTCCCATAGAGTACAGGTATCTTTTAATAGAGTATTACCAATTCGTCCATCGTAAGCCTTAGGAAAATTGTTTCATTTATTTCACTTGGCTGTATGCTATATCAGCTAGTAACATCATTATTATTGCTTTAGATAAACAGCCATTGGTCAACTGATTTTATTTTTATTTTCCAAAAGATTTTTTGATTTATTTTAATAGAGAGCAGTGGGAGAGAGAATGTACTCAATGTGCTCATACCTGATTTAACATAGCCAGGGAAAGAAATAGCAAACTTGAACATAGGGTAGCAATAATTAGCCAAACAGAAAGGCAAGGATACAAAAGTATAGTATAAATCACATTCCTACCATCAATGCCTGACAGACCCAGTTGCTCTCCATCTGTGCACTGCTCGATATTGTCATCCATTCTGATTTGGTCCTAAAGATGATATGTAGTGATATCTCATTATAGCCTCTTTTGGAGGATAAAAATATTTTATTTAATAGTTTTCTCTACATTTATACCTTGTAAATAGTTAGGCATAGGAGATAGTACCTACCCTTCCCATCTTGATCTCCATCTGACAAATGTTTGGAGGCGAGCCTATGCTGAGGCATTGTAGGGCAGTAACAGGGAAACAGTTACTTTCAATCCCCGACACCATTCTAGAGTGGACTTTACAGAAACACACCATGGGCTGCCTGGGTGCCTCAGGTCATCATCTCACGGGGTGTGATATGAAGTCAGGGTCGGGCTCCACGCTCAGCACGGAGTCTGCTTGAGGAGTCCCTTCCACTGCCCCCCTCCCCACTGCCTGCTAATGTTCTCTCTCACACACACACAAATAAATCTTTTTTAAAAAAGAAATAAACTCTATGTTAACACAGCAGGAATTTTTCTCTAGGTTGACAGTATAGATGCTGACCTATGTATTTCCATGTGTCAGTTAATCATGCTCCCATTTCTAATCTATTTTTTATCTCAGAAGTTTCTAAGGATGTCCCATCTATTTCTCTTGGTCCTTACTCATGACAACAAATCTTTTCTTGTAGAAAAATATCAAATACTGATATGCATTTTTTTCCGGTACACTTTATTTCTTTATGTAAATCCAAGTTTTTGGCATGTTTTCTTGCTCCTTTAAAAGAACTTTCAAAATGTCTTATAGTACAGTCTGCAAACAATAAATTTTTCTTAATTTTTAAGAAAATGTTTATTTCATTAATTGAACAGTTTCATCTGATGTAGAATTCTACACTGGTAGTTTTTTTTTTTTTTTTCTTTTTAGTACTTTAATAGTTTGACTACTGTCTCTTCTCTTTGCATAGATTCTGATGAGCAGCTGGCTCTAATTATTGTCATTCCTTTGTAGGTAAGGTTCCTCCCCCCTGGCTGCCTTAAAGGTTTCTGTTTGTCTTTTGTTTTCTGCAATTTCAATATGAATTGCCTAGGTGTGTGCTTTTGATATTTATCCCACTTGTGTTTTCTGAGCTCCTGGGATCTGTGATTTGAGGAAATAAATCACTGTGTCTTCAAATATTTCATCTGATCATTTCCCATTCTTCCCCTTCTGTTCTCCCAATTACATAAATGTTGTACTTTTTACTTTGTCCCAGTCTTGGGTGTTGTGTTTTGTTTCCCTGTTAATGCCCTACAATGCCTCAGCACAGGCTCGCCTCCAAACATTTGTCAGATGGAGATCAAGATGGGAAGGGTAGGTACTATCTCCTATGTCTAACTATTTACAAGGTATAAATGTATAGAAAACTATTAAATAAAATATTTTTATCCTTCAAAAAAGGCTATAATGAGATATTACTACATATCATCTTTGGGACCAAATCAGAATGGATGACAATATCTAGCAGTGCACAGATGGAGAGCAACTGGGTCTGTCAGGCATTGATGGTAGGAATGTGATTTAGAGGAAAATTTGCAATCTCTTATGAAATTAAAAATATACTTCCCATACCATTCAGCAATTACTTTCTAGGTATTTACTCAGGAGAAATGACTACCGATATATTCAATAGTATGGATGATAATAAACAGTGTCCACCCCGTATACTTGTTATGCAGATTAAATGACTTAATATATGTTACAAGTTGAGAACAGTGCATAACACATGAACACAATTTAAGTACTACCTGTTTGCTTTTTTTTATTGTTTTTATTGGACATTAGCACAAGTTTTCATTGGAAACTTTCTAGTAGTACTTATAAGAATGAATAACATGAAAGGAATTGGAAACTTTTGGTGGGCAGAGCAGAACTAGACAATGTATATTATAAGATGCAAGAAGCACTAGAGTAAGAATTTTTTTCTCTCTTGTTCACTGATGTAGGCCAAGTATCCCAGATAGAGTCTGGCATAGAGAAGTCAGTAGATGCTTGTTGAATTGAATCAGCATGGACATGAAGATACAATTCCCGCATGTCCAACACTTATGAAAATTAAACATTCCATTGCATGTGAACATCTACAGCTCAACATGTAATGCACATGGGAAGAGAATTTGAAATTGTTTCATGAACTACTGTCCCAAACTTGAAAAATGAAATCTGCATGAAGTAGATAATTTGCAGGTAGGAAAAAAGGCTACAAAAGGCCTTGGTGATAAGTCAAAGTCATCTGATAGGACTAAAAGAAGATGGCAATAATTTACATTAGCTGAGGAAAAAATGGGAGGAAATGGAAAAACTCTAAGGAAACAAGTTTTTGTTGATCAGGGAATTCCTTAGTTCTACTCTATGAGGAACATATCACACTGAACCTTGCACAGTGAAACTTGACAAAATTTGGTTTCATCTTCCTCCCTTCCTTTTTGCTAGTCTATATGGTTAAGAGATGACCAATATGAATGGAAGTTCACAAAATGATTATCATGAAAACTAAACTTTTAATTCTGCTTTGGACCTCCATATATAGCTTGCTTTAAAGTCTTAGGAACACCTTTTTACATGAGCAGAATGGCTTTACATAATGGCCCCAGATGCTTCATTACAAAAGAGATAATGTACCTTCTTCAGCACCTCAAGCTGAGCATCGCTGACTGCTCTTCAGTGAGTGAGCCAATTATGTCAGTTAATCGGCAAGGGACTAGAGCAAGTTGCTACTATCATGTGATTCTGTTTACTTTCCTGTGATACTTCCTATGAAAAGGAACTTTACAGCATTGTTCTATCTTTTCTATTCTCCCATTAGTCTGTTTTCCCTGAGACACATATTCTTACTCTTTAGGTTATCATGAACTATTGGTGAGACCATGGCTGATTTGCAAGATTGACTTGCACACTGAACTCAACTTGATTTTGTAAACAGCTAATGCAAAGAGAGATACTCTGGCTCTAAGCAATTCTCTATTCAAAACTTTTGTGCATTCAGGCAAAACTGAATTCCCAATCTTGATATGCTGTGAGTCTATAATTTTAGAAGAGATGCAGGGGTGTGGGTCTTGATGAATGCAAGTTAATATGGCCACGCATATTACCTGTCCAGATTCAGTCTTTTCACCCAACTGATCTCTCACTGGAGAGTTCATGAAATAGGACAGTACATAGGAAAAACGGGGCCAGAGTGAAGAAACGGAGCTGAAGGAAACAATGTCTAAGAGTGAAACGTGAAACCTCTAAAAAGTGAAATGTTTTTGCTATGCTGTAATGGAAGATTAACTAAAATTTGATCAATAAGCAATCTTAAAGGCCACTTCTTTTTTTTTTTAATTTTTATTTATTTATGATAGTCACACAACACAGAGAGAGAGAGGCAGAGACACAGGCAGAGGGAGAAGCCGGCTCCATGCACCAGGAGCCCGACATGGGATTCGATCCTGGGTCTCCAGGACCGGGCCCTGGGCCAAAGGCAGGCGCTAAACCACTGCGCCATCCAGGGATCCCTCTTAAAGGCCACTTCTAAAAGAACACTCCTCTTATATTAGTTCAGTGATACAGAAGAGTAAATATAAAATAACTGTGAAAATATAAGAATATAATGATAGATATTAAATTAGTTGTCCCTTCCCAGTAGCATGAATAAAGAGCTATTAACCATAAATTTCAATGGAATTACCTATTGGATGACAAAACCCCTAATATAAAGACATTTTAGATCCGTTTCCTAAACTGACTACTAGTAATTATTCCTATAGAAAAACAGATTTATTCCTAAACATTGGCAGTGAACTATGTCAGAGTAAACTACTTTTTTCTTCAGGTTAAAATAAATTTTAAAAAATATCTCAAAAGGTTCATAGTTATCTGGAAAATCAAATTGAAGTGCATAATCTCAATATCAATAAATTTAACCTATTGTGATAGGTTTATGTAGTACACAATTTAAATTAGCAATGCATACTTAATGAAAATTAAACTGTTTCATATGTAGTTATAAAAAGGTGAAGATGAAATCAAATATGAAAGAAAATAGTAGTATCAATAAAGATATTTTATTTTTATTTTTTAAAGATGTTTTAAATATTCCACAAAAAGTCTATATATTGGTATGTCTACGTGTGTGATTATATAATTTTTTTTGCATAAGCATAAGCATACATATGTGCATATATGTGCATATATATACTTATTATATAAACAGGTAGAATGTTAAGGATTTTAAGAAGAAACTATGAAGAATAAGAAAGAGAGCATTGCTTATCCTCAGACTCGAAAGACTGTTATTTTACATAGGTTCACTAATTTAATCTGTAGCTCATCTAGGTGAGTAAGTATCCACAATATGCCTTTAACCTTATGATGTAACCAAAAGTCCCTTTAAAAAACAAAACAAATAAAAACAAGGCTTAGATAATAAAAGCCAGGGTCTACCTGACAATATTTCATGTAGTTCTGATGAATTTTAAGAAAGATTATGTTCATTTAGACATGTACCTTGCTAAAAGTTGAGCATCTTGATTTCTATGACATTTAAATATTAGAATTAGGGATCCCTGGGTGGCGCAGCGGTTTGGCGCCTGCCTTTGGCCCAGGGCACGATCCTGGAGACCTGGGATCAAATCCCACGTCAGGCTCCCAGTGCATGGAGCCTGCTTCTCCCTCTGCCTGTGTCTCTGCCTCTCTCTGTGACTATCATAAATAAATATAAATTTAAAAATAAATAAATAAATAAATATTAGAATTATCATGTATATTTGGCACAGACGGTAAATGCTTACTAAGTGAGTATTGACTTAGGTCTTGGGTATTTTGAATGCTTGAGTTTCTGAGTTGATAAGTTGGACAACTGAATTAATAAGTTGTCCTTATTAAAAAGGACAAAGGTGTGTGTGTGTATATATATATATATATATATATATATATATAATGGATTTCTGAAATTTTAATGACATATTTACACTATTCAGCTAACATTCAATTTATTTAATTTATTTTTTGACTATTACTATGAAATCTTCCTTTATTATAGCACATTATTAATATCCTGGTTGCTTTTATTATTGCCCAAAGGTAGTAGAAAATAAAAATTCAGTTAAGTTAATGTTAAACAATAAAATTTATAATAACTATGAATAAATACAAAGATCAGCAGCTGGTTTACACAGATGGGCAATAAAATGTTGGAATGTCCAAAACATATGAATATAAGGGGTGGCAGTAGGAGGCAGGTAGTGATTAAATATGGGATGGCTGAGGTTAGCTTTTAGTTTGCGTAGAACATTGGACTTTTTTTTCTTCCAGTAGAAATTTCCTCTATGAAAAGAATAATTATCAAAATGATACATTTCACATGATGGGGCCCCTTGTAGCAAATTTACAATATTTAATTTTGATGTACTGAAATTATTCCTAAAGCTTCTGAAAAGGATCTGATTTAAAGATGAAGGAATAAGTTAGGAAATAGGAAATCTGGGTCCATTACTGGACAGCTAAATTGAAGAACTGATATAATTTCATTTTTATAAGTTTACTGATGAATCATATAAGCTTTCTTTCAGGATGATATCTGATCATTCAGAACTGTAAACCTTACAAACCTTCATTAACCTAATGAAGCTTTTAGTATCATAGAAACTTGCAGTACTTTAACCTGACTCGAAGGAATACATCCTGATTAATATTTAGAATAAAACAAATTGTGCTTTCATGATTCCACTCTCTGTGTCTCACTATTCTAAACTTCCTTTTCCAGATTCTGTATTCCACCCAACCCCACTTACTACACCTCAACAGAATTCAAATATATGTACAGTTCACATATATATACCTTAACATACCTTTTTCCATGAAATGTGACAATGTTATGATCACAATGCACATCTACCACTTGAACCTAATCCATATTTTTGACCTAAGAAATCCTATCCATTAACTTTTCCTTTTTCTTGATATTATACCATTAAGAATAATCAGTAAGAGAGTCAACCCCATGTTCAGCACTGTGAGGTGAATACCAAAATGAAATAGTATCTGTATAAGAGCCAATCAACCAACAATGTCAACGAACAAGCATTTTTGACAGCAAGAAGAAATGCATGCTATGATTTATTTATTGACAATGGTTTCCAGAATGTACTATATCCACCTCAAGGATGCATAAGTTACTTTACTGGGGTAGAAAAAGAGAGTATTAGAATTATTTTATTATTTTTTATCTTTAAGTTTTCTACTTTTGGTTTCCTGTAATACCTTTATTAATCATGAACAGAGAAGCATAATATATTACAGCTATATCGTCATATATTTTTTAACTGGTTGGAGAATATGACACCAAAAAAATGTTGAAGACTTTTAGGAAAGCATGTTAGGGAGTTTAACTGAAAAGTAGAATTGAATATAGAGAAAATGTTGGGTTAAGTGCTGATTAGAGTGGTTTAACTATCAACTTTATCATGTAAGTGGGGTATCTGCTACAGTTCTCATATTTCTAAAATTTTTTTATCAGCAGGAAACAGATGTACACTTCAGGAGGCAGCTAAGGAAAATATAATACGAGAACTACTTATACAGGAGTCAATAGAGTTTAGATAAAACAAGGAATGGTTGGTTGTACACTGGGCTAGTAATCAGTGGTTAAGTCATCACTACTCCTAGACCTTAAATGGAAAGGGCGAAGGCAATTATATGAGCTCCTAAAAAATACCTTTTTGCAGAGGGTCACCTGACAGAGACTGTGGCCTTTGGTTTGGGGACAGATGATGTCTACTCTCCAAGGAGGAACCAAGGGAGTAGATATCTTGACTTTACTTTTTGCCACCCTCCAAACTCTTCCTGGTTCCTCCCATTGGCCAGATCCAATCTGAAGCCAGAGAAGGAAGTGCACAGATGTAGTCCATACAGGACAGCCTCCTTGGGCATAGTTTGAGAAAGAGAACGGAGTGTGGATATGCAAGAAAAAATTGAAAATTTCCTGCATTCCACTCCTCTTTATTCTTGGCACCTTTTCTTTTCCAGATGAAAAAAAGGTGTCTCTAATACAAGGGGTACATGAATCCCATCACCTACCATAACCTTACTTGATGTCAGTTTAGTCATATTCCCAAATAAAATCTATAATGTTGGCAAACCTCAGTATGCCAGGTTTATGTAAGATAATCTAGGGGGAAAAGTGAGAGAAGAAATTCTCAATTAACATAAAATATAGCTGCCATAGTACCGTAACTTGTATAACCTCTCATATGACCTTAAATGACAATTATATATTCTTCTAGCTACATCCATTCAATGTGTATTCTAAGCTCTGTCAGTGACTGGGCTATAGTATTCTTTATCTGGCGATATGATCTTGTGGTATAAGCCTTTGATTGCTTCTGCCTTGATTGGATTGCTTCATTATTCTCTTACCTGACCTTTTATAGAAGTGAGGCAATCCAGAGAAACCTCTAGGTTCTAGAAATGGTTCTTGCCTCCATCGTGCGGCAGCAATCTGATTTCCTATTGTTAAATAACATCAGTCACCTCAACCATGATTGTAGTCCCTTTCTCTGCCAGTAAGTTTAAGAGACTGAGGAGTTTACGATGGCCCGAGGGCATTCTTACTTTCCAATTTAACAGAGATTGTGTTGTTTAGGGAATCATTTCTTCTGTGTAAACTAGGGCACTTCTACCTATTTGCTGAAAGAAGCTACTCTCACTACCTTCCTTTGTTTGTGGATTTGTGCATTTTGACAGCAGGAGAGATGGCATGTGTTGGATAATGGTGTAAGGTCTGTAACATCTGGTGGGACGCCATCCCAAACCCACAAGATTTTGTCTCTCGAAAGATGCTACGGCAGTCTTTAGCAGATTATTCCATTCTATCAGATCTGCTACTTGTAGATGTTGAGACCAGTGGGTTTTGGGGTGAGCCCACGGGCACATTTCTTTTGTTGCAAACTACTTTCCTTTGTCTGAGGTAAGATTATGTCAGATCCAAAGAACATAAGGATTTTGTAAGCCTACATACAAGTCATGATGCTGACAGATTGTGACCAAAGAAGAAAGATTCCATATATGTCTCTTCCTGCAAGAAAACATATTTTCCCATAGTGATAAAAGGAGTCAAGTAGAAACAATGTCATACCAGTTAGGCAGAAGGTGCCATATGAATGGCTTTGTGTTGTCTTCTGCTATCAGCACACTGGTTGGCCATAACTGTATCAACTGTAAAGAGAATTTTTTTTTTTTTTTTTGTGCAGAGAATTTCATGTTGTCAAACCTGGCCCCTTCCGTTACCCTGGCCTACTAGTATCTTTCCCATTGAGAAAGCACTTGGATTAATGAAAATGAAGACTAATAGCTATAGAATAGGTAATTTTGTGCGTCTGATTATTGAGGTCCCTCTGCAGCGTCAGGCTTCTCTGGAAGATTAAATGGGACATGAATATCCATAGTTTATGCTCTTTCGAAGGGGACCACTCCTATACTTCATCAGAACTTCTTGTCATCAACTTTTCAATTGGGTTCTTTTAAGTCCCTTACCAGTGGCCCAACTTGTCAGCTACTGCTCCAAGATTGTGTAGATCACGACCTCAAGCTCTCTCTCCTTTTATGCTGGGTGGGGCGTAGGGGGTGGGTAAAATGCGTATATTTTCACAAACTTGGTGAATCACAGGTGTGATGATAGATCAAATGCTGGGAGTTTATCATTTTGTATCTTAGGAACAATTTATATTAAGTATTAGGCTATGTAAGGGGCTTCTTTAAAATGACCATTGTTATGGTGCCTGGGTGACTCAGCTGATTAAACATCTGACTTCTGCTCAGGTCATGATCTCAGGGTCCTAGGATAGAGCCCTGTGCCAGGTCACACTCAGTGGGGAGTCTCCTTCTCCCTCACCTCTCTCTCTCTCTGCCCCCCCCTCATGCTCTGTCTCTCAAATAGGTAAAATCCTAAAATAAAATAAATAAAATGACCATTTTTCTACTTGAAATGTGCCTTTACAGAGGGCTTCCCAAAGCAGCTGACATCCTAAATTGTTGCTTTTGCTTCCGAAGTTTGTTTGTTTTTTTTTGTTTTTTTTTGTTTTTTGCAGTGTAGGCAGAGGTTGGACATGGGATTTCCTACTTAAAGCTCAAACTAAGGCTATTACTAGAGCTATTGCAAGATGGGGGTCTTTTAAATAATTTTAATGAGGAAGCTCATTCTTAATGTAGAAGGAAGTAATTTCATATTTCAGCATTATTTATTACCTCAGCGAACACTTTAAATGCTGGGCCAATTGTTTCCAGGAAACATTTATGACTCTAGCATGTGCCAAACAACCTCTTACTGTACGTAAGAATAGCCCTAGCTTAATAGATGTGTACAATGTTTTTGAAGGATGATTAATGACAACAAAGTCAAACATTTTATACTAATATAGGAATTTGCTTTTTCCTAAAAAGAAACCAAGGACTTTGCTACTTGTCTTTGCTCAGCTACTAAATGTTTTCCTTATCTGTAAGCTGTACTGAAGCTCCTGGAAAGAACTTTCCAGCTGGGGAAAAAAAAAAAAAACATAATTCTTTATGGGTGATCTACCTGTTTTTCATCTTAGGTACAGTGAGAAGATTTCCTTCCTTCAGGAACTCCACCCAACACTGATCCTTCTTTTTTCATGTCACCAGCATCCTACTGACTTTACTTTGTACCTGTCACTGTCACAGCAAGTTGTGTCTCTCTTCACTGAAGCCACATTTCTGATTAATATGGGCTGAAATCATCTTATGTGGCAAGGGACTGATTGAGAAAATACAGATAATTCTAAAGAAAGGATGTAAAAGCTCTTCTAATCTAATGAATTGCTACTAATCTTCACTGATGACAACGGCATGTACATCATGGAACTTAATTTTTTATAGAAATGGGCTATTTTGGAACATTCTTCCATGATCTCTTTTTCTCATTTGATAATAATATGAACATCCTCCATATCATTAAATACTTTTGTGTAGGAAATTTTTAATTCTTGTATGGTTTCATTAAATATAATATAGTTTATAGTATTTTCTGCGTGTGCATATGCATATATTCAGAGAGAGAGAGAGAATATATATTTCTTTTCACCTACATCTACAGACACATAATACAACTTTAATCAGCTATGTTGGTAAAACTTTGGACATATTGTATTTATAGTTCCTGAGAATATATTTTTTTAAAAAAAAGAATTCTTGAGTTAAAAGTTATAAGCTGTGTTTCATTTTCTTGTATAGAGCATTACAGGAAGGTGTGATACGGGCACCCACTATAGTACTTATGTGCATTGACATATAACATTTATTCATTCATTCATTCATTCATTTTGTTTCTAAGTTAACTGGGGTATAATTGAAAAATAAAAGTCATTTAGATTGATGATGTACAATGTGGTATTTGGGATTTTTGTTGTATTTTTTTTAAGATTTATTTATTCATTCATGAGAGACACAGAGAGAGAGAGAGGCAGAGACCCAGGCAGAGGGAGAAGCAGGCTCCTCCAGGAGCCCAATACAGGATTTGATCTTGGGATCCCGGGGTCATGACCTGAGTCGAAGGCAGCTGTCCACCCAGGCATCCCTACAATGTGGTATTTTGATATATGGGTCTCCCATCCAAGTACTATAACCAGGCCCGAACCTGTTTAGCTTCCAAGATCAGATGAGATCGGGCATGTTCAGGGTGGTATGGCCTTAGACTTGATATATTTTGTATCAAGTGTGTATTTTGTAATGATTGTCACAGTGAACCAATTAACATATCACCTCACGTAGTTCTGCTTTTGTTTTGGTTTTTCCCTTATGGTGAGAACATTGGATCTACTCTCTTAACAAATTTCAATTATACAAAATAGAATTCTTTTTTAAAGTTTTTATTTAAATTCTAGTTAGTAAACTAGAGGTTTTTCATTTTTAAATACCACAATCTCTTCTACATATCTTTCAGATGGGAAAAACCTCTATTTTCATTCCTCTGTTCATCAGTCTTTCCATAGAACTAGGCTGTCTGAAAGTTTTCTTCTACCTTTCTCAATTTGTTCACTAATGAATGAATAGTACCGGGCACTGGGACTCAAAGTGTCCTCTTCAGCCTGTTGCTCCTCTGGTGCTTACATTGGCTTCTCTTGATCTCCCACACTGAATTGTTCCTGGTTATAAAACCTAGTGTCATGGGATGCCTGGGTGGCTCAGTGATTGAGCCTCATCTGCCTTTGGCCCAAAGCATGATCCTCAGGTCCTAGGATCAAGTCCAGCATCCAGCTCCCAGTGGGGAACCTGCTTCTCTCTCTGCCTCTCTCTGTGTGTCTCTCACGAATAGATAAATAAAATCTAGTTAAAAAAACAAACAAACAAAAAACAGTACCAGCACTGATTTGAGGTAAAATACATTGGTGAGTCTTCAGAGACTGAAGGGGAAAGAGCAATTTGCATTAATAAAAATAACATTAATACATATAATAGGTCTAGAAATCCAAATAGTTTAGCGAAATATAGTTGTTTTTCTGTCATGTAAATTATGCAACATATGTTCCTTATCAGTCAGGGGCTCTCCTCCAAGTGGTGATTCACACTCCCATGCTCTGTCTTCTTATTTTGGCTCTACTGTTTTCTTTACTTTTCTTTCTTTCTTTATTGGCATGGGAGGATAGAGGGAAAGAGAGAATCTTAAGCAGGTTCCATACCCTGCATGGACCCTGATGCAGGGCTTGATCTTACAACCCTGAGATCTGAGCTGAAATCCACACTTAACAGACTGAGCCACCCAAGTGCCCCAGCCCTGCTGTTTTCAACGTAGCTTCCAGAATTGCTGTATTGAGGGAAAGAACATGGAGGATCACTAGGCCTGGGTTTGGATCATATCGTGTCTATTCTCAGTTACAAGACACATTTTGCTGCAGAGGAGGCTGGGGAATGCTGTATGGGCTATGTGTCCGGGTAGGAGAGAAAATGGACTCAAGAGTTAGACTCTCTGCCATAACATGTGAACAGGTAGTGGTAATTTACTATTGTAATAGGATAATGGAGTAAAGGAAACAAGCTCAGTGTGTTCAGCGTCCAGCTCTTGATTTCGGCTCAGGTCATGATCTCTGGTCCTGGAATTGAGCTGCGGAACAGGCTCTGTGCTCAGCAAGGATTCCACATGGGATCCTCCCTCCCTCTCCCTCTGTTCACCAACTCCCATCGCTCATGCTCTCTCTCTCTCTGAAATAAATAATAAATAAATAAATCAGATATATAAAAAATAAAATAAACAAATTTTTTCTCACTCAATTTTTTTCTAGCTATAGATTGTCTAATCTCTCTTTTCTCAAATAAACAATGCTCATTGTAAAGGAGACATTTCTGCAATTGAAAAAACATGTTCATAATACAATGTACATAACCAATAATGAAATTAATATGTAGTATTCCATTGATAGATTGGTCAATTTGTTTCTTTTTTTAGGTAGTTATCCTCCTTATCAATAGGAATTCTAAGATAAAAGTCAATCTCCTTAAAATCTTTGCAGTATGAACCATGATAAAAAAATGAAATATATATATATATACATGCACATATATGTAAAGATTCTGCTTTTATATTTCTACAAGCTTTACAATGTCATTTTGAGTGAACTTAATCATTATTTTTTAATGATTTCACCATATAAATAGGGGAAAAAATGACTTACAGCACAGTATATTACTTTTTCAGTTCAAACCACCTTTGGAATTGGGCATTTCCGTTCATATTCAAATTAATAATCATGAAATCATAATGTAGATTTTGTTGCCTTTTGTGTTACATTTGCCTGTTAGAGCAGAAAAGTTAAATATTTTATTGATGCTTCCTTTTTTTTTTAAGTTTGACTTTGGGGGACATGATATTGTGTGGATGTATGTAGGTGGTCTTTTTTTCTTTTTTAAGTTACGTAGAAGAGAGAAATGAACAGGTTAGAAAAGAAATAGGAGTTGCTTTTTAAACAAATTACAGACCAGAGATAAACCACATACCCAATCCCTTAATCTGTCCCATTTCTTATTTATATTAATTGGAGAAAAAATACTAGCTTTGTAGCAAGATGCATTCTTCCAAGTAATACTCAGAAAAAGAAAAAGGCTACTTCCACATTGTAATTACTTAGCATTCTTTTTCCTTTTTGCTTGAACAAGGTGAAAAACATCAGTAGGTCTGCTCATGCAAAAGAAAAGAAGTATAAAATATCAAACATGCATTCATTAGAGATTATTATAGAAAAAAGTATTTACCTTTAGGGAGGAAACACTTAACCTGATACACATTAAGTTCTCCTCTCTTCTCTAAGAAAATGAGAATAATTAAGGAGAATGATTACAGGTGCTGCTAATTGGTTCCAAGTTTAAGGATACCACTTATGACACTTTTGTTTTTATTGATGATAATTCTATAACATAATCATTCTTACTCTTATTACCATTGACAAAACTATCGTCTTGAGAATGCCAAGCACAGCAAATGGCTGTACCTTTGAATATATTACAAAAAACAAGTACTTTTGTGTGCCTTAGTTGATCTTCATGCCATTAGATGTAGCTGAGTGCCACGTTTTTCTACTTCGAATAAATGTTAAACTGACTGCTTCTTAGACATGGTAGCATTTGGTGGACTCCGGTGCATTTTCCTGCAATTTGATATGCACTTGTTGGAGTGTATAGAGGGAATTTATTTTTTATTTTTATTTTTTAAAGATTTCGTTTATTTATTCATGAGACACAGAGAGAGAGGCAGAGACACAGGCAGAGGGAGAAGCAGGCTCCCTATGGGGAGGCCCATCCAGAACTCAATCCCAGGCCCTGGGATCACAGGATCATGACCTGAGCCAAAAGCAGATGGTCATCCATGAGCCACTCAGGTGCTCCTATAGAGGGACTCTAAAAGAAATATAAATGGTGAGTTGATTTCTTAATTTCTAAGAATTCTTGACCTCAAATTCTTTAATCACTTTTTATTTTCTGAAGGACTTTTAAAATTTAAGAAAATTTTGAACAGCTCTTCTTTTAATATTATTTTTCCCTTGAACTCTTTGCTCTTTTAAAAGAACATGTACATATGCATGTGTGTATATATGTATTAATTCATATCACGTTAGTTTTCAAAAAGTTTTTCTTCTCTCTTTCCATAACTGCCATCATTTTTATGAGAAAAAAATCAACTTTAAATGGTGTGTTCCTACTCGTTAGTTAGTCAGTTACCATGCCCAAGTCCCGAAACCTTAACTGAGGGATCCCTGGGTGGCTCAGCAGTTGGGTGGCTGCCTTTGGACCAGGGAGTGATCCTGGGGTCCCGGGATTGAGTCCCAGGATCAAGTTCCAGGTCGGGCTCCCTGAGGGAGCCTGCTTCTCCCTCTGTCTGTGTCTCTGCCTCTCTCTCTGTGTGTGTGTGTGTGTGTCTCTCATGAATAAATAAATAAAATTCTTAAAAAAAAAAAAAGAATCCTTAACTGATTGTTGAATTGAATAATGGGAACTTGCTGGCAGCATGGCAACTGACTGTGCTTAACCCAGAAACAAATTACAAAGAACAGAAAAACAAACAAACAAACAAGGAATTTGGATATATGTGGTGATACAGAGAATGAATAATGTACTACACACACACACACACACACACATAAACAAACGCACAAAAAAAAATTTCTTGAGAATTTTATGCCACTTCTCCAAAACAGAGATGATAGGCATATGAGGTATAATGCAACAGCTGATGACAAGAATGATATTTAAATATATACATTTTATTACTAAAACAGTAAATTATTAAAGCAATGAAAATAGAAACAACACTAATAACACTAATTATTTTGCCTATCATATGGGGGGGGAGATAAATACTACACAATGCTGGCAAGAGTATGGAGAAAGTAGTGCTCTGATTTTCTGCAATAGTGCTAATCTGTAAAACTTTTTGGAAATTACTTTGAAAATACATCTTGAGGTTCAAATATTGCATAACCTTTGACTCAGCGATACTATGTTTATAAATGTACCATGTGTGTACTAACACAAGTCATACAAAAATGTATGCGCAGAAGTATTTGCAGAGTGAGTGTTGAGCTTTAGCTCTAGAATCAGATAGACCTGAGTTGCAATTACCACTTCATTACTTTCTTTCTTAAATATATATATATATATATATTTTATTGGAGTTCGATTTGCCAACATATAGTAAGACACCCAGTGCTCCTCCCATCAAGTGCCCCCCCTCAGTGCCCATCACCCTGTCACCCCATCCCCCCCGCCCACCTCCCCTTTCACTTTCCCTTGTTGCTTTCCAGAGTTAGGAGTCTCTCATGTTCTGTCTCCCTCTCTGATATTTCTCACTCATTTTCTCTCCTTTCCCCTTTATTCCCTTTCACTATGTTTTTATATTCCCCAAATGAATGAGACCATATAATATTTGTCCTTCACCGACTGACTTATTTCACTCAGCATAATACCCTCCAGGTCCATCCACGTCGAGGCAAATGGGGGGTATTTGTCGTTTCTAACGGCATTACTTTCTAGATATGTGAGCTTAGGCAAGTTACATAGCATGTCTAGATTTCACTATCCTTTGAGAATTAAATGAAATGATGTCTATAAAGTGTGTAAAAGTGTTTGGCACCTCATAAGTACTTGAGAGATGTTTATTAGTCTTTGTAATGAAGATAATATTGTTACAAGTATTATGCAGCATCATTTATAATAGTGAAGGTCTCAAAACAAGCCCCTAATTCAACTGGGATATCAGTTAAATAAACTTAGGTTCATTGAATAGAATACAACAGAGTCACTCAAAAGAATAAGATCAATCCATGTGGAAGTAGAGGCAAGAAATACTTTGAAAAACATAGTTTTAGCATTAATAGTATTATTCCATGTGTGTGAAAAGACACTAATGTATTTTGACTAGTCTATTATCAACAGAAAGAGGGAAAAGAATATGAGCCAACATATTAATCGCGGTTATCTCTGGGAAGTGGAATAATGAGCCATTTTTATTTTTCTCTATTATATTTTCTGAGATATTTAATGTTTTTAAGGTCATTCTTTATTGTCTGCCAAAGTCAAAAAATTTATCAGAAAAAATTAATCCTGCTTTTCTGGCATTAAGGATACAGACCAGAATATGTCATCTACCTCTATGTATGGAGATACAGATATAGATATAGGTACGTAGATAGAGATATAGCTGCATACCATATCTATAGATAGAGATAGATGACATACACTGGTCTATAGATAGATATGGTGTATGAGTGTATCTTTATATCTCCATGCATAGAGATAGATGACATATTCTGGTCTGTAACTTTAATAAAATAAATAAGATGCACATATAAAATATTAAGTAAGTAGGTGTCATGTAGCCTGATATGTTCTTTATTTGAAAGTTAGAGAGATCTATGGAAATTCATTAACACTTTTTGTGGTATCAGTACTTAAAAAAGAAGCCCTAGAAATGGAAGGAACCTCAATACTTCTCTGAGTCCAGCATCTCACCAAGAGTGCAAATTCACTGAAAGCCAACTCCACTAACTTCATCTGATTTGGGGGATAATAAGCTACTAACTCCAAAAGTAAAATATTGCTGTTAGAATGTTATTTCTTAGATGATTAGAATGTGCTTTCTCATAAAATCAATTTCTATTTTTGTTTCATAAACTGAATGAGGCTCTTTATAAACTTTCTTTAGATGAGAGCTTTTTAAATAGTTTCAGGTTGGATACACATAATTTTTTTCATTTAAGATTTTTCCCAATTCTTATTACTTTTCTGTGTATCAGAGGATTTCCAGGCTCATTACCTTCTTGGTGCTCATATCTGAACGTCCTCAGAGACACTTATTCTCCTTTAGAGTCTCACTCATGCCATTCCAAAGTCAGGATCACCTTTCAAAGGGAATAGTCAGCTTGGTGATCCAGCTGTTTATTAGTCCTAGCAACATCAGGCTTGATGTTCTCTAACTATAAGTATCAAGGCAGACAAAAGTTTCTTTACTATTTTCTAGTTTCAAGCCTATTTTATTATTTTGGAATTTGTATTTTTATGAAATATAATGATTTACAAATTATTTTAACAAGCTTTATATATCCTTTATTAATCTTGCAAAATTTTAAGGTAATCTGGATCCAAATATTTGCCTTCTTAAGTAATGTGGGAAGCTCACTTCAGTACAATTAATGTGTTAGGAACTATGAAATAGCAACACATTGAAAGAGTCAAGACCAGACCACATTCCTTTCATTTTAACTTAATTTAACATCATCATGAAAAGTAAATTAAGGGTTGACTGGATTTTTAAAATTATATATTAACATACATACACACATATGCATGCGCACACACACACACCACACACACACTGAAATGTACTTTGGAGCAAAACGGGACATTAGTGTAGTGATGACTTGTAGGGCAATGACCAGAACATTAGCCATATATGGGATTCTACGTTCTCTTAATAAATAATCAAGCCTAGAATATTGTTGTGAAGTTCCACTTACGAGGCACATAGTGTTCAAATTCAACTTGACATTTGATATTCTATGTCACAACTATGAAAGTTCTTGTATTTTTTGAAAATGCTTTGACAGGGAGTCAATTTGCAATTGAGATGAAGGATTATCAATGTTGCTTGCTTTTATAAAGATGTAGTGGGAGGAGACATGTAAGATATCAAAACATTTAGTTGGATGTGAGAAGAAACTTATCTTGGTGTATTTTCAAAACTTCTCTTTTAGTCTGTATAGCTTTGTCTGCCCAGTATGCAAGCTCATCCCTTCTCTAATAATTTTATTTTAAAAAATATGGCAGATGGGATGCCTGGGTGGCTGAGCGGTTGAGCCACTGCCTTTGGCTCAGGTTGTGATCCCTGAGTCCTGGGATCGAGTCTCACGTCGGGCTCCCTGTGTAGAGCCTGCTTGTCCCTTTCCCTGTGTCTTTGCCTCTCTGTGTGTGTGTCTCTAATGAATAAATAAATAAAATATTTTTTAAAATATGACAGAGAAGTTTTACGAGTTGGGGTTTGACAAGGGGTGAAGCCGTTAATGCAGGGAGGTGCTGCCCAAACTAGCTGACAAGTGGCCCTGGGACACTCACCTTTCCCACTAGGTCCTTGTATTGATCCAAATTGTTTTGGAAATTTATCCTCTAAGATTATTTCTTTATTGGATTGTTTGTTTAACAGACAGACAGCAGGGAGTGGAAGAGGGAGACACAGGCTCCTCAAGCACACTCTGCCCCAAGCGCAGAGCCTGCCAGGGGCGGGATCTCAGGATGCTGAGACCATGACCTGAGCCACAACCGAGAGTCAGATGCTAAGTGACTGAGCCGCAGGCGTCAAGCCCCGTGTTCCTGCTGTGGGCACTCCTGCCCCCCCTTGCCCCCCGCAGCCACTGAGAGCTCGGGCTTTGGTCTGCGCTCCACCTCCCAGGTGGTCTGGAGGCTACAGTGCAGGCTGCACGTCCCCTCTGTCCCACCTCAGGCTGAAAGGGCCTCTGCCCTGAGGAGGAATCGGATCTTCCCGACCACCCCCAGCCGGAGGGAGCTGCCGGAGCAGCAGGTGGGAGAACTGGTGCCCGCCTTGCTGCGCTTGGACAACCTGTCCATATTTGAATTCCTTAACGGTTTGGAGGAATATGGCACCCCTGAAGAGGTGCTGGACCTGCTGTTTGCAAAGTGAGCTCCCTGACCCTCCACAGCCCAGGGGGATGGGCCACCTACTGGTTGGGAGTCTTGGGGAATGTGGTTGAACTTCCCGGCCCCTCGGGCTGCTCCTCCGACTGGAGTAGAGTCACACAGGGCCTAGTCAGGCCCTGTAGGGCAGACTCTGGGGCCTGGCCTATGGCAGGTCGGCTAGAGGGGCTGTGCTTGTGCTCAGCAGTCATCGTTCTCTCCCCATGACGAAGCCTGTGCTGCCTCCCCACCATCCCCAGGGTCTTGAGCTGGTCTGTTTTGCCATTGAAAGGGAGTTTTGAGCCCATGTGGGGTCTGTATCTTGGGGCATTGGGAGTAGGGGTCCCCGGGGACACCTGGGCGCCCTGGCCCACTTGGATGTCAGCCATGGGCCTGGCCAGAGCCCTTTCATTCCTCAAGCATTCAGGAAGCACCAGCAGGTGCAGGCGCTTCTC
Source organism: Urocyon cinereoargenteus (assembly GCA_032313775.1). Taxonomy (NCBI): domain Eukaryota; kingdom Metazoa; phylum Chordata; class Mammalia; order Carnivora; family Canidae; genus Urocyon; species Urocyon cinereoargenteus. The sequence continues at coordinate 58,858,733 of JAVLSZ010000028.1, forward strand.
CAGGAGCTGCCCGTGGCCCCACACACAGAGCGGATGGCCCCCAGGTTCTGGACTAGTTGGGGTTCAGAGGGTGACAGCAGCTATGAGGAGAGTTTGGGTCCACAGGACGATTCATGTGATGCCCCCCACCCTCCTCTAGATATCGATGCAGCGTAGCTTCCTGCAAGAACGAAGGAATCCTGGACCAGTGGGAAATGTGAGTGAGCTCTGGCTCATGCAGGGGAGCCTTACATCTCCAGAAGGGCCGCGACGGGGCTGTGGGTCAGAGGGGCTGCTGGACCCCTCACCCCACATGTCTGCCATTCCTGGGACAGGGTAAAGGTCTGAGGCCCCTTCAGGAAAAGAGCAAAGGAGAGCCATGGATGGGGTGCGGGCTTTGTGGGAGAGCACTGGGACGCCAAAGGGAGACCTCCTCCATGCCCATCCCCCCAACCCTCTGTCTGCCCCCCACCTGGGACCCAGAGCAGAGGGTGTGGGGAGCATCACACTCACCAATCTGGTGGCACCTGGACCCGGGTGCACGGAGGTGCTCAGGAGAGCCAGTGAGGGCTCATGGACCAGAGGCCCCCGCCCGTGGGACATTAGAGTCAGTGGAAGGACACCCCTGGGGGCCCCTCATGAGTGAGGCAGGGCAGACACACGGGAGGGAAGGTTCCCCGGGAAAGACAGTGATGGTCACCCCGCTGGTCATGGGCTCCCAAGCACAGAGGCTTCGTGCCAGCCCCTCCTCAGTGAGCAGGCTTGTGGCAGGCAGGACCCCCAGGTGGCAGGTGGACAAGGAGCAGCACTTGCCTCCGACAGCCCCGTGGGGGAGGCTGAGGGCCCCGGTTCCTGCAGGGCTGCCCCGGGACACCTCTGTGTGAGGGAGCCCTGTCTTCTGATGCCTCTGCCCACCTGTCCCTCCCCAGCACCATGTCCTCCTTCGTGACCATCTGGCTGGACTACTATGAGGAGGACTTCCACGATCCCCCAGAATTTCCTGCCCTGACAAACCTCTGAGCTTCACGGGCCAGTACTTGCCAGGATCAGTGCTCGACTGTCATGCTGAGCATTACCTTTGAGGTTTCAGAACCCTCCATCAAGCGGAGTTTGAGGGTGGAGGTGAGGAGGACTGGGGTGGCCAAGTTGGGGACAGGGTGGGCCACACAGACCCAGCCTCTGTGCTGCTGGGCTGGGAGCACTGGGTAGGCTCACACCCCATCCCCACGGGCTGCAGCTTTGGCCCCCAAGCAACAGCCTGACCCAACTCAGGAGCCTGCCCCAGCCCCGACTGTGGGGCCTGCTGCACCTTCAGGGCCTGAGGTGACCGAGCCGGTCCCGGCTGCTGGAGGTGAGGGCTTGGCCCGAGCTGACATGCCGGCTGCTGAGTCCAAGTCAATGCACGTGGTTTTGGCACCTATGATTCCCCACCATGATGAGGAGCCACCTGCACACTTGGCCACCCGGCGGAGGAATAGGCCCCGACGCCTGCAGTCGGGGTCCCCAAAGTGCCAGAGCCGCCACCTGCCTCTGGAGTAACTGGCTTTGACCCCTGAGGAACCCCCTCAACCACCTCGGGAGCCACCCCAGCTCCTACTGCGGGGCTCGTGATGGCTGCAGCCCAACGGGGGCTGCCTCCCCAGCATTGCGCTGTTTCCATATTTTGTTTTTCTTTAACCTCTATAATGGCTTATGAATTTTATTTGTAATAAAAGATAAGTTAATGGCACAAAATTGACTCTGATGCTTTTCAATTATACATCGTGGTACTTTAGGTCCATTCACAGTGTCACAGGCCCTGAAGCCCAGGGCGCTGGGGGACACTGCCCAAGATCCGGCGCTCCTCCCAGGACAGGCGGAGGCCAGGAGGGCACAGGACAGCAAGGACGCTCCTAGCACCAGGCGGCCCTGAGCTGGGCGGATCGGCGACCCCACCCATGGAGCATTCAGGCCCCTCAGACTGGGAGCTGCGGTAGTTACTGTGGGAGCTGACTCCAGGGCTGGACAGCTGGCCGCCACCAGTGTGGCTGTTTCTCCTGGTGTCACCCTGTGCCTGGGACTGATCAGCAGCCTCACGGGATAAAGAGCTCCCACTGAGGCGCACCTGGCAGGGGGCAGGGCAGCTCCCCCAGAAGCACACACCTGAGAATCCGCACAGCAGGCCCCTCCCCCAGAAGACCAGCTGGAAGGACAGGGGAATAGCAAGTTATTGACCAAGCAGCACTGGAAAGTTCTAGGGGAAATCGAGGGATTTACAGTATATAGAATCAGAGGATACTCCCCCTTGTTTTTTCTTTTCTGTTTGTTTCTGTTTTTTCCCCACCCCCTTTTTATTTTTTGTTTCTTCTTTTTTTTTCTCTTTTGCTCCTTTTTCCAGTATAACTTGTTTTTGTCCACTCTGCACTGAGCAAAATGACTAGAAGGAACAACTCACCTCAAAAGAATCAGAAACAGTCCTCTCTCCCACAGAGTTACAAAATTTGGATTACAATTCAATGTCAGAAAGCCAATACAGAAGCACTATTATAAAGCTACTGGTGACTCTTGAAAAAAAGCATAAAGGACTCAAATTAATAAAATCATGAATTAGAAAGGAGAGATCACCACCAACACCAAGGAAATACAAAGATTTTAAAAACTTATTATGAGCAGCTATACGCCAATAAATTAGGCAATCTAGAAGAAATGGACATATTTCTGGAAAACCACAAACTACCAAAACTGGAACAGGAAGAAATAGAAAACCTGAACAAGCCAATAACCAGGGAGGAAATTGAAGCAGTCATCAGAAACCTCCCAAGACACAAAAGTCCAGGGCCAGATGGCTTCCCTGGGGAATGCTATCAAACGTTTAAAGAAGAAACCATACCTATTCTACTAAAGCTGTTTGGAAAGATAGAAAGAGATGGAATACTTCCAAACTCGATCTATGAGGCCAGCATCACCTTAAGTCCAAAAGCAGACAAAGACCCCACCCCACCAAAAAGGAGAGTGATAGACCGATGTCCCCAGTGAACACGGAGGCAAACGTTCTCAACAAGATACAAGCCAATAGGATCCAACGGCACATTGAGAAGTTACTCACCGTGACCAGGTGGCATTTATCCCCAGATGCAAGGCTGGTTCAACACTCGTCAAACACTCCGTGTGACTGATGAGATCTGCAAGAGAAGAAACAAGGACCAGATGATCCTCTCAATAGATGGAGAGAAAGCATTTGACAAAATACGGCATCCATTCCTGATCCAAACGCTTCAGAGTGTAGGGATAGAGGGAACGTTCCTCCGCATCTTCAAAACCATCTACAAAAAGCCCACAGCAAATTATCATTCCCAAGGGGGAAACGCTGGGAGCCTTTCCCCGAAGAAGATCAGGAAGAAGACAGGGATGTCCACTCTCACCACTGCTATTCAACATAACACTAGATGTCGTAGCTTCAGGAATCAGGCAACAAAAAGAAGTAAAAGGCATTCAAATCGGCCTAGAAGAAGTCAAACTCTCCCTCTTCGCAAATGACATGATTCCGTACACCTAGAAAACCCAAAAGACTCCACCCCAAGACTGCTAGAACTCATACAGCAAATTTGGCAGTGTGGCAGGGTCCAAGATCAATGCCCAGAAATCAGTGGCCTTTCTAGACACTAACGATGAGACTGAAGAAAGAGAAATTAAGGAGTCAACCCCATTTACGACGGCACCCAAAAGCATGCGCTACCTAGGAATAAACCTAACCAAAGAGGTAAAGGATCTCTACCCGAAAAATGACAAAACACATCTGAAAGAGACTGAGGAAGACACAAAGAGATGGAAAAGTATTCCATGCTCATGGATCCGAAGAATGAATATTGGGAAAATGTCCACGTGACCCAGGGCAATTTATACAATTAATGCAATCCCTATCAAAATACCATGGACTCTCTTCAGAGAGCTGGAACAGATCATCAGAAGATTTGTGTGGAATCAGAAAGGACCCCGAATGGCCACGGGATTAGTAGCCAAGAAAACCACAGCGGGGGGCAGCACAATGCCGGATTTCAGGTTGCGCTGCAAAGCTGTGTGCACCAAACAGTGTAGTACAGGCACAAAAACAGACACATCCATCAATGGAACAGAAAAGAGAATCCAGAAGTGGACCCTCAACTCTACGGTCAAGACCATATATTCGACCAAGCAGGAGAGACCATCCACTGGAAAAAAGACAAGTCTCTTCCATAAATGCCTCAGGGAACGCTGGACAGCCACATGCAGAGGAGGGACACTGGACCACTGTCTCACACCAGACACAAAGATAAACTCAAAATGGATGAAAGATGTAAATGTGAGACGAGATTCCATCAAAACCCTGGGAGAGAACACAGGCAACGCCCTTCCCGAACTTGGCCACAGCAACTTCTTGCAAGATACACCCACGAAGGCCAGAGAAACAAAAGCAGAGATGACCTATTGGGACTTCACTAGGATGAGAAGCTTCCGCACAGCCAAAGAGACACTCAACAAAACCAACGGACAACCTCCAGAATGGGAGCAGCTACGTGCAAATGACCCGTCGGATAAAGGGCCGGCATCCAAGATCTCTAAAGAACCTATTCAACTCCTCAGCAGAGAAACCAACCATCCAATCTGGAAATGGGCAAAAGACACCAATGGCAATGGCACAGAGCAAGACGTAGATGTGGCCGACAAGCCCATGAGGCAGTGCGCCGCATCACTGTATTTCCATCAGGGAAATACAGATCAAAACCACAAGGAGATCCCACCTCACAGCGGTGAGAATGGGGAACATTGGCCAGACAGGAAACCACAAATGTTGGACAGGATGTGCAGAAAGGGGAGCCCTCCTGCACTGTTGGTGGGACTGTGACCTGGTGCAGCCACTGTGGGAAACTGTGTGGAGGTTCCTCAAAGAGTTAATAATGGATATTCCCTATGACCTAGTAAATGCACTGCTGGGGATTTACCCCAAAGATACAGATGCAGGGAAATGCCAGGACACCTGCACCCCGATGTTTCTAGCAGCAATGTCCACAGGAGCCAAACTGTGCAAGGAGCCTCGGTGTCCATCAAAAGATGAATGGATGAAGAAGATGTGGTCTCTGTATACAATGGAATATTCCTGAGCCATTAGAAATGACAAATACCCACCATCTGCTTTGACGTTGATGGAAATGGAGGGTATTATGCTGAGTGAAGTGAGTCAATCGGAGAAGGATAAACATTATATGGTCTCATTCATTTGGGGAATATAAAAGATAGTGAAAGGAAATAAAGGGGAAAGAGAAAATGAGTGGGAAATATCAGAAAGGGAGACAGAACATGAGAGACTCCTAACTGGGAAACGAACAAGGGGTGGTGGAAGGGGAGGTAGGCGGGCGGTGACAGGATGACGGGGTGACGGGCACTGAGGGGGGCACTTGATGGGGTGAGCACTGGGTGTTATGCTATATGTTGGCAAATTGAACTCCAACAAAAAATAAATTAACTAAAAATAAATAAGATCTAACTGTTGGTGTGCCTGGCTGGCTCCTGCGGTGGTGCATGGGATTCTTGATCTCAGGGTTGTGGCTTCGAGCCCCACCTTGGGTGTGGGGATTACTTAGAAATAAAACCTTTAAAAAATAAAACACTTTTTAGCACTTATGCAGAGGATAACCTTTGGTCCTTTAGTTTATGAAAAATGTGGCAAAAATATAGGAATGTGAGGTGATCTGGTAATATTAAAAGTAAAATTTTTTAAGAAGTTTAACTTTTACTATAGATCAACACCGAAAAATATTTGTTTTTAGTGTGTGTTTTTTAATAAATTAATTTTTTATTGGTGTTCAATTTACCAACATACAGAATAACACCCAGTGCTCATCCCGTCAAGTGTCTCCGTCAGTGCCCGCCACCCACTCAGGCCCACCCCCCGCCCTCCTCCCCTTCAATGGTCCCCAGTTCGTCTCCCAGAGTAGGAGTCTTTATGTTCTGTCTCCCTTGCTGATATTTCCCGCACATTTCTTCTCCCTTCCCTTATATTCCTTTTCGCTATTATTTATATTCCCCAAATGAATGAGAACATATAATGTTTGTCCTTCTCCGACTGACTTACTTCACTCAGCATAATACCCTCCAGTTCCATCCACGTTGAAGCAAATGGTGGGTATTTGTCGTTTCTAATGGCTGAGGAATATTCCATTGTGTACATAAACCACATCTTCTTTATCCATTCATCTTTCGATGGACACCTAGGCTCCTTCCACAGTTTGGCTATTGTGGACATTGCTGCTAGAAACATTGGGGTGCAGGTGTCCCGGCGTTTCATTGCATCTGAGTCTCTGGGGTAAATCCCCAATAGTGCAATTGCTGGGTCATAGGGCAGATCTATTTTTAACTCTTTGAGGAACCTCCACACAGTTTTCCAGAGTGGCTGCACCAGTTCACATTCCCACCAACAGTGTAAGAGGGTTCCCCTTTCTCCACATCCTCTCCAAAATTTGTGGTTTCCTGCCTTGTTAATTTTCCCCATTCTCATTGGTGTGAGGTGGTATCTCATTGTGCTTTTGATTTGTATTTCCCTGATGGCCAGTGATGCAGAGCATTTTCTCATGTGCATGTTGGCCATGTCTATGTCTTCCTCTGTGAGATTTTTCTTCATGTCTTTTGCCCATTTCATGATTGGATTGTTTGTTTCTTTGGTGTTGAGTTTAAGAAGTTCTTTATAGATCTTGGAAACTAGCCCTTTATCTGATACGTCATTTGCAAATATCTTCTCCCATTCTGTAGGTTGTCTTTTAGTTTTGTTGACTGTATCCTTCGCTGTGCAAAAGCTTCTTATCTTGATGAAGTCCCAATAGTTCATTTTTGCTTTTGTTTCTTTTGCCTTCGTGGATGTATCTTGCAAGAAGTTACTGTGGCCGAGTTCAAAAAGGGTGTTGCCTGTGTTCTCCTCTAGGATTTTGATGGAATCTTGTCTCAGATTTAGATCTTTCATCCATTTTGAGTTTATCTTTGTGTATGGTGAAAGAGAGTGGTCTCGTTTCATTCTTCTGCATGTGGATGTCCAATGTTCCCAGCACCATTTATTGAAGAGACTGTCTTTCTTCCAATGGATAGTCTTTCCTCCTTTATCGAATATTAGTTGACCATAAACTTGAGGGTCCACTTCTGGATTTTCTATTCTGTTCCATTGATCTATGTGTCTGTTTTTGTGCCAGTACCACACTGTCTTGATGACCACAGCTTTGTAGTACAACCTGAAATCTGGCATTGTGATGCCCCCAGATATGGTTTCCTTTTTTAAAATTCCCCTGGCTATTCGGGGTCTTTTTTGATTCCACACAAATCTTAAAATAATTTGTTCTAACTCTCTGAAGAAAGTCCATGGTATTTTGATAGGGATTGCATTAAACGTGTAAATTGCCCTGGGTAACATTGACATTTTCACGATATTCATTCTGCCAATCCATGAGCATGGAATATTTTTCCATCTCTTTGTGTCTTCCTCAATTTCTTTCAGAAGTGTTCTATAGTTTTTTGGGTATAGATCCTTTACCTCTTTGGTTAGGTTTATTCCTAGGTATCTTATGCTTTTGGGTGCAATTGTAAATGGGATTGACTCCTTAATTTCTCTTTCTTCAGTCTCATTGTTAGTGTATAGAAATGCCATTGATTTCTGGGCATTGATTTTGTATCCTGCCATGCTACTAAATTGCTGTATGAGTTCTAACAATCTTGGGGTGGAGGCTTTTGGGTTTTCTATAGAGTATCATGTCATCGGCGAAGAGGGAGAGTTTGACTTCTTCTTTGCCAATTTGAATGCCTTTAATGTCTTTTTGTTGTCTGATTGCTGAGGCTAGGACTTCCAATACTATGTTGAAAAGCAGTGGTGAGAGTGGACATCCCTGTCTGGTTCCTGATCGTATGGGAAAGGCTCCCAATGCTTCCCCATTGAGAATGATATTTCCTGTTGGCTTTTCGTAGATGGCTTTTAAGATGTCGAGGAAAGTTCCCTCTATCCCTACACTCTGAAGAGTTTTGATCAGGAATGGATGCTGTATTTTGTCAAATGCTTTCTCCGCATCCAGTGAGAGGATCATATGGTTCTTGGTTTTTCTCTTGCTGATATGATGAATCACATTGATTGTTTTACGAGTGTTGAACCAGCCTTGTGTCCCGGGGATAAATCTTACATGGTCATGGTGAATAATTTTCTTAATGTGTTGTTGGATCCTGTTGGCTAGTATCTTGTTGAGAATTTTTGCATCCATGTTCATCAGGGATATTGGTCTGTAATTCTCCTTTTTGGTGGGGTCTTTGTCTGGTTTTGGAATTAAGGTGATGCTGGCCTCATAGAACGAATTTGGAAGTACTCCATCTCTTTCTATCTTTCCAAACAGCTTTAGTAGAATAGGTATGATTTCTTCTTTAAACGTTTGATAGAATTCCCCTGGGAAGCCATCTGGCCCTGGACTCTTGTGTCTTGGGAGGTTTTTGATGACCGCTTCAATTTCTTCCCTGGTTATTGGTCTGTTCAGGTTTTCTATTTCTTCCTGTTCCAGTTTTGGTAGTTTGTGGCCTTCCAGGAATGCATCCATTTCTTCTAGATTGCCTAATTTATTGGCGCATAGCTGTTCATAATATGTTTTTAAAATCGTTTGTATTTTCTTGGTGTTGGTAGTGATCTCTCCTTTCTCATTCATGGTTTTATTAATTTGAGTCTTCTCTCTCTTCTTTTTAATAAGGCTGGCTAATGGTTTTTCTATCTTGTTAATTCTTTCAAAGAACCAACTCCTGGTTCTGTTGATCTGTTCCACAGTTCTTCTGGTCTCGATTTCGTTCAGTTCTGCCCGAATTTTAATTAACTCTCTCCTTCTGCTGTGCGTAGGGTCTATCTTTTCTTTTCCCTCTATCTCCTTTATGTGTAAGGTTAGCTTTTGTATTTGAGTTCTTTCCATTTTTTGAATGGCTGCTTGTATTGCGATGTATTCCCCCCTTAGGACTGCTTTTGCTGCATCCCAAATATTTTGAACAGTTGTATCTTCATTCTCATTAGTTTCCATGAATCTTTTTAATTCTTCCTTAATTTCCTGGTTGACCCTTTCATCTATTAGTAGGATGATCCTTAATCTCCACGTGTTTGAGGTCCTTCCAAACTTTTTGTTGTGATTTAGTTCTAATTTCAAGGCATTATGGTCTGAGAATATGCAGGGGACGATCCCAATCTTTTGGTATCAGTTCAGACACGATTTGTGACCCAGTATATGGTCTATTCTGGAGAAAGTTCCATGTGCACTTGAGAAGAATGTGTATTCAGTTGAGTTTGGATGTAAAGTTCTGTAGATCTCTGTGAAATGCATCTGGTACAGTGTATCATTTAAAGCTCTCATTTCTTTGGAGATGTTGTGCTTAGAAGACCTATCGAGGGTAGAAAGAGCTAGATTGAAGTCACCAAGTATAAGTGAATGAATATCCAAGTATTTATTTACTTTGGTTATTAATTGGTTTAAATATTTGGCAGCTCCCACATTCGGGGCATATATATTGAGGATTGTTAAGTCCTCTTGTTGGATAGATCCTTTAAGTATGATATAGTGTCCCTCTTCATCTCTCACTACAGTCTTCGGGGTAAATTTTAGTTTATCTGATATAAGGATGGCTACGCCTGCTTTCTTTTGAGGACCATTCGAATGGTAAATGGTTCTCCAGCCTTTTATTTTCAGGCTGTAGGTGTCCTTCTGTCTAAAATGAGTCTCTTGTAGACAGCAAATAGATGGGTCCTGCTTCTTTATCCAGTCTGAAACCCTGCGCCTTTTGATGGGGTCATTAAGCCCGTTCACATTCAGAGTTACTATTGAGAGATATGAGTTTACTGTCATCATGATGTCTATTTAGTCCTTGTTTTTGTGGATTATTCCACTGAACTTCTTCTTAAAGGGGAATTTTAAGAGTCCCCCTTAAAATTTCTTGCAGAGCTGGTTTGGAGGTCACATATTCTTTCAGTTCCTGCCTGTCTTGGAAGCTCTTTATCTCTCCTTCCATTTTGAATGAGAGCCTTGCTGGATAAAGTATTCTTGGTTGCATGTTCTTCTCATGTAGGACCCTGAATATATCCTGCCAGCCCTTTCTGGCCTGCCAGGTCTCTGTGGAGTGGTCTGCTGTTACCCTAATATTCCTCCCCATAAAAGTCAGGGATTTCTTGTCTCTTGCTGCTTTAAGGATCTTCTCTTTATCTTTGGAATTTGCAAGCTTCACGATTACATGTCGAGGTGTTGAATGGTTTTTATGGATTTTAGGGGGGGATCTCTCTATTTTCTGGATCTGAATGCCTGTTTCCCTTCCCAGATTAGGAAGGTTTTCAGCTATGATTTGTTCAAATACATATTCTGGCCCTCTGTCCCTTTCGGCGCCCTCGGGAACCCCAATTAAACGTAGGTTTTTCTTCCTCAGGCTGCCGTTTATTTCACTTAATCTGTCTTCATGGTCTCTTAATTGTCTGTCTCTTTTTTCCTTAGTTTCCCTCTTTGCCATCAACTTGTCTTCTATGTCACTCACTCGTTCTTCCACCTCATTAACCCTCGTCGTTAGGACTTCTAGTTTGGATTGCATCTCATTCAATTGATTTTTAATTTCTTGCCTGATTGGATCTAAATTCTGCAGTCATGAAGTCTCTTGAGTCCTTTATGCTTTTTTCTAGAGTCACCAGTAGCTGTATAATAGTGCTTCTGAATTGGCTTTCTGACACTGAATTGTAATCCAGATTTTGTAACTCTGTGGGAGAGAGGACTGTTTCTGATTCTTTCTTTTGAGGTGAGGTTTTCCTTCTTGTCATTTTGCTCAGTGAAGAGTGGCCAAAAACAAGTTGTATTGGGAAAAGGAGAAAAAGAGAGAGAAGGAAAGAAAAGAGAAAAAGAAAAAAGGAAAAAGGAAGAAAAAAAGGAAAAAAAGAGAAGACTAAGAGAAAGAAAAAGAAAGAAAGGTTGAAAAAAAGGGGTGGGGGAAGCAATCAGAAATCAAAAAGAAAAAAAAAAAAACCACGGGGGAGTATCTTCTGATTCTGTATACTTCAAGTCCCTTGACTTCCCCTGGAACTTGTCCGTCCAGCTGGTCTTCTGGGGGAGGGGCCTGTTGTGCTGATTTTCAGGTGTTAGCACTTGGGGGAGCCGCTCCGCCCCTGCCTGGTGCAGGGCCCAGTGGGGGTTGTTCACCCCGTGAGGCCCCAGGAGGAACCACCCAGTGGCGGGGCCAGCTCTGCAGCCCTGGAGTCAGCCCCCGCAGTAGCTCCGGACTCGGTCTACCGGGCCTGGAGGCTCCGGGTCAGGGCCCCTGATCTGCTCAGCTCCGGGCAGGAGCGTCCTCCCGGTCCTGGGCCCTCCCGGCCTCTGCCTGTCCCGGGGGAGGCCGGATCCTGGGCTGTGTCCCGGCGCCCTGTGCTCCGGGGCCTGCGCTGTTGGATTCGCTCCCGCCCGCAGCCCCCTCCGCGGAGCCGCCGCCCTCCCCCCTCCGAGCTGCTCTGGGCCCCGCCGTGCGCTGCAGCCCTTAGGGAGCTCGGCGCACTCCCCGGGGCGCAGGTGCCTGTGAGTGTCCCCGGGAGCCCGAGGGCATCCCCGCCCTCCTGGGTCCTGCTCCACCTCCCTGCGGCCCCCCCCCCCCCCCCGGGAAGGTCGGTGCAGCTCCTGCTCCTCCGGGATGGGGACGGGGCTCTCCTGTCCTGGGGACACTCGCCCAGGCCTCAGCCCGGCTCCTCGCGGGGCCCCTCCCCCTGGGAGGCCTTTTGTGTCTTTATTTCTTTTTCCCGTTTTCCTACCTCGATAGAAGCGCGAACTCTTCTCACTGTAGCGCTCCAGCCGTTCTCTCTTTAAATCTCAGGCCGAATTCGTAGATTTTCAGGATGATTAGAAGGTTATCTAGGTAATTTGGTGGGGACAGGTGATTTGGGGACCCTACTCTTCCGCCATCTGGCCCCTCCCTCCCGAGAAATATTTGCAAAATAAAACCTCTTGCTAAAGAAGCTACATGCTGGTATTCTAGTTTTCTCTTTGTAGATCCAGGTCTGTACTTCCAGGCGTGTGGGTTAGAGACTCATCAGGACTCTGAGTCTCCCCTTTCTCCAACGGCCCCTTCCATACAACTCAGCTCCACTTAGTCCAACTTCCCATCACCATGGTCTGTCTGCCTTAAGGCCCTGGCGGTGGCACAATGGTGACCTCCAGCCCCACTTGCCAGGTTTCTCAGAAGGTCATGGTCCTGGTCAGACGGGGTCAGACGGGCACTATCAAAGATATCCAGTAAAGACTTTTGGTCGCCCTCAGCCTATGTCCTGCTACTGGAAGCAACCTGGTGCCAGAGAGACAGGCAGCTTTTCTCTCTCCGTCTCCAGAAATCTCTTTGTATTTTGTCTCCAAACTTCTGAATTGAGCTAAGAGTAGGAGAAAGAGTTTATTCTGTGACCACAGTCTATATATTATTATTAAGGTAATTCCTGGGTTATGCATCCTCCAGTCACCTTAGCACCATGGCTGTTCACCACCCCACCCCCACAGACCAGAAAATAGGGCTCCAGTAGGATAAAATACCTCAACCTACCAGCCATCACTTAAGCTGCTTTGTTTTGTTTAAATAATTAGTGCAAAGTACTTTCCCCCTGAGTGAAAGCCACATTCTCACAGAGGGGATTTTCCTAGGGATTCCCGTGCTGTGGCCCCAAGGCTTGGAAATGTTTTCCCTCAACCAAAACCAGTACTGAACTTAAACATCAAGGGGAAATACTCCAAGGAGTCCTGAGCTGACCTGTGCTCTTGCCAAACTAGCAAAATCCTAAAACCATGGGCTAGAGACCAAGTAAATGAGCACATCCCTGGTTGAAACTGATACGTCATTTAAAAAAAAAAAATCTCCTCCGATGATTCTATGGTACAGTTAGGGTAGAAACACTCTGTCCAGTCATGTGTGAGGATGATGAGCAACCAATTCTATTGTCTGACTGAGGCAATCCATGTCCTACTCCCAAGCTCTAGTTGTATTGAACTGTAATTCTGGGAAACCACTTTATTAGAGACCCATCTGGTGGCTCAGCCAGGAATCGCACAGGGTGTCTCCAGGAAGGAAGGGGCCAGTCCTGGGCCCTCTGCTAGTGCTGGGAACCCTAAGATTTATGCACACACTCCCTTCTCAAAGGAGGCCCCGTTCTGGTAGGATGATCTCCACTGACCCATGGATGTGTGTTGGGCAGTTGTACTGAGATCAAGGGACTTCAGCATAGGGCTGATAATGTATAATTATGTAATCACACGATAAGACTTATTTGGATGGCCCGCTGACAGCTTAATTGAATGGAGAGGTCCCTCACAGGATGTCTTTCAGTGGCAACAGTATTGGGCCGCCACCCAGAAAGCTAGGATAGAAAAGAAACTCCCCAGAGGAGAGGGATTGAAGAAGGGCTTACTTAGGGAGATGATGTCTCTCATCGGGATATGGAGTCTGAGCCGGGGAATTATGAATGGATGCCGGGATCTTAGAGACACTAATATTCATGATTTATCTTATCTACTGTTAGTAGATGTCAGGTGGTGATTCACGGGATATGCCCAGAAGATATGGCTAAGCTATAAATGGCTTAACCTCTACCAATCTGGGCTATGTTTAAATCAATTCAGTGTGTAAAGATTTGAGGTTGGTAACAGTGGTTTTTTGAGTTAAAGGTCTCTGCCTGCTGTGAAAAAATAAACAGAGGTCTGCTATGCAAAGAGCATCTTTGGCTCATCCATAAACCTTGACTGATCATTTCAAATGATTTGTCTTTATGTTCACGGATTAGTTTTCCTCTTGATCAAATCCAATGCTAGAACCCTCTTTTTATATAGATTTTTTTTTCATTTCAACTATTGTACTTTTCAACTCTAGAATTTTTAACTCCATTTTAAAATCTATCACGATGTATTGAAAGTCTTGATTTGTTAAAAATGAATCCTTTCTGGTTTCATTTTTTAGGAGGGAGAGAAGGAAAAGAGGAAGAGAAAATCTTAAGCAGGCTCCACACTAAGCATGGAGCCCATGGAGGGCTCGATCTCATGACTTGAGCCAAAATCAAGAGTCAGACAATTTACCAACTGAGCCACCCCCAGGTTTCATTTCTTAAGCATCATTGAAATAGTTCTTTTAAAGCCACTTCCTGGGACCCCTGTGTGGCGCCGCAGTTTGGAGCCTGCCTTTGGCCCAGGGCGCAATCCTGGGGACCCGGGATCGAATCCCACGTCGGGCTCCGAGTGCGTGTAGCCTGCTTCTCCCTCTGCCTGTGTCTCTGCCTCTCTCTCTCTCTTTCTCTGTGACTACCATAAATAAATAAATAAAAATTAAAAAAAAAAATAAAGCCACTTCCTTAGGAGCATGGTCCTCAGTTTCATTACCAATCTCTGCCCACTCCCATGAACGGTACTTCCTTTCTTTGAGTGACTGCCATCTTCTGTCGTTGAATATTGACATTTTGAACATCACAGCGTGGTAATTCTGGAAACGTCACTCTTCTGCCTTTTCTGGGTTTTGTTTGTCTACAACTTGTGTGGATGGTGTTACGTGTTTAATGCTTTTCTCAACTTTTGGTAAAGGGTCTTTGTTATGAGTGCCCTGAAGTCTCTTCTGTTAGCCTAGCGGTCACCTTGTGATTTGAGAGAGAGCCCCTTCAATGCCGGGAGCCAAGCCACCACGAAGCACTCTGCCAGTCACTGCAGAGGCCCCTTGCTGCGCTCCGCCCCGCAGGGAACAAGCAGGGAGTTAACTCTGTCTTCCCTTCCCTTGCTGTTGCCCTGGTGCTGAAGGCAAACTCATGTGGTCCTCTCAAGGGTTTTCTAAGAATATGTCCAGCCACGGGCATCAGCATGGCCCTTGGATTGCCTGGCACACAGCAGATTTTCGGTGTCCTTCGTCCCTTGATAATCCCCAGCATCTTCCTTCCAAGGTGTTTCGATCTGCCTGCCTCTGGCCTCCCTGGTTGGCCCCTTGCCCAGACAGGTGTGGCTAGTATGCTCACTGACATGCTCTTGGCAGTGTCACCCAGGAGCTCCTAAAAGCTCTGAGGCAGTCTGAAACTGCCTCAAACAATGAAAGACCCTGAGTCAGTGCTTCTTGGAGTCCCCAAGGCGGTCAGAATACACAACCACAATTCTCTGAGAATAATCAGTCTTGCTGGCATGAGCACACTGTCCCAGGAAAGTGGACCACTGTCCTCATGGTGACCACAGAGCTGGGGAGTGTGACATGGTAGGTGGTTAAGTTAAAATGTCATAAAGACTGTTTTACTGAAATTCAGTACCTTTTTCTTTTTTTCTTTTAAGCCCTTCCCCAGGTTTTGTGTTCTTTAGAAGTCAGAAAAAGTTGATTCCAATAGTTTTTGTCAGCTTGATCATTGCCTTCATGAAGGGATGGTGTGTCGGAGTTACTTACACCAGCATTTTAGGTGACATCATTCAACCTATTTTTTAATTTAATTTAATTTTAAGATTTTATTTATTTATGAGAGACAGAGAGAGAGAGAAATGGGGGTCAGAGACACAGGCAGAGGAAGAAGCAAGCTCCATTTAGGGAACCCAATGTGGCACTCAATCCCGGGTCTCCAGGATCATGCCCTGGGCTGAAGGCAGCGCTAAACCCCTGAGCCACCTGGGCTGCCCCATTCAACCTATTTTAACTGTACATTCCTTTTCAAAGGTGATACTAGTAGGTCTCACCTGAACATTCATACATTTTCTATTTCTTTATTTTTTTCCTTTTGTTTATTGGAAAACATATGTATACATCTTGTTCAAGTTTTGTGTTCATCAGCATATTGTCAAAGATAGATACTTGCTCTTGTTTGTAATAACCAATGGGTCAGCTTTATAATAAGCACGCAGCTTTATAAAATATCAAGATGTTTTACTCGAGAGCTTTATTAACTTACTTCATATTGTTCAAAATGTCACACCACAGTGATTAGTTGAAAAAACATTGTGATCCGTTTGCATGAATATGCTTTTGATTTATACATATAGTTTGATTTTGTCATAGAATTGCTTTCTGTAATCTATCTCTTAATCCTCAAAAGGACCTCATAAAGACAATGTTATTCTGGTGCGGTTTAGGCTCTAAGTAGGCCCCAAAGACAGTTAATACTAGAGGCTGAGGCAGTTGGGTTCAAAGAAGAGAATCCAGAGAAGGTGCAGTATGTTTACAGAGTACGCAGCTTATTTTCATCGAGGTGAAGTAAACTCAGACAAACCATGTAAATTCCCAGAACCAAACTAAATTTTCTAAACGTCTAGAATATTTATTGACATGTTTGTAAAACGCTCCTAAATTCCAAGGTAAAAAATGATCCTTACTTCAGCTCATGAACTTGAATGTATGACATTGAAGGTAGACCCACTAGTCACTAATCAGGCACTTAAACATGCATGCAGCAGCTCAGAGCTCATGTTGCTTGCTTTCTTCTTTATAACTGTGTTTAGATTCAATTAATTAACATATAGCATACTATTAATTTCAGTGACTCATCAGGTGCATGTAACACCGAGTGCTCGTCACATCTAGGCCCTCCTTGATGCCCGTCACCCAGTCACCCCATCCCCCCACCCACCTCCCCTCCACCAGACTCAGTTTGTTTCCTAGAGTTTAGAGTCGCTTATGTTTTTTTCTCCCTCTCTGATTTCTTCTTATTTTATTTTCCCTCCCTTCCCCATTACCCTGTTTTGTTTCTTAAAATATGAGCAAAGAACTCCAGAGTGGAGTGGCGGAGCGGGCAAAGAACCGAGGCCCTCCGGGGCGATGCTCCACCGCGTCCAGCGCAGGCAGGCGGAACCCGCGCGCCAACGCGGAGGAGGACGGGCCCAGTGACCCCGGGGCGGCGGTGAAGCCACCAGGGACCGAGGGACCGCACAGGACTGGTCGGAGGAGACTCGCAGCTGTGAGAAATGCTGTGCAGAGCTCTCCAGCTTCTCGGGTCCCTAGGACGCCAGACACACCGCACTGCCCCCGGCTGTGCGCACGGGACCCACGGCAGGGGCCGGGCCGGGCAGAGTCCCCGGGGCGCGCTCAGCCGCCGCCGCCCGCCGGGGGTGCGGAGGGTCCCAGGGAGGGGGCGGCGGCCGGGGGCTCAAGGCCGAGCCGGCCGAGTGTGTCGTGGACCTGAAGGCCACCTGGGAGGAAGCTGGCCAGCGAGCACCATGGCTCTGTTAGGAGCTGATGGCAAGGGAGCCCCTGAGATGTCTCCAAAGAGAATCCTGGCCCCTTCGGGGACCTCGGACCCTGCCGTGTGGAACCAGTACACCACCGTGCTCAGTGGAGGTCTGGCCATGAAGACCAATGAGATCTCTGTGGTGCAGAGTGGGGGGACGCCTACCCTCCCAGTGCCCCTGGGGCCAGCTCCACTGTGGACACCACCACTAGCTCCAGGATGGATGGCTCCAGTCAGCCATCAGTGCTGAAGTGGAAAAACCAGGTGCTGCCCACAGCATCCCCAAACACCAATTCCCTCACTTCGTCGAAGAAAATAAGATTGCAGTCAGCTGAGCTCTTTGTCGAGGGGGCGATGCAGGCAGAATAACCTCTAGAACTCTACTTTTTTTCCTTATTAAAAAAACCCATCTCCTCCAGTTTTTCTTACTGATGTGCAAATGTTTACATTGTGATCACAACCTCAGGCAAATCCTACAATCAGATGTTGTTATGCTGCTTTGCAAAAAAAAAAAAAAAAGATTATGAAAAAAATCGAAAAAAATTAAAAAAGAGAAAAGAAATTGAAAAAATTGAAAAAGAAAAAAAGACAAAAAATACTAAAACATATACAGACTAGGATTTTTTTTCTTTAATTTTGGAAAGAAGTGGGTCCTGCAAAGTAGTTTTGTTACTTGGGACAAACTGTATACATAAAACCTTTGTACAATCAAGAGTAACTATTTCCAAAGACTATCCTCCTATTTCAAGTTGGAACTTACTGAACTACAATGGACAAGACAACTGTTAGCCTAATTGGGGGAGGGGGTACTGTATACTTCCCTGGTGACTGTATGCGGGTACGTGGACAAGATCTGGCAGTTGTTTAGG
This sequence comes from Urocyon cinereoargenteus, assembly GCA_032313775.1. NCBI lineage: Eukaryota > Metazoa > Chordata > Mammalia > Carnivora > Canidae > Urocyon > Urocyon cinereoargenteus. The sequence goes on from JAVLSZ010000028.1 coordinate 58,876,763, forward strand.
GACCTGTTTTGTATGACACCCCCCCCATCTCTGTACCCATCCTTCCTTTTTTTTTTTTTTATGAATGTACTTTTTTTTTCTTTAAACTAAGGTTGTAGAATTACAAAATTCCTTCAACCTTGGGACCTTAGGTAGGATACCCTCAAATGGACTGGTTTAGTCCTTAGGGTGTCAATGTGTGTTGCTGCTTATTTAAATAGAGTTCATTCAGAGCCCCAAGAGTGCCAATGTACTCCCTACGCTTTCCAGATGCCTCCTTCCTGAGCCACCAGGAGGGCTAAGCACCTAAGCAGGGACCCTCAGGTGACTTAATTTGGTTCGCCAGTGCCTACTTGATCAAAGACCTGGTTTTCCTTCTTGAAGAAACTCACGGAAAGGGCATATTTCTTATAGGTTCACATACTACTTTGTACAAAAAAAATGTCCTTGGTGCAGCTTATGCCAAGTTAGTATGAAGATTGTTCTTCAGGGGATCCCTGGGTGGCGAAGCAGTTTGGCGCCTGCCTTTGGCCCAGGGCGTGATCCTGGAGACCCGGGATCGCATCCCACATCAGGCTCCCAGTGCATGGAGCCTGCTTCTCCCTCTGCCTGTGTCTCTGCCTCTCTCTCTCTCTCTCTCTGTGACTATCATAAATAAATAAAAATTAAAAAAAATATTTAAAAAAAAGATTGTTCTTGAGTATTGCATGAAGGCTACGATGTTCGAATGGCAAGTCATGGATGTGAAAGCCTTAATTTATCTACCTCGTTGATTTTTTATTTTATAAAATAAAAATAGCCAGAGTGTCTATTTTCCTATATTATGACTGCCGAAGTGTTCTGACGCCCTGGCTTAAACCTGAGTTGATGTGTGGTGGGAGCAGCTGGACATTGAAGATATTTTCATGATTCTTTTTTTAACTCGAGCCCCCCCTTTTTGTATATGTAATGATGAAACATGCTCTGATGGTTGAACAAGGAAGGAGAAACAAAGACCTTAATTTCTGAGTGGAGAATCTCCTTCTTTGTGGAAAAGTAGATCAAGACCGTTAACAAAAGTTGGTCTGTGTTATTGCACCTGACTTTAGGATCCAAAATTTTTTGCCACGTTGTGCCTTTCCTTCTGGAATTGTAAGTTGAGAACACAATGCTAGTAGCTGTTTACACTGTGAAGTGGATATTGTTACAGAGAACACACCAGAGCCTTTCCCCCTGGTAAGCAAATCATGCCCGTGTGAATGTATGATCTGTGGAGAAACCCCTGTAGGTTTTACCTGCTGATGCTGTCTGCCTTGTTGGAGAATAAAATTTGGATGTTTGTTTTCTTTCCCCCACAAAAAAAAATGAGCAAAATCATGTAATAATCATCTTTCTCTAATCGACTTATCTTGCTTAGCATAATAACTCCTAGTACCAACAACATTGTGGTAAATCCTAAGATTCCACTTTTTTGCTGTCTGAGTAATATTCCATAGTGTATATATATACACTGTGTTGCTTTCAAAACCCCTGCCCAGGCTGCTTCACCTCCTGTGAAGGAATTCCAGCTCACCTCAACTCCACCCAGCAAACATCCCTTTGGGAGATACTCATTTTTCCTTCTCTTCAACACTCTCCTGTCTATTCCTTGAGACCAAGGTCTCCCACTTTTGTACTCAGAGGCCTTTTCCTGATGCTTCCATTATGAGTGATGACATGATTTGTGACATTAAAAATACATGTCTCTCTCAGACATGACATCTTAAGTTCTTGAATTAAGGGTATGCTTTATTCCTTATGGAGCCTAGAATATGGCCAATGTCCAATATACATCAGCAGAGCTGCTGTTTCTGGCTTTCTATGAATGCCTCTTTTCTTGTCTACAAAGTACACCTGCTGTGGGGCTCAGAATGGGGAGATGACATACAGCCTGTGATGTATCCTAAGGGACTTGAGGAAAATTGCCATGGCTTCAGGCAGGTTTACCCTTACATTACAGATCACTGCGATATCAACTATTTTGTGTTATACGCAACCTATGAATTAATGAACACTACATCTGAAACCAATGATGTCCTGTATGCTGGCTAATTGAATTAAAATAGGAAATGAATGAAGGAAAAGATGAATAAGCTTGACAAGTACTGTTTAGTGCTTGTATTGTTCCTATATTATACCAAATGGAATACGTGGGGGCAGTAGAAAGCATTTGAATTGCCATCAACATGGAGGATACAGACCAGGAGCCAAAAATTGCTTCAGAAGGACTACCATAGGGTAACATACAGACAATTATGGAAAAAAATGGCAAGTCCTCTCTCATTGATAGTGGCCTACAGACCAGAAGTTAGAATTTCTTTTTTTAAGATTTTATTTGTTTATTCATAAGAGACACACACAGAGAGAGGCAGAAACACAGGCAGAGGGAGAAGCAGGCTCCATGTAGGGAGCCAGACATGGGACTCGATCCCGGGACTCCAGGATCATGCCCTGGGCCAAAGGCCATGCTAAACCGCTGAGCCACCCAGGGATTCCCCCAGAAGCTAAAATTTAGAAATATTTGGATCACGTATGGCATATAAACACATACATGCACTAATATATATATAGGCAGAGCTAACTAATGGACAAGGTATCTTATATATAGAGAGAGATAAATTATATTATGTATAATTTATATATATAAATACATATATTTATATATTTAATTTATATATTTAAATACATATATTGATATATTTAAATACATATATTTAAATAAACTAATACACTAGTATCATAGTACACAAGCCATAAAGGTAAAAATTAGTTAAAGCCCAAAGACACATAAAATACTAGTTCATTCTTGACATTAGTCTTTAGTAAGTCAAGGTCGTAAGTTTTCCTTTTTGAATATTACTTTAAATATAAATGAATTAAACTCCCCAACCTAAAGACATAGAATGGCAGCATGGATTAAAAATTTTAAACAAAGCTGCAAACAAAAGAATCATGATCTAATTACATAATGTCTACAAGAGATTCCCTTTGTATCTAAAGATACACATAGATGAAAAGTTAAGGGAAAGAAAAAATATGCCATGCAAACAGGCACCAAAGAGAGCTAGGGTAGCTATTTTAATATCAGACAAAATAGGCATTAAGTTCAAAACTGTTCCAATGACAAACAAGGACAGTGTATATTGTTAAAGAATCTATACAGTAAGAAGATACGGTACTTATAATTATATACATGACAAATATTAGAACTCCCATATGTATGAAGCAAACACTGACAAAATCAAAGGGAGAAAAGGAAATAGTTCTACAATAATTGACACAAATATCAATATCTACTTTCAATAATCGGTAAAATAACCAGATAGGCCAGATAGAAGATCTGTATAGAAATAAAGTGACTTAAAAAAAAGAAATAAAGTGACTTAAAAGGTAGCATATCAGTTAGTCCTAGTGGATAATTCAGTAAACTCCACCCAACAGCAACATAAAAATCAAGTGCATGTGAAACATTCTCAAAAAGACCATGTGTTTGGCTACAAAAAAATTCTTAGTAAATTTTAAAAGATTGAAATCATACAATGTATCATTTCTGTTCACAATGGAATAAAGGTAGAAATCAATGACAGAAATCTATGACCAATGAAAACTGGAAAGTATGCAAATGTGTGGAATAAAACAACATCTTCTTAAACAGTCAACAAGTAAAAGAGAAAAACACAAGAAAAATTTAAAAATACCTCAGGACAAATGAAAACAAAAATACAGTATTCTGAAACCTGTGGAATGTAGTGAAAGCAGTGCTAAGAGGGAAGTTCTTATACATAAACACATAAAAAAGAAATCTTGTCTAAATATAATAACTCAACTTTACACCTTATAAATTAGTAAAGGAAGAGCAACCTGAACCTAAAGATAGAAGAATGAAGAAAGTAAAGATTAGAGAAAAAATAGAGTATGGAAAAAATATAGAAGATATCTTAGAAAGTTATTTCTTTGAAGAGAAAAACAAAATAGGCAAACAAACTTTTAGCTACACTGCCTATGGAGAAAAAGAGTAAAGTTAGAAGTTAAAGTGGGGATATGATTAGTGAAATGATGGAAATATAAAAAGTATTATAGGATGCTTTGAATATTTGTGTGTTAACAAATTAGGTAAGTTAGATGAAATGGACAGTCATAGAAACACACAATCCACCAAAACTAAGCGAAGGAAGAGAAAACCTAATAAACGAATAACTAGTAGGAGATTGAATTGGTTTTGTTGACTGTTTCTTTTGCTCTGCAGAAGCTTTTTAGCTTGATAAAGTCCCAATAGATAAAGGGCTGCTATCCAAGATCTATAAAGACCTTATTAAAATCAACAGCAAGCAAACAAACATTCCAATCATGAAATGGGCCAAAGACATGAACAGAAATTTCACCAAGAAGACATAGACGTGGCCAACAAGCACATGAGACAATGCTCCACATCACTGGCCATCTCGGAAATACAGATCAAAACCACAATGGAAAAAAAAAAAAAGCCACAATGAGATCCCACCTCACACCGATGAGAATGGGGAATATTAACAAGGCAGGAAACCAAAAATGTTGGAGAGGATGTGGAGAAAGGGGGACCCTCCTGCACTGTTGGTGGGAATGTGAACTGGGGCAGCCACTCTGGAAAACTGTGTGGAGGTTCCTCAAAGAGTTAACAATGGATCTGCCCTATGACCCAGTAATTGCACTGCTGGGGATTTACCCCAAAGATATAGACGCAGGGAAATGCCAGGACACTTGCACCCGATGTTTATAGCAGCAATGTCCACAGTAGGCAAAACTGTGGAAGGAGCCTCGGTGTCCATTGAAAGATGAATGGATAAAGAAGATGTGGTCTCTGTATACAATGGAATATTCCTCAGCCATTAGAAATGACAAATACCCACCATCTGCTTTGCCGTGGATGGAACTGGAGGGTATTATGCTGAGTGAAAGAAGTCAGTCAGAGAAAGACAATCATTATATGGTCTCATTCATACGGGGAATATAAAAATTAGTGAAAGGGACTATAGGGGAAAGGTGAGAAAATAAGTGGGAAATATCAGAAAGGGTGATAGAACATGAGAATCTCCTAACTCTGGGAAACAAACAGGGGGTAGTGCAAGGGGAGGTGGGCAGGGGGACCGGGTGACTGGGTGACAGGCACTAAGTGGTGCACTTGATGAGATGAGCACTGGGTGTTATACTATATGCTGGCAAATAGAACTCCAATTAAAAAAATGTGTAATAAAATTCGAAATGTGCACTGTCAGCTAAAAAAAAGAGAGACAGATTGAATTGGTAATCAAAAATCCCCAACAAAGGAAAGTCCTAAACAAGATGGCTCCACTTGTGAATTCTACCAAATGTTTAAAGGAGAATTAACAACAGTACTCCTCAAACAATTTCTAAGTACTGAAATGTAGGAAATACTTCCTAACTCATTGTATAAGGCTAGCGGTACCCTGATACCAAGCCTAACAGAGACACTCCAAGAAAAGAAGGTATAGACCAAGATGCCTTATAAACATTGATATAAAAATCCTCAACAAAGTACAAGCACAATTAATTCAAAAGCACATTGAAAGGATTATACACCACCACGGCCGACCAGGATTCTATTACTCGAATGCAAGCATTGTTCAACATCGGCAAAGCAATCAATGTAGTAGAGTGCATGAATAAAATAAAAATAAACAGAGATCTCAATTGACGCAGAAAAAGCATCTATAAGGTTCACCAGCTTTCTTAACAAAAGCCTTCAAGAAACTACTAATAAAAAGAAATTTCCTCAGCATATTAATCAAAATCATATTAATCATTTTAATCAATAAAAATCTACAGCTAACATCAGACTCAAGGTTGAGAAACTGGAAGGTTTTTTTTTTTAAGGTACAAAGCAAAGAGGTCAGAGTTCATTACTTCTATTTCATTTAGTAGTGAATGTACTACTCTGAGCAATTAATCAAGGAAAAGCATCCAAATATGAAAAGAAGTAAAATTATCAATCTCTCTACACAAGTTACTTGATCATATATAGAAAACCCTAAAGGGTACACATTCACACACACTGCTAACGAAACTTTTTTTTTCAAATTGCAACCTGCAAAATTGACATGCAAAAAGCAGTAGCATTTCTAAACAATAAAAGTGAACACCAATAAATATAAATTAAGAAACCAGTTCAATCATATAGACACTGATCATGTATGGGACATAAACAAAGAATACTGATCTATAGGGTCAGGTCAATTCTTCTCCAAAATGATGGGCAATAAGTTTTAAAAGGGATTTTTGGGGAGTGTTGGACCGGAACATTTTTTTTAATACAACAGACTCAGCTGATGATTAGGTGGGGAAGACAAGAATCTGGAGTGGGATCATGAATTATATTTTTATGAACTAAATCAACCTGAATTTGACCAAATAAAATAATCATCTGCTGAAAAATAAAGGCTAAAAACAGAATAGAAAAGTATCAAATGACAAGTCCACTGGCCAATTTGCATGCACCAAGGTTGGACCTGTTTCTTCCTCAATTCAAGGGTCCATGGGGATTTCCTCTTTCCCTATACAATCCACCAGGGGGTCCGATGGACAGTTTGAGATGCTATGAACTCTGACCTCCGTGGACTTAGCAGAGCAGAATGTCCTCCTTGGTGTAGTGACCTCAGCCAGTCAAGCCCAGGCCTTCCTGGAGAACACAGCTCGCCTATGTCCCAGGACGAGAACCCTGCCCCTGTGAGACAGCATTGGCAGTGACACAGTGGTCGTTTCCAGGTCTCCAGCCTGCCAGCTTTCACACTGGAAAGACAGCACGGGTTCTCCTGGTCCCTGGCACTCAGACCTGGCCAGGGTATTCCCAGTGGGGATGGAGGGCTGTGCATTGGCCCCAAAAGAATACTTTTATCACCAATTTCTCTGTCCTCTGTCCTCTATCTGACATCCATTCCTGCATATGTCACCTTTGGGAAATGTCTGCATCTTGTAGTATCTACCTGGGGATTTCTCTCATCCTTGCTGTGGTGCCCCTTCGATTCAGTCCTGGAGATGGTTTGTCAAGTCAAATGCCTTGGACGTACACGCGGATGATGGGCCATATTGCTTCTTTGACATCCAGACAGTTGGATTCCCATCAGTCATGGACATTTGCAGTGGACTCTTTGAGAGACCTTTTTCATCGGCAACTAGAAGGCAGTTTTGCCTCTGTCCTTCTGAAAAGATGGTCTCCACTCTGGGCAAGGAAGCAGGCCCCATAAGTACATGGCAGCTAGGAAGTGAATCTATCGGAAGTACACAAAGTTGGATCATTTCAGCCGCTTTGGAAGGGGATGCCTGTTTTCTCACATCCACTTGCAAAAATGGAGTCCAACTGCATTGCCCATCATCAATCCCCATCATGAATTTGAGTGAATAGTATGGAAGTTGGTCTTCCTAAGAATTTTGGAAGTCCATGCTGATGGATTGTGGCCAATACCACTGCTACTGTCTCTGCTCCAGAAATTGCTCCTGGGTTGATTCCAAGTGAGGGCACACTCCTGGTATATCCAAACCTATACCAGTTTGTCCAGAATTTAACTCTTCTTCCATTTCTGGATGAGAGTGGATTTTCCTTTGGGAAGATGGCTTTGCTTTTGGTTTGGTTTTTGGTTGGTGGAGAAGCAAAAGACACGAGAGGGGACTAGAGGGGGAGAACAGGCCTGCTCAGGACTTCTTCAGCTAGCCTTTCTCACTGGTCTCCCTGGGCACATGGATGGAATCCCCTCAACTGCACATGCAGTCTCAATTCTGCTGGAGGGCCCAGCATTAAGGCCCTTTCCTCAAGCCTGCCTGCCTCCTCACCCCTGTGCCCTATATACCTGCAGGTCCAAGAATCCTTAGGCTATTTCACTAGCTCCAATCCCCTGTGAGGATAGGCCTTTGTACTCTTGGGCCTCTGGGATCTTCATAGGCTTCCAGAAGGTAGGGAATGTTTGTTTCTCCACCTATACATTGAGTGGCCAGAAATCAAGAGCCAGGAAGCCGGGTTTTCCTCAGAGGCCATGAGATAGCAATAGGGCAGCATTCATGGGATGAGACAGGGGCCTGAGGCTCAAGGGGCCAGACTCTGACCCGGGTCACATAATGACTGCATGGATGGGCATTACGGAGGGCTTGGGGACAGGAGAAGGATCCCACACCGTGGCTTCTGTACTGTCCCCTGCCTCTTAAAAACCTAGCGTGCTCATCGAGGAGCTCCTCCACCCTTCACCTACAGGCATCTGCAGAGAAAGAGGGAGCACTCTTAAATAGGTGCTCTGGAGTGAGGAAAGAGCAGTCAGTTGCTCTTCCTAAGAAAGGAATCCTCTCAACACGACTGTGGCTTTGTTTGCTTTGGTTTGGTGTGGTATTGTTTTGTTTCCATGGGTTCTCATCAGAGATTTCCTAGAGACACAGAGAGAGAACTGTAGCCTGGATCTCGTGCTATTTGGACCAACACGGACCCAGTTGTCAAACATTGCTTCCTAAAGAAATCATCTTTAGGGTGAAAAATCTCCATGCCGAGGCCTCAGAAAGGAGGCATCATGATCCAACAGTGAAGTGGGTTCCGGAGTATGGAGAGAGGGAAACCACAAACTCATCCCTTTATAGACCAACGTGTGACCCGGGCCCCTTGCGGGGCACATGGCACCCACACAGGATGCATGGGGATCAATGTTCCCTATACAGCCCTTCATGCAGGAGAGCTGGGTGTGCCCTAGACCCTCAATGTCTAAGAATCCCTTGGTCATAACATGCTGCTGTCTCTTCTCAGGTAATTAAGCCTGGAGGAATTAAAATAACTGTAGGGAGGTTCAGAAACGAGCAAAAACAAACAAACAAACAAAAACCCCACAGAACAAAATCAAAGGAAAGACATGCATACTATTCATTGGTGCTAACATTTTATTAAGGGAAATAAAACACTACACACAACTCTAAGATAACATTCAAGGACAAAAATGAACTACATGGGTGAAATATTGCCCATCGCAATTCCCACAAACTACCACCACAGAGTCAAGAAAACCTCATCTCAGGAAAAATACGGTATCCATTTGCAGAGCACACGGTGGGTACCCCATGCCGAATCCCCAAATGCAGACATGCGTAAACCAAAGAGAGCTCAACATCTTAGATTTTATTTCCATTGAAGTGACAAGTGCTCACTCAAACCTCCCTCCATTTCATAGGTAACGTATCTCCAGAAGAACAACTTGACATTCGACAGGGAAGAGTAGCCTTTGCCACAGCACATGGATTTCTCTAAAGAAAAGTACAGTGTGTCTGCTGAGGGGTGGGCGTCTGAGCACGGGCCCCAGGAACACGAGTCAGGATGCTGTGGACCTGAAATTTTCCATGCGGTGCAGCTGAGCAAGTGCGGATTCCCGACACGAGTCCAGGAGTGGGCCATATCTTCAGGTCCACAGACACTTGTCAGTGTCCTGTGGGGTGGAGGACAAGTGACCGAGGCCAGGAGCTGGCTCATTCCCTCTCTGTGTCTTCTGAGGATGAGGACAGCTGCAGGTCATCTTGGACACTCCAGGGGACGCAGACACAGGCTCTGCCCGACATGTGGGCGGCAGGAGGGCCCTGAGCAGGGCCTGGCTTCTCCGGAGGAAGGAATGAGGGAGCTGCTAGGAACCTGGAGCTCCAGCAGCCCCTGTCCAATCTGGCGAAGACCATTCTCGGGGGCTGAGTGGGGGCCCGCACAGAGGACGGCCAGGGGGGCACGGTGCACGGCAGCAGCGTTTCCAGGTGAGGTGTGGCAGGTGTGGACTGGGGGTCATTCTTGGCAGGAGGGCAGGTGTCTTGCTGGTCTGCGGGGACACAGCTGTGCATCCACGTGCACATCTGCTTGCTGGAGGACACACATTCTCCAAAAACCCCACAGGGGCTCCCTGGATGATCTTGGGGGTGTGTTGGGAGGGGCTCCATCCCGCTTTCTTTTGGGGGTTCAGGAACATGTCTAGGGGCATCTGGGCATATTTCTTGCCTGGAGTCTGGAGGGGCATTTGAGAATTCTCTGCCAAAGGGAAGCTGACAGCAGGACGGGAGTTCCCCTCGGGGAACTATCCACCCAGGATACTTGGGTGGTGTCTGGGTGTCTCCCAGCCCATGGGCCATGGGGACCTTCCAGGGAGACTCATCAGGGCCTTGTTTTTTTTTTTAATCTCTGCTGCACAACCAGGCTATGAGCCCTGACGAAAGGCTGGCGTGCCGGCTGAGGTATGCCAGTGGTCGGCACTTCCTGGACATCAGGAGGTCCACCAGGTGGGCAGAGGCTAACTTTAGGGCTACTCAGAGGAGATGTGGAATGGGACCACACTCTCACATCAGGGTTCTCAGTACGTGGTTCCATCAGCAGGGCAGGCTCAGGGATAGAAGTCCTCCTGGTGGTGTAGACGGGCATCGGCATGTGTGGACGCTGTGGGAAAAGAGAACACACAGGACTCCATGAGTTTGGCCTCGCACCAAGGCAAAATGAACATTCAGGAAAGAACGAAACCAACAAATGCCTAAGACCTTATTAACCACCCCCTCGCCCGGAACAGGGAAAGACAGAAAACGGATCTATTGACCTAGGAGTAGGGAATCCGGCTGCAGGGCTGGTCCAGAACAAAGGCATGACAGGATGCTGTTGGTGCACTTTTGACATCAGGGAGGAGCACACAAAGCTCCTGCCTCACATCGATGCTTCCTCCATTGGACCGGCTCTTCCATCCGCTCTGCTCATGAGGACAGTTACGACGGACAGTCACCTGTTCTTCTCTGAGGATGGTATGGGCTCCAGGAGTGTCTGCTAATGACCTTCACACGCCAACCAGCCCACTGTTCCCACACATACAAGGCATAAGGCAACATCATGGGCACCAAGGGAAAAATGGGTGCAAAGACCACGACACTCGACTGCACTGGTCAGAGTGGAAGTGGAGCCCCGCCTCCCCCAGGAGGCCCATGGAGCCCAGCGAGTCCCCACAGGGCACAGCATGGGAAGCAGCGCACACTCACCCTCACATAATCACAAGATTCTGTGCCTTCCTTCCAGGTGCGCTTCTGCCCCTCCCGGGGTCTCCTGGGGAACCTGTGGAGCAGGGCCTTCCTCTGTCGGCTTCTTGCCTGCACAGAAATCAAAGCATTGAGAGGACAAGGAACTCCCTTCCCCGTCTTCCATCAGACGCCAGCCCTGGGTTTGGGCCAACATGGTCCTTTCCCTCGTCAGCCATTCTACGCCCACCTCTGCCCCACCCTGACTACAGTGACCCACCAGGTCGTCCAGGCAGTTTCTAACATGCAGGACCTGTGACAGGGTCTGCCTTGGCATGTGCCAAGCTCCATACATTCACTGGTGTAGGGACACTTGTCCAGCCACAAACCCCACACCAAATCAGCAAGGACAGCACCATCACCCAAATGTGGGCCCTGTTAGCCTGGGGGCTCCTCTGCCTGCCTCGCCTAGCCTGGCTCTGCCCGCACCCCGCACTGCACATGCTGTGGATGCACGCAGATGTGGGGTCTGTCGTATCAGCCCTGGCATTTGGTTCAGCAAGCCCCATCCCTCACTTTCTTCTCTCTACCTTCTCCCTCTCAGCCTGGTTCAACAGCCCAGCCTGGTCCCGCTGGTCCCGCTGACTCCACGGCTCCACTTTCTCCTTCAGCCTCCTGGAGCCCAAGGCCACAGGGACGAGGGTTGCACCCCAGTGTTTTTTGGGACATATGGTGCTTGATGCCTTGTATTCAAAAGCCCCGCAGTCCCTGCACTGGAAAGACACCTTGTGAGAGAGTCAGTAGAGGGAGGAATCGCATCTCCCGAGGCAGACCCCACGGTCTCCTCAGGAGAGCCAGCAACGGATCCCTCCGTCAACCTTCCTGATTTGGAGGAGCATGGGGAAGAGACCTCAAGGCAACAAATCACATTAGACCAGTGGAGATGCCTCCAAGAACGCAACCGACCTAAGCCTGAGCTTCAGGAGAGGAGAAGAGAAATTGCTCTTCCTGAGAACGCAGTCATCCTTCACCACTCCAAATACAGACCTGAGATGCCGAAGAGTCATCCTCTACAGACCGCCGGCCTGCTCAACACTACAGCTGGGATGATCCCACCTCAGGTGGCCGGGGATGTGGCCAAAGTCCCGCGTGTGCCAGGGAGAGCCAGACCTGCCAAGAGAACAAGTAAGAAGGGACACAGGTCTGGGGAAGCAGTCCAGGGATATGTCTAGTAATTTTGTTGCACATGGGCACACACACACCCACACCCACACTCACAACATCACTCACTCATGGAACCCAAACACAGTCCCATACTGGAAATATTTTGTGTTGTGTGAAGTGTGTGTTCTGCAGGTATGGAAGAACCATCCATCTGGGTGTGTTCATGGGATACGGTCTTCAACTGAAACGAGAGGACATTGATATTTAAACCTGGTTTATTGCCATGATCTTATATCGGAATATTTCCGATCTTATATCGGAATTTCATATGGGGTCTATCCAGGAACCTGCCTCTCCTTCAGCCTTGGGGAGAGTGGGGGCCACTTGCAGGTGAGAAGCAGTGAGCAGTCAGGATTGAGAGTAGATATGATGCTGAGGACCTGGAGTTGAAATGAGTATGTTTGACCCTCTGGTCATGCTCCCCGCTTCCCATTGCTTCTCTTCTATTTATATTGAAAGAATATTTGCCTGAACAGAAGTGTGTGTGGGGTCTTGCTAGCCATGTGTTTTGGTCATTACTTGGAAATTGTAAAAAGGGAATTAAATGCTTATTTTGGGGGAGATAACTGCATCCAGCCTGATTGAACCACGGTGATTATATTATGTTCCCTTCACTCTCTCACATTAAGACTGAAGAGAAGCAAACTGACAAGGACTCTAATTCCAAAGGGAAATGCCCAGCCTCCCACTGAACATAAGTTTTTAGGAATATTTTGCTACTATCTGCTATGTGGTACCTCCTGACACAGAAGAAGAGGACTCTGGATTTCAGACCAGTCCAAATTCAAATTTGGACCAGGTGGATACCTCAGGAAAACAGTGCCAAGTTCATGAACCTAGCAAAATGGTTTTTGAGGTCAAGTTATAGGTGCTCTGCATTATCATTTTATTTCTTACAGAAGAGATTGACAACATCATTGTAGAATGGAAATCATTGCATGACCACCAAATGCCTCTGAGTGTGACCGTAGATGGGCAGTTGTAACATCTCATCATAATGTATTTTCACTCGGTATTCAAACTTGGACATGCCACCCTTACTGGAGACAGTAAGGGACAGTAAGGGACAATAGGATCTGTGCAGAAGAAATCACACTTTTCTGTAGATTTTCATGTATCAAAGGCAGATTAGAGATATGAAGTGTCAGGGTTTCTTTCATGTGTGGGAGTTGTGTTTCTTTTGACCAATACAGTTTATTGTGTCATAAAGAGTGAGGGAACCTGTGTGCATGTCTTGCTGAGAGTTCCCTAAGAAGACCTGCAGGTATCCCCGTCCTCTGGTGACTGTCATAGGGAATGAGACAGCTCATGGACTCGGGGACTTGTCCTCCACAGCAGAGGACCCTGAGGAGGTGTCTGTTTTAATGAGGACATGTCCCCCTCCTGGACTGATGTGGTGAACCAGCAATTTCTCCACTGAACTGATGGAAATGGTCAAGTCCACAATGTGATGGGTGTCATGCTTTTGGGCGCCTACACATACTCTCCCTGCACTACACAGATGCTGCAGTTTTTCTTTAGGTAAAGCTTTGAGAATCTCAAAGGGTTTGCCAATCCAGAATGTCAAGTTTGTCTTATTGAAATACATTTTCTAACAAATTGAGGGAAATCATCCTGGCAATTTGTAAATTGGTTTTAAACAGAAATTAACAAGTTAATCTGAAATTGTTTTGTAAATACCTGAATTTCTGATTTAGAAAAGGATCCCATCCAGAGTTCTGCAAATTACACCATGTTTTCTCCTAGAAGACATTTTCTGTACTTGTTGATATTATTTTTCTGGAATTGTTATGGGGAATATTGCACCTGCTTTGTTCATTTTTTACCTAAAATGATATTAGGAAGTTGAGTGTTTTTTTATTCTTAATAAAAGATTCCCACATATGATTTGGTGTGTATGCTTTTACTCCCCAGTATTTCAGATCCTTGAAATAGCTATTTTATTTCCAGGCTGGAAGCCTCACAGAGTCTTCCTTGCCTGTTTCCCCTGAGCGGAATTCCCACAGCCACCTCTGGATCACCTGCAGCTCAAATTCATATCCTCCCCCTATGGGAATGTCTCACTCCTACTCACTGGCTCAATATAGGGGAAGTGCCAGAAGCCATTTAAGAAGAAATGCAATGGGACATAGGGACATTATTCTTCAGGGTCTCTTCAGTTACGAGGACTCTGACCAGGAAGAAGGGCATGTGAGAAATTAGGAGGGGGTAGTAGATTTGAACCAGGAGCACCCTGTCTCTGGCCAAGGCTAGCAGAGACCCCTAGGTGGGATGACCTGGAGATGGATGGATAGCACATTGTGGGGACTGTGGAGGCTGGACAGTCAGCAGATGAATTATCTGGGTCGGCGTCTGGAGGTCAATGCTCATCCTGTCCAGGTATGCAATAGTTACTCGAGGGGTATCTCTCTATATCAAGATCTATTAGTCATGAGGACGGACCGAAGAATCTGCATAGCCTCCCACAGAACAGATTCTCCAGTCCTTTCCTGGGAACACGGAATTGCCAATCCTGGATGGAATTCTAGGTAGACCTCCTACCTGTTTCCAGGTTACAATATGTTGAGTCCTGGCTCCATCAACCTGTGGCAAGATGTCAGGCTGGAAATATTTTCACAATAGGGATCTGGGCTGAAACTGGGTTTTGGTGACAGCCTCATACTCCATGGCAGTATGAGGTGGTTTAACCTGGGAGGCCACATCCAATCAATGATCTGTGAGCCTGACAATGAGGGTAGGTTCCTGGCCAGGGTGGGTGAATATAAGCTGAAGAATTACCTGACTTCCCTTCCTGAGCTTTTGTGTTGTCCAGCAGGAGAAAACAGTCAGGACTTTTGACAGGAGATATCCTAGGGCATGTGTGCCTCGTGGCAGGTTTGAGCTCATGCAGGAGACTTGTGGAAACAGCTTCTAGGTTTATGTATACAATGGAATATTCCTCAGCCATTAGAAATGACAAAGGCCCACCATTTGCTTTGATGTGGATGGAACTGGGGGTATTATGCTGAGTGAAATAAGTCAATCAGAGAAATACAAACATTATATGGTCTCATTCATTTGGGGACTATAAAAAGTAGTGAAAGGGAATAAAGGGGAAAGGGAAGAAATGATTGGGAAATATCAGGGAGGGAGACAGAACATGAGAGACTCCAAACTCACGGAAATGAACTAGGGGTGGTGGAAGGGGAGGTGGGTAGGGGTGGGGGTGACTGGGTGATCAGCACTGAAGGGGGGCACTTGATGGGATGAGCGCTGGGCGTTATTCTATATGTTGGCAAATTGAACACCAAAAAAATAAATTTATTTTAAAAATGGAACATAGTATAAATATTAAATATCCCAAAAAAAAAAAAAAAAAAGGAAACAGCTTCTAGGGAGATTGCCTCCTCACATGGGAAATGCATCATCCCATTACCAACTGCTCTAATAGAAGATACCGCAGATGGACCACATCTTACCTCTGCCTCTCCTCTTGTTGGAAAGCAACCACAGTAAAGGCATGGAGATAAGAACAATCCATTGCCCAGTGATATTATTAAAAGTGCTCATTTTAATGGGAAAATAAACCCAACTGAGTGGTGATAAGAGAAAATAAAATACATTAGCCTTCTGTTACCAGAGGGTGTGATGAGAAGGTTTCAATACAGTGTTTTAGTTTCTTTAGAAGAAGCCATTGCAGTCGCTCTTCTGGCAGTGGACAGAGCTAATCCTGTCTTTAAAATTTTTGGTGATTGTGTGTGTGATGCACAACTTGGAAACGTATGGAATCAATACATTGTGTTGCATCCTAATTTCATTAGGAGTTTTTCCATTTGGAGACATCTAAGTAAGTCAGTTCCATGTGGCGGCTCTAGCATGTTGGGTCTCAAATGCCAGTGATCATACAGAAGCAAAGAATCGAAGGAAAGATGGTACATGCAGACTCCATAAGCAAGGAAGGGAACTCAGGGAGAGAATGGAATTTTAAGAAATCCCTCACAGAGTAAGAGCATGGGAGTGAAGACACTCTGGTTACAGAGAAGTGAGACAGTAGTGGATAAGGAAAAGCACCACCACCATGAAGGATTCAGACGCTGCCAATTCCTTCCAATGTGGCTGATTTCGCACTTGAAGTGTCCTAGATAATGTCTGGTAGAGCACCTTGCTGTCCTATGCTTCTTCACTGCAAATGAAAAATAATGCCGAACACGTTGGTCTCAGGAATGTGGGAGGGAGCCCAGAACCCAGCAGCACGGCCACTGGGGAGTCTCCGTGAGAATCTCTCTCCCTCTATTTTTCAGCCCCCACTCTCCCGCTATTCTGTGGTTTCACTCTGGTCTCTCCCTGTCATAAATAAATAAATAAATAAATAAATAAATAAATAAATAAATAAATCTAATCTATCTATCTATCATCTTAAAGAAGAAACAAACAATGAAACATATTTGCATCTTTGCATATATGTTCCCACATCCAAGTCGATTAGATCCGTGGAGCCCAGTGTTACTCAGTATTTCAGGGTGTGGGAAGCACTGAAGTCCTTTGGACTTTGCTACACTGACCTCCTCTCTCATGTCCGATCCACTTTCCAACTCAGGGACATTGTCAAGACTTTTCCAACAATGTGGTTTACTTTTGGGGTCTGACATGCACAGTCTGGGTGTCTGCTCAGTGAGAAGCTCCATCCCACTCTCCAACTGGCACAGATCTATCGCCTTAGGTTTCTATCTCAATCAGACTAATGAATAAATAAAATGTCAAATAAAAGCCTGATATTTTCTCTACAAAATTCAAAGTGTCACATTATTTTCTAACTGTGATACGTGCATGTTATAATCCATTCTGAAAGGAAGTAATTGAAACCTTAAATGCATGCACATTGACCAAAGTTTAAAACACCATGAGAATGATTGCCCAAATGATAAGAATCTGCATAATCATGCAAATTTACCTTTCAACAATGGATTTAGTCAATCTAGCCCCTAAGATATATACTTGTAAGGTAGCATCCATTAGTTAACCTTAAAACCCACATTCAATCAGTCGAGAATGTCTTTCTGAGGTGTCAACCAAGGACCAAAATTGGACTGGAAGTGACCTGAAATCCCGTGTCCACCTCTTCTTTGTAAGGAGATTGTCACACAGATGGACAATAGCAAAGTGTTCTGGACAGGTTGGAGTTGCTGGGATATGGAGCAATTCCCTGAGGGAGAAGGGTCCTTGCCAGTCGTTTTCTCTTCAGTCCAAGGCTGGGGTGGATTGTGAAGGGACCGTGATGTAATCGATACTATCTAATGAGGCAGGATGCATTTAACTCCTGAAATATAAGCATTTCATTCCTCTTTGCATTTCCAAAAATTATCAAGCGTTTCCATATTTATGGGTTGACTTCTCAATATATATTTTGTGCACATAATTTCCTGAAAAGAGGTGTGTTGCCATCCAAGGCTGTAGGTCATCAGCTTACATGGTAGTTTGTCCTTTCTCTGTGTGGGTGCCCTGGGTTTTCAAATTGGTGCTGGTTGTATATTACCAAACGCATTGCTACCAAGACTCCACCCATGCTTATTTGGACAAATAGTCTTTCCATATAAAGAGAAGATAAGCAACGGGATGAGGGATGCATGAGGACACGGTCAGACATGCTCACACCGACTCCAGGTCCTCAGCATCATTTCCACACTCAGTGCTGGCTGCTCACTTCTTCTAATCCTTTCACCTGCAACTTGCCCCTTTTTTCCCCAAGGCTGAGGGAGGGGAGGTTTCACCCAATGTGCTTTAAACTGTCCCCGAATGCATCTATTATTAATGTTTGCTATGAACCTAGATATTAAAATCCTCTAACAATGTGTCTATGTACATAATAAACTCAAAATATCTTCTGCACAATAGTCGATCTTTCATAGTAACTTACAGTAGACATTAGGCATTTTCTATGTATCAACTCCCCGAGGAACCTTTTAAAATTGATTATTGTCATCTCACGAATAAATGCATTTTATAATTGAGTGGAGTTAACTATGTAAAACAATAACAAAATACATTTAGAAAACAAATATTATAGAGAAGAGGCTAGCTGTTAGAAGATAGGGGACCCCATATCATCTCGTCACTGGAACTTAGGTAGATACCTATCAAATCATGATGAATGCCCATGAAACCAAGCTCTCCTGTAAGATAAGAATTGCTGGAATGCTACAAGTAGGAAAACAACTACTTTCTTTTTTTGAGTTCGATTTGCCAACATATAGTTTAACACCCTGTGCTCATCCCATCAAGTGCCCCTCTCAGTGCCCGACAAACAGTCACCTCATCCCCACTGCCACCTCCCCTTCCACTATCTGTGTCCTCCGTTGGGAACCAAGGCTGCCCTTCCCTCATTGAGGGGGCTGGGAAAAGGTTGTGTGGATGGAACTGGCTACAGACATGGAGATGTGATGGCGTGGGGGTGGGCATTGACAGCCCAGATGGGAGGCATTCCAGCACGTTCCAGTCTGAGGAAGAGCCCAGGTCAGGGTGACCCACTGGGTGCACCGCAGTCCACAGCTCACCCAGTGGAAACAAGGGAAGGGCCTGTAACACATGACAGGCAGGGTTCCAGGGTAAAGATGGCCTCACTCCTTCTATGCCAAGACCCTGACACCTTCTGTAGGGTTTGCCTTGGATTCAGGAGCCTAGGATCATGGGAAGCTATTGCCCATCCCTGCCCCAGTGGGCCTGTCAGCTTCTGGGCCTCCAGAATGAGAGTATCAGTGCCCACGTGTGTGCACACAGGACCCCGTGGGTCCCTATACCTCGGCCTCTCCCTCCCTGTCTCTCTCTCCCTGTCTCTGTGTCTACCTTCCTGTCTCTCAGTCTCTCACTTGTCTCCCTCCCTGTCTCATTCCCTCCATCCTGTGTCTGTCTCGGTCTCTCCCTCCCTGTCAAAGAGAAGAGGCTGAGATAAGAATGCATTAAGTCCATTCAAATCAAGTGAACACAGTCATCAAATACAGCCTGAACAGGAGACAGTAGATGGAACAAAAGACTTTGCACAAAAATTTAAATATTTGTAGAATACAAATACAGGGGAAAAGAAAGAAAATTACGATTACAGAATGAAGGTGAGTTGCAAAGATACAACCTGCGAGTATTAAAGAATTTCCAAAGAAGGAAATGGTAAGTGGATCAGAGGTAATATCCCAAAGTATAAGAGACCTTTCTGAATCTCAAAAAGAAATGCTCTGAAGATCAAAATGTCCCACAATATTCTGGGGAAAATTAATGAAAGAGGTCTACACCTGCACGTATCCCCTTGAAAATGTGTTCTCCTCATTGTAGCCAGGATGATCCATTCAAAATAGGAGTCTCAGAAGATCGTTCCAAGCTTTAAATTGTTTAATGCGTTTCCAGTTTGGCTCCGCACCTCTCCACACACTGCTCCCTGGCTTTCGGCCTAACTGGCCTTCTTTCTGGTGCTTGCATGTGCCTTGCACCTGCTGGCATTAGGAAACTGGTAAAAGGTGTTCTTTCCCCCTCGAAATGCTCTCAACCCTCCCCACCTAGGGTTCCTCTGGTTAACTCTTACTTTGGGATCTCAGATATCACTTCCTCAAGGAAAGCTTCCCAGATCTAACTAGACTGATGTACCTATTAAATGCTCTTGTAGCACCATGTACCTTCTATGTTAGTACTTCTGACAACTAGATTTATATTTATGTGAGTCTTTGTTTACTGTCTGCCCTTAGAGTATAGCATCCATGAAAGCAGAGACCAAGGAGCAAAGTCAAGTTTCATAGCACCAGCCTAATTGGGAGGATGTACATGCAGCATCCAGCTAGCCCATGCTACACACATCCTTGCAACACCAAACGGAAGTGCAGGCATTACTGCTGCCGGCTCCTCTCCCTGCCCTCAGGGGCCTCTTGTCAGCCTCCTGCCTTAAGTACTGCCCAGGTGGGAAGGAGGTGCCAATCTTACTCATCCCCAAAACTCCAGGGACAAATGTCGGTCTCCCAGTCGCTCATGGTGTACCTGTCTGACTGCATTCTGGGGCCAGGGTGGAGAGGAGACCTACATTTGCTACAGCTTCAGCACAAATCTCTCTCTGCCAGCTTCTCTGACCATTCACTGTCTTAGAGCTTCCCCCACCTGATGGGTGAGGGACCAAGGAGTACCATTCCTCTCCCTCGCTGGAAGGGGAGGAGAAGAGGACCTTAGGCTCCCTTAGCACAAAGCCGACACACACTCTCCTATGTAATGAAACTCCCTTTCCCGTTTCAAGTCTTTTCATGCAGTCTACCAGTGCATGATGATGGGCGACGATCACAGGACTGCTTTGCGTCTAGCACTCATTGAGCCTCTTCGAGAAAGTGGATACAACAGGGAAAGCCCCAGTCAACATCGTGTTAGGACTGCATCCTGCACGTTGGGAAGATAGAGAATCCCACTTCTCTAAAACCAATGGCACCTCTTTTTCGTGTTTTCTCTTCCACTATCTTATCAAGTATTCACTGCATGCAGGTCCTTCTGATTTTAGGGAGCGGATCTCTCTATTTCCTGGATCTGAATGCCTGTTTCCCTTCCCAGATTAGGAAAGTTTTCAGCTAGGATTTGTTCAGATACACATTCTGGACCTCTGTCCCTTTCGGTGCCCTTGGGAACCCCAATTAAAGATAGATTTTTCTTCCTCAGGCTGTCATTTATTTCCCTTAATCTATCCTCATGATCTTTAAATTGTTTGTCTCTTTTTTCTTCAGTTTCCCTCTTTGCCATCAACTTGTCTTCTATGTCACTCACTCATTCTTCCACCTCATTAACCCTCGTCGTTAGGACCTCTCTAGTTTGGATTTCATCTCATTCAATTGATTTTTAATTTCTGCCTGATTATATCTAAATTCTGCAGTCATGAAGTCTCTTGAGTCCTTTGTGCTTTTTTCTACAGTTACCAGTAACTTTATAATAGTGCTTCTGAATTGGCTTTCTGACATTGAATTGTAATCCAGATTTTGTCACTCTGTGGGAGAGAGGACTGTTTCTGATTCTTTCTTTTGAAGTGAGTTTTTCCTCCTAGTCATTTTGCTCAGTGCAGAGTGGCCAAAAACAAATTGTATTGGGAAAAGGAGAAAAAGAGAGAAGATAAGGAAGAAAAGAAAAAGAAAAGAAAAGGAAAAGGAAAAAGGAAAGAAAAAAGAGAAGAAAAGCAAAAAAAGGGGGGGAAGCAAGAGAAATAAAAAAACAAAAAACAAGGGGGAGTATCCTCTGGTTGTGTATACTGTAAATCCCTCGACTTCCCTTGGAACTTTCCAGTGCTGCTTGGTCATTTTTTCCCCCCCTGTCCATCTAGCTGGTCTTCTGGGGCAGGGGTCTGCTGTGCTGATTCTCAGGTGTGAGCCCTTGGGGGAGCTGCTCAGTGCCCTGCCTGGTGCAGGGCTCAGTGAAGGTTGTTTAGCCTGTTTATCCTGTGAGGACACAGTGAGGCTCAGTGGGGGTTGTTTATCCCGTGAGGCCCCAGGAGGAGCCACCACAGTGGCGGAGCCAGCTCTCCAGCCCTGGAGTCAGCTCCCACAGTAACTGCGGAGCTCTCAGCCTGTAGGGGCCTGGATGCTCCTGCTGGGGCGGGGGAGGGGGGGTGGTGCTGATCTGCTCAGCTTGGGGCCACCCGGCTGCAGGACTGTCCTTGCTGTCCTGGGCCCTCCTGGCCTCTGCCTGTCTGGGGGGTGGAGCGCCGGTTCCTGGGCTATGTCCCCGGCACCCTGTGCTCCTAGGTCCAGCCGTGCATGCTGCAGCCCTTTAGGGAGCTCGGCTGCGGGGTGTGGGTGCTCTCCCCGGGGCGCAGGTCCTGTTGGTGCCCCCAGGAGCCTGAGCAAATCCCCACCCTCCTGGGGTCCTGCTCCACCTCCCTGCAAGGGCCTTTCCACCTGGGAAGATTGGGGAAGCTCCTGCTCCTCTGGGCTGAGCTCTCCCGTCCTGGGGGTTCTCGCCGCGGCCCTAGCCCAGCTCCTCGTGCCCCCCCCCCCACTTGGAAGCCTTTTGTTTCTTGTTTATTCATGAGAGACACAGAGAGAGGCAGAGACATAGGCAGAGGGAGAAGCAGGGTCCCTGTGGAGAGCCTGATGAAAACTCAATTCCAGGACCCTGGGATCATGACCTGAGCCAATAGCAGATGCTCAACCACTGAATGTGCCCCTCTCTTCCTGCGTTTAAGGTCTCTTTAATCCTTAATGTTCACAGTTTCTCTCTGTTAGAGCTAGCTGTGGATTTCTTGCTTCTGTGAGATTTCATAATGTGTCCTGATTCTGAGGATTAATGTGTTTTATCATTTCTGGAACAAATTCAGTTATTATCACTTTGAATATTTCCTCTTCCTTATTTTCTCTAGTTTCTGCATCTTATACTTTTACCAGACATATGTTGCACTCTTTTTAAAAAAATTTTTTTTTATTGGAGTTCAATTTGCCAACATACAGCATAACACCCGGTGCTCAGCCCATCAAGTGCCCCCCTCAGATGTTGCACTCTTAAATTCTATTTTACATTCTTCTTAACCTTGCTTTCATATTAAATGGGTTTGATCACCAAATTCCAATGTGTGCGCTTGTGTGTGGGGGTGGTTTCCCCATACCACCAAGCAGTTCTTCAACATCAACTGGGTATGCGACCATTCAACTCAATTCTGACACTACTCACCTAGAGATAGCTTCAGATTCCACACGTTAAGGGTTCAGTAACACAAGACTGCCCTCCACTTCAGATACCAGTCACAGTCTGGTTGACTTGTGATTCTGACTGACTGACTATAAATCAGAGGTTCCCAAGGCCCCTTCCTTGGATTGGATTAATTTGATAGAGCCGGTCATAGAACTCAGAGAAACTTAGATTACTGGTTTATTATAAAAGGATATAATTCAAGAACAGCCAGATGGAAGATATGCACAGGGCAAGTTATGTGGCAAGAGACACGGGGCTTCCATGACCTCTCTGGCATGCCACTCTCCCAGCACCAGCCATGTGTCTACCAACCCAGAAGCTTTCTCAATGCTATCCTTTGGGGGGTTTATGGAAGCCTCATTAGGTAAGCATGATTGATTAAATTGTCGGCCATTGGTGATTCATTCAAACCTCCAGCCCCTCTCCCTTCCTCAGAGGTCAGGGGGTGGGACTAGAAGTTCCCACCCTTTATTCTTGGTTGGTTCCCCTGACAACCAGCCCCATCCTTAGGTGCTATTCAAGTCACCTCACTACCATAAATGCAGTTGTGGTGGTAGTGGGAAGGGGCTTGTTATAAGTAATAAGACAGTAACCTTTATGGCTCTGAGGTGATTTCAGGAACTGAGAACAAGAGACCAAGTGTTATGAGAAAGGATGCTCCCCTTGCTCTTATTGCTCAGAAAATTCCCAGGGTATTGGGAGCTATGAGCCAGGAGCTGTGGACAAGGGCCAAATAAATGAGAAATATATTTTGGTCATCTGAATGGCCAAACATATATTTCATATAAATCAAAATATCACAGATTGTTTCCTTCTTTCATCTCTTTGTGCTGTCTCTTGGTAATTCCCTCACATCATCCTTTCTCTCTTCAGTGCCATCTAATGTTCAGTTTATCTTGTTCACTGACATTATTATTTCAATGATCATATTTTTCAAGCTGCTATTAGAAAATGGTGTCCAAGGACACCTGGGTGGCTCAGCAGTTGAGCGCCTGCCTTTGGCCCAGGGCGTGATCCTGGAGTCCTGGTCCTGGGATCGAATTTCACTTTTGACTCCCTGCATGGAGCCTGCTTCTCTGCCTCTCTCTCTCTCTCTCTGTCTCTCATGAATCAATAAATAACATCTTAAAAAAAAGAAAATAATGTCCAATCTGAAGTGTATACTACCCACTGAGTTTACTTCAATGACTATATTTTTCATTCTGGCGTTGGTTTTGTTGTTTGTTTGTTTTGGCATCAGTTCTTCAGTATCTTGTGCTTTTTAACAATTTCAAGTTTTTGTTCTATGCCTTTAATTACATGAAATTATTGGTGAAGTGTTTGTGTAAATATGCCCTTCTTTATACCTGCTGACCATCCCTCACACAGATTGTTTGCTCATATGTTTTCTAATTTTGGATTGTGAGCTCCTCTTCAGCAGGGCTTTCCTTGTGCCTTGGACTATGGTGGTGTTACTACAGAGTGATAGACTTTGTATCTAACACCTCAGAGGTAACACTGACCTAAAAACAGTTTAATTTTTGGCTGTGGATTTCTGTATCACATAGTTCACATTTTGGACTCAAAACAGAGGCAAGAGGTAGGCACAGAATTCTTTTTTTAAAATATTTTATTTATTTACCCATGACAGACACACACAAACACACACACAGAGAGAGAGAGAGAGAGAGAGAGGCAGTGAAGCAGGCAAAGGGAGAAGCAGGTTCCCTGCAGGGAGCCCGACATAGGACTCAATCCGAGGATGCCAGATCACCCTCTGAGACTAAGGCAGATGCTCAGCTCTTGAGCCACCCAGGCATTCCAGGCACAGGATTTTAATATCTCAGGAGAAAATTTTTTTTAAACCTCAGATCTCAGTAGGAGACCTTGCCATTTCTTTGTGATAATAGTTGTTTTAGATCCATATAGAAAAGCAGCAAAACCTAAGCTCCTAGCAGTTAACAAATTTAACAGTCTGCACTCCAACCTATCCTAGACTGCCATTAACATCACCTCAAGTGCTTATCTCTCCATATTTTCTTCAACTGGACATTTCCTTTTCATTATCTAGGATTGGCTGCACCATAATTTGCCTAAATCCTTATTTTCGTGCATGAAGGTTGTCTCACATATTTCTCTAACTCTCATAAAAAATATCACTATGAATAGTCCTACGGGTATTG
Organism: Urocyon cinereoargenteus; assembly: GCA_032313775.1. Taxonomy (NCBI): domain Eukaryota; kingdom Metazoa; phylum Chordata; class Mammalia; order Carnivora; family Canidae; genus Urocyon; species Urocyon cinereoargenteus. The sequence continues at coordinate 58,901,800 of JAVLSZ010000028.1, forward strand.
AGAATTATGGGTATTGTTTTGTATCTTCCTGGTTGTATGAAATTGTTTTTTTCAGCAGCATTCATCAACATCAGAAAGTCAAATTGTTGGAATCTCTCATACTGGGGATTTTCCACCCAGGAAAGCAGAATAAAAAGATCTGGCAAGAGAGCATAGGCTATGGTAAGAATATCAATGAAATTATGAATCATAGATGCTGAAGTGGGTGAGGAGAGAAATCAAGATAACAGGAATCAGAATTAATAAGAAGAAAGTAAGAGTCAGTGGTTGTAGGCCTCAGTGAAGTAGGAACAATTCAGTGATTACAGTGTAAGTTCAGGAAGTAGTAGGCAGAAAATGCAATGTATGAGTACATGATTTCAGGGGTGGGATAATTCTTGGGTCCTGGAAAAGACCAGGAATAGCCACAAGTGGCTGAAGTCGAATGGATGGGTGGATATTATTGATAAAGAAATCAAAGGAGAAGCCAAAGCATTGAACCAACATGGACACTGTGGATTCAATGGGATCATCTACATGGACACTGACGTCACTCAAGACAAGGACTCAAGGGGTCCCTGGGTTGCTCAGTGTATTAAGCATCTGTCTTTGCTCCAGATCATGATCCTGGAGTCCTGGTATCTAGCCCCATGTCAGACTCCACAACTAGTGGGAAATCTGCTTCTACTTCTCCCTCTGCCCCTCCCACAGCTGTTTCTTTCTTTTCTTTTTTCTTTCTTCTTTCCTCTTCCTTCTTCTTCCTCCTTCTTCTTCCTCCTTTTTCTTCCTCCTTCTTCTTTCTTCTTTTTCTTTTTCTTCTTCTTCTTCTTCTTTCTTCTTCTTCTTCTTCTTCTTCTTCTTCTTCTTCTTCTTCTTCTTCTTCTTTCTTCCTCTCCCTCCCTCCTTCCCTCTATCTCTCTCTCTTTCAATCTCTCTCTCTTGTTAAATTTCTCAAATAACTAAAAAAATTTTAAAAACGATGATGCACTCAAGACTAAGACTTTGAGATAAATGCAAATTATTCACAGAAAAAAAGGTATCCATATCAGAAGTGTCAGGGAAATGGTGAGTAGCAAAGTTTCTATGGGACAAGAGATTTTCTCATTGGAGGACAGGAAAAATGGTTTCAAGGAGTCAGAAGAAAGAAGGAAAATACCCTACATCCCCACCTCAAAGAACTGTAGAGTCTGGGAGAAACAGTCCCTATTTAAGACATATGCAAAGGAAGCAGTATTTTCATGGAAAATCCAGGTTATAGTTAAAGCCAGGAGATTCAAGAAACAGGAAATCAAGAAACCGTCTAAGGAAACAGGAAGTTTTCCAGGCATGCAACTGGACCTCTTAAGGAATGCAAAGGATGTTTGGGTGAAGTACGCAAGGATATGGATATTGGGCCAAGGAAGCACAATCAGAATATGATGGGGATAAAAGTACAGGAGAGAATACAGGACCAAAGAGGCCGATGATTTGGGTGATGGTCAAAAAACCCAAGAATAATAAGCAGAGAGAACTGTTACATCAGACAAGGGGAAGGGCAAGGACACAAGAGTCTCCTAACTCACCTGACATGCAGTTGGGCATCTCAGGTAGTGAGCGAGGAAGGAAGCCCAAATGTAGGTACTGAGCACTCGGGAACTGTTGGCCTCAGCCCTATATCTGGATCCAGGGGAGGGTCAGGCAACACACCAAGGACCCCGGGAACCAAGAAGAAAGCTACACTGTCAAGTCCTGTTCCAAAGCATCCCCACAAGATCCTGTCCAGAACCATGGGAGAGGGTCAGCCGACAGTACTCTGTGCATTCTGTGCACCGTCCTGCAGGCCTGCCTGCGACACCTCAAGTTTTGGCTCAAGTGTCAGTCACCCGGTTTGTAACCCGCTGCCTGCCTATCTACTTCCCTGTCCGGCCTACAGTATCCTTACGGGAAACACCGACAAAATATCACTGACCACTCCATGTTCCACTCCATGTTCATGGAGGGACCTAAGTGATGCACTAGGGCTTTGGAGAGTGTAGTAAGTTAACCAGCTGGAGGCATGCACTTCCCACTTTGCCCACACCTGCTTCAGATCCATTCTCTTGGTGCGCAGCCCCTGACTGCAGCACAGCCCTTTGACCAATCTTTGCCTAGTAAGGGCAAAACTATAGGTTATCCCAAGGCCTAGGGAATCCTATGACATTTCTTCTGTCTGCTATTTCCTGGGATCACTCTCCAACCTCGCACCCGGGGCCCTGTCCCTGGCTGGTGAGCCCGCTGACATGCCCAGAGGGAGGGGCACACACATTTCATAATGAGCATTGAGCCAGGGGATGATGCGAGGGCTGGCGTGGGACATAAAGACTGGGGTAAGTCTGAGCTTATGTCCAGTTACTCATTTGGTCAAGATGAGTAACTAGCCAAATGCCGTTTGGAGAAATGACAAAAAAGCTGCCTCGGATCTCTTGTTCTTGACTCCAGGCTCCACCGACCTACTCTATTCCTCCTTCCTCTGGACCCTGCCCTCCACCTGCCTACTCTATTCCTCCCTCCTCTCATTGTCCTTCATCCTTTCATTGTCCAAAGCCGCTTCCTCTTGTGTCCCTTGACGCCCTCAACACTCCTCAGTGTTGTCCACCTCTCTGAACTCATAGGCCTACCTCTTTCCCTCCTGTTCCTAGTGCTGTCCTTTCTAGCTGTGCTAATCTACAGGTTTCCCCACACAGTCCTTGCTCTATTCCTTCCAAAAGGTCCAGTCTCCACTGTTTTTGTCTCGCTCCTGTTCCCTGTGTCCCCCCTGTCTGCTTTCCTCCTACTCCCCCTCCCAGCCCCTGGTACACTTGAAAGTCTTATCCTCCCCAACCTTCCAGCCAACTCCAAACAGACTTCCGTGATTCACAAACCCTATCCTGGAGAGATGATTTCCCTGTGAGGGGGCTGGTCCTGATATCATCCGGAATTTCCAGAACAGTCAATCCCCAGGAGCTTGACTTGGTGAATGTTGGGAACTCAAGACAATGCCAATCAACATTCAGCTTGGAGAGTAAGCCTTTTCCATGATGGCATTTTCACCCATTACACGGTTATTGTACTATTCTCTGTATGTTACCTTCATCCTTGGAAATCACCTTCAGATGCCAGAGATACCTTTAGCAAGATCCTGTTTTCCCAGAAAACCTGTTTCTTTCCTCTCTGTCCCAATTAGCCAGCCTGAATTAATTCTACATTTATAACTGGTTTCTCCATGGAATTTGGTCTGTGACCACAGAGCAAACAGCAAGACCAGGGACACAAGGTAGGGAAGAGTGAGTGGAAAACATCTCATCTGATCTCTACACCGGTGAGTTCACAGCATCAACTAGGAAAAATCTCTTAAGCGTCATTTAGAAAGCACGAAGGAATCCATACCGTGGGAACCTAAGAGTGCAGAACACACGGCTCCCCAAAGGGTTTATTATACCCCTAATGGATAAAGAACTCCAGCAAAATGGTGAAGAAAAGACAAGCGATACAAAAGAAAACTAGGAAAAGATTGGCAACAGGAACTACACAAAAGAGGATATCCAAGTGACTGACGGGCATACAAAAAATGTTGGCCAACCTCATTAGTCAATAGGAAAAAGCAAATCAAAATCATAATGAGAGGGGTGCCTGGGTGGCTCAGTTGGTTCAGTGTCTGCTTTTGGCTAGCCCTACTAAACCAATCGTAGCTCTTCGGAAAACCCCATTTGCCTATGGTTGGTGCAGTTTTCTTCTTATATATTGCTTGACTTAAAGTCCTAATGCCTTGTTAAGGATTTTTGACATCTACGTTTACGAGGTTATTTATCTTTAGTTTTCTCTTTTGTACCATTTGTCTGTTTTAGTGTTGATGCAATGCTGACCTCATTGTGACTTAGGAAATGAGGTTTTTGGCTGGCTCAGTCGGTAGAGCATGTGACTTTGGATCTCAGGGTTACAAGTTCAACCCAGATTGGTGGATGAAGAGCTTTCTTAATTTTTTTTTAATCAAGAAATAAAAATAACCAAAACCAATGAGCTGGGAAATGTATCTTCCACTCCCGTCTAATGGAAGAGTTTGGGGAGGAGTGGTATTTTCTTCAATATAGGTTTGACCGACTGACCAGAGAAGACAGTTGAGCCTGGAGAGTATCTTGTGGAAAGTTTTTCTATTATAAATTTAGAAGAGTTCCTTACAAATTAAATTTTTAAAAATATACATAAAGCTATGCAGATTTTCTATTTCTTTTCTTTGTTTTCCTCTTCTGGTCAGTTCTGGAAATCTACACCTTCACAGAAGTAATCCATTTCATCGAAATCTTCACATTTCTATTGGTTGCTTTTCCTCCTGGCTATGGGTCACATTTTCCTGCTTCTTCTACTGTCTGCTTTTCTAGTACTTTCAACCGATGCTGTCCTTTGCGAATGTTCTACTGCTGAGTGCTGGATTTCGCTGTGTTTCTTTCAGACGTGCTGGAAATTCTTCCGGGAGGCAGTTTGGCCCCATGTGGATCCATCTGAAACTTCCAGAGCTTGTTTGGAAGCTTTGTTAGGATAAGGCTAAAGCAACCTCTTCTCTGAGCTAGTGGAGTCCAATTACTGAGGTGTAAACTTCTGAGGGCCTCTATCCAACACTTTCAACTAGGACTCTCTACCCTGTGTGGTCACAACTCTGTCCTGTACACATTCTGGGTGCTGCTGGGCTCACAGCTTTGCCGTCATCCCTTCACCGAGTTTCTGCCTCTTAGTGCTGCCCAAGACTTCACGCCTTTCCTTACACATCTCTGGCTCTCACTTGCTCTCCCTCCTTCCCCTCTCTCCAATTTTCTGCTCCACAACTTCTTGGCCACCTCACATGCCTGAACCTCAGTCTGTATCTCCTCACCCAAGTGCTGTCACCTGCTCATCTTGGCTTCTACTTTCCTGCATATTTCAGAAACGGTCACCAAGCAGAAAGCTGAAGCAACTTCAGGGCTCATCTCCTTTGCCTCCCTTTTCACAAGGAGTCATAGTGCAGGGCTACTCGGTACCCAGGGCCTGCATTTAAAAATCTTGTTTTACTTTTCTAAGCTCTATTTGGTGTCTCTGTCTCCTTATGCGAATAGACACTCCCTCTGTCTGGGAAGTGAATGTAGGGCAGGGGATTGGTGGCAAGATGCTCTGGTACCTAGGATGCAAAAGGCATGTTTGCTGCTGCTGAACCGAGTGGGTGGACTTGCTCAGAAGTCTACATATTTAAACATGTCCTTCTTTCAGTTTCTATCCTATATTACAATCAGGTTGTGGTAATCAAAAAACTAAAAGAAAACTCATGAATGAATGTGCACTATAGGCACATACACAGGAAACTTATGTTTCTCTTTTCTCGTCTTTAGCCAAAGGAATGCCAAGCACTTAGTATAGCTGGTTAACCTTGGTTCAAAAAGCATACAATCTTGATGGATTCTGATTTTTTTTTAAGATTTTATTCATTTATTCATGATACACACACAGAGGCAGAGACATAGGCAGAGGGAGAAGCAGGCTCCCTGCAGGGAGTTCGATGTAGGACTTGATCCCAGGACCCCGGGATTGCAACCTGAGCCTAAGGCAGACGCTTAACCACTGAGCAACCCAGGTGCCCTGAATTCTGATACTTTTGTGACGTCAGTGGCCACAAACATAAGTGAAGATCTCGTCTACTTTAAATCTTTTCACTATTTTCATCCTCTTAGGTTCTGTCAACAGCAGCTTTATATCACTGTTTATACAAAAGAGGAAGGTCCTGGCCTGCACTTAATAGCACGTGGTGATTCTATGGAGTCTAACCTTTCTTGCAAGGTTATCTTTCCTTGCACAAATCCATTATGTGCTGGCCTTTCTCAGGTAGCTCTCCACCTCCTAAATAGAACAAAACTAAAGAACCCTGTTATCTCTGGGTGGGAGGACAACGCTCCCTCAACCATAGAGAGTTGGTCCAGTCCTAGTTTATAGGACTACTACTACATCATAAGCCCGAGCCTGTTGTAGGGTTTTCAATCACCACTGTTTGAAGGTCTGCCCTCATACTGGAGCGCCTCCAGGGCATGGTTCCAGCTGCTGCACAGCAGCTCACCAGCATACAATGATTATCTCCTGGTTAGTTAAGACATTTTGTACAATGTGGATAATTTTCATGTGTTTCTCCATGAAATTTTCATGCATTCCTTGTCAGGTTATTTCTGGGAGAGTTGTTTGTTGTTAATGTGGGTGGCATGTTTCTATTACATTTTTCTAGAAGTTGATTTCCCTGTTAGCTGTCTCTGCACCCGCTTCTAATGGGGAGGTTGGGACAGGTTTCAAGAAAAGTCTGCAACCTCAAACACTGCTGAGAACCTAGAGGACGGGGCCATTATGCTTTTCTACACTCCAGTATGTTCAACGCATCATCTCAGAGTTTAGACACACACTGATGGCCTGGAATGGCCTCAGATAAGCGGAAGCTCACCCCCTACAGTCCCTCGGCTGGCCGGTCCTGGGCTGGGCTGTGGCCCCATAATAACGTGGGGCTGCAGTGGAGAGGAGATGAAGCCACAGTGACTCCCACCTCCCTTCAGAGTCTCCTCGAAGCCCCAGGCCTGTGTTGGGGGAGGGCAGCCAGACCCCTGGGTGCGGGCCAAGAATGGCCAGTTTCACAGGAGACTACGACAGTCTCGCTAGTTCTCCCCGAGCTAAGAGTGTGGCTCCTGAGCACAATGATGCTTCATCTCGACTCAGGCTTCGGGAAGATAGTGAAGACTCCAAAGCCTCATGTTTGAGCCTTGCTAGAAAAAGGCACCGAGCTGTGGCTCACCAGAAGCAACAGAGGTGTTGTCCTAGCTCAGCTGTGGTGTGAGCCAGGGTGCTTGTTTCTGAATCATGTTCAGGTCTACGTAATGATGTCAGCAGAAGAACCCTCACAGTCCTAACTGAGATGACCTCCAGGCAGCCAGCCAACATTTACCAAACACCTCTATCTTTCTGGGCTAAGCCAGGTCCTGGCAACGGAGAGATGGACCAGATGTATTTCTTGCTCTCAAGTGACTTTCATGTAAAGAAAACAATTCAGCAAAGTGTTCTGGGAGCTATAGATGTGGAGTAGACCATGCCACAGAGAAAACTTGGGCGAGGAGCTACAGGGTCAGACGGGTTTTGCAAGATTACACGTGGGCTCATTATAAATCTGTTTCACCAGACAGACACAGGGGAAAGAGCCGTGCAGGCTAAGGACAAGGAGCAGCAAGAATTAAAACAAGGAGCCACTCAGTAGGTAGCGGGGTTCAGGAAACTGCCCAGGTGTCTGTGCAGCTGTCTGGACAGATGTGTTCACAACTGTGTCTCACACGACACACGTCCTGAACTATGCTGTGTCTTGAATGAAAGAACACATAGATGAATAGATGCAATATTGAGTGCGAGAGAGCATGGGCTCTGCAGTCAAAGTGTAATATAGGAAGTATCTAGAGTAGTCAAATTCCTCGAGAAAGGAAAATGGTCCTAGCCAGAGGACACAGAGCGCAGAGGGCCATGGGAAGTCGTTCCGTGCGGACAAAGCAATTCTGGAGATTTGTTTCACACGAGGCAAATATGCTTAAAATTCCTGAATCACATCCTCAGAAATGTTTCTTTTCTTTTTTTTTTTTAGTTTTTTTTTAAATTCATTTATGATACTCACAGAGAGAGAGAGAGAGGCAGAGACATAGGCAGAGGGAGAAGCAGGCTCCATGCACCGGGAGCCCGACGTGGGATTTGATCCCGGGTCTCCAGGATCGCGCCCTGGGCCAAAGGCAGGCGCCAAACTGCTGCGCCACCCAGGGATCCCCTCAGAAATGTTTCTAATGGTAAATCTTATGTGAACTTTACCACAATGACATTTTCTAAAATCAAAAGCTGTGAAGTCCCCATGTTACATACATTAGGTCCTGGAGTCTATATTATCCCACCTGTAATAAGGGGCAGGGAATCTTTTTCAGACTTGAAACCTCGTCCGGTTCCCGAGCTAGACAGGGAGAGTTTTGATCCAGGCAAGGGCTTGAAATGGGACAGGTCCCTGACTCCTCCCCAAATCTCTTTTAGCCGATGACTGTCGAAGGGGCGGTGCAATCAGGTCCCTAACCTTCTGGGTCTGCCGCCCGTGGGTCCTGTCATCGGGGCTGCTGCAGGAGCCACACCAGGAACCAGGCCGGACTTCGAGAAGCCGAGAGAAGGGGAGTCGCGGGCTTCAGGCTTCAGAAAGAAGCGAAGCAGGAGAATCGCTTCTGGAAGGAGGGGGTGAGGAGGTAGCTCCACGTGGCTGGTGGCTGCTATCCTCGGTTTTACCACTCTGGGTTGTGAAGTCCTCGCGAGCTGAGCTCCTAGTTACCCCGGATAATGCTCAGCAGGTGTCTGCCCTAGGGTGAGTCTTCAAGAGGGCAGGACATTAACGTTGTGATATGAACCTATGCGGTGTTTCCCTACAGGTCACACAATCACCAGAAAGCCCGTGTCTTGGCACGAGAACCGGGAGGAACCTGCAGATGGTAAGTCCCGCGGTTTGGGAACAACACTGAGGTACAGCACAGACAGGCAGCTGGCCGGAGAGACCTTTCAGGGTAGTGTTACCTTGGGCAACACTCTGAGCCTCAGAAAGCTGGACTCACACTCACGAAGCTCACAGGTGCTTCAAGCATAGGGCCATCCCATTAACCGTCAAGGCCAGAAAAATCCTCCCAATGGCCTTCCCAGGGCATTCACATATTCATTCATCAAACGGGGAGCTGTTCCCAGCAGAGGTCCTGAAGTCATTGTAACGGACTTCCAAGCCTGGTTCTGCCACTCGTTAACCATGTGACTTTGAGCCAGTAATTTTAAATGTCTCTGAACCTACCTTCACATAGTGGTGAGGTTAGACAACATCACGTAAGTACTCAGGACCTAGAATAGTATTGTCTTGTCGATCTGGAAATGCAACTGTTTTCCATTAATACCATGTGATAGTCCCTCAGATGGGGCCGGGGGTGGAGACCTCACACCATGCCGAAGGAGACAGACAAGTAGGTAAGGAGTAAAATGGGAATGGCAACAACAGAACACACGCATACCCCTGATCAGACAGTGTGGACTTCTGGGGAGGCTTCCTGGAGGTGGAGGTGGAGAAGCTCAGGGATCAAAGACCAGGAGGACATTCTGAGTTCTATGGAAAGACAGAGGAATGAGAGATGCCAGTATGGCCCAAGATAAGGCGGTAGTTTGGCCTGGCTGGAGTATACAGGTGCACGGGGCAGGGCTCAGAAGCAATGGAAGAGAGGTCTTTGGTGGAGAGCACCATCCTTCCTGGAGGGCTCTCTTCCCTCCCTCCTTGGAGTAGAATTTGATGGAGGAAAGATATGAGGTCGATATAGGAGTTCGGGGGGTAGGAATTGGGGTGGGCAGGAGGAGGGAGGACTCCATAGCAGAGTGGAGACAGACAAGTGAATAGAGCAGGAGAGCGTCGGCAGAGGAAGTGAGGATGCTCTCTGTCCTGAAGAGGCGAGCGAGCCCAGCTCGAGGAAGGGAGAGGAGGTGGGGCCTTGCTGCAAAGATGAACAGGCAGCGAGGGACCTGACCGCTAGCCAGGATTGCCATGCTAATGGCTTATCCTAAGGATGCACTCAGCCGGGTGCCAAGTCCTTCGTTCTCGGCCATCTCACTGAGGTGAATATAGGCCCCAATTTACAGATGAGCAAAGTGAGGCCTGGAGAAGTTAGACCACCTGTTAGGCTAGTAGTGGAGGGGCCAGGAAGGGCTGATTATGAAGCCCAGGTTCCTGCCTTCCTGCCATTGTCAGGCTGCTGCCCTCCAATTGAGACTTGCTAGGGGGGAAGCTGAAAATGAAAACTGAAACCAGTGCAAGTCCTCGGGCTAGGGAGTGACAGGCACGTGTGGGCTTGGCAGCCCCAGCTCTTGCAGGAGGGAGGATGTGGCCACTTACAACCCTCCCCCGCACTCCGTCATGGCCACATTGGCCCCGCTTGCTCCTGCCTCAGTGCCTTGGCTCTTGCTTCCTGTCCGGTGCTTCAGTGTGCCTCTGCCTGGCTGCTGCTTGGCATCGGGAGAGGCCTCCCCTCATGGTCCCGGTCTAGAGGGAAGACCCAGGACAGCAAGGACGCTCCTGCCCCGAGCTGAGCAGATCAGCGGCCCTGCCCCAGAGCCTCCAGGCCCTGCAGACTGAGAGCTCCGGAGTTACTGGCCCCGCCACTGTGGTTGTTCCTCCTGGGACCTCACAGGGTAAACAACCCCCAGTGAACCCTGCACCAGGCAGGGGGCACAGCAGCTCCCCTAAGTGCTAACACGGGAAAATCCGCACAACAGGCCCCTCCCCCAAAAGACCAGCTAGACGGACCAGTTCCAGGGTAAGTCAAAGGACTTATTGTATACAGAATCAGAAGATACACCCCTGGGGTGTTTTCTTTTTTTTTCTTTTTGATTTCTGTTTGTTTCCCCCACCATTTATTTTCCTTTCTTTCTTTTTCTTTCTCTTTTTCTTCTCTTTTTTCTTTTTTTCTTCCTTTTTTCTTTTTTCTCTTTCTCTTTTCTTTCCTTCTTTCTCTCCTCTCTTTTTCTCCTTTTCCCAATACAACTTGATTTTGGCCACTCTGCACTGAGCAAAATGACTAGAAGGAAAACCTCTCCTCAAAACGAAGAATCAGAAACAGTCCTCTCTTCCACAGAGTTACAAAATCTGGATTACAATTCAATGTCAGAAAGCCAATTCAGAAGCACTATTGTACAGCTACTGGTGGCTCTACAAAAAAGCATAAAGGACTCAAGAGACTTCATGACTGCAGAATTTAGATCCAATCAGGCAGAAATTAAAAATCAATTGAATGAGATGCAATCCAAACTAGAAGTCCTAACGACGAGGGTTAACGAGGTGGAAGAACGAGTGAGTGACATAGAAGACAAGTTGATGGCAAAGAGGGAAACTGAGGAAAAAAGAGACAGACAATTAAAAGACCATGAAGACAGATTAAGGGAAATAAACGACAGCCTGAGGAAGAAAAACCTACGTTTAATTGGGGTTCCCGAGGGCGCCAAGAGAGCCAGAAGGCCAGAATATGTATTTGAACAAATCCTAGCTGAAAACTTTCCTAATCTGGGAAGGGAAACAGGCATTCAGATCCAGGAAATAGAGAGATCCCCCCCTAAAATCCATAAAAACCGTTCAACACCTCGACATTTAATCGTGAAGCTTGCAAATTCCAAAGATAAAGAGAAGATCCTTAAAGCAGCAAGAGACAAGAAATCCCTGACTTTTATAGGGAGGAATATTAGGGTAACAGCAGACCTCTCCACAGAGACCGGGCAGGCCAGAAAGGGCTGGCAGGATATATTCAGGGTCCTAAATGAGAAGAACATGCAACCAAGAATACTTTATCCAGCAAGGCTCTCATTCAAAATGGAAGGAGAGATAAAGAGCTTCCAAGACAGGCAGGAACTGAAAGAATATGTGACCTCCAAACCAGCTCTGCAAGAAATTTTAAGGGGGACTCTTAAAATTCCCCTTTAAAAAGAAGTTCAGTGGAACAATCCACAAAAACAAGGACTGAATAGACATCATGATGACACTAAACTCATATCTCTCAATAGTAACTCTGAACCTGAACGGGCTTAACGACCCCATCAAAAGGTGCAGGGTTTCAGACTGGATAAAAAAGCAGGACCCATCTATTTGCTGTCTACAAAAGACTCATTTTTTTAAAATTTTTTTTTATTATTATTTTTTTTCAAGAGACTCATTTTAGACAGAAGGACACCTACAACCTGAAAATAAAAGGTTGGAGAACCATTTGCCATTCAAATGGTCCTCAAAAGAAAGCAAGGGTAGCCATCCTTATATCAGATAAACTAAAATTTACCCTGAAGACTGTAGTGAGAGATGAAGAAGGACACTATCTCATGCTTAAAGGATCTCTCCAACAAGAGGACTTAACAATCCTCAATATATATGCCCCGAATGTGGGAGCTGCCAAATATTTAAACCAATTAATAACCAAAGTGAAGAAATACTTAGATAATAATACATTTATACTTGGTGACTTCATTCTAGCTCTTTCTACCCTTGATAGATCTTCTAAGCACAACATCTCCAAAGAAACGAGAGCTTTAAATGATACACTGGACCAGATGGATTTCACAGATATCTACAGAACTTTACATCCAAACTCAACTGAATACACATTCTTCTCAAATGCACATGGAACTTTCTCCAGAATAGACCACATACTGGGTCACAAATCAAGTCTGAACTGATACCAAAAGATTGGGATCATCCCCTGCATATTCTCAGACCATAATGCCTTGACATTGGAACTAAATCCCAACAAGAAGTTTGGAAGGACCTCGCACACGTGGAGGTTAAGGATCATCCTGCTAAAAGATGAAAAGGTCAACCAGGAAAATAAGGAAGAATTTAAAACATTCATGGAAACTAATGAGAATGAAGATACAACCATTCAAAATCTTTGGGATGCAGCAAAAGCAGTCCAAAGGGGGAAATACATCGCAATACAAGCATCCATTCAAAAACTGGAAAGAACTCAAATACAAAAGCTAACCTTACACATAAAGGAGCTAGAGAGAAAACAACAGATGGACCCTACATCCAGCAGAAGAGAGTTAATTAAAATTCGAGCAGAACTCAACGAAATCGAGACCAGAAGAACTGTGGAACAGATCAACAGAACCAGGAGTTGGTTCTTTGAAAGAATTAATAAGATACATAAACCATTAGCCAACCTTATTAAAAAGAAGAGAGAGAAGACTCAAATTCACAAAATCATGATTGAGAAAGGAGAGATCACTACCAACACCAAGGAAATACAAACGATTTTTAAAAACATATTATGAACAGCTATACACCAATAAATTAGACAATCTAGAAGAAATGGACGCATTCTTGGAAAGCCACAAACTACCAAAACTGGAACAGGAAGAAATAGAAAACCTGAACAGGCCAATAACCTGGGAGGAAATTGAAGCAGTCATCAAAAACCTCCCAAGACACAAGAGTCCAGGGCCAGATGGCTTCCCAGTGGAATTCTATCAAATGTTTAAAGAAGAAATCATACCTATTCTACTAAAGCTGTTTGGAAAGATAGAAAGAGATGGAGTACTTCCAAACTCCTTCTATGAGGCCAGCATCACCTTAATTCCAAAACCAGACAATGACCCCACCAAAAAGGAGAATTACAGACCAATATCCCTGATGAACATGGATGCAAAGATTCTCAACAAGGTACTAACCAATAGGATCCAGCAATACATTAAGAAAATTTTTCACCATGACCAAGTAGGATTTATCCCCGGGACACAAGGCTGGTTCAACACTCGTAAAACAATCAATGTGATTCATCATATCAGCAAGAGAAAAACCAAGAACCATATGATCCTCTCATTAGTTGCAGAGAAAGCATTTGACAAAATACTGCATCCATTCCTGATCAAAACTCTTCAGAGTGTAGGGATAGAGGGAACTTTCCTCGACATCTTAAAAGCCATCTATGAAAAGCCCACAGCAAATATCATTCTCAATGGGGAAGCACTGGGATCCTTTCCCCTATGATCAGGAACAAGACAGGGATGTCCACTCTCACCACTGCTATTCAACACAGTACTGGAAGTCCTAGCCTCAGCAATCAGACAACAAAAAGACATTAAAAAGGTGTTCAAATTGGCAAAGAGGAAGTCAAACTCTCCCTCTTCGCCAATGACATGATACTCTACCTAGAAAACCCAAAAGCCTCCACCCCAAGATTGCTAGAACTCATACAGCAATTTGGCAGCATGGCAGGATACAAAATCAATGCCCAGAAATCAGTGGCATTTCTATACACTAACAATGAGACTGAAGAAAGAGAAATTAAGGAATCAATCCCATTTACAATTGCACCCAAAAGCATAAGATACCTAGGAATAAACCTAACCAAAGAGGTAAAGAATCTATACCTTGAAAACTACAGAATACTTCTGAAAGAAATTGAGGAAGACACAAAGAGATGGAAAAATATTCCATGCTCACGGATTGGCAGAATGAATATTGTGAAAATGTCAATGTTACCCAGGGGAATTTACACGTTTAATGCAATCCCTATCAAAATACCATGGACATTCTTCAGAGAGTTAGAACAAATTATTTTAATATTTGTGTGGAATCAGAAAAGACCTCGAATAGCCAGGGGAATTTTTAAAAAGAATACCATAGCTGGGGGCATCACAATGCCAGATTTCAGGTTGTACTACAAAGCTGTGGTCATCAAGACAGTGTGGTACTGGCACAAAAACAGACACATAGATCAATGGAACAGAATAGAGAACCAAGAAGTAGACCCTGAACTTTATGGTCAACTAATAGATAAAAGAGGAAAGACTATCCACTGGAAGAAAAACAGTCTCTTCAATAAATGGTGCTGGGAAAATTGGGCATCCACATGCAGATGAATGAAACTGGACCATTCTCTTGCACCATACACAAAGATAAACTCAAAATGGATGAAAGATCTAAATGTGAGACAAGATTCCATTAAAATCCTAGAGGAGAACACAGGCAACACCCTTTTTGAACTCGGCCACAGTAACTTCTTGCAAGATACATCCATGAAAGCAAAAGAAAGAAGAGCAAAAATGAACTATTGGGACTTCATCAAGATAAGAAGCTTTTGCACAGCAAAGGATACAGTCAACAAAACTAAAAGACAACCTACAGAATGGGAGAAGATATTTGCAAACGATGTATCAGATAAAGGGCTAGTTTCCAAGATCTATAAAGAACTTCTTAAACTCAACACCAAAGAAACAAACAATCCAATCATGAAATGGGCAAAAGACATGAAGAGAAATCTCACAGAGGAAGACATAGACATGGCCAACATGCACATGAGAAAATGCTCTGCATCACTGGCCATCGGGGAAATACAAATCAAAACCACAATGAGAAACCACCTCACACCAGTGAGAATGGGGAAAATTAACAAGGCAGGAAACCACAAATGTTGGAGAGGATGCAGAGGAAAGGGAACCCTCTTACACTGTTGGTGGGAATGTGAACTGGTGCAGCCACTCTGGAAAACTGTGTGGAGGTTCCTCAAAGAGTTAAAAATAGACCTGCCCTATGACCCAGCAATTGCACTGTTGGGGATTTACCCCAGAGACTCGGATGCAATGAAACGCCAGGACACTTGCACCCCGATGTTTCTAGCAGCAATGTCCACAATAGCCAAACTGTGGAAGGAGCCTCAGTGTCCATTGAAAGATGAATGGATAAAGAAGATGTGGTTTATGTATACAATGGAATATTCCTCAGCCATTAGAAATGACAAATACCCACTATTTGCTTCAACGTGGATGGAACTGGAGGGTATGATGCTGAGTGAAGTAAATCAATCGGAGAAGGACAAACAGTGTATGTTCTCATTCATTTGGGAAATATAAATAGCAGTGAAAGGGAATATAAGGGAAGGGAGAAGAAATGTGTGGGAAATATCAGAAAGGGAGACAGAACATAAAGACTCCTAACTCTGGGAAACGAACTAGGGGTGGTGGAGGGAGAGGAGGGCGGGGGGTGGGGTTGAATGGGTGACGGGCACTGAGGGGGGCACTTGCCGGGGTGAGCACTGGGTTTTATTCTGTATGTTGGTAAATTGAACACCAATAAATAATACATTTACTATTAAACAAAAAAAGAGAAAAAAATCTATCCTTAAGTTATAGCATCAGAGTCACGTGTCTGAATGGCCTCAATTGGACCGAGTCACCCTCCTCAAACTCTACTTTGATTTAATACTATTCTTTGAATCTGAAGGATAAGAAACTTACTCATTACTTTTGTTTATTCATCCATCCATCCATCCATTCATCAATGATTCATTCACATTTTTATTGAGCCAGAAATATGGTTGGTACAGGGAAAATGATTATTAGCAAAACCAAACAAGGAACCCAGTCTCCTGAAGCTTATGGTGCAGAGACAGACATTGATCAAGAAATCAGACAGGAAGGCACACCACAAGAGAATATTAACTCTGGGGAACAAACTTAGAGTTGCACAGGGGAGGTGTGGAGGTGGGTGGGGTAAATGAGTGATGGGCATTAAGAAGGGCACATTTTGTAATGAACACTCTGGGTGTTCTATGCAAGTGACAAATCACTAAATTCTACCCCTGAAACTAATACTACACTAATTGGTAATTAACTTGAGTTCAAATCAAATCTTTAAAGAAAAAAAAATCACATGAATTTATTACAGAGTTACAAAGTGAGATAACTGTCCTGCAGCAGAGATAACTGGGTCTCAGAGGGCCCATGAAGGAGGAGCATGACTTTAATGGACTCAATTGAGGTGCAGTTTAGAGAGCGTTCTGGGGCCAGAATATGTAGGACCCTGATTGTAACCTTTGGACTTTGATTTTTATTCTGAAAGTCTATGGCCATACCACCCATATCTCATACTTTGTTCAATTATTCAATAAGCTATTATCTTATGTAAAGAACTGACTTCACCTCATTGGGTAGAGCAGAGACGAAAATATACAAAAGTTCCTGCTCTGGTGAAGCTCCTAGAGTGGGAAGCCAGTAATTAGCAACGAATACAAAGCATAATATTGTGTTTTAGAAAGAGACGTGTAGCAATGAAAAAATGGAGCAGGATAATGGAAATGAGGCATGCCACGGAGATGGGATTTACTGTTTGAATAAATGATCAATGTAGGTCTTCATGAACAGGTTACCCCTGGGAACAGACTTGAAGCAAGAGAAGGCTTTCTAAGAGAAATTCTAGACAAAGAATTTTCTAGGCAAGGGAACGAACTAGAATGAGTCTAAGGGTGGGAACTTGTATGGGTTTCTGAGAAACAGTAAAGGAAGATACAGAGTGGTCAGGAAGGCAGACACAGAGGTTGTGATAAAAGAGAACAGGAAGGGCAGACAGATCACGTAGGCCTTTTGACCACCATCCTCACTTTGGCTTTTACAGTGACTGAGCTGGGTGAGCTTTCAAATGGTTTCAGAAGATTTATAGGATCTTACTTTTGTTTAAGTGGATCGAGATGGCTGCTCCATGTAGAATCTTGCAGCGGGGCATGGGGAAAGGCAGGAAAACCCCACAAGTTTTCTGAAGAATTCAGGCAAGTGAATCTCTTGTCCCATAGAAACTTTGCTACTCACCATTTCCCTGACACTTCTGATATGGATACTTTTTTTTTTCTGTGAATAATTTGTGGTTATCTCAATGTCTTAGTCTTGAGTCCATAATCGTTTTAAAAATTTTTTTTTATTTATTAGAGAAAGTTAGCCAGAGAGAGAGAGATAGAAGAAGAAGAAGAAGAAGAAGAAGAAGAAGAAGAAGAAGAAGAAAGAAGAAGAAGAAAAGAAGAAGAAGAAGAAGAAGAAGAAGAAGAAGAAGAAGAAGAAGAAGAAGCAGCACCAGCTGGGGTAGAGGCAGAGGGAGAAGTAGAAGCAGATTTCCCACTAGTTGTGGAGTCTGACATGGGGCTAGATACCAGGACTCCAGGATCATGATCTGGAGCAAAGGCACATGCTCAATACACTGTGCAACCCAGGGACCCTTGAGTCCTTCGTCTTGAGTGATGTCAGTGTCCATGTAGATGATCCCATTGAATCCACAGTGTCCATGTAGGTTCAATGCTTTGGCTTCTCCTTTGATTACTTTATCAATAATATCCACCCATCCATTCGACTTCAGCTGCTTGTGGCTATACCTGGTCTTTTCCAGGACCCACGAATTATCCCACCCCTGAAATCATGTACTCATACATTGCATTTTCTGCCTACTACTTCCTGAACTTACACTGTAATCACTGAATTGTTCCTACTTCACTGGGGCCTACAACCACTGACTCTTACTTTCTTCTTATTAATTCTGATTCCTGTTATCTTGATTTCTCTCCTCACCCACGTCAGAATCTATGATTCATAGTTTCATTGAATTTCTTACCATAGCCTATGCTCTCTTGCCAGATCTTTTTATTCTGGTTTCCTGCGCAGAAAGTCCCTAGTATGAAAGATTTGAACAATTAGACTTTCTGATGTTGATGAATGCTGCTGAAAAAACAATTTCATACAATGAGGAAGATACAAAACAATACCCATAATTCTCAATACCTGTAAGACTATTCATGGTGATATTTTTTATGAGAGTAAGAAAAATATGTGAGACAACCTTAATGCACGAAAATGAGGACTCAGGCAAATTATGGTGCAGCCAATCCTAGATAATGAAAAGGAAATTTCCAGATGTAAAAAATAAGGTGAGATAATAAGCACTTGAGGTGATGTTAATGGCAGTCTAGAATGGGGTGGTGTGCAGATTATTAAATTTGGCTAGGAGCTTGGTTTTGCTGCTTATCTGGGACAAAACAACTATCATCACACAGAATTGGAAAGTGACTGGGATCTGAGTTAACAAAAATTTCCCTTGAGATGTCAAAACCCTGTGCCTGGGATGCCTGGGTGGCTCAACACCTGTGTATCTGCCTTTGGATCAGGGGTTGATCCTGGGGACCTAGGATTGAGTCCCTCATCGGGCTCCCTCCCTGCAAGGAGTCTGCTTCTCCCTCTCCCTGTGTCACTGCCTCTCTCTGTGTCTCTCGTGGGGACATAAATAAAATCTTAAAACAAAATCAGAGAAATCCATGCCTATCGCTTGCCCTGGTTTTGAGTCCAAAATGTGAACTGTGTGATATAGAAATCCACAGCCAAAAATGAAACTGGTGTTAGGTCAGTGCTACCTCTGAGATGTTAGATACAAAATCTATCATGCTGTAGGAGCACCACCAGGGTCCAGGTCACAAGGAAAGCCCTGTTGAAGATGAGTTCACAATCCAAAATTAGAAAACACAGGAGCAAACAATCCATGTGAGGGATGGTCAACAGATATAAAAAAGGGTATATTTACACAAATACTTCCCAACACTTTCATGTAATTAAAGGCATAGAACAAAACCTTGAAATTCTATTAAAAAGTACAAGATACTGAAGAACAGATGCCAAAAAAAACAAACAACAAAACCAACACGAGAATGAAAAATAGAGTCACTGAAATAAAGAACTCATGGGAAGTATGCACTTCAGATGGACACTACGTACTTTTGAAAGTCATGAGAGACACAGAGAGAGACAGGGAGAGACAGGGGCAGGGGGAGAAGCAGGCTCCATGTGGGAAGCCTGATGTGGGGTTCGACCCTGGGACTCCAGGATCATGCCCTGGGCCGAAGGCAGGTGCTAAACCGCTGGGCCACGCAGGGATTCCCAAGATGAAGGACTCGAACCAGGGCGTGCGAGCAGAAAAATGTGAGACTCCACAACGGAAAGGTCAGACTGACAATGATAAAGATGATAAAGTCATCTTTATTTATCCACACAGCCCACACGCTGGGTTTCAGGAACGAGGCCGAGGTGGGCGCTGAATACGATTTCAACGATCATCTTCTCGCCAGCTCCACACTGTAGCCTTGTGGAGCACGATGTCGCTGTGCACCCTGACATGGTTCAGCCTGTGCTCGTCACGTTCCGGGCTGACCCAGAGAGGAGATCGGGGACATCAGAAGGCACCCCCCAGGGAGAGAGTGCGACCTGGGTTCAGAGGCCGCAGGGCCTGGGCCAGCACACCGCAGGGGCTCAGCACACGTTCCTGGGATGAAAGAATGGACGTGGTTGATGTGGTTACACGGAGAAGCAACAGCGACCGCTGACACATACGACTTAGAGAAGTTGTAAGATTAACCTTCACAACTGCCTGAAAGGATACATTTTCCTTAAATTTACCAGGAGGGCAGAAGTTAGAGGTGTTTGAGTGAGGCTTCCCCAGTGTCCCCACATTGGGACTGGGGTTGTCTGCGTGTCCCGGGCGAGGTGAGCTCTGGGCTGGGGGGAACGGAGCCCAAAGCTCCCGTGGGGCTGATGGAGTTCTCTCAGGCTCAGCAACCCTTGTGGGGGTGGGGCTTCCCTGCTGGACCCTTTGGGACCCCCTCCCTCCCTCCCTTCCTTCATTAGAACTGAGCCATTTACCCCAATCCCCCTGCAGCCGCCCTGTGGCAAAGACACGTGCCCTAGACAGGAGCTGTAGGAAGGGGTAGGAAGGCCGGGCCACACGGTAGAAAGGTAGAAAGGCAAGCGCTAAGGATGTGGGCCGTTCTCAGGAAGCGTGCATCCACAGCAGAGGAAGACAACTGGGATCAAACCAAGGGGCCGGGACAAGCCCGTGACTGGTCTGTGGCCGCGCTATGAGCTCTCCTTTCCATTCCTCCTCAGGCCCCACAGCCCCAAAGCGCGGTAGCTGGGATCTGAACTCAAGCTGTCTGGCTCCAGAGCCACCATGTTCCATTGCTAATCAGGCTGAATGGTGGGGGGCAGGAGGCACGCAATGCTCCATAGGAACACGGGCAAGGTGCCCTAATCTGCCAGCTGGAGAGCACGGGGCACACATTCCTTCACGGGACCTTATAAGCAGGGGACTCCTGGCTGCTCCTGAAGGATGAGCAGGACCTCCCCAAGGAGTAGAGGCTGGGTGTCAGGAGGAGGCTTGGAGCAGTAAGGCCAAGGAGACGGAGGGGGGGGGGCGCCAGAACTCGGTGCCTTGGAGGGCGGGAAGGAAGTTCTGAGCCAGCTGAGCATCAGCGTCTCCAGCTTCACCTCAGGGGCAAAAGGCACAGATGGCCTAAAAGCCACGTGTTCAAAAGACACGACAACTTGAGGAAAAGCCCAAAAGGAAAGCCAGTCGTGTTGCTCCTCTGGATATTGCAGGCTGTTCTAAGCAAGGCACAGAGCCCAGACCCCGGGATGGAAAAGACCGGCACATCTGACGACTTCAAAACGGAAACCTTCCGTGTGACGAAGACGGGAGCAACACAAGAGACAAGCGTGGCAGGAAGTTCTTGGGAACGTCTGAGCTCCAGAAGCCCTATGTCATCTCGGGAGGGACTGTGCTGATGATTGCATTTCCCAGGCTCCTCACCGCTCCTGGAGCCTCTCCAATCAAAGGGGGTGTGTTTTGCCGAGCGTTAGGCCTGCTCTGGGCACCGTGCACACACGGCCTCATGCTGTAATATCTCCATTTTTGCTCCACTGCGGAACCGCAATCACTAAAGACCTTCGATGACTCCCCCAAGGTCACACAGCTAGTAAGTGGCAGCCAGGGGTCAAAGCCAGGCGGTCTGGCCTCCTGTACCGTTCTCTTAGCCACAGCCTCTGTTGCCCCTGGGCCTCCCCAAGGCAAGGAGCCACACTCACCTAGGCCTCAGAGTCCCGTCCAATTTCTGGGCTTTCTGTTTTCGTGTCTGGGTATCTCTTCCGTGGCCCCTGAGCGGCCTGGTGGATAAGATTTAGGAACCTGGCTGGGAGAAGAGGCATGAGTCATGAGGGAAGCAGGCTTTGGGGCCGAGAATTCCTGGGTCCTTTGGCCCGGCCTCCGCAGCTGGTCTCAGGGGCCTGCCAAGGCCCTGCAACCCTCATCTCACAACACATATCTGTTGAGCACAAACCCTGTGGCAGGCACTCTCCTGGACCCCCCAAGTAGAGCAGAGTGTTGCAGGCACTGTCCTTGCTCTCCTGGAGCTGGTGGTCTGGCTGGGGGGACAGAGAACACACTACACAAGGGGACAAGCAACCCGACGGTGAGGTACAGGCAGGGCTGGCAACTCTAGACCGGGACCATGAGGGGAGGCCTCTCCTGATGCCAAGCAGCAGCCAGCCTCAGGCAGAGGCAGACAGAAGCACTGGAAAGGAAGCAAGAGCCAAGGCACTGAGGCAGGAGCAAGCGGGGCCAATGTGGCCATGACGGAGTGCGGGGGAGGGTTGTAAGTGGCCACATCCTCCCTCCTGCAAGAGCTGGGGCTGCCAAGCCCACGCGTGCCTGTCACTCCCTAGCCCGAGGACTTGCACTGGTTTCAGTTTTCGTTTTCAGCTTCCCCCCTACCAAGTCTCAATTGGAGGGCAGCAGCCTGACAATGGCAGGAAGGCAGGAACCTGGGCTTCATAGTCAGCCCTTCCTGGCCCCTCCACTACTAGCCTAACAGGTGGTCTAACTTCTCCAGGCCTCACTTTGCTCATCTGTAAATTGGGGCCAATATCCACCCTAGCGAGATGGTCGAGAACGAAGGACATGGCACCCGGCTGAGTGCATCCTTAGGATAAGCCATTAGCATGGCAATCCTGGCTAGCGGTCAGGTCCCTCGCTGCCTGTTCATCTTTGCTGCAAGGCCCCACCTCCTCTCCCGTCCTCGAGCTGGGCTCGCTCGCCTCTTCAGGACAGATAGCATCCTCACTTCCTCTGCTGACCCTCTCCTGCTCTATTCACTTGTCTGTCTCCACTCTGCTATGGAGTCCTCCCTCCTCCTGCCCACCCCACCTGCCTACTCCCCTGTGCTCCTATATCGACCTCGTATCTTTCCTCCATCAAATTCTACTCCAAGGAGGGAGGGAAGAGAGCCCTCCAGGAAGGATGGTGCTCTCCACCAAAGACCTCTCTTCCATTGCTTCTGAGCGCTGCCCCGTGCACCTGTATACTCCAGCCAGGCCAAACTACCGCCTTATCTTGGGCCATGCTGGCATCTCTCATTCCTCTGTCTTTCCATAGAACTCAGAATGTCCTCCTGGTCTTTGATCCCTGAGCTTCTCCACCTCCACCTCCAGGAAGCCTCCCCAGAAGTCCACACTGTCTGACCAGGGGCATGCGTGTGTTCTGTTGTTGCCATTCCCATTTTACTCCTTACCTACTTGTCTGTCTCCTTCGGCATGGTGTGAGGTCTCCACTCCCGGCCCCATCTGAGGGACTATCACATGGTATTAATGGAAAACAGTTGCATTTCCAGATCGACAAGACAATACTATTCTAGGTCCTGAGTACTTACGTGATGTTGCCTAATCCTCACCACTATGTGAAGGTAGGTTCAGAGACATTTAAAATTACTGGCTCAAAGTCACATGGTTAACGAGTGGCAGAACCAGGCTTGGAAGTCCGTTACAATGACTTCAGGACCTCTGCTGGGAACAGCTCCCCGTTTGATGAATGAATATGTGAATGCCCTGGGAAGGCCATTGGGAGGATTTTTCTGGCCTTGACGGTTAATGGGATGGCCCTATGCTTGAAGCACCTGTGAGCTTCGTGAGTGTGAGTCCAGCTTTCTGAGACTCAGAGTGTTGCCCAAGGTAACACTACCCTGAAAGGTCTCTCCGGCCAGCTGCCTGTCTGTGCTGTACCTCAGTGTTGTTCCCAAACCGCGGGACTTACCGTCTGCAGGTTCCTCCCGGTTCTCGTGCCAAGACACGGGCTTTCTGGTGATTGTGTGACCTGTAGAATAACACCGCATAGGTTCATATCACAACGTTAATGTCCCGCCCTCTTGAAGACTCACCCTAGGGCAGACACCTGCTGAGCATTATCCGGGGGTAACTAGGAGCTCAGCTCGCGAGGACTTCACAACCCAGAGTGGTAAAACCGAGGATAGCAGCCACCAGCCACGTGGAGCTACCTCCTTACCCCCTCCTTCCAGAAGCGATTCTCCTGCTTCGCTTCTTTCCGAAGCCTGAAGCCCGCGACTCCCCTTCTCTCGGCTTCTCGAAGTCCGGCCTGGTTCCTGGTGTGGCTCCTGCATCAGCCTGGACGACCTGACCCGCAGGTGGCAGGCCCAGCAGGTTAGGAACCTGATTGCACTGCCTCTTCGATAGTCATTGGCTAAAAGAGATTTGGGGAGGAGTCAGGGACCTGTCCCATTTCAAACCCTTGCCTGGATCAAAACTCTCCCCGTCTAGCTCGGGAACCGGACGAGGTTTCAAGTCTGAAAAAGCTTCTCTGTCCCTTATTACAGGTGGGATAATATAGACTTCAGGACCTAATGTATGTAACATGGGGACTTCACAGCTTTTGATTTTAGAAAATGTCATTGTGGTAAAGTTCACATAAGATTTACCATTAGAAACATTTCTGAGGATGTGATTCAGGAATTTTAAGCATATTTGCCTCGTGTGAAACAAATCTCCAGAATTGTTTTGTCCCCACGGAATGACTTCCCATGGCCCTCTGCGCTCTGTTTCCTCTGGCTAGGACCATTTTCCTTTCTCGAGGAGAATTTGACTACTCTAGATACTTCCTATATTACACTTTGACTGCAGAGCCCATGCTCTCTCGCACTCAATATTGCATCTATTCATCTATGTGTTCTTTCATTCAAGACACAGCATAGTCCAGGACGTGTGTCGTGTGAGACACAGTTGTGAACACATCTGTCCAGACAGCTGCACAGACACCTGGGCAGTTTCCTGAACCCCGCTACCTACTGAGTGGCTCCTTGTTTTAATTCTTGCTGCTCCTTGTCCTTAGCCTGCACGGCTCTTTCCCCTGTGTCTGTCTGGGGAAACTGATTTATAATGAGCCCATGTGTAATCTTGCAAAACCCGTCTGACCCTGTAGCTCCTTGCCCAAGTTTTCTCTGTGGCATGGTCTACTCCACATCTATAGCTCCCAGAACACTTTGCCGAATTGTTTTCTTTATGAAAGTTACTTGAGAGCAAGAAATACATCTGGTCCATCTCTCCGTTGCCAGGACCTGGCTTAGCCCAGAAAGATAGAGGTGTTTGGTAAATGTTGGCTGGCTGCCTGGAGGTCATCTCAGTTAGGACTGTGAGGGTTCTTCTGCTGACATCATTACGTAGACCTGAACATGATTCAGAAACAAGCACCCTGGCTCACACCACAGCTGAGCTAGGGCAACACCTCTGTTGCTTCTGGTGAGCCACAACTGGGTGCCTTTTTCTAGCAAGGCTCAAACATGAGGCTTTGGAGTCTTCACTATCTTCCCGAAGCCCGAGTCAAGATGAAGCATCATTATGCTCAGGAGCCACACTCTTAGCTCGGGGACAACTAGCGAGACTGTTGTAGTCTACTGTGAAACTGGCCATTCTTTGGCCTGCACCCAGGGGTCCGTGAGCCCTCCCCCAACTCAGGCCTGGGGCTTCGAGGAGACTCTGAAGGGAGGTGGGAGTCACTGTGGCTTCATCTCCTCTCCACTGCAGCCCCACGTTATTATGGGGCCACAGCCCAGCCCAGGACTGGCCAGCGAGGGACTATAGGGGGTGAGCTTCTGCTTACTAAACGCACACCATTTAGTGTGCGTCTAAACTCTGAGATGATGTGTTGAACATACTGGAGCACAGAAAAACATAATGGCCCCATCCTCTAGGTTCTCAGCCAGTGTCTGAAGTTGCAGATTTTTCTTGAAACCTGTCCCAACCTCTCCATTTGAAGTGGGCACAGAGACAGCTAACAGGGAAATCAACCTCTAGAAAAATGTAATAGAAACATGCCACCCACATTAACAACAAACAACTCTCCCAGAATTAACCTGACAAGGAATGCATGAAAATTTCATGAAGAAAGACATGAAAATTATCCACATCGTACAAAAGCTCTTTACTAACCAGGAGATAAGCACTGTTAGCTGGTGAGCTGCTGGGCAGCAGCTGGAATCACACTCTGGAGGCGCTCCAGCATGACTGCAGACCTTCAGATGGCGGTGATTGAAAACCCTACAACAGGCTCAGGCTTATGGTATAGTAGAAGTCCTATAAATTAGGACTGGACCGACTCTCTATGTTATGAGAACCAATTCTGAATGGGACAGAGGGAGTGTGTATTCGCGTAAGGAGAATGGAGATACCAAGTAGAGCTTAGAAAAAGAAAACAAGATTTTTAAATGCAGTCCCTGGGCATTGAGTAGCCCTGCACTATGACTCCTTGTGAAAAGGGAGGCAAAGGAGATGAGCCCTGAAGTTGCTCCAGCTTTCTGCTTGGCGACCGTTTCCGAAATATGCAGGAAACCAGAAGCCAAGATGAGCAGGTGACAGCACTTGGGTGAGGAGATACAGACTGAGGTTCAGGCATGTGAGGTGGCCGAGAAGTTGTGGAGCAGAAAATTGGAGAGAGGGGAAGGAGGGAGAGCGAGCGAGAGCCAGAGATGTGTAAGGAAAGGCATGAAGTCTTGGGCAGCACTAAGAGGCAGAAACTCGGTGAAGGGATGATGGCAAAGCTGTGAGCCCAGCAGCACCCAGAATGTGTACAGGACAGAGTTGTGACCACACAGGGTAGAGAGTCCTAGTAGAAAGTGTCGGATAGAGGCCCTCAGAAGTTTACACCTCAGTAATTGGACTCCACTAGCTCAGAGAAGAGGTTGCTTTAGCCTTATCCTAACAAAGCTTCCAAACAAGCTCTGGAAGTTTCAGATGGATCCACATGGGGCCAAACTGCCTCCCGGAAGAATTTCCAGCACGTCTGAAAGAAACACAGCGAAATCCAGCACTCAGCAGTAGAACATTCGCAAAGGACAGCATCGGTTGAAAGTACTAGAAAAGCAGACAGTAGAAGAAGCAGGAAAATGTGACCCATAGCCAGGAGGAAAAGCAACCAATAGAAATGTGAAGATTTCGATGAAATGGATTACTTCTGTGAAGGTGTAGATTTCCAGAACTGACCAGAAGAGGAAAGCAAAGAAAAGAAATAGAAAATCTGCATAGCTTTATGTATATTTTTAAAAATTTAATTTGTAAAGAACTCTTTTTAAATTTATAATCGAAAAACTTTCCACAAGATACCCTCCAGGCTCAACTGTCTTCTCTGGTCAGTCGGTCAAACCTATATTGGAGAAAATACCACTCCTCCCCAAACTCTTCCATTAGATGGGAGTGGAGGATACATTTCCCAGCTCATTGGTTTTGGTTATTTTTATTTCTTGATTAAAAAAAATTTTAAGAAAGCTCTTCATCCACCAACCTGGGTTGAACTCGTAACCCTGAGATCCAAAGTCACATGCTCTACTGACTGAGCCAGCCAAAAACCTCATTTCCTAAGTCACGATGAGGTCAGCATTACATCAACACTAAAACCAGACAAATGGTACAAAAGAGGAAACTAAAGATAAATAACCTCATAAACACAGGTGTCAAAAATCCTTAACAAGGCATTAGGACTTTAAGTCAAGCAATATATAAGAAGAAAACTGCACCAACCATAGGCAAATGGGGTTTTCCGAAGAGATCCGATTGGTTTAGTAGGGCTAGCCAAAAGCAGACACTGAACCAACTGAGCCACCCAGGCACCCCTCTCATTATGATTTTGATTTGCTTTTTCCTATTGACTAATGAGGTTGGCCAACATTTTTTGTATGCCCGTCAGTCACTTGGATATCCTCTTCTGTGTAGTTCCTGTTACCAATCTTTTCCTAGTTTTCTTTTGTATCGCTTGTCTTTTCTTCACCATTTTGCTGGAGTTCTTTATCCATTAGGGGTATAATAAACCCTTTGGGGAGCCGTGTGTTCTGCACTCTTAGGTTCCCACGGTATGGATTCCTTCGTGCTTTCTAAATGACGCTTAAGAGATTTTTCCTAGTTGATGCTGTGAAAATATTTTTCTCACATGACCTTCAAGTCAGTATTGTCCAATAAAAATCTGAAACAAGCCACAATGGGCATAAAATTTTCTAGTATCTAATGAAAAGACCAAAAAGAAACAGATCAATTAATTTCAAAGATGTTGTAGGGAGAGGCAGCCCGATGGCTCCACGGTTTAGCGCCAACTTCAGCCCAGGGCCTGATGCTGGAGACCCGGGATTGAGTCCCACTTCGGGCTCCCTGCATGGAGCCTGCTTCTCCCTCTGCCTGTGTCTCTGCCTCTCCCTCCCTGTGTCTCTCATGAATAAATAAGCAAAATCTTTTTGAAAATATGTTTTATTTAATCCAGTACATCCAAATTATCAACATTTCAATATAAATACTCTTGAGATGTTTTATTGATTCTTGATACTATGTTTAAAATCCAGTGTAAATTATATACCTTACAGCGCATCTCCAGTGCTCAATAGCCATTGATGACCAGAGCGATCCTACACCATTTGTTTTTGCTCTTTCACCTCTAGATGTATTTTTCACCTGAAGTGGAGTTTTGAGTGTGCTTATGTCGTAGGAATCTAGCTTAATTTTTTCCCTACAAGTATCCAATTGACCAAGAACCAATGTGTTGCAAACACAGTCCATCAGCATCGTTCTGCTATGATACTTTTGTCTTCAGTCAAGTGAACTCTTCTTGCCACTTGTCTATTTGTTTATGCTGGCACTACTACTATGAGATCTTAATTACTACAATTTTTGGGATAAGTCCTGGTATCTGGCAGGATAATTATTCCTACCAGTTCTTAAGGGAGTCTTGGATATTCTTGGGTCTTTTGCCTGTTCATGCAAATGATAATCAGCTTGTCAAGTTTCCAAATACGTGCGTCAGAATTTTGATTGAGATTCCACTGAATCTATATATTGGTTTAAGAGAACTTTAAATATATATACTAAATACATATATGTTATACTAATTATTATGTTAATATATTACAATGAACATAATATATAAACATATATATATCATAAGTTTAAGAGAACTTTAAATATATATAATACATATATGTTATGTTAATTATTATGTTAATATATTACAATGAACATAATATATAAAAAATATATATATCATGTTTAGTTAAGAGAACTTTAAATATATATAATAAATACATATATGTTATACTAATTATTATGTTAATATATTACAATGAACATAATATATAAACATATATATATCATAAGTTTAAGAGAACTTTAAATATATATAATAAATACATATATGTTATATTAATTATTATGTTAATATATTACAATGAACATAATATATAAACATATATATATATCATAAGTTTAGTTAAGAGAACTTTAAATATATATAATAAATACATATATGTTATACTAATTATTATGTTAATATATTACAATGAGCATAATATATAAACATATATATATATCATAAGTTTATCTGATGCTATCATCTGGATAGCATATGAATATGTCCTTGCCTTCTAGGCTTTGGTACCTGCCATTTTCTGGGATCCAGAGGTTCAACCCTCAGAGCTTTGATGACAAGATAATGGGAGGCGCGCCCCCCCCACGCCCACACCCTTTCACAGGAGGCATTTCTCAGAGACAGAAAATCCCTAGTATGCTTCTACAAGTCCTAGGGTACATGACAATAGAGTCTTGGAGGAACCAGACCAAGGAACCTTGAATCCTTGTATGTCTACAATAGGGGTCTTGTGCTCTGTGTGTGAGTTCTTAGGGGTCACCCATTCTCCCATTCGCTTTCATCCAGGGCAGATCAATAAGACTCACCGGTGTAGAGATCAGATGAGACGTTTTCCACTCACTCTTCCCTACCTTGTGTCCCTGGTCTTGCTGTATGCTCTGTGGTCACAGACCAAATTCCATGGAGAAACCAGTTATAAATGTAGAATTCATTCAGGCTGGCTAATTGGGACAGAGAGGAAAGAAACAGGTTTTCTGGGAAAACAGGATCTTGCTAAAGGTATCTCTAGCATCTGAAGGCAATTTCCAAGGATGAAGGTAACATACAGAGAATAGTACGATAACCGTGTTATGGGTGAAAACACCATCACGGAAAAGGCTTACCCTCCGAGCTAAATGTTGATTGGCATTGTCTTGAGTTCCCAACATTCACCAAGTCAAGCTCCTGGGGATCGACTGTTCTGGCAATTCCGGATGATATCAAGACCGTCCCACTCACAGGGAAATCAACTCTCCAGGATAGGATTTGTGAATCATGGAGGTCTGTTTGGAGTTGGCTGGAAGGTTGGGGAGGATAAGACTTTCAAGTGTACCAGGGGCTGGGAGGGGGAGTAGGAGGAAAGCAGACAGTGGGGACACAGGGAACAGGAGCGAGACAAAAAAAGCGGGGACTGGACCTTTTGGAAGGAATAGAGCAAGGATTGCGTGGGGAAACCTGTAGGTTAGCGCGGCTAGAAAGGACAGCACTAGAAACAGGAGGGAAACAGGTAGGCTTGTGAGTTGAGAGGGGTGGACAACGCTGGGGAGTGTTGAGGACGTAAAGGGACACAAGAGGAAGTGGCTTTGGACGACGAGAGGAGGAAGGACAACAAAAGGAGGGAGGAATAGAGTAGATAGGTGGAGGGCGGGGTCCAGAGGAGGAAGGAATAGAGTAGGCAGGTGGAGCGCGGGGTCCAGAGGAGGGAGGAATAAAGTAGGCAGGTGGAGCGCGGGGTCCAGAGGAGGAAGGAATAGAGTACGGAGTTGGAGTGCGGGGTCCAGAGGAGGAAGGAATAGAGTAGGTCGGTGGAGCCTGGGGTCGAGAACAAGAGATCCGAGGCAGCTTTTTTGTCATTTCTCCAAACGGCGTTTGGCTAGTTACTCATCTTGACCAAATGAGCTCAGACTTACCCCAGTCTTTATGTCCCACGCCAGCCCTCGCATCATCCCCTGGCTCAATGCCCATTATGAAATGTGTGTGCCCCTCCCTCTGGGCATGTCAGCGGGCTCACCAGCCAGGGACAGGGCCCCGGGTGCGAGGTTGAAGAGTGATCCCAGGAAATGGCAGACAGAAGAAATGTCACAGGAGTTCCTAGGCCTTGGGATAACCTGTAGTTTTGCCCCTTACTAGGCAAAGATCGGTCAAAGGGCTGTGCTGCAGTCAGGGGCTGCGCACCAAGAGAATGGATCTGAAGCAGGTGTGGACAAAGTGGGAAGTGCATGCCTCCAGCTGGTTAACTTACTACACTCTCCAAAGCCCTTGTGCATCACTTAGGTCCCTCCATGAACATGGAGTGGTCAGTGATATTATGTCTGTTTCTCCCATAAGGGTACTGTAGGCCAGACAGGGAAGTAGATAGGCAGGCAGCAGGTTACAAACCGGTGTGACTGACACTTGAGCCAAAACTTGGGGTGTTGCAGGCAGGCCTGCAGGACGGTGCACAGAATGCACAGAGTACTGTCGGCTGACCCTCTCCCATGGTTCTGGACAGGATCTTGTGGGGATGCTTTGGAACAAGACTTGACAGTATAGCTTTCTTCTTGGTTCCCGGGGTCCTTGGTGTGTTGCCTGACCCTCCCCTGGAGCCAGAAATAGGGCTGAAGCCAACAGTTCCCGAGTGCTCAGTACCTACATTTGGGCTTCCTTCCTCGCTCACTACCTGAGATGCCCAACTGCATGTCAGGTGAGTTAGGAGACTCTTGTGTCCTTGCCCTTCCCCTTGTCTGATGTAGCAGTTCTCACTGCTTATTAGTCTTGGGTTTTTTGACCATCACCCAAATCATCGGCCCCTTTGGTCCTGTATTCTCTCCTGTACTCTTATCCCCATCATATTCTGATTGTGCTTCCTTGGCCCAATATCCATATCCTTGTGTACTTCACCCAACCATCCATTGCATTCCTTAAGAGGTCCAGCTGCATGCCTGCATGCATGTTTCTTTAGACAGT
This sequence comes from Urocyon cinereoargenteus, assembly GCA_032313775.1. Lineage (NCBI taxonomy): Eukaryota > Metazoa > Chordata > Mammalia > Carnivora > Canidae > Urocyon > Urocyon cinereoargenteus. The sequence continues at coordinate 58,933,094 of JAVLSZ010000028.1, forward strand.
TTCTTGATTTCCTGTTTCTTGAATCTCCTGGCTTTAACTGTAACCTGGATTTCCCATGAAAATACTGCTTCCTTTGCATATGTCTTAAAGAGGGACCATTCCTCCCAGACTCTACAGTTCCTCGAGGTGGGGATGTAGAGTATTTTCCTTGTTTCTTCTGACTCCTTCATACCACTTTTCCTGTCCTCCAATTAGAAAATCTCTTGTCCCATAGAAACTTTGCTACTCACCATTTCCCTGACACTTCTGATATGGACACTTTTTTTTTTTTCTGTGAATAATTTGTGTTTATCTCAAAGTCTTAGTCTTGAGTCCATCATCATTTTAAAAAAATTTTTTTATTGATTTGAGCAAGTTAGCTAGAGAGAGAGAGAGAGAGAGAAGAAGAAGAAGAAGAAGAAGAAGAAGAAGAAGAAGAAGAAGAAAAGAAGAAGAAGAAATAATGATTAAGAAGAAGAAGAAGAGGAAGAAGAAGAAAAAGAAGAAGAAGAAGAAGCAGCAGCAGCTGTGGTAGGGGCAGAGGGAGAAGTAGAAGCAGATTTCCCACTAGTTGTGGAGTCTGACATGGGGCTAGATACCAGGACTCCAGGATCATGATCTGGAGCAAAGGCACATGCTCAATACACTGTGCAACCCAGGGACCCTTGAGTCCTTCATCTTGAGTGATGTCAGTGTCCATGTAGATGATCCCATTGAATCCACAGTGTCCATGTAGGTTCAGTGCTTTGGCTTCTTCTTTGATTTCTTTATCAATAATATCCACCCATCCATTCGACTTCAGCTGCTTGTGGCCATTCCTGGTCTTTTCCAGGACCCAAGAATTATCCCACCCCTGAAATCATGTACTCATACATTGCATTTTCTGCCTACTACTTCCTGAACTTACACTGTAATCACTGAATTGTTCCTACTTCACTGGGGCCTACAACCACTGACTCTCACTTTCTTCTTATTAATTCTGATTCCTGTTATCTTGATTTCTCTCCTCACCCATGTCAGAATCTATGATTCATAGTTTCATTGAATTTCTTACCATAGCCTATGCTCCCTTGCCAGATCTTTTTATTCTGCTTTCCTGGGTGGAAAGTCCCCAGTATGAGAGATTCGAACAATTTGACTTTCTGATGTTGATGAATGCTACTGAAATAACAATTTCATACAATGAGGAAGATACAAAACAATACCCATAATTCTCAATACCTGTAAGACTATTCATGGTGATTTTTTTATGAGAGTTAGAGAAATATGTGAGACAACCTTCATGCACGAAAATAAGGATTTAGGCAAATTATGGTGCAGCCAATCCTAGATAATGAAAAGGAAACGTCCAGATGTAAAAAAATAAGGTGAGATAATAAGCACTTGAGGTGATGTTAATGGCAGTCTAGGATGGGGTGGTGTGCAGATTATTAAATTTGGCTAGGGGCTTGGGTTTTGATGCTTATCTGGGACCTAACAACTATCATCACAAAGAATTGGAAAGGTCTCTGACTGGGATCTGAGTTAACAAAAATTTCCCTTGAGATGTCAAAATCCTGTGTCTCGGGTGCCTGGGTGACTCAACATCTGTGCATCTGCCTTTGGATCAGGGGTTGATCCTGGGGACCTGGGATTGAGTCCCGCATCAGGCTCCCTCCCTGCAAGGAGTCTGCTTCTCCCTCTCCCTGTGTCACTGCCTCTCTCTGTGTCTCTCGTGGGGAAATAAATAAAATCTTAAAACAAAATCAGAGAAATCCATGCCTACTGCTTGCCCTGGTTTTGAGTCCAAAATGTGAACTGTGCGATATAGAAATCCACAGCCGAAAATGAAACTGGTGTTAGGTCAGTGTTACCTCTGAGATGTTAGATACAAAATCTATCATGCTGTAGGAGCACCACCATGGTCCCGCTCACAAGGAAAGCCCTGCTGAAGATGAGTTCACAATCCAAAATTAGAAAACACACGAGCAAACAATCCATGTGAGGAATGGTCAACAGGTATAAAAAAGGGTATATTTACACAAATACTTCCCAACACTTTCATGTAATTAAAGGCATAGAACAAAACCTTGAAATTCTATTAAAAAGTACAAGATACTGAAGAACAGATGCCAAAAAAAAGACAAAAAACAAAAAACAAAAAACAAAACCAACCCCAGAAGGAAAAATAGAGTCACTGAAATAAAGAACTCATGGGAAGCATGCACTTCAGTTGGACATTACATACTTTTGAAAGATTTTCTATATTGAGTCATGAGAGACACAGAGATAGGGAGAGACAGGGGCAAGGGGAGAAGTAGGCTCCATGCGGGGAGTCCAATGTGGGGTCGACCCTGGGACTCCAGGATCACGCCCTGGGCCAAAGGCAGGTGCTAAACCACTGGGCCACCCAGGAATTCCCAAATGAAGAACTTAAACCAGGGCGTGCAGGCAGAAAAATGTGAGACTCCACAACGGAAAGGTCAGACTGATGCTGGAAAGTCATCTTTATTTATCCACACAGCCCACAGGCTGGTTTTCAGGAACAAGGCCTGAATGCCTCCCGTGTGGGCTGTCAATGCCCACCCTCACCCCCGTCACATCTCCATATCTTTAGCTAGTTCCATCCACACACCTTTTCCGAGCCCCGTCAGGGAGGGAAGGGAAGCCTTGGTTCCCAACGGAGGACACAGATAGTGGAAGGGGAGGTGGCAGTGGGGATGAGGTGACTGTTTGTCAGACACTGAGAGGGGCACTTGATGAGATGAGCACAGGGTGTTAAACTATATGTTGGCAATCAAACTCAAAAAAAGAAAGTAGTTGCTTTCCTACTTGTAGCATTCCAGCAATTCTTATCTTACAGGAGAGCTTGGATTCATGGGCATTCATCATGATTTGATAGGTATCTACCTAAGTTCCAGTGATGAGATGATATGGGGTTCCCTATCTTCTAACAGCTAGCCTCTTCTCTATAATATTTGTTTTCTAAATGTATTTTGTTATTGTTTTACATAGTTAACTCCACTCAATTATAAAATGCATTTATTCGTGAGATGACAATAATCAATTTTAAAAGGTTCCTCGGGGAGTTGATACATAGAAAATGCCTAATGTCTAACTGTAAGTTACTATGAAAGATCGACTATTGTGCAGAAGATATTTTGAGTTTATTATGTACATAGACACATTGTTAGAGGATTTTAATATCTAGGTTCATAGCAAACATTAATAATAGATGCATTCGGGGACAGTTTAAAGCACATTGGGTGAAACCTCCCCTCCCTCAGCCTTGGGGAAAAAAGGGGCAAGTTGCAGGTGAAAGGATTAGAAGAAGTGAGCAGCCAGCACTGAGTGTGGAAATGATGCTGAGGACCTGGAGTCGGTGTGAGGATGTCTGACCGTGTCCTCATGCATCCCTCATCCCGTTGCTTATCTTCTCTTTGTATGGAAAGACTATTTGTCCAAATAAGCATGGGTGGAGTCTTGGTAGCAATGCGTTTGGTAATATACAACCAGCACCAATTTGAAAACCCAGGGCACCCACACAGAGAAAGGACAAACTACCATGTAAGCTGATGACCTACAGCCTTGGATGGCAACACACCTCTTTTCAGGAAATTATGTGCACAAAATATATATTGAGAAGTCAACCTATAAATATGGAAACGCTTGATAATTTTTGGAAATGCAAAGAGGAATGGAATGCTTATATTTCAGGAGTTAAATGCATTCTGCCTCATTAGATAGTATTGATTACATCACGGTCCCTTCACAATCCACCTTGGACTGAAGAGAAAATGACTGGCAAGGACCCTTCTCCCTCAGGGAATTGCTCCATATCCCAGCAACTCCAACCTGTCCAGAACACTTTACTATTGTCCGTCTGTGTGACAATCTCCTTACAAAGAAGAGGTGGACACGGGATTTCAGGTCACTTCCAGTCCAATTTTGGTCCTTGGTTGACACCTCAGAAAGACATTCTCGACTGATTGAATGTGGGTTTTGAGGTTAACTAATGGATGCTACCTTACAAGTGTATATCTTAGGGGCTAGATTGACTAAATCCATTGTTGAAAGGTAAATTTGCATGATTATGCAGATCCTAATCATTTGGGCAATCATTCTCATGGTGTTTTAAACTTTAGTCAATGTGCATGCATTTAAGGTTTCAATTACTTCCTTTCAGAATGGATTATAACATGCACGTATCACAGTTATAGAAAATAATGTGACACTTTGAATTTTGTAGAGAAAATATCAGGCTTTTATTTGACATTTTATTTATTCATTAGTCTGATTGAGATAGAAACCTAAGGCGATAGATCTGTGCCAGTTGGAGAGTGGGATGGAGCTTCTCACTGAGCAGACACCCAGACTGTGCATGTCAGACCCCAAAAGTAAACCACATTGTTGGAAAAGTCTTGACAACGTCCCTGAGTTGGAAAGTGGATCGGACATGAGAGAGGAGGTCAGTGTAGCAAAGTCCAAAGGACTTCAGTGCTTCCCACACCCTGAAATACTGAGTAACACTGGGCTCCACGGATCTAATCGACTTGGATGTGGGAACATATATGCAAAGATGCAAACATTTTTCATTGTTTGTTTCTTGTTATAGATTTATTTATTTATTTATTTATTTATTTGAGACAGGGAGAGACCAGAAACCAGAGTAGCGGGAGAGTGGGGCTGAAAAATAGAGGGAGAGAGATTCTCATGGAGACTCCCCAGTGGCCGTGCTGCTGGGTTCTGGGTTCCCTCCCACATTCCTGAGACCAACGTGTTCAGCATTATTTTTCATTTGCAGTGAAGAAGCATAGGACAGCAAGGTGCTCTACCAGACATTATCTAGGACACTTCAAGTGTGAAATCAGCCACATTGGAAGGAATTGGCAGCGTCTGAATCCTTCATGGTGGTGGTGCTTTTCCTTATCCACTACTGTCTCACTTCTCTGTAACCAGAGTGTCTTCACTCCCATGCTCTTACTCTGTGAGGGATTTCTTAAAATTCCATTCTCTCCCTGAGTTCCCTTCCTTGCTTATGGAGTCTGCACGTACCATCTTTCCTTCGATTCTTTGCTTCTGTATGATCACTGGCATTTGAGACCCAACATGCTAGAGCCGCCACATGGAACTGACTTACTTAGATGTCTCCAAATGGAAAAACTCCTAATGAAATTAGGATGCAACACAATGTATTGATTCCATACGTTTCCAAGTTGTGCATCACACACACAATCACCAAAAATTTTAAAGACAGGATTAGCTCTGTCCACTGCCAGAAGAGCGACTGCAATGGCTTCTTCTAAAGAAACTAAAACACTGTATTGAAACCTTCTCATCACACCCTCTGGTAACAGAAGGCTCATGTATTTTATTTTCCCTTATCACCACTCAGTTGGTTTTCTTTTCCCATTAAAATGAGCACTTTTAATAATATCACTGGGCAATGGATTGTTCTTATCTCCATGCCTTTACTGTGGTTGCTTTCCAACAAGTGGAGAGGCAGAGGTAAGATGTGGTCCATCTGCGGTATCTTCTATTAGAGCAGTTGGTAATGGGATGATGCATTTCCCATGTGAGGAGGCAATCTCCCTAGAAGCTGTTTCCTTTTTTTGGGAATATTTAATATTTATACTATGTTCCATTTTTTTAATAAATTTATTTTTCATTAGTGTTCAATTTGCCAACATATAGAATAACACCCAGTGCTCATCCCATCAAGTGCCCCCGTTCAGTGCCCATCACCCAGTCACCCCCACCCCTGCCCACCTCCGCTTCCACCACCCCTAGTTTGTTTCCATGAGTTTGGAGTCTCTCATGTTCTGTCTCCCTCCCTGATATTTCCCACTCATTTTTTCTCCTTTCCCCTTTATTCCCTTTCACTACTTTTTATAGTCCCCAAATGAATGAGAGCATATAATGTTTGTCTTTCTCCGATTGACTGATTTCACTCAGTATAATACCCCCAGTTCCATTCACATGGAAGCAAATGGTGGGTCTTTGTCATTTCTATTGGCTGAGGAATATTCCATTGTATACATAAACCTAGAAGCTGTTTCCACAAGTCTCCTGCATGAGCTCAAACCTGCCACGAGGCACACATGCCCTAGGATATCTCCTGTCAAAAGTCCTGACTTTGTTTTCTCCTGCTGGACAACACAAAAGCTCAGGAAGGGAAGTCAGGTAATTCTTCAGCTTACATTCACCCACCCTGGCCAGGAACCTACCCTCATTGTCAGGCTCACAGATCATTGATTGGATGTGGCCCCCCAGGTTTAACCTCCTCATACCGCCATGGAATCTAACCTTGGGGCTGTCCCCAAAACCCAGTTTCAGCCCAGATCCCTATTGTGAAAATATTTCCAGCCAGACATCTTGCCACAGGTTGATGGAGCCAGGACTCAACATATTGTAACCTGGAAACAGGTAGGAGGTCTACCTAGAATTCCATCCAGGATTGGCAATTCCGTGTTCCCAGGAAAGGACTGGAGAATCTGTTCTGTGGGAGGCTATGCAGATTCTTTGGTCCGTCCTCATGACTAATAGATCTTGATATAGAGAGATACCCCTCGAGTAACTATTGCATACCTGGACAGGATGAGCATTGACCTCCAGACGCCTACCCAGATAATTCATCTGCTGACTGTCCAGCCTCCACAGTCCCCACAATGTGCTATCTATCCATCTCCAGGTCATCCCTCCTAGGGGTCTCTGCTAGCCTTGGCCAGAGACAGGGTGCTCCTGGTTCAAATCTACTCCCCCCCCCCTAATTTCTCACACACCCTTCTTGCTGGTCAGAGTCCTCATAACTGAAGAGACCCTGAAGAATAATGTCACTATGTCCCATTGCATTTCCTCTTAAATGGCTTCTGGCGCTTCCCTTATATTGAGCCAGTGAGTAGGAGTGAGACATTCCCATAGGGGGACAATATGAATTTGAGCTGCAGGTGACCTAGAGGTGGCTGTGGGAATTCCACTCAGGGGAAACAGGCAAGGAAGCCTCTGTGAGGAACCAGCCTGGAAATAAAGTAACTATTTCAAGGATCTGAAATACTGGGGAGTAAAAGCATGCACACCAAATCATATGTGGGAACCTTTTATTAAGAATACAAAAACACTCAACTTCCTAATAGCATTTTAGATAAAAAATGAACAAAGCAGGTGCAATATTCCCCATAACAATTCCAGAAAAATAATATCAACAAGTACAGGAAATGTCTTCTAGGAGAAAACATGGTGTAATTTGCAGATGTCTGGATGGGATCTTTTTCTAAATCAGAAATTCAGGCATTTATAAAACAATTTCAGATTAACTTGTTAATTTCTGTTTACAACCAATTTAGAAATTGCCAGGATGATTTCTCTCCATTCGTTAGAAAATGTGTTTCAATAACACAAACGACATTCTGGATTGCTAAGCACCCTTTGAGAGTCCCAAAGATTTACCTAAAGAAAAACTGTAGTATCTGTATAGTGGGGGGAGAGTATGTGTAGGCGCCCAAAAGCATGACACCCATCACATTGTGGACTTGACCATTTCCATCCAGTTCAGTGGAGAAATTGCTGGTTCACCACATCAGTCCAGGAGGGGGACATGTCCTCATTAAAACAGACACCTCCTCAGGGTCCTCTGCTGTGGAGGACAAGTCCCCGAGTCCACGAGCTGTTTCATTTCCTATGACAGTCATCAGAGGACGGGGATACCTGCAGGTCTTCTTAGGGAACTCTCAGCGAGACATGCACACAGGTTCCCTCAGTCTTTACGACACAATAAACTGTATTGGTCAAAAGAAACACAGTTCCCACACATGAAAGAAACCCTGACACTTCATATCTCTAATCTGCCTTTGACACATGAAAATCTACAGAAAAGTATGATTTCTTCTGCACAGATCCTATTGTCCCTTACTCTCCAGTAAGGGTGGCATGTCCAAGTTTGAATACAGAGTGAAAATACATTATGGTGAGATGTTACAACTGCATATCTACGGTCACACTCAGAGGCATTTGGTGGTCATGCAATGATTTCCATTCTACAATGATGTTGTCAATCTCTTCTGTAAGAAATAAAATGATAATGCAGAGCACCTATAACTTGACCTCAAAAACCATTTGCTAGATTCATGAACTTGGCACTGTTTTCCTGAGGTATCCACCCAGGTCCAAATTTGAATTTGAACTGGTCTGAAATCCAGAGTCCACTTCTTCTGTGTCAGGAGGTACCACATAGCAGATAGTAGCAAAATATTCCTAAAAACTTATGTTCGGTGGGAGGCTGGGCATTTCCCTTTGGAATAAGAGTCCTTGTCAGTTTGCTTCTCTTCAGTCTTAATGTGGGAGAGTGAAGGGAACATAATATAATCACCGTGGTTCAATCAGGCTGGATGCAGTTATCTCCCCCAAAATAAGCATTTAATTCCCTTCTTACAATTTCCAAGCAATGACCAAAACACATCGCTAGCAAGACCCCACACACACTTCTGTTCAGGCAAATATTCTTTCAATATAAATAGAAGAGAAGCAATGGGAAGTGGGGAGCATGACCAGAGGGTCAAACATACTCATTTCAACTCCAGGTCCTCAGCATCATATCTACTCTCAATCCTGACTGCTCACTGCTTCTCACCTGCAAGTGGCCCCCACTCTCCCCAAGGCTGAAGGAGAGGCAGATTCTTGGATAGACCCCATATGAAATCCACACTATCCCAATATAGGATCATGACAATAAACCAGGTTTAAATATCAATGTCCTCTCGTTTCAGTTGAAGACCGTATCCCATGAACACACCCAGATGGATGGTTCTTCCATACCTACAGAACACACTTCACACAACACAAAATATTTCCAGTATGGGACTGTGTTTGGGTTCCACGAGTGAGTGACGTTGTGGGTGTGGGTGTGTGTGTGTGCCCAGGTGCAACAGTTACTAGACACATCCCTGGACTGCTTCCCCAGACCTGTGTCCCTTCTTACTTGTCCTCTTGGTAGGTCTGGCTCTCCCTGGCACACGCGGGACTTTGGCCACATCCCCGGCCACCTGAGGTGGGATCATCCCAGCTGCAGTGTTGAGCAGGTCGACAGTCTGTTGAGGATGATTCTTCGGCATCTCAGGTCTGTATTTGGAGTGGTGAAGGATGACTGTGTTCTCAGGAAGAGCAATTTCTCTTCTCCTCTCATGAAGCTCAGGCTTAGGTCGGTTGCATTCTTGGAGGCATCTCCACTGGTCTAATGTGATTTGTTGCCTTGAGGTCTCTTCCCCATGTTTCTCCAAATCAGGAAGGTTGATGGAGGGATCCATTGCTGGCTCTCCTGAGGCCTCACCCATGACCGTGGGGTCTGCCCTGGGAGATGCGATTCCTCCCTCAACTGACTCTCTCACAAGGTGTCTTTCCAGATCGGTCTTCTGCATGTAAAAGAGGACATAGGCAGGTTTGCGCAGTGCACAAGTCATGTCACAGGCGTTGACCTTAGCATCATACATTTTATACCACTGGCCATTTCCTGCCATTATGAAAACGAAATAATGTCCGCTGTGGCAACTCCTCCTAGCATCCACCAGCATGGCATAGAGCACATAAACCAAGGGTCCTGGCCTCTGCTCAGACAGGTAGTGTTGCATGTCAAGGCACTCAGGATATTGCACCTCCTGCATTTTGTTGCCTGTGAAGTCTGAGAATCGTTTCAAGACCAGGGCGAGGACCTTTGGGGAAGTGTGCAAAGTCAACACCTTGGACCCAGGCACCTTCCCTAGACACTTACTACAATGGTAGGCATTTTCACCTTCGAGCATTTTGGGCTTCACCAACTGCTCCAAAGCTTGGCTGACACTCTGAGCAGCCCCGATGTGCAGGCTGATGTCCAGGTAAGGTTCCAGAGCGCTGGAAATGCCTTGGCAGTGGAGACACTGGATTTGAGACCTCCAGGAACCCCCAAAGATTTGCCGGAAGAGGGTGCTGTCCTGGGGTTGTTGAGGGTCTGAGGGCTTGTCCTCAGGCAAGCATGCTTGCTGCATTACATCCAGAATGAACATGAGATACTCATGGGCATCTTCCTGCCTGTGTCTGTGGTAGGTGGCCAGCAGGAGTGGCAGGGGCCGGAGCACACGTCCAGGATGGCAGAGAACCCGGGCCATGTAAGCCTGCAGAGTACACAGCATGCAGGATGTCTGCTTCCTACAGGTTGTCCCGTGCTTCTGGGACAGCATGTAGCTGGCAAGGGGCTCTGTGTAGGTCAGACACTGTAGGGTTGCATTCACATAGCAAGTGTCCCCCATGTTCTGAAGCCCAGCTCCCACCTGGGAAAGGCTCTTCCAACTCAGAGGCGTCTTAGCGGGAGGGAGCCCTGCTGATGTGGGAGCCAAAGGATCAGTCAGGGAGGAGAGTGTGTTTGATGCAGGGGATGTCCTCTCAGGCAGAAAGGGTCCTCCGTGGACTTCAGCACCACCTCTCTTTGACCAGAATGATTGGAGTTTGGGAGATTCGTTGAACTGAGACTCCTCTGAGCCATGGAGGGGGGCAGCCTCCACATCTCCAGAAACAGTGGCCACAAGATAAATTCAACCAGGAGCCTCAGATCCCAGAGGGATGCTTCTCTCACTGAGTCAGTCCCAAATGGCAGAGAGTGACCCTCACCTCCATCTTTTATGGCTGACTCAGCCCTCGTATAAGACACTGAATCCTCTAATATGTTCTAATCGCTTGATTGGATTAAGGGATTTGGGTGTGGTCCCTTTCTCATAGAGACCATTCAGGTCAGCCCACCTCCTAATCATGCCTCCCACAACAGACAGCACCTTTAAAAATTCTCAACCTCCCTAACTGTCCCTGCCCATTTCTGAACAGAATTTGTTGAGTTTCTATTTTCAGTGGCAATCTTAATGAATGTCCTTTTTCTTTTTGAGTAACCTCAAGCGAGCCCAGGAGTGTTAGACATTGGTCCTCTAGGACAGGGAAGATCACTCTCCCAAAGGAGCTCAGGAATCACATAGGAACACGTTCTCCTCACCAGCCAGAATGTTTGTAGCTGTAACCAATTATTCTGGAATATGGCATCCATTGCTTTGCTTTGACACTTCCATCTGTCTCAACTAGGATTCCAATCTTCAAAGATTATGAAGGTTTTGATGAATATCATTTTCTGCCTAGGTGTGGCCTGGGTCCACCACAAGAGAAATCCTCTGGCTGGTTTTGTGATTTTTGGAAACATTGCTTTGTAACTCCCTTGCCTACAGGAGTCTATATCTTAAATGCAGTGTTTATATGCCTAATTTTAACTGTTCCTCGGGGAATTCTATACCAACATCCTTTATATTCTCTTGATTCAGTTGGCGTATGTTGTAGGCTTGTGCCTTTTTCTACATTATGGGCTTGGCAGTTGTAGATGCAGGGAGGAGGGCACTGGGTTAGCTTGTGGTGTGAACATGTCATTAGTGCTTATTCCGCCTACAGAATTGGTAGTGTCTGCTGAAAGATTTTTGAGTCGACACAATATATTCCTACCTGTGACCGTTAGCCTTTGCATTGGAGGAGGAGGCATCCTTGTGCAGGATAGGACTACAAGAATAATGAAGTTTAGGAAATTGGAGAAGTCGTAGGAAAGGTGGAAACCTAAGTCCATTTGTCTTCTTTACTAAACAGAGGCCAAGAGAAACAGGAACATTTTACCAGGCCTTGGTCAGTGACTGGGCTTCAGAAGCCCTGGGGCCCTGCTGAATTCTTGATTCTCTTGTCATCCCTGGACACTAAGAGAATAAATGCATCCTCTCCAAAGCCACCATGTTATAGCATATTGATTCTGTATCCATGGAGTCCAATAAAAAACTTGTGTAGGATGCTCTTTATGATATTTCAGTTTTTAACAGAAAGCTTTAATTAACAAAACAGGATGTTACATCATGAATATCCTCAAACTTTGATGCCATTTTTATTGCCATTAGCTCTAAATTGAGCAGAAGTGTTGGTAAAATACCAGTAGTTCAGGAAACATGAGTCCTGAGGTTAATTCCCATGCTGATATATACCAATATATTTATTTTCACTTGCAGAAATTTTGGTATCCACCAAATCCGCATGGACTGATCTCCATTCAGAGACATACACACACACACCCAGGCACACACACAAAGTCATTGAAATCGTTCTCATGAGGGCATCATCAGCCTCCTTGCAGCTGCCAATTGGCTCAATCCCTGCTGCAGCTAAGAGGATTAGATGGATGTCTTTCAAGTGGCTGAATCGTCACGTGACCTTGGGGCAGTATAAAAGTCAGGGAGGAACGGAAGTGGCCATTCCTGACCATCCCTCTCCCCCATGGGACACACAGTCTCCTGCAGTGGAGTCTGTCCAGGACCTTTCTCAGCCTCTCCTGACAGGTGGGAGGACCACAATTGCACTTCAGGTGAGCTTCCGGACCACTGGTCCTACCTTCCCTGACCAAGAAATGGGACAGTGAGGAAATGATGGAGGGATCAGCCCTTCCTCTGGGGGTTAAGGACTCTTTCTGGTCTAACATGTTCTGAGAACAGAGACCTAGCCAAGGCATGGCTGTGAAAGCCCTGGACACCTGGAGGTTCCAATGCCAATGGAATAGGGCCTCAGGTGTCACATTGGTGTGGGGGTGGTGGATGAGCATGGACAGAAGGCCCGTGAATGTCTCAGTGAGCACTGTAGACCTAGAGAAGATACAGGATCAGGGCACCTGGGCAGCTCCAATATTTCATGGTCTCACTTGTGTTGGGTCATGATCTCAGGCTCTGGAGGTGAATCCAGGCCCTCACTGGGTTCCTGCCCATGGAGTGTCTGCTTCTCCCTCTGTCCTTCCTACAGCTCAGGTGATCACTCTCCCTTATACACACACACTCTCTCTCCCGTAAATAACTGATATATTTTTCAATAGAAGAATTAGCTGATTCCACAAGGTGAAAAGAAATTCATATCCCAAATTCTGGATGGCAGTTAATTGGGGGCACTTCCAAGAACACATGGAATGGACGTGTTCATAAGCTCAGATGGGCAGCTTCCCATCGAGTAGAGGAGAATGTATTTTCTCAAGTGAGTTTGGACTTAACCATGGCTTCCTGGGGTGTCACCTGGGGCATTCAGATATTAGAGAGGGAAGCCCCCTTTCCTGAAGCTTTGCCCTTTGAGTCCTTCATGGTGGACCTCAATCAGGACAGGTCCCGTCCCTGGTTTTGCTTCCACAGGGGATTTGGACAGACTTAATGATAGTGTGGGCAAGAGTCCTTCTAGGCAGACTCAACAACCTTGCTTATGGGTGGCCTTCCTCAAGGCAGGGATGTGGCTTGGTCAGGAGAGTGTAGGCAGGAAGGAGGAAAGAGAAGTGATAGGGGGAAATGTGTGTTTGCCACGAATGTCCTGACACTCGCTAACACCCCCTTGGGAAGACGGTACAGGGAGCAGGCCTAGGTCATGTTGAATAGGACTCCCTTGTTTCCTTTCCCTCAGGCTACCCGAATCCCATCCCAGACACTGACTGACTTGTCCCTTCAGGACGTGGGACAGATGGCGGCCCGTCAGGCCCAGCTTGGGCCCGACAGACCCTTGAGAGCCCAGAAAGGCAAGAGGCCACAGACAGCAGGACTGGCCCTCAGAGTTCCCAGACCGGAGGAAGAGTGTAAGTGGGGATACTGGCATGGGTTTTGAAGCAGGAGCTCTGCCAGGAGTCTTGAGACAGACTAGTGTCCTGGCTGATTGTCGTCCAGACTCAATTGTCCATCCTGACATTGGCTGGAATCCCGCAGGCTACACACTGGGACACTCAGAGGCTCAGAGCATCAGCCCCAGGCACGATAGGATCAGATCCAGGCTTGTGTTTGTCCCGAATCTTAATGATGTTTCCCCGTGTCTTCAAGTTGACACCTGCAATCCCACCTCCCCTCCCCTGCCTTCCATGGGCTGGGGGAGGAAGCATCCAGAGGTCTTCACTATGCTGGCACCTCACTAGCCAGATAGGATGTCCCCTGTCCTCCTCCCATGTGCCACTCCCTGAAGGTGGCCTCACATTCGTGTTCTTGGCAGGTTCCCTGGCATTTGAGTGGACTCCCTGACCCCTCCCCCATCCACCACCAGGTAAAGTGCAGGGACTGCGGGACCTTTGAATACAAGGCATCAAGCACCAGATGTCCCAAGAAACACTGGGGTGCGACCCTGGTCCCCATGGCCTTGGGCTCCAGGAGGCTGCAAGAGAAAGTGGAGCCGTGGAGTCAGCAGGACCAGCAGTACCAGGCTGGGCTGTTGAACCAGGCTGAGAGGGAGAAGGTAGAGAGAAGAAAGTGAGGGATGGGGCTTGCTGAACCGAATGCCAGGGCTGATATGACAGACCCTGAGTCCATGTGCTGCCACAGTGTGTGCAGTGCGGGGTGAGGGCACAGCCAGGCTAGGCGAGGCAGACAGAGGAGCCCCCAGGCTAACGGGGCCCACATTTGGGTGATGGTGCTGTCCTTGCTGATTTGGTGTGGGGTTTGTGGCTGGACAAGTGTCCCTACACCAGTGAATGTATGGAGCTTGGCACATGCCAAGGCAGACCCTGTCACAGGCCCTGCATGTTAGAACCTGCCTAGACGACCTGGTGGGTCACTGTAGTCAGGGTGGGGCAGAGGTGGGCGTAGAATGGCTGACGAGGGAAAGGACCATGTTGGCCCAAACCCAGGGCTGGCGTCTGGCTGGAAGACGGGGAAGGGAGTTCCTTCTCCTCTCAATGCTTTGATTTCTGTGCAGGCAAGAAGCCGACAGAGGAAGGCCCTGCTCCACAGGTTCCCCAGGAGACCCCGGGAGGGGCAGAAGCGCACCTGGAAGGAAGGCACAGAATCTTGTGATTATGTGAGGGTGAGTGTGCGCTGCTTCCCATGCTGTGCCCTATGGGGACTCGCTGGGCTCCATGGGCCTCCTGGGGGAGGCGGGGCTCCACTTCCACTCTGACCAGTGCAGTCGAGTGTCGTGGTCTTTGCACCCATTTTTCCCTTGGTGCCCATGATGTTGCCTTATGCCTTGTATGTGTGGGAACGGTGGGCTGGTTGGCGTGTGAAGGTCATTGGCGGACACTCCTGGAGCCCATACCATCCTCAGAGAAGAACAGGTGACTGTCCGTCGTGACTGTCCTCATGAGCAGAGCGGATGGAAGAGCCGGTCCAATGGAGGAAGCATCGATGTGAGGCAGGAGCTTTGTGTGCTCCTCCCTGATGTCAAAAGTGCATCAACAGCATCCTGTCATGCCTTGTATGGCCTGTCATCCACATGTATGTCCAAGGCATTCGACTTGACAAACCATCTCCAGGACTGAATCGAAGGGGCACCACAGCAAGGATGAGAGAAATCCCAGGTAGATACTACAAGATGCAGACATTTCCCAAAGGTGACATATGCAGGAATGGATGTCAGATAGAGGACAGAGGACAGAGAAATAGGTGCTAAAAGTGTTCTTTTGGGGTCAATGCACAGCCCTCCATCCCCACTGGGAATACCGTGGCCGGGTCTGAGTGCCAGGGACCAGGAGAACCCATGCTGTCTTTCCAGTGTGAAAGCTGGCAGGCTGGAGACCTGGAAACGACCACTGTGTCACTGCCAATGCTGTCTCACAGGGGCAGGGTTCTCGTCCTGGGACATAGGCGAGCTGTGTTCTCCAGGAAGGCCTGGGCTTGACTGGCTGAGGTCACTACACCAAGGAGGACATTCTGCTCTGCTAAGTCCACGGAGGTCAGAGTTCATAGCATCTCAAACTGTCCATCGGACCCCCTGGTGGATTGTATAGGGAAAGAGGAAATCCCCATGGACCCTTGAATTGAGGAAGAAACAGGTCCAACCTTGGTGCATGCAAATTGGCCAGTGGACTTGTCATTTGATACTTTTCTATTCTGTTTTTAGCCTTTATTTTTCAGCAGATGATTATTTTATTTGGTCAAATTCAGGTTGATTTAGTTCATAAAAATATAATTCATGATCCCACTCCAGATTCTTGTCTTCCCCACCTAATTGTCAGCTGAGTCTGTTGTATTAAAAAAAAATGTTCCGGTCCAACACTCCCCAAAACTCCATTTTAAAACCTATTGCCCATCATTTTGTAGATGAATTGACCTGACCCTATAGATCAGTATTCTTCGTTTATGTCCCATACATGATCAGTGTCTCCATGATTGAACTGGTTTCTTAATTTATATTTATTGGTGTTCACTTTTATTGTTTAGAAATGCTACTGCTTTTTGCATGTCAATTTTGCAGGTTGCAATTTGAAAAGAAATTTCGTTAACAGTCTGTGTGAATGTGTACCCTTTAGGGTTTTCTATATATATGATCAAGTGACTTGTGTAGAGAGATGGATAATTTTACTTCTTTTCAGATTTGGATGCTTTTTCTTGATTAATTGCTCAGAGTAGTATTTTCACTACTAAGTAAAATAGAAGTAATGAACTCTGACCTCTTTGTACCTTAAAAAAATAAAAACCTTCCTGTTTCTCAACCTTGAGTCTGATGTTAGCTGTAGATTTTTATTGATTAAAATGATTAATATGATTTTGATTAATATGCTGAGGAAATTTCTTTTTATTAGTAGTTTCTTGAAGGATTTTGTTAAGAAAGCTGGTGAACCTTATAGATGCTTTTTCTGCGTCAATTGAGATCTCTGTTTATTTTTATTTTATTCATGCACTCTACTACATTGATTGCTTTGCCGATGTTGAACAATGCTTGCATTCGAGTAATAGAATCCTGGTCGGCCGTGGTGGTGTATAATCCTTTCAATGTGCTTTTGAATTAATTGTGCTTGTACTTTGTTGAGGATTTTTATATCAATGTTTATAAGGCATCTTGGTCTATATTTTCTTTTCTTGGAGTGTCTCTGTTAGGCTTGGTATCAGGGTACCACTAGCCTTATACAATGAGTTAGGAAGTATTTCCTACATTTCAGTACTTAGAAATTGTTTGAGGAGTACTGTTGTTAATTCTCCTTTAAACATTTGGTAGAATTCACAAGTGGAGCCATCTTGTTTAGGACTTTCCTTTGTTGGGGATTTTTGATTACCAATTCAATCTCTCTCTCTCTTTTTTTTTTAGCTGACAGTGCACATTTTGAATTTTATTACATATATATATTTAATTGGAGTTCTATTTGCCAGCATATAGTATAACACCCCATGCTCATGTCATCAAGTGCCCGCCTTAGTGCCTGTCACCCAGTCACCCGGTCCCCCTGCCCACCTCCCCTTGCACTACCCCTTGATTGTTTCCCAGAGTTAGTAGATTTTCATGTTCTATCACCCTTTCTGATATTTCCCACTTATTTTCTCTCCTTTCCCCTATAGTCCCTTTCACTAATTTTTATATTCCCCGTATGAATGAGACCATATAATGATTGTCTTTCTCTGACTGACTTCTTTTACTCAGCATAATACCCTCCAGGTCCATCCATGGCAAAGCAATTGGTGGGTATTTGTCATTTCTAATGGCTGAGGAATATTCCATTGTATACAGAGACCACATCTTCTTTATCCATTCATCTTTCAATGGACACCGAGGCTCCTTCCACAGTTTTGCCTACTGTGGACATTGCTGCTATAAACATCGGGGTGCAAGTGTCCTGGTGTTTCCCTGCATCTGTATCTTTGGGGTAAATCCCCAGCAGTGCAATTACTGGGTCGTAGGGCAGATCCATTGTTAACTCTTTGAGGAACCTCCACACAGTTTTCCAGAGTGGCTGCCCCAGTTCACATTCCCACCAACAGTGCAGGAGGGTCCCCCTTTCTCCACATCCTCTCCAACATTTGTGGTTTCCTGCCTTGTTAATATTCCCCATTCTCACCGGTGTGAGGTGGGATCTCATTGTGGCTTTTTTTTTTTTTTCATTGTGGTTTTGATCTGTATTTCCGAGATGGCCAGTGATGTGGAGCATTGTCTCATGTGCTTGTTGGCCACGTCTATGTCTTCTTGGTGATATTTCTGTTCATGTCTTTGGCCCATTTCATGATTGGAATGTTTGTTTGCTTGCTGTTGATTTTAATAAGGTCTTTATAGATCTTGGATAGCAGCCCTTTATCTATTGGGACTTTATCAAGCTAAAAAGCTTCTGCAGAGCAAAAGAAACAGTCAACAAAACCAATTCAATCTCCTACTAGTTATTCGTTTATTAGGTTTTCTCTTCCTTCGCTTAGTTTTGGTGGATTGTGTGTTTCTATGACTGTCCATTTCATCTAACTTACCTAATTTGTTAACACACAAATATTCAAAGCATCCTATAATACTTTTTATATTTCCATCATTTCACTAATCATATCCCCACTTTAACTTCTAACTTTACTCTTTTTCTCCATAGGCAGTGTAGCTAAAAGTTTGTTTGCCTATTTTGTTTTTCTCTTCAAAGAAATAACTTTCTAAGATATCTTCTATATTTTTTCCATACTCTATTTTTTCTCTAATCTTTACTTTCTTCATTCTTCTATCTTTAGGTTCAGGTTGCTCTTCCTTTACTAATTTATAAGGTGTAAAGTTGAGTTATTATATTTAGACAAGATTTCTTTTTTATGTGTTTATGTATAAGAACTTCCCTCTTAGCACTGCTTTCACTACATTCCACAGGTTTCAGAATACTGTATTTTTGTTTTCATTTGTCCTGAGGTATTTTTAAATTTTTCTTGTGTTTTTCTCTTTTACTTGTTGACTGTTTAAGAAGATGTTGTTTTATTCCACACATTTGCATACTTTCCAGTTTTCATTGGTCATAGATTTCTGTCATTGATTTCTACCTTTATTCCATTGTGAACAGAAATG
Source organism: Urocyon cinereoargenteus (assembly GCA_032313775.1). NCBI lineage: Eukaryota > Metazoa > Chordata > Mammalia > Carnivora > Canidae > Urocyon > Urocyon cinereoargenteus. The sequence goes on from JAVLSZ010000028.1 coordinate 58,951,826, forward strand.
ATACATTGTATGATTTCAATCTTTTAAAATTTACTAAGAATTTTTTTGTAGCCAAACACATGGTCTTTTTGAGAATGTTTCACATGCACTTGATTTTTATGTTGCTGTTGGGTGGAGTTTACTGAATTATCCACTAGGACTAACTGATATGCTACCTTTTAAGTCACTTTATTTCTTTTTTTTAAGTCACTTTATTTCTATACAGATCTTCTATCTGGCCTATCTGGTTATTTTACCGATTATTGAAAGTAGATATTGATATTTGTGTCAATTATTGTAGAACTATTTCCTTTTCTCCCTTTGATTTTGTCAGTGTTTGCTTCATACATATGGGAGTTCTAATATTTGTCATGTATATAATTATAAGTACCGTATCTTCTTACTGTATAGATTCTTTAACAATATACACTGTCCTTGTTTGTCATTGGAACAGTTTTGAACTTAATGCCTATTTTGTCTGATATTAAAATAGCTACCCTAGCTCTCTTTGGTGCCTGTTTGCATGGCATATTTTTTCTTTCCTTTAACTTTTCATCTATGTGTATCTTTAGATACAAAGGGAATCTCTTGTAGACATTATGTAATTAGATCATGATTCTTTTGTTTGCAGCTTTGTTTAAAATTTTTAATCCATGCTGCCATTCTATGTCTTTAGGTTGGGGAGTTTAATTCATTTATATTTAAAGTAATATTCAAAAAGGAAAACTTACGACCTTGACTTACTAAAGACTAATGTCAAGAATGAACTAGTATTTTATGTGTCTTTGGGCTTTAACTAATTTTTACCTTTATGGCTTGTGTACTATGATACTAGTGTATTAGTTTATTTAAATATATGTATTTAAATATATCAATATATGTATTTAAATATATAAATTAAATATATAAATATATGTATTTATATATATAAATTATACATAATATAATTTATCTCTCTCTATATATAAGATACCTTGTCCATTAGTTAGCTCTGCCTATATATATATTAGTGCATGTATGTGTTTATATGCCATACGTGATCCAAATATTTCTAAATTTTAGCTTCTGGGGGAATTCCTGGGTGGCTCAGCGGTTTAGCATGGCCTTTGGCCCAGGGCATGATCCTGGAGTCCCGGGATCGAGTCCCATGTGTGGCTCCCTACATGGAGCCTGCTTCTCCCTCTGCCTGTGTTTCTGCCTCTCTCTGTGTGTGTCTCTTATGAATAAACAAATAAAATCTTAAAAAAAGAAATTCTAACTTCTGGTCTGTAGGCCACTATCAGTGAGAGAGGACTTGCCATTTTTTTCCATAATTGTCTGTATGTTACCCTATGGAAGTCCTTCTGAAGCAATTTTTGGCTCCTGGTCTGTATCCTCCATGTTGATGGCAATTCAAATGCTTTCTACTGCCCCCACGTATTCCATTTGGTATAATATAGGAACAATACAAGCACTAAACAGTACTTGTCAAGCTTATTCATCTTTTCCTTCATTCATTTCCTATTTTAATTCAATTAGCCAGCATACAGGACATCATTGGTTTCAGATGTAGTGTTCATTAATTCATAGGTTGCATATAACACAAAATAGTTGATATCGCAGTGATCTGTAATGTAAGGGTAAACCTGCCTGAAGCCATGGCAATTTTCCTCAAGTCCCTTAGTATACATCACAGGCTGTATGTCATCTCCCCATTCTGAGCCCCACAGCAGGTGTACTTTGTAGACAAGAAAAGAGGCATTCATAGAAAGCCAGAAACAGCAGCTCTGCTGATGTATATTGGACATTGGCCATATTCTAGGCTCCATAAGGAATAAAGCATACCCTTAATTCAAGAACTTAAGATGTCATGTCTGAGAGAGACATGTATTTTTAATGTCACAAATCATGTCATCACTCATAATGGAAGCATCAGGAAAAGGCCTCTGAGTACAAAAGTGGGAGACCTTGGTCTCAAGGAATAGACAGGAGAGTGTTGAAGAGAAGGAAAAATGAGTATCTCCCAAAGGGATGTTTGCTGGGTGGAGTTGAGGTGAGCTGGAATTCCTTCACAGGAGGTGAAGCAGCCTGGGCAGGGGTTTTGAAAGCAACACAGTGTATATATATACACTATGGAATATTACTCAGACAGCAAAAAAGTGGAATCTTAGGATTTACCACAATGTTGTTGGTACTAGGAGTTATTATGCTAAGCAAGATAAGTCGATTAGAGAAAGATGATTATTACATGATTTTGCTCATTTTTTTTTGTGGGGGAAAGAAAACAAACATCCAAATTTTATTCTCCAACAAGGCAGACAGCATCAGCAGGTAAAACCTACAGGGGTTTCTCCACAGATCATACATTCACACGGGCATGATTTGCTTACCAGGGGGAAAGGCTCTGGTGTGTTCTCTGTAACAATATCCACTTCACAGTGTAAACAGCTACTAGCATTGTGTTCTCAACTTACAATTCCAGAAGGAAAGGCACAACGTGGCAAAAAATTTTGGATCCTAAAGTCAGGTGCAATAACACAGACCAACTTTTGTTAACAGTCTTGATCTACTTTTCCACAAAGAAGGAGATTCTCCACTCAGAAATTAAGGTCTTTGTTTCTCCTTCCTTGTTCAACCATCAGAGCATGTTTCATCATTACATATACAAAAAGGGGGGGCTCGAGTTAAAAAAAGAATCATGAAAATATCTTCAATGTCCAGCTGCTCCCACCACACATCAACTCAGGTTTAAGCCAGGGCGTCAGAACACTTCGGCAGTCATAATATAGGAAAATAGACACTCTGGCTATTTTTATTTTATAAAATAAAAAATCAACGAGGTAGATAAATTAAGGCTTTCACATCCATGACTTGCCATTCGAACATCGTAGCCTTCATGCAATACTCAAGAACAATCTTTTTTTTTAATATTTTTTTTAATTTTTATTTATTTATGATAGTCACAGAGAGAGAGAGAGAGAGAGGCAGAGACACAAGCAGAGGGAGAAGCAGGCTCCATGCACTGGGAGCCTGATGTGGGATGCGATCCCGGGTCTCCAGGATCACGCCCTGGGCCAAAGGCAGGCGCCAAACTGCTTCGCCACCCAGGGATCCCCTGAAGAACAATCTTCATACTAACTTGGCATAAGCTGCACCAAGGACATTTTTTTTGTACAAAGTAGTATGTGAACCTATAAGAAATATGCCCTTTCCGTGAGTTTCTTCAAGAAGGAAAACCAGGTCTTTGATCAAGTAGGCACTGGCGAACCAAATTAAGTCACCTGAGGGTCCCTGCTTAGGTGCTTAGCCCTCCTGGTGGCTCAGGAAGGAGGCATCTGGAAAGCGTAGGGAGTACATTGGCACTCTTGGGGCTCTGAATGAACTCTATTTAAATAAGCAGCAACACACATTGACACCCTAAGGACTAAACCAGTCCATTTGAGGGTATCCTACCTAAGGTCCCAAGGTTGAAGGAATTTTGTAATTCTACAACCTTAGTTTAAAGAAAAAAAAAGTACATTCATAAAAAAAAAAAAAAGGAAGGATGGGTACAGAGATGGGGGGGGTGTCATACAAAACAGGTCCCTAAACAACTGCCAGATCTTGTCCACGTACCCGCATACAGTCACCAGGGAAGTATACAGTACCCCCTCCCCCAATTAGGCTAACAGTTGTCTTGTCCATTGTAGTTCAGTAAGTTCCAACTTGAAATAGGAGGATAGTCTTTGGAAATAGTTACTCTTGATTGTACAAAGGTTTTATGTATACAGTTTGTCCCAAGTAACAAAACTACTTTGCAGGACCCACTTCTTTCCAAAATTAAAGAAAAAAAATCCTAGTCTGTATATGTTTTAGTATTTTTTGTCTTTTTTTCTTTTTCAATTTTTTCAATTTCTTTTCTCTTTTTTAATTTTTTTCGATTTTTTTCATAATCTTTTTTTTTTTTTTTTGCAAAGCAGCATAACAACATCTGATTGTAGGATTTGCCTGAGGTTGTGATCACAATGTAAACATTTGCACATCAGTAAGAAAAACTGGAGGAGATGGGTTTTTTTAATAAGGAAAAAAAGTAGAGTTCTAGAGGTTATTCTGCCTGCATCGCCCCCTCGACAAAGAGCTCAGCTGACTGCAATCTTATTTTCTTCGACGAAGTGAGGGAATTGGTGTTTGGGGATGCTGTGGGCAGCACCTGGTTTTTCCACTTCAGCACTGATGGCTGACTGGAGCCATCCATCCTGGAGCTAGTGGTGGTGTCCACAGTGGAGCTGGCCCCAGGGGCACTGGGAGGGTAGGCGTCCCCCCACTCTGCACCACAGAGATCTCATTGGTCTTCATGGCCAGACCTCCACTGAGCACGGTGGTGTACTGGTTCCACACGGCAGGGTCCGAGGTCCCCGAAGGGGCCAGGATTCTCTTTGGAGACATCTCAGGGGCTCCCTTGCCATCAGCTCCTAACAGAGCCATGGTGCTCGCTGGCCAGCTTCCTCCCAGGTGGCCTTCAGGTCCACGACACACTCGGCCGGCTCGGCCTTGAGCCCCCGGCCGCCGCCCCCTCCCTGGGACCCTCCGCACCCCCGGCGGGCGGCGGCGGCTGAGCGCGCCCCGGGGACTCTGCCCGGCCCGGCCCCTGCCGTGGGTCCCGTGCGCACAGCCGGGGGCAGTGCGGTGTGTCTGGCGTCCTAGGGACCCGAGAAGCTGGAGAGCTCTGCACAGCATTTCTCACAGCTGCGAGTCTCCTCCGACCAGTCCTGTGCGGTCCCTCGGTCCCTGGTGGCTTCACCGCCGCCCCGGGGTCACTGGGCCCGTCCTCCTCCGCGTTGGCGCGCGGGTTCCGCCTGCCTGCGCTGGACGCGGTGGAGCATCGCCCCGGAGGGCCTCGGTTCTTTGCCCGCTCCGCCACTCCACTCTGGAGTTCTTTGCTCATATTTTAAGAAACAAAACAGGGTAATGGGGAAGGGAGGGAAAATAAAATAAGAAGAAATCAGAGAGGGAGAAAAAAACATAAGCGACTCTAAACTCTAGGAAACAAACTGAGTCTGGTGGAGGGGAGGTGGGTGGGGGGATGGGGTGACTGGGTGACGGGCATCAAGGAGGGCCTAGATGTGACGAGCACTGGGTGTTACATGCACCTGATGAGTCACTGAAATTAATAGTATGCTATATGTTAATTAATTGAATCTAAACACAGTTATAAAGAAGAAAGCAAGCAACATGAGCTCTGAGCTGCTGCATGCATGTTTAAGTGCCTGATTAGTGACTAGTGGGTCTACCTTCAATGTCATACATTCAAGTTCATGAGCTGAAGTAAGGATCATTTTTTACCTTGGAATTTAGGAGCGTTTTACAAACATGTCAATAAATATTCTAGACGTTTAGAAAATTTAGTTTGGTTCTGGGAATTTACATGGTTTGTCTGAGTTTACTTCACCTCGATGAAAATAAGCTGCGTACTCTGTAAACATACTGCACCTTCTCTGGATTCTCTTCTTTGAACCCAACTGCCTCAGCCTCTAGTATTAACTGTCTTTGGGGCCTACTTAGAGCCTAAACCGCACCAGAATAACATTGTCTTTATGAGGTCCTTTTGAGGATTAAGAGATAGATTACAGAAAGCAATTCTATGACAAAATCAAACTATATGTATAAATCAAAAGCATATTCATGCAAACGGATCACAATGTTTTTTCAACTAATCACTGTGGTGTGACATTTTGAACAATATGAAGTAAGTTAATAAAGCTCTCGAGTAAAACATCTTGATATTTTATAAAGCTGCGTGCTTATTATAAAGCTGACCCATTGGTTATTACAAACAAGAGCAAGTATCTATCTTTGACAATATGCTGATGAACACAAAACTTGAACAAGATGTATACATATGTTTTCCAATAAACAAAAGGAAAAAAATAAAGAAATAGAAAATGTATGAATGTTCAGGTGAGACCTACTAGTATCACCTTTGAAAAGGAATGTACAGTTAAAATAGGTTGAATGGGGCAGCCCAGGTGGCTCAGGGGTTTAGCGCTGCCTTCAGCCCAGGGCATGATCCTGGAGACCCGGGATTGAGTGCCACATTGGGTTCCCTAAATGGAGCTTGCTTCTTCCTCTGCCTGTGTCTCTGACCCCCATTTCTCTCTCTCTCTGTCTCTCATAAATAAATAAAATCTTAAAATTAAATTAAATTAAAAAATAGGTTGAATGATGTCACCTAAAATGCTGGTGTAAGTAACTCCGACACACCATCCCTTCATGAAGGCAATGATCAAGCTGACAAAAACTATTGGAATCAACTTTTTCTGACTTCTAAAGAACACAAAACCTGGAGAAGGGCTTAAAAGAAAAAAAGAAAAAGGTACTGAATTTCAGTAAAACAGTCTTTATGACATTTTAACTTAACCACCTACCATGTCACACTCCCCAGCTCTGTGGTCACCATGAGGACAGTGGTCCACTTTCCTGGGACAGTGTGCTCATGCCAGCAAGACTGATTATTCTCAGAGAATTGTGGTTGTGTATTCTGACCGCCTTGGGGACTCCAAGAAGCACTGACTCAGGGTCTTTCATTGTTTGAGGCAGTTTCAAACTGCCTCAGAACTTTTAGGAGCTCCTGGGTGACACTGCCAAGAGCATGTCAGTGAGCATACTAGCCACACCTGTCTGGGCAAGGGGCCAACCAGGGAGGCCAGAGGCAGGCAGACCGAAACACCTTGGAAGGAAGATGCTGGGGATTATCAAGGGACGAAGGACACCGAAAATCTGCTGTGTGCCAGGCAATCCAAGGGCCATGCTGATGCCCGTGGCTGGACATATTCTTAGAAAACCCTTGAGAGGACCACATGAGTTTGCCTTCAGCACCAGGGCAACAGCAAGGGAAGGGAAGACAGAGTTAACTCCCTGCTTGTTCCCTGCGGGGTGGAGCGCAGCAAGGGGCCTCTGCAGTGACTGGCAGAGTGCTTCGTGGTGGCTTGGCTCCCGGCATTGAAGGGGCTCTCTCTCAAATCACAAGGTGACCGCTAGGCTAACAGAAGAGACTTCAGGGCACTCATAACAAAGACCCTTTACCAAAAGTTGAGAAAAGCATTAAACACGTAACACCATCCACACAAGTTGTAGACAAACAAAACCCAGAAAAGGCAGAAGAGTGACGTTTCCAGAATTACCACGCTGTGATGTTCAAAATGTCAATATTCAACGACAGAAGATGGCAGTCACTCAAAGAAAGGAAGTACCGTTCATGGGAGTGGGCAGAGATTGGTAATGAAACTGAGGACCATGCTCCTAAGGAAGTGGCTTTATTTTTTTTTTTAATTTTTATTTATTTATTTATGGTAGTCACAGAGAAAGAGAGAGAGAGAGGCAGAGACACAGGCAGAGGGAGAAGCAGGCTCCACGCACTCGGAGCCCGACGTGGGATTCGATCCCGGGTCCCCAGGATTGCGCCCTGGGCCAAAGGCAGGCGCCAAACTGCGGCGCCACACAGGGGTCCCAGGAAGTGGCTTTAAAAGAACTATTTCAATGATGCTTAAGAAATGAAACCTGGGGGTGGCTCAGTTGGTAAATTGTCTGACTCTTGATTTTGGCTCAAGTCATGAGATCGAGCCCTCCATGGGCTCCATGCTTAGTGTGGAGCCTGCTTAAGATTTTCTCTTCCTCTTTTCCTTCTCTCCCTCCTAAAAAATGAAACCAGAAAGGATTCATTTTTAACAAATCAAGACTTTCAATACATCGTGATAGATTTTAAAATGGAGTTAAAAATTCTAGAGTTGAAAAGTACAATAGTTGAAATGAAAAAAAAATCTATATAAAAAGAGGGTTCTAGCATTGGATTTGATCAAGAGGAAAACTAATCCGTGAACATAAAGACAAATCATTTGAAATGATCAGTCAAGGTTTATGGATGAGCCAAAGATGCTCTTTGCATAGCAGACCTCTGTTTATTTTTTCACAGCAGGCAGAGACCTTTAACTCAAAAAACCACTGTTACCAACCTCAAATCTTTACACACTGAATTGATTTAAACATAGCCCAGATTGGTAGAGGTTAAGCCATTTATAGCTTAGCCATATCTTCTGGGCATATCCCGTGAATCACCACCTGACATCTACTAACAGTAGATAAGATAAATCATGAATATTAGTGTCTCTAAGATCCCGGCATCCATTCATAATTCCCCGGCTCAGACTCCATATCCCGATGAGAGACATCATCTCCCTAAGTAAGCCCTTCTTCAATCCCTCTCCTCTGGGGAGTTTCTTTTCTATCCTAGCTTTCTGGGTGGCGGCCCAATACTGTTGCCACTGAAAGACATCCTGTGAGGGACCTCTCCATTCAATTAAGCTGTCAGCGGGCCATCCAAATAAGTCTTATCGTGTGATTACATAATTATACATTATCAGCCCTATGCTGAAGTCCCTTGATCTCAGTACAACTGCCCAACACACATCCATGGGTCAGTGGAGATCATCCTACCAGAACGGGGCCTCCTTTGAGAAGGGAGTGTGTGCATAAATCTTAGGGTTCCCAGCACTAGCAGAGGGCCCAGGACTGGCCCCTTCCTTCCTGGAGACACCCTGTGCGATTCCTGGCTGAGCCACCAGATGGGTCTCTAATAAAGTGGTTTCCCAGAATTACAGTTCAATACAACTAGAGCTTGGGAGTAGGACATGGATTGCCTCAGTCAGACAATAGAATTGGTTGCTCATCATCCTCACACATGACTGGACAGAGTGTTTCTACCCTAACTGTACCATAGAATCATCGGAGGAGATTTTTTTTTTTTAAATGACGTATCAGTTTCAACCAGGGATGTGCTCATTTACTTGGTCTCTAGCCCATGGTTTTAGGATTTTGCTAGTTTGGCAAGAGCACAGGTCAGCTCAGGACTCCTTGGAGTATTTCCCCTTGATGTTTAAGTTCAGTACCGGTTTTGGTTGAGGGAAAACATTTCCAAGCCTTGGGGCCACAGCACGGGAATCCCTAGGAAAATCCCCTCTGTGAGAATGTGGCTTTCACTCAGGGGGAAAGTACTTTGCACTAATTATTTAAACAAAACAAAACAGCTTAAGTGATGGCTGGTAGGTTGAGGTATTTTATCCTACTGGAGCCCTATTTTCTGGTCTGTGGGGGTGGGGTGGTGAACAGCCATGGTGCTAAGGTGACTGGAGGATGCATAACCCAGGAATTACCTTAATAATAATATATAGACTGTGGTCACAGAATAAACTCTTTCTCCTACTCTTAGCTCAATTCAGAAGTTTGGAGACAAAATACAAAGAGATTTCTGGAGACGGAGAGAGAAAAGCTGCCTGTCTCTCTGGCACCAGGTTGCTTCCAGTAGCAGAGACATAGGCTGAGGGCGACCAAAAGTCTTTACTGGATATCTTTGATAGTGCCCGCCTGACCCCGTCTGACCAGGACCATGACCTTCTGAGAAACCTGGCAAGTGGGGCTGGAGGTCACCATTGTGCCACCGCCAGGGCCTTAAGGCAGACAGACCATGGTGATGGGAAGTTGGACTAAGTGGAGCTGAGTTGTATGGAAGGGGCCGTTGGAGAAAGGGGAGACTCAGAGTCCTGTTGAGTCTCTAACCCACACGCCTGGAAGTACAGACCTGGATCTACAAAGAGAAAACTAGAATACCAGCATGTAGCTTCTTTAGCAAGAGGTTTTATTTTGCAAATATTTCTCGGGAGGGAGGGGCCAGATGGCGGAAGAGTAGGGTCCCCAAATCACCTGTCCCCACCAAATTACCTAGATAACCTTCTAATCATCCTGAAAATCTAGGAATTCGGCCTGAGATTTAAAGAGAGAACGGCTGGAGCGCTACAGTGAGAAGAGTTCGCGCTTCTATCGAGGTAGGAAGACGGGGAAAAAGAAATAAAGACACAAAAGGCCTCCAAGGGGGAGGGGCCCCGCGAGGAGCCGAGCTGAGGCCAGGGCGAGTGTCCCCAGGACAGGAGAGCCCCGTCCCCATCCCGGAGGAGCAGGAGCTGCACCGACCTTCCCGGGCGGAGAGGGGCCCGCAGGGAGGTGGAGCAGGACCCAGGAGGGCGGGGATGCCCTCGGGCTCCCGGGGACACTCACAGGCACCTGCGCCCCGGGGAGTATTCCGAGCTCCCTAAGGGCTGCAGCGCACGGCGGGGCCCAGAGCAGCTCGGAGGGGGGAGGGCGGCGGCTCCGCGGAGGGGGCTGCGGGCGGGAGCGCGGATCCAACAGCGCAGACCCGGAGCACAGGGCGCCGGGACACAGCCCAGGATCCGGCCTCCCCCGGGACAGGCAGAGGCCGGGAGGGCCCAGGACCGGGAGGACGCTCCTGCCCGGAGCTGAGCAGATCAGGGGCCCTGACCCGGAGCCTCCAGGCCCGGTAGACCGAGTCCGGAGCTACTGCGGGGGCTGACTCCAGGGCTGCAGAGCTGGCCCCGCCACTGGGGCTGTTCCTCCTGGGGCCTCACGGGGTGAACAACCCCCACTGGGCCCTGCACCAGGCAGGGGCGGAGCGGCTCCCCCAAGTGCTAACACCTGAAAATCGGCACAACAGGCCCCTCCCCCAGAAGACCAGCTGGACGGACAAGTTCCAGGGGAAGTCAAGGGACTTGAAGTAGACAGAATCAGAAGATACTCCCCCGTGGTTTTTTTTTTTTCTTTTTGATTTCTGATTGCTTCCCCCACCCCTTTTTTTCAACCTTTCTTTCTTTTTCTTTCTCTTAGTCTTCTCTTTCTTTCCTTTTTTTCTTCCTTTTTTCTTTTTTCTTTTTCTCTTTTCTTTCCTTCTCTCTCTTTTTCTCCTTTTCCCAATACAACTTGTTTTTGGCCACTCTTCACTGAGCAAAATGACTAGAAGGAAAACCTCACCTCAAAAGAAAGAATCAGAAACAGTCCTCTCTCCCACAGAGTTACAAAATCTGGATTACAATTCAGTGTCAGAAAGCCAATTCAGAAGCACTATTATAGAGCTACTGGTGACTCTAGAAAAAAGCATAAAGGACTCAAGAGACTTCATGACTGCAGAATTTAGATCCAATCAGGCAGAAATTAAAAATCAATTGAATGAGATGCAATCCAAACTAGAAGTCCTAACGACGAGGGTTAATGAGGTGGAAGAACGAGTGAGTGACATAGAAGACAAGTTGATGGGAAAGAGGGAAACTGAGGAAAAAAGAGACAGACAATTAAGAGACCATGAAGACAGATTAAGTGAAATAAACGGCAGCCTGAGGAAGAAAAACCTACGTTTAATTGGGGTTCCCGAGGGCGCCGAAAGGGACAGAGGGCCAGAATATGTATTTGAACAAATCATAGCTGAAAACCTTCCTAATCTGGGAAGGGAAACAGGCATTCAGATCCAGGAAATAGAGAGATCCCCCCCTAAAATCCATAAAAACCGTTCAACACCTCGACATGTAATCGTGAAGCTAGCAAATTCCAAAGATAAAGAGAAGATCCTTAAAGCAGCAAGAGACAAGAAATCCCTGACTTTTATGGGGAGGAGTATTAGGGTAACAGCAGACCTCTCCACAGAGACCTGGCAGGCCAGAAAGGGCTGGCAGGATATATTCAGGGTCCTACATGAGAAGAACATGCAACCAAGAATACTTTATCCAGAAAGTCTCTCATTCAAAATGGAAGGAGAGATAAAGAGCTTCCAAGACAGGCAGGAACTGAAAGAATATGTGACCTCCAAACCAGCTCTGCAAGAAATTTTAAGGGGGACTCTTAAAATTCCCCTTTAAGAAGAAGTTCAGTGGAATAATCCACAAAAACAAGGACTAAATAGACATCATGATGACAGTAAACTCATATCTCTCAATAGTAACTCTGAATGTGAACGGGCTTAATGACCCCATCAAAAGGCGCAGGGTTTCAGACTGGATAAAAAAGCAGGACCCATCTATTTGCTGTCTACAAGAGACTCATTTTAGACAGAAGGACACCTACAGCCTGAAAATAAAAGGCTGGAGAACCATTTACCATTCGAATGGTCCTCAAAAGAAAGCAGGCGTAGCCATCCTTATATCAGATAAACTAAAATTTACCCTGAAGACCGTAGTGAGAGATGAAGAGGGACACTATATCATACTTAAAGGATCTATCCAACAAGAGGACTTAACAATCCTCAATATATATGCCCCGAATGTGGGAGCTGCCAAATATTTAAACCGATTAATAACCAAAGTAAATAAATACTTGGATATTCATTCACTTATACTTGGTGACTTCAATCTAGCTCTTTCTACCCTCGATAGGTCTTCTAAGCACAACATCTCCAAAGAAACGAGAGCTTTAAATGATACACTGTACCAGATGCATTTCACAGAGATCTACAGAACTTTACATCCAAACTCAACTGAATACACATTCTTCTCAAGTGCACATGGAACTTTCTACAGAATAGACCATATACTGGGTCACAAATCGTGTCTGAACTGATACCAAAAGATTGGGATCGTCCCCTGCATATTCTCAGACCATAATGCCTTGAAATTAGAACTAAATCACAACAAGAAGTTTGGAAGGACCTCAAACACGTGGAGATTAAGGATCATCCTACTAATAGATGAAAGGGTCAATCAGGAAATTAAGGAAGAATTAAAAAGAATCATGGAAACTAATGAGAATGAAGATACAACTGTTCAAAATCTTTGGGATGCAGCAAAAGCAGTCCTAATGGGGGAATACATCGCAATACAAGCAGCCATTCAAAAAATGGAAAGAACTCAAATACAAAAGCTAACCTTACACATAAAGGAGATAGAGGGAAAAGAAAAGATGAACCCTACGCACAGCAGAAGGAGAGAGTTAATTAAAATTCGGGCAGAACTGAACGAAATCGAGACCAGAAGAACTGTGGAACAGATCAACAGAACCAGGAGTTGGTTCTTTGAAAGAATTAACAAGATAGATAAACCATTAGCCAGCCTTATTAAAAAGAAGAGAGAGAAGACTCAAATTAATAAAACCATGAATGAGAAAGGAGAGATCACTACCAACACCAAGAAAATAGAAACGATTTTAAAAACATATTATGAACAGCTATATGCCAATAAATTAGGCAATCTAGAAGAAATGGATGCATTCCTGGAAGGCCACAAACTACCAAAACTGGAACAGGAAGAAATAGAAAACCTGAACAGACCAATAACCAGGGAAGAAATTGAAGCGGTCATCAAAAACCTCCCAAGACACAAGAGTCCAGGACCAGATGGCTTCCCAGAGGAATTCTATCAAACGTTTAAAGAAGAAATCATACCTATTCTACTAAAGCTGTTTGGAAAGATAGAAGGAGATGGAGTACTTCCAAATTCGTTCTATGAGGCCAGCATCACCTTAATTCCAAAACCAGACAAAGACCCCACCAAAAAGGAGAATTACAGACCAATATCCCTGATGAACATGGATGCAAAAATTCTCAACAAGATACTAGCCAACAGGATCCAACAACACATTAAGAAAATTATTCACCATGACCAAGTAGGATTTATCCCCGGGACACAAGGCTGGTTCAACACTCGTAAAACAATCAATGTGATTCATCATATCAGCAAGAGAAAAACCAAGAACCATATGATCCTCTCACTGGATGCGGAGAAAGCATTTGACAAAATACAGCATCCATTCCTGATCAAAACTCTTCAGAGTGTAGGGATAGAGGGAACTTTCCTCGACATCTTAAAAGCCATCTACGAAAAGCCCACAGCAAATATCATTCTCAATGGGGAAGCATTGGGAGCCTTTCCCGTACGATCAGGAACAAGACAGGGATGTCCACTCTCAACACTGCTATTTAACATAGTATTGGAAGTCCTAGCCTCAGCAATCAGAGAACAAAAAGACATTAAAGGCATTCAAATTGGCAAAGAAGAAGTCAAACTCTCCCTCTTCGCCGATGACATGATACTCTATAGAAAACCCAAAAGCCTCCACCCCAAGATTGTTAGAACTCATACAGCAATTTAGTAGCATGGCAGGATACAAAATCAATGCCCAGAAATCAATGGCATTTCTATACACTAACAATGAGACTGAAGAAAGAGAAATTAAGGAATCAATCCCATTTACAATTGCACCCAAAAGCATAAGATACCTAGGAATAAACCTAACCAAAGAGGTAAAGGATCTATACCCAAAAAACTATAGAACACTTCTGAAAGAAATTGAGGAAGACACAAAGAGATGGAAAAATATTCCATGCTCATGGATTGGCAGAATGAATATTGTGAAAATGTCAATGTTACCCAGGGCAATTTACACGTTTAATGCAATCCCTATCAAAATACCATGGACTTTCTTCAGAGAGTTAGAACAAATTATTTTAAGATTTGTGTGGAATCAAAAAAGACCCCGAATAGCCAGGTGAATTTTAAAAAAGGAAACCATATCTGAGAGCATCACAATGCCAGATTTCAGGTTGTACTACAAAGCTGTGGTCATCAAGACAGTGTGGTACTGGCACAAAAACAGACACATAGATCAATGGAACAGAATAGAAAATCCAGAAGTGGACCCTCAAGTTTATGGTCAAGTAATATTCGATAAAGGAGGAAAGACTATCCATTGGAAGAAAGACAGTCTCTTCAATAAATGGTGCTGGGAACATTGGACATCCACATGCAGAAGAATGAAACGAGACCACTCTCTTTCACCATACACAAAGATAAACTCAAAATGGATGAAAGATCTAAATCTGAGACAAGATTCCATCAAAATCCTAGAGGAGAACACAGGCAACACCCTTTTTGAACTCGGCCACAGTAACTTCTTGCAATATACATCCAAAAAGGCAAAAGAAACAAAGGCAAAAATGAACTATTGGGACTTCATCCAGATAAGAAGCTTTTGCACAGCAAAGGATACAGTCAACAAAACTAAAAGACAACCTACAGAATGGGAGAAGATATTTGCAAATGACGTATCAGATAAAGGACTAGTTTCCAAGATCTATAAAGAACTTCTTAAACTCAACACCAAAGAAACAAACAATCCAATCATGAAATGGGCAAAAGACATGAAGAAAAATCTCACAGAGGAAGACATAGACATGGCCAACATGCACATGAGAAAATGCTCTGCATCACTGGCCATCAGGGAAATACAAATCAAAAGCACAATGAGATACCACCTCACACCAGTGAGAATGGGGAAAATTAACAAGGCAGGAAACCACAAATGTTGGAGAGGATGCGGAGAAAAGGGAACCCTCTTACACTGTTGGTGGGAATGTGAACTGGTGCAGCCACTCTGGAAAACTGTGTGGAGGTTCCTCAAAGAGTTAAAAATAGACCTGCCCTATGACCCAGCAATTGCACTGTTGGGGATTTACCCCAGAGACTCAGATGCAATGAAACGCCGGGACACCTGCACCCCAATGTTTCTAGCAGCAATGTCCACAATAGCCAAACTGTGGAAGGAGCCTCGGTGTCCATCGAAAGATGAATGGTTAAAGAAGATGTGGTTTATGTACACAATAGAATATTACTCAGCCATTAGAAACGACAAATACCCACCATTTGCTTCAACGTGGATGGAACTGGAGGGTATTATGCTGAGTGAAGTAAGTCAATCGGAGAAGGACAAACAGTGTATGTTCTCATTCATTTGGGGAATATAAATAATAGCGAAAAGGAATATAAGGGAAGGGAGAAGAAATGTGCGGGAAATATCAGCAAGGGAGACAGAACATAAAGACTCCTACTCTGGGAGACGAACTGGGGACGGTTGAAGGGGAGGAGGGCGGGGGGTGGGCCTGAGTGGGTGGCGGGCACTGACGGAGACACTTGACGGGATGAGCACTGGGTGTTATTCTGTATGTTGGTAAATTGAACACCAATAAAAAATTAATTTATTAAAAAACACACACTAAAAACAAATATTTTTAGGTGTTGTTCTATAGTAAAAGTTAAACTTCTTAAAAAATTTTACTTTTAATATTACCAGATCACCTCACATTCCTATATTTTTGCCACATTTTTCATAAACTAAAGGACCAAAGGTTATCCTCTGCATAAGTGCTAAAAAGTGTTTTATTTTTTAAAGGTTTTATTTCTAAGTAATCCCCACACCCAAGGTGGGGCTCGAAGCCACAACCCTGAGATCAAGAATCCCATGCACCACCGCAGGAGCCAGCCAGGCACACCAACAGTTAGATCTTATTTATTTTTAATTAATTTATTTTTTGTTGGAGTTCAATTTGCCAACATAGAGCATAACACCCAGTGCTCACCCCATCAAGTGCCCCCCTCAGTGCCCGTCACCCCGTCATCCTGTCACCGCCCGCCTACCTCCCCTTCCACCACCCCTTGTTCGTTTCCCAGTTAGGAGTCTCTCATGTTCTGTCTCCCTTTCTGATATTTCCCACTCATTTTCTCTTTCCCCTTTATTTCCTTTCACTATCTTTTATATTCCCCAAATGAATGAGACCATATAATGTTTATCCTTCTCCGATTGACTCACTTCACTCAGCATAATACCCTCCATTTCCATCAACGTCAAAGCAGATGGTGGGTATTTGTCATTTCTAATGGCTCAGGAATATTCCATTGTATACAGAGACCACATCTTCTTCATCCATTCATCTTTTGATGGACACCGAGGCTCCTTGCACAGTTTGGCTCCTGTGGACATTGCTGCTAGAAACATCGGGGTGCAGGTGTCCTGGCATTTCCCTGCATCTGTATCTTTGGGGTAAATCCCCAGCAGTGCATTTACTAGGTCATAGGGAATATCCATTGTTAACTCTTTGAGGAACCTCCACACAGTTTCCCACAGTGGCTGCACCAGGTCACAGTCCCACCAACAGTGCAGGAGGGCTCCCCTTTCTCCTCATCCTCTCCAACATTTGTGGTTTCCTGTCTGGCCAAGTTCCCCATTCTCACCGCTGTGAGGTGGGATCTCGTTGTGGTTTTGATCTGTATTTCCCTGATGGAAATACAGTGATGCGGTGCACTGCCTCATGGGCTTGTCGGCCACATCTACGTCTTGCTCTGTGCCGTTGCCATTGGTTTCTTTTGCCCATTTCCAGATTGGATGGTTGGTTTCTCTGCTGAGGAATTGAATAGGTTCTTTAGAGATCTTGGATGCCGGCCCTTTATCCGACGGGTCATTTGCACGTAGCTGCTCCCATTCTGGAGGTTGTCCGTTGGTTTTGTTGAGTGTCTCTTTGGCTGTGCGGAAGCTTCTCATCCTGGTGAAGTCCCAATAGTTCATCTCTGCTTTTGTTTCTCTGGCCTTCGTGGGTGTATCTTGCAAGAAGTTGCTGTGGCCAAGTTCGGGAAGGGCGTTGCCTGTGTTCTCCCCCAGGGTTTTGATGGAATCTCGTCTTACATTTACATTTCTCATCCATTTTGAGTTTATCTTTGTGTCTGGTGTGAGACAGTGGTCCAGTGTCCCTCCTCTGCATGTGGCTGTCCAGCGTTCCCTGAGGCATTTATGGAAGAGACTTGTCTTTTTTCCAGTGGATGGTCTCTCCTGCTTGGTCGAATATATGGTCTTGACCGTAGAGTTGAGGGTCCACTTCTGGATTCTCTTTTCTGTTCCATTGATGGATGTGTCTGTTTTTGTGCCTGTACTACACTGTTTGGTGCACACAGCTTTGCAGCGCAACCTGAAATCCGGCATTGTGCTGCCCCCCGCTGTGGTTTTCTTGGCTACTAATCCCGTGGCCATTCAGGGTCCTTTCTGATTCCACACAAATCTTCCGATGATCTGTTCCAGCTCTCTGAAGAGAGTCCATGGTATTTTGATAGGGATTGCATTAATTGTATAAATTGCCCTGGGTCACGTGGACATTTTCCCAATATTCATTCTTCGGATCCATGAGCATGGAATACTTTTCCATCTCCTTGTGTCTTCCTCAGTCTCTTTCAGATGTGTTTTGTCATTTTTCAGGTAGAGATCCTTTACCTCTTTGGTTAGGTTTATTCCTAGGTAGCGCATGCTTTTGGGTGCCGTCGTAAATGGGGTTGACTCCTTAATTTCTCTTTCTTCAGTCTCATCGTTAGTGTCTAGAAAGGCCACTGATTTCTGGGCATTGATCTTGGACCCTGCCACACTGCCGAATTTGCTCTATGAGTTCTAGCAGTCTTGGGGTGGAGTCTTTTGGGTTTTCTAGGTGTACGGAATCATGTCCTTTGCGAAGAGGGAGAGTTTGACTTCTTCTAGGCCGATTTGAATGCCTTTTACTTCTTTTTGTTGCCTGATTCCTGAAGCTACGACATCTAGTGTTATGTTGAATAGCAGTGGTGAGAGTGGGCATCCCTGTCTTCTTCCTGATCTTCTTCGGGGAAAGGCTCCCAGCGTTTCCCCCTTGGGAATGATAATTTGCTGTGGGCTTTTTGTAGATGGTTTTGAAGATGCTGAGGAACGTTCCCTCTATCCCTACACTCTGAAGCGTTTGGATCAGGAATGGATGCCGTATTTTGTCAAATGCTTTCTCTCCATCTATTGAGAGGATCATCTGGTCCTTGTTTCTTCTCTTGCAGATCTCATCAGTCACACGGAGTGTTTGACGAGTGTTGAACCAGCCTTGCATCTGGGGATAAATGCCACCTGGTCACGGTGAGTAACTTCTCAATGTGCCGTTGGATCCTATTGGCTTGTATCTTGTTGAGAATGTTTGCCTCCGTGTTCACTGGGGACATCGGTCTATCACTCTCCTTTTTGGTGGGGTGGGGTCTTTGTCTGCTTTTGGACTTAAGGTGATGCTGGCCTCATAGATCGAGTTTGGAAGTATTCCATCTCTTTCTATCTTTCCAAACAGCTTTAGTAGAATAGGTATGGTTTCTTCTTTAAACGTTTGATAGCATTCCCCAGGGAAGCCATCTGGCCCTGGACTTTTGTGTCTTGGGAGGTTTCTGATGACTGCTTCAATTTCCTCCCTGGTTATTGGCTTGTTCAGGTTTTCTATTTCTTCCTGTTCCAGTTTTGGTAGTTTGTGGTTTTCCAGAAATATGTCCGTTTCTTCTAGATTGCCTAATTTATTGGCATATAGCTGCTCATAATAAGTTTTTAAAATCTTTGTATTTCCTTGGTGTTGGTGGTGATCTCTCCTTTCTAATTCATGATTTTATTAATTTGAGTCCTTTATGCTTTTTTCAAGAGTCACCAGTAGCTTTATAATAGTGCTTCTGTATTGGCTTTCTGACATTGAATTGCAATCCAAATTTTGTAACTCTGTGGGAGAGAGGACTGTTTCTGATTCTTTTGAGGTGAGTTGTTCCTTCTAGTCATTTTGCTCAGTGCAGAGTGGACAAAAACAAGTTATACTGGAAAAAGGAGCAAAAGAGAAAAAAAAAGAAGAAACAAAAAATAAAAAGGGGGTGGGAAAAAACAGAAACAAACAGAAAAGAAAAAACAAGGGGGAGTATCCTCTGATTCTATATACTGTAAATCCCTCGATTTCCCCTAGAACTTTCCAGTGCTGCTTGGTCAATAACTTGCTTTTCCCCTGTCCTTCCAGCTGGTCTTCTGGGGGAGGGGCCTGCTGTGTGGATTCTCAGGTGTGTGCTTCTGGGGGAGCTGCCCTGCCCCCTGCCAGGTGCGCCTCAGTGGGAGCTCTTTATCCCGTGAGGCTGCTGCTCAGTCCCAGGCACAGGGTGACACCAGGAGAAACAGCCACACTGGTGGCGGCCAGCTGTCCAGCCCTGGAGTCAGTTCCCACAGTAACTACCGCAGCTCCCAGTCTGAGGGGCCTGAATGCTCCATGGGTGGGGTCGCCGATCCGCCCAGCTCAGGGCCGCCTGCTGCTAGGAGCGTCCTTGCTGTCCTGTGCCCTCCTGGCCTCCGCCTGTCCTGGGAGGAGCGCCGGATCTTGGGCAGTGTCCCCCAGCGCCCTGGGCTTCAGGGCCTG
The DNA here is from genome assembly GCA_032313775.1 of Urocyon cinereoargenteus. Taxonomy (NCBI): domain Eukaryota; kingdom Metazoa; phylum Chordata; class Mammalia; order Carnivora; family Canidae; genus Urocyon; species Urocyon cinereoargenteus. The sequence goes on from JAVLSZ010000028.1 coordinate 58,971,624, forward strand.
TGACACTGTGAATGGACCTAAAGTACCACGATGTATAATTGAAAAGCATCAGAGTCAATTTTGTGCCATTAACTTATCTTTTATTACAAATAAAATTCATAAGCCATTATAGAGGTTAAAGAAAAACAAAATATGGAAACAGCGCAATGCCGGGAAGGGAAGCCCCCATTGGGCTGCAGCCATCACGAGCCCCGCAGTAGGAGCTGGGGTGGCTCCCGAGGTGGTTGAGGGGGTTCCTCAGGGGTCGAAGCCAGTTACTCCAGAGGCAGGTGGCGGCTCTGGCACTTTGGGGACCCCGACTGCAGGCGTCGGGGCCTATTCCTCCGCCGGGTGGCCAAGGGTGCAGGTGGCTCCTCATCATGGTGGGGAATCATAGGTGCCAAAACCACGTGCATTGACTTGGACTCAGCAGCCGGCATGTCAGCTCGGGCCAAGCCGGGACCGGCTCGGTCACCTCAGGCCCTGAAGGTGCAGCAGGCCCCACAGTCGGGGCTGGGGCAGGCTCCTGAGTTGGGTCAGGCTGTTGCTCGGGGGCCAAAGCTGCAGCCCGTGGGGATGGGGTGTGAGCCTACCCAGTGCTCCCAGCCCAGCAGCACAGAGGCTGGGTCTGTGTGGCCCACCCTGTCCCCAACTTGGCCACCCCAGTCCTCCTCACCTCCACCCTCAAACTCCGCTTGATGGAGGGTTCTGAAACCTCAAAGGTAACGCTCAGCATGACAGTCGAGCACTGATCCTGGCAAGTACTGGCCCGTGAAGCTCAGAGGTTTGTCAGGGCAGGAAATTCTGGGGGATCATGGAAGTCCTCCTCATAGTAGTCCAGCCAGATGGTCAGGAAGGAGGACATGGTGCTGGGGAGGGACAGGTGGGCAGAGGTGTCAGAAGACAGGGCTCCCTCACACAGAGGTGTCCCGGGGCAGCCCTGCAGGAACCGGGGCCCTCAGCCTCCCCCACGGGGCTGTCGGAGGCAAGTGCTGCTCCTTGTCCACCTGCCACCTGGGGGTCCTGCCTGCCACAGGCCTGCTCACTGAGGAGGGGCTGGCACGAAGCCTCTGTGCGTGGGAGCCCATGACCAGCAGGGTGACCATCACTGTCTTTCCCGGGGAACCTTCCCTCCCGTGTGTCTGCCCTGCCTCACTCATGAGGGGCCCCCAGGGGTGTCCTTCCACTGACTCTAATCTCCCACGGGGCGGGGGCCTCTGGTCCGTGAGCCCTCACTGGCTCTCCTGAGCACCTGCCGTGCACCCGGGTCCAGGTGCCACCAGATTGGTGAGTGCGATGCTCCCCACACCCTCTGCTCTGGGTCCCAGGCGTGGGGCAGACAGAGGGTTGGGGGGATGGGCATGGAGGAGGTCTCCCTTTGGCGTCCCAGTGCTCTCCCACAAAGCCCTCATCCCACCCACGACTCTCCTTTGTTCTTTTCCTGAAGGGGCCTCAGACCTTTACCCTGTCCCAGGAATGGCAGACGTGTGGGGTGAGGGGTCCAGCAACTCCTCTGACCCACAGCCCCGTCGCGGCCCTCCTGGAGAGGGAAGGCTCCCCTGCATGAGCCAGAGCTCACTCACATTTCCCACTGGTCCAGGATTCCTTCGTTCTTGCAAGAAGCTACGCTGCATCGATATCTAGAGGAGGGCGGGGGGCATCACATGAATCGTCCTGTGGACCCAAACTCTCCTCATAGCTGCTGTCACCCTCTGAACCCCAACTAGTCCAGAACCTGGGGGCCATCCGCTCTGTGCGTGGGGCCACGGGCAGCTCCTGGAGAAGCGCCTGCACCTGCTGGTGCTTCCTGAATGCTTGAGGAATGAAAGGGCTCTGGCCAGGCCCATGGCTGACATCCAAGTGGGCCAGGGCGCCCAGGTGTCCCCGGGGAACCCTACTCCCAATGCCCCAGGATACAGACCCCACATGGGCTCAAAACTCCCTTTCAATGGCAAAACAGGCCAGCTCAAGACCCTGGGGATGGTGGGGAGGCAGCACAGGCTTCGTCATGGGGAGAGAATGACGACTGCTGAGCACAAGCACAGCCCCTCTAGCCGACCTGCCATAGGCCAGGCCCCAGAGTCTGCCCTACAGGACCTGACTAGGCCCTGTGTGACTCCACTCCAGTCGCAGGAGCAGCCCGAGGGGCCGGGAAGTTCAACCACATTCCCCAAGACTCCCAACCAGTAGGTGGCCCATCCCCCTGGGCTGTGGAGGGTCAGGGAGCTCACTTTGCAAACAGCAGGTCCAGCACCTCTTCAGGGGTGCCATATTCCTCCAAACCGTTAAGGAATTCAAATATGGACAGGTTGTCCAAGCGCAGCAAGGCAGGCACCAGTTCTCCCACCTGCTGCTCCAGCAGCTCCCTCTGGCTGGGGGTGGTCGGGAAGATCCGATTCCTCCTCAGGGCAGAGGCCCTTTCAGCCTGAGGTGGGACAGAGGGGACGTGCAGCCTGCACTGTAGCCTCCAGACCACCTGGGAGGTGGAGCGCAGACCAAAGCCCGAGCTCTCAGTGGCTGCGGGGGGCAGGGGGGGGCAGGAGTGCCCACAGCAGGAACACGGGGCTTGACGCCTGCGGCTCAGTCACTTAGCATCTGACTCTCGGTTGTGGCTCAGGTCATGGTCTCAGCATCCTGAGATCCCGCCCCTGGCAGGCTCTGCGCTTGGGGCAGAGTGTGCTTGAGGAGCCTGTGTCTCCCTCTTCCACTCCCTGCTGTCTGTCTGTTAAACAAACAATCCAATAAAGAAATAATCTTAGAGGATAAATTTCCAAAACAATTTGGATCAATACAAGGACCTAGTGGGAAAGGTGAGTGTCCCAGGGCCACTTGTCAGCTAGTTTGGGCAGCACCTCCCTGCATTAACGGCTTCACCCCTTGTCAAACCCCAACTCGTAAAACTTCTCTGTCATATTTTAAAAAATATTTTATTTATTTATTCATTAGAGACACACACACAGAGAGGCAAAGACACAGGGAGAGGGAGAAGCAGGCTCTACACAGGGAGCCCGACGTGGGACTCGATCCCAGGACTCAGGGATCACAACCTGAGCCAAAGGCAGTGGCTCAACCGCTCAGCCACCCAGGCATCCCATCTGCCATATTTTTTAAAATAAAATTATTAGAGAAGGGATGAGCTTGCATACTGGGCAGACAAAGCTATACAGACTAAAAGAGAAGTTTTGAAAATACACCAAGATAAGTTTCTTCTCACATCCAACTAAATGTTTTGATATCTTACATGTCTCCTCCCACTACATCTTTATAAAAGCAAGCAACATTGATAATCCTTCATCTCAATTGCAAATTGACTCCCTGTCAAAGCATTTTCAAAAAATACAAGAACTTTCATAGTTGTGACATAGAATATCAAATGTCAAGTTGAATTTGAACACTATGTGCCTCGTAAGTGGAACTTCACAACAATATTCTAGGCTTGATTATTTATTAAGAGAACGTAGAATCCCATATATGGCTAATGTTCTGGTCATTGCCCTACAAGTCATCACTACACTAATGTCCCGTTTTGCTCCAAAGTACATTTCAGTGTGTGTGTGGTGTGTGTGTGTGCGCATGCATATGTGTGTATGTATGTTAATATATAATTTTAAAAATCCAGTCAACCCTTAATTTACTTTTCATGATGATGTTAAATTAAGTTAAAATGAAAGGAATGTGGTCTGGTTTTGACTCTTTCAATGTGTTGCTATTTCATAGTTCCTAACACATTAATTGTACTGAAGTGAGCTTCCCACATTACTTAAGAAGGCAAATATTTGGATCCAGATTACCTTAAAATTTTGCAAGATTAATAAAGGATATATAAAGCTTGTTAAAATAATTTGTAAATCATTATATTTCATAAAAATACAAATTCCAAAATAATAAAATAGGCTTGAAACTAGAAAATAGTAAAGAAACTTTTGTCTGCCTTGATACTTATAGTTAGAGAACATCAAGCCTGATGTTGCTAGGATTAATAAACAGCTGGATCACCAAGCTGACTATTCCCTTTGAAAGGTGATCCTGACTTTGGAATGGCATGAGTGAGACTCTAAAGGAGAATAAGTGTCTCTGAGGACGTTCAGATATGAGCACCAAGAAGGTAATGAGCCTGGAAATCCTCTGATACACAGAAAAGTAATAAGAATTGGGAAAAATCTTAAATGAAAAAAATTATGTGTATCCAACCTGAAACTATTTAAAAAGCTCTCATCTAAAGAAAGTTTATAAAGAGCCTCATTCAGTTTATGAAACAAAAATAGAAATTGATTTTATGAGAAAGCACATTCTAATCATCTAAGAAATAACATTCTAACAGCAATATTTTACTTTTGGAGTTAGTAGCTTATTATCCCCCAAATCAGATGAAGTTAGTGGAGTTGGCTTTCAGTGAATTTGCGCTCTTGGTGAGATGCTGGACTCAGAGAAGTATTGAGGTTCCTTCCATTTCTAGGGCTTCTTTTTTAAGTACTGATACCACAAAAAGTGTTAATGAATTTCCATAGATCTCTCTAACTTTCAAATAAAGAACATATCAGGCTACATGACACCTACTTACTTAATATTTTATATGTGCATCTTATTTATTTTATTAAAGTTACAGACCAGAATATGTCATCTATCTCTATGCATGGAGATATAAAGATACACTCATACACCATATCTATCTATAGACCAGTGTATGTCATCTATCTCTATCTATAGATATGGTATGCAGCTATATCTCTATCTACGTACCTATATCTATATCTGTATCTCCATACATAGAGGTAGATGACATATTCTGGTCTGTATCCTTAATGCCAGAAAAGCAGGATTAATTTTTTCTGATAAATTTTTTGACTTTGGCAGACAATAAAGAATGACCTTAAAAACATTAAATATCTCACAAAATATAATAGAGAAAAATAAAAATGGCTCATTATTCCACTTCCCAGAGATAACCGCGATTAATATGTTGGCTCATATTCTTTTCCCTCTTTCTGTTGATAATAGACTAGTCAAAATACATTAGTGTCTTTTCACACACATGGAATAATACTATTAATACTAAAACTATGTTTTTCAAAGTATTTCTTGCCTCTACTTCCACATGGATTGATCTTATTCTTTTGAGTGACTCTGTTGTATTCTATTCAATGAACCTAAGTTTATTTAACCGATATCCCAGTTGAATTAGGGGCTTGTTTTGAGACCTTCACTATTATAAATGATGCTGCATAATACTTGTAACAATATTATCTTCATTACAAAGACTAATAAACATCTCTCAAGTACTTATGAGGTGCCAAACACTTTTACACACTTTATAGACATCATTTCATTTAATTCTCAAAGGATAGTGAAATCTAGACATGCTATGTAACTTGCCTAAGCTCACATATCTAGAAAGTAATGCCGTTAGAAACGACAAATACCCCCCATTTGCCTCGACGTGGATGGACTTGGAGGGTATTATGCTGAGTGAAATAAGTCAGTCGGTGAAGGACAAATATTATATGGTCTCATTCATTTGGGGAATATAAAAAAATAGTGAAAGGGAATAAAGGGGAAAGGAGAGAAAATGAGTGAGAAATATCAGAGAGGGAGACAGAACATGAGAGACTCCTAACTCTGGAAAGCAACAAGGGAAAGTGAAAGGGGAGGTGGGCGGGGGGGATGGGGTGACAGGGTGATGGGCACTGAGGGGGGGCACTTGATGGGAGGAGCACTGGGTGTCTTACTATATGTTGGCAAATCGAACTCCAATAAAATATATATATATATATATATATTTAAGAAAGAAAGTAATGAAGTGGTAATTGCAACTCAGGTCTATCTGATTCTAGAGCTAAAGCTCAACACTCACTCTGCAAATACTTCTGCGCATACATTTTTGTATGACTTGTGTTAGTACACACATGGTACATTTATAAACATAGTATCGCTGAGTCAAAGGTTATGCAATATTTGAACCTCAAGATGTATTTTCAAAGTAATTTCCAAAAGGTTTTACAGATTAGCACTATTGCAGAAAATCAGAGCACTACTTTCTCCATACTCTTGCCAGCATTGTGTAGTATTTATCTCCCCCCCCATATGATAGGCAAAATAATTAGTGTTATTAGTGTTGTTTCTATTTTCATTGCTTTAATAATTTACTGTTTTAGTAATAAAATGTATATATTTAAATATCATTCTTGTCATCAGCTGTTGCATTATACCTCATATGCCTATCATCTCTGTTTTGGAGAAGTGGCATAAAATTCTCAAGAAATTTTTTTTTGTGCGTTTGTTTATGTGTGTGTGTGTGTGTGTGTGTGTAGTACATTATTCATTCTCTGTATCACCACATATATCCAAATTCCTTGTTTGTTTGTTTGTTTTTCTGTTCTTTGTAATTTGTTTCTGGGTTAAGCACAGTCAGTTGCCATGCTGCCAGCAAGTTCCCATTATTCAATTCAACAATCAGTTAAGGATTCTTTTTTTTTTTTAAGAATTTTATTTATTTATTCATGAGAGACACACACACACACACACACACAGAGAGGCAGAGACACAGACAGAGGGAGAAGCAGGCTCCCTCAGGGAGCCCGACCTGGAACTTGATCCTGGGACTCAATCCCGGGACCCCAGGATCACTCCCTGGTCCAAAGGCAGCCACCCAACTGCTGAGCCACCCAGGGATCCCTCAGTTAAGGTTTCGGGACTTGGGCATGGTAACTGACTAACTAACGAGTAGGAACACACCATTTAAAGTTGATTTTTTTCTCATAAAAATGATGGCAGTTATGGAAAGAGAGAAGAAAAACTTTTTGAAAACTAACGTGATATGAATTAATACATATATACACACATGCATATGTACATGTTCTTTTAAAAGAGCAAAGAGTTCAAGGGAAAAATAATATTAAAAGAAGAGCTGTTCAAAATTTTCTTAAATTTTAAAAGTCCTTCAGAAAATAAAAAGTGATTAAAGAATTTGAGGTCAAGAATTCTTAGAAATTAAGAAATCAACTCACCATTTATATTTCTTTTAGAGTCCCTCTATAGGAGCACCTGAGTGGCTCATGGATGACCATCTGCTTTTGGCTCAGGTCATGATCCTGTGATCCCAGGGCCTGGGATTGAGTTCTGGATGGGCCTCCCCATAGGGAGCCTGCTTCTCCCTCTGCCTGTGTCTCTGCCTCTCTCTCTGTGTCTCATGAATAAATAAACGAAGTCTTTAAAAAATAAAAATAAAAAATAAATTCCCTCTATACACTCCAACAAGTGCATATCAAATTGCAGGAAAATGCACCGGAGTCCACCAAATGCTACCATGTCTAAGAAGCAGTCAGTTTAACATTTATTCGAAGTAGAAAAACGTGGCACTCAGCTACATCTAATGGCATGAAGATCAACTAAGGCACACAAAAGTACTTGTTTTTTGTAATATATTCAAAGGTACAGCCATTTGCTGTGCTTGGCATTCTCAAGACGATAGTTTTGTCAATGGTAATAAGAGTAAGAATGATTATGTTATAGAATTATCATCAATAAAAACAAAAGTGTCATAAGTGGTATCCTTAAACTTGGAACCAATTAGCAGCACCTGTAATCATTCTCCTTAATTATTCTCATTTTCTTAGAGAAGAGAGGAGAACTTAATGTGTATCAGGTTAAGTGTTTCCTCCCTAAAGGTAAATACTTTTTTCTATAATAATCTCTAATGAATGCATGTTTGATATTTTATACTTCTTTTCTTTTGCATGAGCAGACCTACTGATGTTTTTCACCTTGTTCAAGCAAAAAGGAAAAAGAATGCTAAGTAATTACAATGTGGAAGTAGCCTTTTTCTTTTTCTGAGTATTACTTGGAAGAATGCATCTTGCTACAAAGCTAGTATTTTTTCTCCAATTAATATAAATAAGAAATGGGACAGATTAAGGGATTGGGTATGTGGTTTATCTCTGGTCTGTAATTTGTTTAAAAAGCAACTCCTATTTCTTTTCTAACCTGTTCATTTCTCTCTTCTACGTAACTTAAAAAAGAAAAAAAGACCACCTACATACATCCACACAATATCATGTCCCCCAAAGTCAAACTTAAAAAAAAAAGGAAGCATCAATAAAATATTTAACTTTTCTGCTCTAACAGGCAAATGTAACACAAAAGGCAACAAAATCTACATTATGATTTCATGATTATTAATTTGAATATGAACGGAAATGCCCAATTCCAAAGGTGGTTTGAACTGAAAAAGTAATATACTGTGCTGTAAGTCATTTTTTCCCCTATTTATATGGTGAAATCATTAAAAAATAATGATTAAGTTCACTCAAAATGACATTGTAAAGCTTGTAGAAATATAAAAGCAGAATCTTTACATATATGTGCATGTATATATATATATATTTCATTTTTTTATCATGGTTCATACTGCAAAGATTTTAAGGAGATTGACTTTTATCTTAGAATTCCTATTGATAAGGAGGATAACTACCTAAAAAAAGAAACAAATTGACCAATCTATCAATGGAATACTACATATTAATTTCATTATTGGTTATGTACATTGTATTATGAACATGTTTTTTCAATTGCAGAAATGTCTCCTTTACAATGAGCATTGTTTATTTGAGAAAAGAGAGATTAGACAATCTATAGCTAGAAAAAAATTGAGTGAGAAAAAATTTGTTTATTTTATTTTTTATATATCTGATTTATTTATTTATTATTTATTTCAGAGAGAGAGAGAGCATGAGCGATGGGAGTTGGTGAACAGAGGGAGAGGGAGGGAGGATCCCATGTGGAATCCTTGCTGAGCACAGAGCCTGTTCCGCAGCTCAATTCCAGGACCAGAGATCATGACCTGAGCCGAAATCAAGAGCTGGACGCTGAACACACTGAGCTTGTTTCCTTTACTCCATTATCCTATTACAATAGTAAATTACCACTACCTGTTCACATGTTATGGCAGAGAGTCTAACTCTTGAGTCCATTTTCTCTCCTACCCGGACACATAGCCCATACAGCATTCCCCAGCCTCCTCTGCAGCAAAATGTGTCTTGTAACTGAGAATAGACACGATATGATCCAAACCCAGGCCTAGTGATCCTCCATGTTCTTTCCCTCAATACAGCAATTCTGGAAGCTACGTTGAAAACAGCAGGGCTGGGGCACTTGGGTGGCTCAGTCTGTTAAGTGTGGATTTCAGCTCAGATCTCAGGGTTGTAAGATCAAGCCCTGCATCAGGGTCCATGCAGGGTATGGAACCTGCTTAAGATTCTCTCTTTCCCTCTATCCTCCCATGCCAATAAAGAAAGAAAGAAAAGTAAAGAAAACAGTAGAGCCAAAATAAGAAGACAGAACATGGGAGTGTGAATCACCACTTGGAGGAGAGCCCCTGACTGATAAGGAACATATGTTGCATAATTTACATGACAGAAAAACAACTATATTTCGCTAAACTATTTGGATTTCTAGACCTATTATATGTATTAATGTTATTTTTATTAATGCAAATTGCTCTTTCCCCTTCAGTCTCTGAAGACTCACCAATGTATTTTACCTCAAATCAGTGCTGGTACTGTTTTTTGTTTGTTTGTTTTTTTAACTAGATTTTATTTATCTATTCGTGAGAGACACACAGAGAGAGGCAGAGAGAGAAGCAGGTTCCCCACTGGGAGCTGGATGCTGGACTTGATCCTAGGACCTGAGGATCATGCTTTGGGCCAAAGGCAGATGAGGCTCAATCACTGAGCCACCCAGGCATCCCATGACACTAGGTTTTATAACCAGGAACAATTCAGTGTGGGAGATCAAGAGAAGCCAATGTAAGCACCAGAGGAGCAACAGGCTGAAGAGGACACTTTGAGTCCCAGTGCCCGGTACTATTCATTCATTAGTGAACAAATTGAGAAAGGTAGAAGAAAACTTTCAGACAGCCTAGTTCTATGGAAAGACTGATGAACAGAGGAATGAAAATAGAGGTTTTTCCCATCTGAAAGATATGTAGAAGAGATTGTGGTATTTAAAAATGAAAAACCTCTAGTTTACTAACTAGAATTTAAATAAAAACTTTAAAAAAGAATTCTATTTTGTATAATTGAAATTTGTTAAGAGAGTAGATCCAATGTTCTCACCATAAGGGAAAAACCAAAACAAAAGCAGAACTACGTGAGGTGATATGTTAATTGGTTCACTGTGACAATCATTACAAAATACACACTTGATACAAAATATATCAAGTCTAAGGCCATACCACCCTGAACATGCCCGATCTCATCTGATCTTGGAAGCTAAACAGGTTCGGGCCTGGTTATAGTACTTGGATGGGAGACCCATATATCAAAATACCACATTGTAGGGATGCCTGGGTGGACAGCTGCCTTCGACTCAGGTCATGACCCCGGGATCCCAAGATCAAATCCTGTATTGGGCTCCTGGAGGAGCCTGCTTCTCCCTCTGCCTGGGTCTCTGCCTCTCTCTCTCTCTGTGTCTCTCATGAATGAATAAATAAATCTTAAAAAAAATACAACAAAAATCCCAAATACCACATTGTACATCATCAATCTAAATGACTTTTATTTTTCAATTATACCCCAGTTAACTTAGAAACAAAATGAATGAATGAATGAATGAATAAATGTTATATGTCAATGCACATAAGTACTATAGTGGGTGCCCGTATCACACCTTCCTGTAATGCTCTATACAAGAAAATGAAACACAGCTTATAACTTTTAACTCAAGAATTCTTTTTTTTAAAAAAATATATTCTCAGGAACTATAAATACAATATGTCCAAAGTTTTACCAACATAGCTGATTAAAGTTGTATTATGTGTAGATGTAGGTGAAAAGAAATATATATTCTCTCTCTCTCTCTGAATATATGCATATGCACACGCAGAAAATACTATAAACTATATTATATTTAATGAAACCATACAAGAATTAAAAATTTCCTACACAAAAGTATTTAATGATATGGAGGATGTTCATATTATTATCAAATGAGAAAAAGAGATCATGGAAGAATGTTCCAAAATAGCCCATTTCTATAAAAAATTAAGTTCCATGATGTACATGCCGTTGTCATCAGTGAAGATTAGTAGCAATTCATTAGATTAGAAGAGCTTTTACATCCTTTCTTTAGAATTATCTGTATTTTCTCAATCAGTCCCTTGCCACATAAGATGATTTCAGCCCATATTAATCAGAAATGTGGCTTCAGTGAAGAGAGACACAACTTGCTGTGACAGTGACAGGTACAAAGTAAAGTCAGTAGGATGCTGGTGACATGAAAAAAGAAGGATCAGTGTTGGGTGGAGTTCCTGAAGGAAGGAAATCTTCTCACTGTACCTAAGATGAAAAACAGGTAGATCACCCATAAAGAATTATGTTTTTTTTTTTCCCCAGCTGGAAAGTTCTTTCCAGGAGCTTCAGTACAGCTTACAGATAAGGAAAACATTTAGTAGCTGAGCAAAGACAAGTAGCAAAGTCCTTGGTTTCTTTTTAGGAAAAAGCAAATTCCTATATTAGTATAAAATGTTTGACTTTGTTGTCATTAATCATCCTTCAAAAACATTGTACACATCTATTAAGCTAGGGCTATTCTTACGTACAGTAAGAGGTTGTTTGGCACATGCTAGAGTCATAAATGTTTCCTGGAAACAATTGGCCCAGCATTTAAAGTGTTCGCTGAGGTAATAAATAATGCTGAAATATGAAATTACTTCCTTCTACATTAAGAATGAGCTTCCTCATTAAAATTATTTAAAAGACCCCCATCTTGCAATAGCTCTAGTAATAGCCTTAGTTTGAGCTTTAAGTAGGAAATCCCATGTCCAACCTCTGCCTACACTGCAAAAAACAAAAAAAAAACAAAAAAAAACAAACAAACTTCGGAAGCAAAAGCAACAATTTAGGATGTCAGCTGCTTTGGGAAGCCCTCTGTAAAGGCACATTTCAAGTAGAAAAATGGTCATTTTATTTATTTTATTTTAGGATTTTACCTATTTGAGAGACAGAGCATGAGGGGGGGGCAGAGAGAGAGAGAGGTGAGGGAGAAGGAGACTCCCCACTGAGTGTGACCTGGCACAGGGCTCTATCCTAGGACCCTGAGATCATGACCTGAGCAGAAGTCAGATGTTTAATCAGCTGAGTCACCCAGGCACCATAACAATGGTCATTTTAAAGAAGCCCCTTACATAGCCTAATACTTAATATAAATTGTTCCTAAGATACAAAATGATAAACTCCCAGCATTTGATCTATCATCACACCTGTGATTCACCAAGTTTGTGAAAATATACGCATTTTACCCACCCCCTACGCCCCACCCAGCATAAAAGGAGAGAGAGCTTGAGGTCGTGATCTACACAATCTTGGAGCAGTAGCTGACAAGTTGGGCCACTGGTAAGGGACTTAAAAGAACCCAATTGAAAAGTTGATGACAGGAAGTTCTGATGAAGTATAGGAGTGGTCCCCTTCGAAAGAGCATAAACTATGGATATTCATGTCCCATTTAATCTTCCAGAGAAGCCTGACGCTGCAGAGGGACCTCAATAATCAGACGCACAAAATTACCTATTCTATAGCTATTAGTCTTCATTTTCATTAATCCAAGTGCTTTCTCAATGGGAAAGATACTAGTAGGCCAGGGTAACAGAAGGGGCCAGGTTTGACAACATGAAATTCTCTGCACAAAAAAAAAAAAAAAAAAATTCTCTTTACAGTTGATACAGTTATGGCCAACCAGTGTGCTGATAGCAGAAGACAACACAAAGCCATTCATATGGCACCTTCTGCCTAACTGGTATGACATTGTTTCTACTTGACTCCTTTTATCACTATGGGAAAATATGTTTTCTTGCAGGAAGAGACATATATGGAATCTTTCTTCTTTGGTCACAATCTGTCAGCATCATGACTTGTATGTAGGCTTACAAAATCCTTATGTTCTTTGGATCTGACATAATCTTACCTCAGACAAAGGAAAGTAGTTTGCAACAAAAGAAATGTGCCCGTGGGCTCACCCCAAAACCCACTGGTCTCAACATCTACAAGTAGCAGATCTGATAGAATGGAATAATCTGCTAAAGACTGCCGTAGCATCTTTCGAGAGACAAAATCTTGTGGGTTTGGGATGGCGTCCCACCAGATGTTACAGACCTTACACCATTATCCAACACATGCCATCTCTCCTGCTGTCAAAATGCACAAATCCACAAACAAAGGAAGGTAGTGAGAGTAGCTTCTTTCAGCAAATAGGTAGAAGTGCCCTAGTTTACACAGAAGAAATGATTCCCTAAACAACACAATCTCTGTTAAATTGGAAAGTAAGAATGCCCTCGGGCCATCGTAAACTCCTCAGTCTCTTAAACTTACTGGCAGAGAAAGGGACTACAATCATGGTTGAGGTGACTGATGTTATTTAACAATAGGAAATCAGATTGCTGCCGCACGATGGAGGCAAGAACCATTTCTAGAACCTAGAGGTTTCTCTGGATTGCCTCACTTCTATAAAAGGTCAGGTAAGAGAATAATGAAGCAATCCAATCAAGGCAGAAGCAATCAAAGGCTTATACCACAAGATCATATCGCCAGATAAAGAATACTATAGCCCAGTCACTGACAGAGCTTAGAATACACATTGAATGGATGTAGCTAGAAGAATATATAATTGTCATTTAAGGTCATATGAGAGGTTATACAAGTTACGGTACTATGGCAGCTATATTTTATGTTAATTGAGAATTTCTTCTCTCACTTTTCCCCCTAGATTATCTTACATAAACCTGGCATACTGAGGTTTGCCAACATTATAGATTTTATTTGGGAATATGACTAAACTGACATCAAGTAAGGTTATGGTAGGTGATGGGATTCATGTACCCCTTGTATTAGAGACACCTTTTTTTCATCTGGAAAAGAAAAGGTGCCAAGAATAAAGAGGAGTGGAATGCAGGAAATTTTCAATTTTTTCTTGCATATCCACACTCCGTTCTCTTTCTCAAACTATGCCCAAGGAGGCTGTCCTGTATGGACTACATCTGTGCACTTCCTTCTCTGGCTTCAGATTGGATCTGGCCAATGGGAGGAACCAGGAAGAGTTTGGAGGGTGGCAAAAAGTAAAGTCAAGATATCTACTCCCTTGGTTCCTCCTTGGAGAGTAGACATCATCTGTCCCCAAACCAAAGGCCACAGTCTCTGTCAGGTGACCCTCTGCAAAAAGGTATTTTTTAGGAGCTCATATAATTGCCTTCGCCCTTTCCATTTAAGGTCTAGGAGTAGTGATGACTTAACCACTGATTACTAGCCCAGTGTACAACCAACCATTCCTTGTTTTATCTAAACTCTATTGACTCCTGTATAAGTAGTTCTCGTATTATATTTTCCTTAGCTGCCTCCTGAAGTGTACATCTGTTTCCTGCTGATAAAAAAATTTTAGAAATATGAGAACTGTAGCAGATACCCCACTTACATGATAAAGTTGATAGTTAAACCACTCTAATCAGCACTTAACCCAACATTTTCTCTATATTCAATTCTACTTTTCAGTTAAACTCCCTAACATGCTTTCCTAAAAGTCTTCAACATTTTTTTGGTGTCATATTCTCCAACCAGTTAAAAAATATATGACGATATAGCTGTAATATATTATGCTTCTCTGTTCATGATTAATAAAGGTATTACAGGAAACCAAAAGTAGAAAACTTAAAGATAAAAAATAATAAAATAATTCTAATACTCTCTTTTTCTACCCCAGTAAAGTAACTTATGCATCCTTGAGGTGGATATAGTACATTCTGGAAACCATTGTCAATAAATAAATCATAGCATGCATTTCTTCTTGCTGTCAAAAATGCTTGTTCGTTGACATTGTTGGTTGATTGGCTCTTATACAGATACTATTTCATTTTGGTATTCACCTCACAGTGCTGAACATGGGGTTGACTCTCTTACTGATTATTCTTAATGGTATAATATCAAGAAAAAGGAAAAGTTAATGGATAGGATTTCTTAGGTCAAAAATATGGATTAGGTTCAAGTGGTAGATGTGCATTGTGATCATAACATTGTCACATTTCATGGAAAAAGGTATGTTAAGGTATATATATGTGAACTGTACATATATTTGAATTCTGTTGAGGTGTAGTAAGTGGGGTTGGGTGGAATACAGAATCTGGAAAAGGAAGTTTAGAATAGTGAGACACAGAGAGTGGAATCATGAAAGCACAATTTGTTTTATTCTAAATATTAATCAGGATGTATTCCTTCGAGTCAGGTTAAAGTACTGCAAGTTTCTATGATACTAAAAGCTTCATTAGGTTAATGAAGGTTTGTAAGGTTTACAGTTCTGAATGATCAGATATCATCCTGAAAGAAAGCTTATATGATTCATCAGTAAACTTATAAAAATGAAATTATATCAGTTCTTCAATTTAGCTGTCCAGTAATGGACCCAGATTTCCTATTTCCTAACTTATTCCTTCATCTTTAAATCAGATCCTTTTCAGAAGCTTTAGGAATAATTTCAGTACATCAAAATTAAATATTGTAAATTTGCTACAAGGGGCCCCATCATGTGAAATGTATCATTTTGATAATTATTCTTTTCATAGAGGAAATTTCTACTGGAAGAAAAAAAAGTCCAATGTTCTACGCAAACTAAAAGCTAACCTCAGCCATCCCATATTTAATCACTACCTGCCTCCTACTGCCACCCCTTATATTCATATGTTTTGGACATTCCAACATTTTATTGCCCATCTGTGTAAACCAGCTGCTGATCTTTGTATTTATTCATAGTTATTATAAATTTTATTGTTTAACATTAACTTAACTGAATTTTTATTTTCTACTACCTTTGGGCAATAATAAAAGCAACCAGGATATTAATAATGTGCTATAATAAAGGAAGATTTCATAGTAATAGTCAAAAAATAAATTAAATAAATTGAATGTTAGCTGAATAGTGTAAATATGTCATTAAAATTTCAGAAATCCATTATATATATATATATATATATATATATACACACACACACCTTTGTCCTTTTTAATAAGGACAACTTATTAATTCAGTTGTCCAACTTATCAACTCAGAAACTCAAGCATTCAAAATACCCAAGACCTAAGTCAATACTCACTTAGTAAGCATTTACCGTCTGTGCCAAATATACATGATAATTCTAATATTTATTTATTTATTTTTAAATTTATATTTATTTATGATAGTCACAGAGAGAGGCAGAGACACAGGCAGAGGGAGAAGCAGGCTCCATGCACCGGGAGCCTGACGTGGGATTTGATCCCAGGTCTCCAGGATCGTGCCCTGGGCCAAAGGCAGGCGCCAAACCGCTGCGCCACCCAGGGATCCCTAATTCTAATATTTAAATGTCATAGAAATCAAGATGCTCAACTTTTAGCAAGGTACATGTCTAAATGAACATAATCTTTCTTAAAATTCATCAGAACTACATGAAATATTGTCAGGTAGACCCTGGCTTTTATTATCTAAGCCTTGTTTTTATTTGTTTTGTTTTTTAAAGGGACTTTTGGTTACATCATAAGGTTAAAGGCATATTGTGGATACTTACTCACCTAGATGAGCTACAGATTAAATTAGTGAACCTATGTAAAATAACAGTCTTTCGAGTCTGAGGATAAGCAATGCTCTCTTTCTTATTCTTCATAGTTTCTTCTTAAAATCCTTAACATTCTACCTGTTTATATAATAAGTATATATATGCACATATATGCACATATGTATGCTTATGCTTATGCAAAAAAAATTATATAATCACACACGTAGACATACCAATATATAGACTTTTTGTGGAATATTTAAAACATCTTTAAAAAATAAAAATAAAATATCTTTATTGATACTACTATTTTCTTTCATATTTGATTTCATCTTCACCTTTTTATAACTACATATGAAACAGTTTAATTTTCATTAAGTATGCATTGCTAATTTAAATTGTGTACTACATAAACCTATCACAATAGGTTAAATTTATTGATATTGAGATTATGCACTTCAATTTGATTTTCCAGATAACTATGAACCTTTTGAGATATTTTTTAAAATTTATTTTAACCTGAAGAAAAAAGTAGTTTACTCTGACATAGTTCACTGCCAATGTTTAGGAATAAATCTGTTTTTCTATAGGAATAATTACTAGTAGTCAGTTTAGGAAACGGATCTAAAATGTCTTTATATTAGGGGTTTTGTCATCCAATAGGTAATTCCATTGATATTTATGGTTAATAGCTCTTTATTCATGCTACTGGGAAGGGACAACTAATTTAATATCTATCATTATATTCTTATATTTTCACAGTTATTTTATATTTACTCTTCTGTATCACTGAACTAATATAAGAGGAGTGTTCTTTTAGAAGTGGCCTTTAAGAGGGATCCCTGGATGGCGCAGTGGTTTAGCGCCTGCCTTTGGCCCAGGGCCTGGTCCTGGAGACCCAGGATCGAATCCCATGTCGGGCTCCTGGTGCATGGAGCCGGCTTCTCCCTCTGCCTGTGTCTCTGCCTCTCTCTCTCTGTGTTGTGTGACTATCATAAATAAATAAAAATTAAAAAAAAAAAGAAGTGGCCTTTAAGATTGCTTATTGATCAAATTTTAGTTAATCTTCCATTACAGCATAGCAAAAACATTTCACTTTTTAGAGGTTTCACGTTTCACTCTTAGACATTGTTTCCTTCAGCTCCGTTTCTTCACTCTGGCCCCGTTTTTCCTATGTACTGTCCTATTTCATGAACTCTCCAGTGAGAGATCAGTTGGGTGAAAAGACTGAATCTGGACAGGTAATATGCGTGGCCATATTAACTTGCATTCATCAAGACCCACACCCCTGCATCTCTTCTAAAATTATAGACTCACAGCATATCAAGATTGGGAATTCAGTTTTGCCTGAATGCACAAAAGTTTTGAATAGAGAATTGCTTAGAGCCAGAGTATCTCTCTTTGCATTAGCTGTTTACAAAATCAAGTTGAGTTCAGTGTGCAAGTCAATCTTGCAAATCAGCCATGGTCTCACCAATAGTTCATGATAACCTAAAGAGTAAGAATATGTGTCTCAGGGAAAACAGACTAATGGGAGAATAGAAAAGATAGAACAATGCTGTAAAGTTCCTTTTCATAGGAAGTATCACAGGAAAGTAAACAGAATCACATGATAGTAGCAACTTGCTCTAGTCCCTTGCCGATTAACTGACATAATTGGCTCACTCACTGAAGAGCAGTCAGCGATGCTCAGCTTGAGGTGCTGAAGAAGGTACATTATCTCTTTTGTAATGAAGCATCTGGGGCCATTATGTAAAGCCATTCTGCTCATGTAAAAAGGTGTTCCTAAGACTTTAAAGCAAGCTATATATGGAGGTCCAAAGCAGAATTAAAAGTTTAGTTTTCATGATAATCATTTTGTGAACTTCCATTCATATTGGTCATCTCTTAACCATATAGACTAGCAAAAAGGAAGGGAGGAAGATGAAACCAAATTTTGTCAAGTTTCACTGTGCAAGGTTCAGTGTGATATGTTCCTCATAGAGTAGAACTAAGGAATTCCCTGATCAACAAAAACTTGTTTCCTTAGAGTTTTTCCATTTCCTCCCATTTTTTCCTCAGCTAATGTAAATTATTGCCATCTTCTTTTAGTCCTATCAGATGACTTTGACTTATCACCAAGGCCTTTTGTAGCCTTTTTTCCTACCTGCAAATTATCTACTTCATGCAGATTTCATTTTTCAAGTTTGGGACAGTAGTTCATGAAACAATTTCAAATTCTCTTCCCATGTGCATTACATGTTGAGCTGTAGATGTTCACATGTAATGGAATGTTTAATTTTCATAAGTGTTGGACATGCGGGAATTGTATCTTCATGTCCATGTTGATTCAATTCAACAAGCATCTACTGACTTCTCTATGCCAGACTCTATCTGGGATACTTGGCCTACATCAGTGAACAAGAGAGAAAAAAATTCTTACTCTAGTGCTTCTTGCATCTTATAATATACATTGTCTAGTTCTGCTCTGCCCACCAAAAGTTTCCAATTCCTTCCATGTTATTCATTCTTATAAGTACTACTAGAAAGTTTCCAATGAAAACTTGTGCTAATGTCCAATAAAAACAATAAAAAAAAGCAAACAGGTAGTACTTAAATTGTGTTCATGTGTTATGCACTGTTCTCAACTTGTTACATATATTAAGTCATTTAATCTGCATAACAAGTATACGGGGTGGACACTGTTTATTATCATCCATACTATTGAATATATCAGTAGTCATTTCTCCTGAGTAAATACCTAGAAAGTAATTGCTGGATGGTATGGGAAGTATATTTTTAATTTCATAAGAGATTGCAAATTTTCCTCTAAATCACATTCCTACCATCAATGCCTGACAGATCCAGTCTCTCTCCATCTGTGCACTGCTAGATATTGTCATCCATTCTGATTTGGTCCCAAAGATGATATGTAGTAATATCTCATTATAGCCTTTTTTGAAGGATAAAAATATTTTATTTAATAGTTTTCTATACATTTATACCTTGTAAATAGTTAGACATAGGAGATAGTACCTACCCTTCCCATCTTGATCTCCATCTGACAAATGTTTGGAGGCGAGCCTGTGCTGAGGCATTGTAGGGCAATAACAGGGAAACAAAACACAACACCCAAGACTGGGACAAAGTAAAAAGTACAACATTTATGTAATTGGGATAACAGAAGGAGAAGAATGGGAAATGATCAGATGAAATATTTGAAGACACAATGATTTATTTCCTCAAATCACAGATCCCAGGAGCTCAGAAAACACAAATGGGATAAATATCAAAAGCACACACCTAGGCAATTCATATTGAAATTGCAGAAAACAAAAGACAAATAGAAACCTTTAAGGCAGCCAGGGGGGAGGAACCTTACCTACAAAGGAATGACAATAATTAGAGCCAGCTGCTCATCAGAATCTATGCAAAGAGAAGAGAGAGTAGTCAAACTATTAAAGTACTAAAAAGAAAAAAAAAAAAAAAAACTACCAGTGTAGAATTCTACATCAGATGAAACTGTTCAATTAATGAAATAAACATTTTCTTAAAAATTAAGAAAAATTTATTGTTTGCAGACTGTACTATAAGACATTTTGAAAGTTCTTTTAAAGGAGCAAGAAAACATGCCAAAAACTTGGATTTACATAAAGAAATAAAGTGTACCGGAAAAAAATGCATATCAGTATTTGATATTTTTCTACAAGAAAAGATTTGTTGTCATGAGTAAGGACCAAGAGAAATAGATGGGACATCCTTAGAAACTTCTGAGATAAAAAATAGATTAGAAATGGGAGCATGATTAACTGACACATGGAAATACATAGGTCAGCATCTATACTGTCAACCTAGAGAAAGAATTCCTGCTGTGTTAACATAGAGCTTATTTCTTTTTTTAAAAAAAGATTTATTTGTGTGTGTGTGAGAGAACATTAGCAGGCAGTGGGGAGGGGGGCAGTGGAAGGGACTCCTCAAGCAGACTCCATGCTGAGCGTGGAGCCCGACCCTGGCTTCATATCACACCCCGTGAGATGATGACCTGAGGCACCCAGGCAGCCCATGGTGTGTTTCTGTAAAGTCCACTCTAGAATGGTGTCGGGGATTGAAAGTAACTGTTTCCCTGTTACTGCCCTACAATGCCTCAGCACAGGCTCGCCTCCAAACATTTGTCAGATGGAGATCAAGATGGGAAGGGTAGGTACTATCTCCTATGTCTAACTATTTACAAGGTATAAATGTATAGAAAACTATTAAATAAAATATTTTTATCCTCCAAAAGAGGCTATAATGAGATATCACTATCTATATCACTATCTATATCATATCTATATCATCTTTAGGACCAAATCAGAATGGATGACAATATCGAGCAGTGCACAGATGGAGAGCAACTGGGTCTGTCAGGCATTGATGGTAGGAATGTGATTTATACTATACTTTTGTATCCTTGCCTTTCTGTTTGGCTAATTATTGCTACCCTATGTTCAAGTTTGCTATTTCTTTCCCTGGCTATGTTAAATCAGGTATGAGCACATTGAGTACATTCTCTCTCCCACTGCTCTCTATTAAAATAAATCAAAAAATCTTTTGGAAAATAAAAATAAAATCAGTTGACCAATGGCTGTTTATCTAAAGCAATAATAATGATGTTACTAGCTGATATAGCATACAGCCAAGTGAAATAAATGAAACAATTTTCCTAAGGCTTACGATGGACGAATTGGTAATACTCTATTAAAAGATACCTGTACTCTATGGGAAGTGGTATGGCATCATTTCAAAGTATACTGAGATTAGTTTAAACTGTATGTATGATTAGAAATATCAACACGTCTCTTTCAAGAACTGGTTGACCTAGCAGGCTGAAAATCAGTAAGGATATAGAGGAGCTGAACCTGAAATCGGTAGAATATAGAACCCTATGAATCAACTTGATCTAACTGATATTGACAGTAGGTGTCGAATACTCCTAATGAGAGAAAAATACACAGCCTTTGCAAGCTCACTTGGCGGACTCCACAAGATACCATATTCAGAGACACAGAACACAGCATAAAAAATTTAAGATAATAAAAAACATACAAGTATGTGTTCAGACCACAATGTAACAAAACTAAAAACCAATATGTATGAAACCTATATGTGGAAAATTATAAAACTTGGATGAAACCAATTGGACATAAAAGAATAGGAAATATTCTATTTTTATGGATTCATAGACTCAATACTGGTAAAATACCAATTATTCCCAACTTGATCTATAAGTTCAAAACAAATGCAATGAAAATCTCAAATACTATACATTCCACATTTGCAATCTTTTCTATTTATCTACTCCTTTCCGATTGTATAGCTTATTCACTTTGTTTGACGATCTACGCAGCAGGCAATTATTCATCGTCTCCTATTAGACATGCACACCTTGGAAAGGAAATGATGAAATTCATTAGATGTAGCTCTCCTGAAGGAGGAGGTGGCTGCACTTTGCCACCTCTTAGATGCATCATTCATCATACTTTTATGGTCAGGATCACTTGCTCCGTTAGCATCAAGTGGCAGACCTGCCACATTAGTTGTATGCACTGAAGAGGAAAATGAGGACTGCATGGGCTTCAGGGACTAGCAGAGGCTCCACCGGTTACCTTGGTTTGTCAGCTCTGGTTTCCTTACCCCATCAATTAACCAAGAATGCCCCAACCAATTTTCATATATTCATTCTAGAGCTGGTTATACAATATGGCAGCCACTAGCCACATGTGGTTATTTTAATTTCAATTCATTGAAATAAAATAAAAATTTAGTTCCTCAGTTGCAACAGCCACACTTCAAGGACTCAAGATTCACATGGGGCTAATGGCCACTGCATTGGACAGTGAGAATTTTACAACATATCCATCACAGCAAAGAGTTGTGTAAAAGAGTACTGACTAGATTCTCTATACTAACCCAAACAGACTTTTGTGATCCTATCCAATTCTCTTATAAATGTCAAAAAAACCACCTAATTTTGCTAAGATCCTTAAATCTTTTCCTAACAGAAACGCAATTCTGAAGAAATTTTCAGAGCTTAATACTTATTGCATTAGCCATATTTAATGAAGACTAGGAGTACTGCATTATGTGAGAGGGAAGAGTCTTCCCGGAATGAGTACTAAAGGTTCAAATATCAGAATATTTCTGGAGATAGTTCAGTAATTTCATAATGTTACTGTACAGTGTACATTATCTTTCATGTTAGGTTTATCAAGATAAATACAGAAACAAGCATTTTCTTAATTCTGATTTATTTATAATATTTTCTTTTAACTAGAATCAGTTGCTGGATAGAAAATTAACTTTTCTTCCCTCCTACCATCATAGCACATCATTCACCTATAACAGTATTTCTCTTATTTAGTGTCATCCCAAAGGTTTTGTGTTATTGTTTGCTTTTGTTTATGTGTTCATCTGGCCCACTAGCTTCTGAACTTTGGGAAAATGCTTTAGGAGAATACCAAAACCTATACCAAGTTTCCCCATGAAGCCGAGTATATAATGCTTTGAAGGGAGTGAACACTTAAACCTTCACTGAAATAATAACTGATCATTAATTTGAAAATATGTGTAACATGGCAATTCCCTGTGAAAATAAGGACTTCTTAGAGTGACAGGAAACACAAGACATGATCTGTGTGTGTTCTAAGGCTTAAAAAAAGATTTACTTTTAATTTACATATTTATTTCTTTATGTATTTATTTTGAATAGATACGGGATATGTTCTTCCCAAATATCCCACGTCACATTTGGTAGGTCTGCTTGATTCTCTAAATCAGTTAACCATTTGGTTCTCATACTGAGTAACCTATGTCTTACAATTTAATCTTTATCTTTAATGAAAGTACTACTTTAGCCTGCTGGCACTAACATCTTTTCAATTTTCCATTTTTTAAGAATCTATGTAGGAAATAAGGTCGAAATTTATTGGTATTCCTCACAGTCCTTGTCAGCAAGGACTTGATATCTATGCTATTAATTTTGGATTTATCCTGGAGGCGATAAGAAGTTATAATAGCATTTGAGCTACATGGTGTAAGTATAGTATTTTATGACTAATCAGTAGTAGGAGAGGGAATGGTTGTTTACGATAAAAATGAGAAGCAAATATATCACTTGAGAAAATTTATGAGATGACATTTCTGTGTGCACAAGTCTCTTAGTCTCTGTATATGCAAGGGATGAGAAGGCTTTGAGAGCCATTTCAGTGTTGAGACTTTTTCTCTTGTAATCTTTAACTAAGATTGAGATTACTATAAACCGTTTCAATAGTCACTGCCCATAACCAGTTGTAAAGACGGCAAACTTCTTATGAACCACCTCTGATTCACAAAGAGTATCTTTGTCTCTTTTCTCCACCCTACCCATTATGCTAGCTTGGTATGTTCCAGAACCAGAAGCCAGAAGTGAAGGAACAGAGTTAGGGGACTGAGGTTTAGAGGGATGAAAAACACTCGCCAGAACCTGTGGTTTTATTTTATTTGAATATGTTACATAAATTCCACCGGAAGACTTAAAATTCTATTTTGAGATCTGCCCTACGACCCAGCAATTGCACTGCTGGGGATTTTCCCCAAAGGTACAGATGCAGTGAAACGCCAGGACACCTGCACCCCGATGTTTCTAGCAGCAATGGCCACAATAGCCACACTGTGGAAGGAGCCTCGGTGTCCATCGAAAGATGTTGGATAAAGAAGCTGTGGTCTACGTATACAATGGAATATTCCTGAGCCATTAGAAATGACAAATACCCATTTGCTTCGACGTGGATGGAACTGGAGGGTATGATGCTGAGTGAAGTAAGTCAGTCGGAGAAGG
This sequence comes from Urocyon cinereoargenteus, assembly GCA_032313775.1. Taxonomy (NCBI): domain Eukaryota; kingdom Metazoa; phylum Chordata; class Mammalia; order Carnivora; family Canidae; genus Urocyon; species Urocyon cinereoargenteus. The sequence continues at coordinate 58,995,998 of JAVLSZ010000028.1, forward strand.
ACAAACAGTGTATGTTCTCCTTCATTTGGGGAATATAAATAATAGTGAAAGGGAATAGAGGGGAAGGGAGAAGAAGTGGGTAGGAAATATCAGAAAGGGAGACAGAATATGAGAGACTCCTAACTCTGGGAAACGAAGTAGGGGTGGTGGAAGCGGAGGAGGGCGGGGGTCGGGGTGACTGGGTGGCGGCACTGAGGCGGGCACTTGATGGGAGGAGCACTGGGTGGTATTCTGTATGTTGGCAAATTGAACACCAATAAAAAATAAATTTATTATTTAAAAAATAAAATTCTATTTTGATTTGTTTGTCCAAAAAATACATATTTTAATACCAGTGATAACTTAAGAATAAATATAATTCTTCCTTACTATATAGACAGTAAGAATACACAGACCAGATTACCTGTGCTTCCAGCTACAAGGACCCTCAAATCATTATCTTGTCTAACACCATGCTGATAAGAAAACACTATCAACTATGATGTTTAGGTAGGTTACCTAGGGACAATAAAGCCAGCTATTTTAACCTATATATTTTGTGGCTCAGTCGCTGATCAATACACTTTGAAAATAACAATACTCAAGTGATAAGAGTTTATGCTTAATTCTTAAATCTTTCACAAGAAAGATTTCAAAACCATTATATTCAATATTACAAATATTAAAGCAAGTGTCTTTAAAATTATGTAAGTTAATTCCCTAGAACTTATTCAGATGAAATTACGCAAATTATAACTTATCCTATAAATAATCCAGGTTATACTCACATCTTTTTAAACCTACAATTCGTATGTCTTCTAAAAATTCTCGCCATTGTCTGCTAAACTTGTAGAAATTTAGAAAATGGAAAGAACTTTAATTTTGTGGCCACAATCATAAAGTCCACGAGGGTTCGGGTAATAACAGGGGTCTTAGCACGTTCCTTAGGGGGGTACCTCGGGACCTAACAGCGGGGCGCGGAGCAGCGGGGGGCGAGCGGGGAGCCCGGCCTGGCCAAGTCCCGCTGCAGCCCAGGGGCCACCCGCGGCCTCCCCCGCCCCCCCCCCCCGCGGCACCCCCGGCCTCAGTCCCGCCCTCCCCGCTCGGGGTCCCTCCCGACCCCCCAGCATCCCTGGCCCCGCCCCCCCCCGCTACCCCCCCGGCCTCAGGGCCCGCCCCTCCCCGCTCGGGGTCCCTCCCGACCCCCCAGCATCCCTGGCCCCGCCCCCCCCCGCGGCACCCCCGGCCTCAGTCCCGCCCTCCCCGCTCGGGGTCCCTCCCGACCCCCCAGCATCCCGGGCCCCTCCCCCCCCCCCCCGCGGCACCCTCCCCCGGCCTCAGGTCCCGCCCTCCCCGCTCGGGGTCCCTCCCGACCCCCCAGCATCCCTGGCCCCGCCCCCCCCGCGACCTCCCGGCCTCAGGTCCTGCCCTCCCCGCTCCGGGTCCCTCCCGACCCCCCAGCATCCCTGGCCCCGCCCCCCCCCCCCCCGCTACCCCCCGGCCTCAGGTCCCGCCCTCCCCGCTCGGGGTCCCTCCCGACCCCCCAGCATCCCGGCCCTGCCCCCCCCGCTACCCCCCGGCCTCAGGTCCCGCCCTCCCCGCTCGGGGTCCCTCCCGACCCCCCAGCATCCCGGGCCCCTCCCCCCCCTCCCCCCCGCTACCCCCCGGCCTCAGGTCCCGCCCTCCCCGCTCGGGGTCCCTCCCGACCCCCCAGCATCCCGGCCCTGCCCCCCCCGCGACCCCGCCCGGCCTCAGGTCCCGCCCCCGCGGGCCGCCCCCAGCCCCCATCGCGCAGTGGGGCGCTGCTCCCCGCAGGCCAGTGCGGGTCAGAGCCCTGCCCCAGCGTGGAGCCGCCCTGTGGGTCCCGGTCCCGGCCGCGGCTTCCCCGACGCCCGCCCGCTCCGGTCACCCCCAGACGCACTGAGGCGCCTCCGCCCCCCGCGCCTCCTTCGGTCCAGGCCGGGGCAGCCCGGAGCGCGCGCTGCTGCGTGGCCACTTTGGGCTTGGACCCTCGCTCGTCCGCTGGGCTGGAGGGTTTTTGAATTGCAGGAATCTAGAGGACTGTAGGGAAGTCCCGCCTTGAGCGGCCGAGGCGGCTGCTGCCACTCCTGCATTCTTGCTTGGGGAGGACAGGGCCTTGGATCCATAGACCAGCTTCTTGTTCACCAGGAGCACCCTGTAAGGTGCATCTTCGTGTCATAGCCACGTATAAATGCCTGTTTTTAAATACTTCCTGCACAGGTTTTTAGCAGAGAGTCATGTTTTAGTTCTATGACTGCTTCTTTCTTTCCTTAAGGTTGCATTTGTAATGGATCAGCACTTACAGACACCTGTACTCGGCAATCTTGGAGTTGGCACCTCAAAAGAAAGGTAGTTTTCGCTCATTGTTTAAATAGCTTTTTTAAAAATTTTATTTATTTATGATAGTCACACAGAACTTTCGCTCACTTTTAAAAATGTAACAAATACAATTATATTTGCATTTTAGGCCTCATCTAATGATGTGACTTCTAGAATGCTTATCAAATCAGTTCATCATGGTTTTTTATTTTATTTATTTATTCATGATAGACACAGAGAGAGAGAGAGGCGGAGACCCAGGCAGAGGGAGAAGCAGGCTCCCCGCAGGGACCCCCACGCGGGACTCCATCCCGGGTCTCCCGGATCAGGCCCTGGGCTGCAGGTGGCGCTAAACCACTGCGCCACCCGGGCTGCCCGGTTCATCATGTTTTGAGTTTGTGGTGCTCCGTCCTTGCATAGGACATTGCATACCACTCTTCCACAAACATCTAATGTCCTTTTAATTCTGAAAATCCTGATCGAAAAATATTTGCAACAATTTGAAGGACTTTGCATTTGTGAAATTGTGAAATAAAGTTGAAACAGTAGGGGATCCCTGGGTGGCCCAGCGGTTTGGCGCCTGCCGATCCTGGAGACCCGGGATCGAATCCCACGTCGGGCTCCCGGTGCATGGAGCCTGCTTCTCCCTCTGCCTGGGTCTCTGCCTCTCTCTCTCTCTCTCTCTCTGTGTGTGACTATCAGAAATAAATTAATTAATTAAAAATTTAAAAAAAAAGTTGAAACAGTAGAAAAGTTTATTCGGAGGGGATTGACGTCTGCACCTGTGTTTGAGTTAAAATAATGATGTGAAAGTAAACTTTGTCTATTTCTTCCTGTATTCTTATTTTGAGTTTTTAAACAGTGTTTTCAGATTCTCAGTGTAGAATTAAACATTGCTGATACTAAAAAAGAAATACATCTTGTGTCTTCCCCCAAATAATACTATGGTTGCCGTGTCATGAGAAATAACACCACAGTGATTATGTCCTCAACTGCCAGGCTTTTTTTTTTTTTTTTTTTTTTTCTCTCTCCTGCTACCGTATCTTCACCACACGGACTTAATTCCATTAGCTGAGCAGAGATAGAGCACTGTCAGCTCTCAGGTGAGGATGGCTACTTCTAAACTTTTTGAATCTGCAAAATGTACAACTCAGAGCTCGTGAAAATTCCTCTCTCTTTCTTTCAGAGACAGAGGATATTTACCCCCGGATCCTCTGGGATGGTATCTGAAACTCTGTAGACACTCCTGGAAACCTTAGGTTTTTAGTACTTTTTTAAATTGTCAGTAACGAAGCAGTTTGTTGTACAAGTCTGCAGCTTAGGACCTACAAGGACCTCTTCCTTATTTACAAATGTTTCATTGCCTTTTTAAAAAATGTAAAATGCTCTTACCAATATTTTCTGTGTTTACAAGCAGTTTAGCTTGACTCTCCTATTGCAGGCCTAGTATTTTCTTTAGCACGTTAGTTTGGACGTGACTATTTGTCAAAGTACTGAGCGTTATGTATGCCTACTCCCGTATTTTGATGTCTGGTACTTCTCTTTGCAGCATTATATTTAATTTGAGCCAAACTCTATGTATTTAACATATCCTGAACGCATCATTCTTCAAATTCAACAAATTCTTTATCACTTAAATTCTAATTTGGAACTTGTCAAAGTTTTGTTTCATGAGTCTATAAGGAAGTGGAAGCAAAACATTTGTGATGCTATGTTTTTGTTGCTTTCACATGCATGATCTCAGTAATCACTCTGAGTTGCTATTAGCAGTGCAGCATTATTCCAGGTTTTTAGATCTAAGGACTGAGATTGAGGAATGTGTAGTAACTTACTCAGTGTTTTTTTTTATTACTCAGTGTTTTTAAGTAATGCATATTAGAATTGTTATTTTTCTGACTCTAATCCCATTGTCCTTTCTTGTACTAATTATCTCCCCTTGAGAATCTTTACATATAGGTACTTCGTATATTTTGTTCCCCAAATAAATTTTGAATGAAAACAGATCAGATGATTACTGAAAAGAAAATCCTCCCCCTCCTGTGTAACTAGTATATGCTTTGAACTCAAATGTATCATTTTGCTTTTTATTTAGGAATTTAAAATGTTTAAATAAGTTTTCACATCATTTCGTATAATGAAAAATTCATTACCTGATACATACTTTTATCCTCCAAGGACTTAAATACAGTAGATACCTCTTGTGTATTATGACAGGAGGGGGAAGAGCCCACATGTACTGTTTGGTTCCCATGACCTTTTCTGTATCCTCCAGGGACACTTGCTGGTGTCCGCTCATTTCCTCCCCTGACACATAGAGGGAGGCCACTCTGAGGCAAGAGAAACATAGCATGTCTTTCTACCCTTTGAGAGGTGCTAAGCTTTTTCTCTGGCATTAATCCAGTTTTGCTTCTTAATCAGGAAAGGAACCTCAAGAGGGAAAATACACCGTCTTCTGGGTCCTGACCCCCATGTAGTCCAGGCTGTTGAGTTCCTCTCAACTGAGCATCTTCCATTGAATTGTTATTTCAAAGGCCCCTGTGTTTCAGAAGCCTTCTGGTTTAGGACACCTGTTTCTGGGGCGCTCCCTCTCTCTGCACAAAAATACCAAGTCAGAAGGCCCCGAGCCCCACAGCAGTGTCCTCTCCCAGTAGACCTGCTTAGCTGGGGAGAGTCACAGTCAAGTAGCAAAGCCAATGCCAAAGGGCTCCCATTCCACCCTCCTTCCTACCTTGGAGAGGGAATTGAGGCCTTTTCATGGTTTCTGGAAACAAAGGAACTCTTTATCAGCAGGTTGAACCTTCCCTTTGGGCACAACTGTTTATTAAATTAAGGTAAACTTTTTTTTTTTTTTTTTTACCCATTTAAAACATGAATGCCTTGGCTCTAATTTTGTCAACTTGTTGTATTTTAATTTTTCCAGGACAAAATAATCGGCTTACTTTTTTAGGTTTTCGATTTGATTCTCCCCTCTTATGCATTGCATATTATAGCAAATAGTAATAGAACTTAGCCAAATAGGCTGTGACAATTAAATTTTTTTATTGGAGTTCAATTTGCCAACATATAGCATAACACCCAGTGCTCATCCCGCCAAGTGGCCCCTCAGTGCCCACCACCCAGTCACCCCAACCCCCCACCCACCTCCCCTTCCACTACCCCTTGTTCATTTCCCAGACTTAAGTGTCTCTCATGTTTTGTGGCAATTAAATTAAGAATTCATTTTGGCTGCAAGTTTTTAGGCCTTGTGCTTTGACTGATATATGCAAAAATGATAATTTATTACAAATAAATTCATATACTTGCACTATAGTTTGATGAACCAGTAAATTTTGTCTGCATGACTGTCATTAGACAGAAAGTTAGATCATTTCAAATATATATGTTTGACTTCAAGAACACCTGAAATGACGGCTCGCATAAGAACATGGGGTTTTTTTTTTGTCCCTAAATTTATATGAACTTCCTTAAAGGTACTAAGTACACTCCTGTATTTCTGAAGTCTTGTACACTTAAATATAAAGAACTAAACATAACCACATTCAATTCACATTCCAAAATAATAGACTCCAATTAATTTGCAAGTTCATTCTAAAGTCTTTCTTATTTTCAAGGAGTAATTCTGTTTGTAATATCGTAAGCCAAAGTATCTTTATGACTGAGTTTGCTCATAGGAATCGAGAAAATGAGCCTCTGCACAATGACCACCGCTGAAACAGCCCTGCTAAGTTTTTCTCACGTGGGAGTCAGGTGCATATTCTAATAGAAGGAGATGGCATTCCTAGTTCCTTGTGTGGAGGTCAGCTGGGCTCTGAGTGACTGTAAATAGCAGGAGGGGAAAAGGCTCACTGGGAATCTGACTTTGTGGAGTCCAGGGGCCAGCAAAGTTCTCTGCCCTGACAGCGTCTCAGGGGGGCTTTTACGCCCCAACCCCTTTTTCCACTAGAAGAATTTAAATTGGATCCACGTGTCAGAGAGTCTAAGACCTAAATAATTTCATAACATGGGAAATGTACCTGTTTCTTTCAAGTTGTTAATTAATGAATACCTCGATAAAAACCTTAGTATTTCCTTAGTGAAGCAATTTGGGAGGCATCGACTCAGGTTGTAAAACTCAGAGTAGTTTTAGTAGAGTAGTAGTGGTAGTTGACATAGGGAGTCTTTAGGCCCCAGGGTGAGCCCAGGATTGGTCAGGGCTTTTGTTCAGGTGAATGGGCTTTCCCTAGGCCTGTTTCAGATCCCCGAGCTCTTTTCATGGATGCTGGCTCTAACTCCTTTTTACCAGACACTTGGGATTTGTGATTCATCATCTTCCTTGTCATAGTATCTTTGATCTTATTGATAAGTAAAATCTTGCCCTCCCCCCATTTTTATCCATACCAGGTGTTACCTAGACCCACTGTGCAATAGAAGTACTGGCAGCTCTGCTACTTGGTTCTGCTTTACTGTAAACCGTTAGGCCCAGACGATAAGACGTGATACCCTATAGGGTTTCGGGGTCTTGCTTGTCTCCTTTCCTGTCTCTCCTTTTTCAGAAATGCTTGTATTGCAATGTTAAAATTTCATGAAAGCATCATTGTTCCCTGTTTTTTGGTTTAGATGGAAACATAACTTTCTGAAAACATGAAAGTATCCCAAACCTAAACATTCCTAGAAAAAAAGCACACCAATGTGCACATGCAGTTGTCTTTGCAACTTTGCTAACAGTAATTTGGGTTGATTAGAAACTTCACTGACTGTTGGGGATTTACCCCAAAGATACGGATGCAATGAAATGCCGGGACACCCGCACCCCGATGTTTCTAGCAGCACTGTCCACAATAGCCACACTGTGGAAGGAGCCTCGGTGTCCATCGAAAGATGAATGGATAAAGAAGATGTGGTCTATGTCTACAATGGAATATTACTCAGCCATTAGAAACGACAAATACCCACCATTTGCTTCAACGTGGATGGAACTGGAGGGTATGATGCTGAGTGAAGTAAGTCAATCGGAGAAGGACAAACAGTGTTTGTTCTCATTCATTTGGGGAATATAAATAATAGCGAAAGGGAATATAAGGGAAGGGAGAAGAAATGTGTGGGAAATATCAGAAAGGGAGACAGAACATAAAGACTCCTAACTCTGGGAAACGAACTAGGGGTGATGGAAGGGGAGGAGGGCAGGGGGTGGGAGTGAACGGGTGACAGGCACTGAGGGGGGCACTTGACGGGATGAGCACTGGGTGTTATTCTGTATGTTGGCAAATTGAACACCAATAAAAAATGAATTTATTATAAAAAAATAAATAAAATGAAAAAAAAGAAAAAAATAGATACTTCACTGACATTTATTTATTGAAAGATTTTGTTACCAGAGAGAGAGAGAGTATACCAGGGAAGAGGGGCAGAGGGAGAGGGAGAGGGAGAGGGCGAAGCAGGCTCCCCGCTGAGCAGGGAGCTCAAAGTGGGGCTGGATCCCAGGACCCTGGGATCATGACCTGAGCTGAGGGGAGGCACTTCACTGACTGAGCCACTCAGGCACCCCAAAACCTTAGGTTACCTTTAAAGGAGAGGATAATACAGTTTATAAGTATTCTGAATTACATTTATCTAAAGAGATTCAAAATTTTCTTATCAGAAGAGTATGAGCTTAACTCCTGGAATTGTCACTTGATTGTCTGTTTGAATGAACTATGTTCCTTTGGCTAAGTTGTCATGATTACTTCCATTTTCTGTGTTAAAAGATCATCATCAGGGTGTCTGGGGGGCTCACTGGATTAAGCCTCAGACTCTTGCTTTCTGCTCTCGATCTCAGGGTCTTGAGTTCAAGCCCCACATTGGGCTCCATGCTGGGTGCTGGACATGGAGTCTACTTATCTAAAAAAAAAGGTTCGTCATCTTCCTCAGTGTTTATTCCTTATGATGTCTGTAGGGTAAATACCGTTTTCTGTTCTACCACTGAAATGCGTACCTTATTCTCATGGATGCATTCAGATATTTTCCTCTGTGTTGAGTGACCATCGTGTGATGTCTGTGGAGTGTTCTTGGTAAAACTTGTTGGTCACTTTATTCCTGCTGACCTCAGGCTCCCTGTCACCATGACTCGCCCACTGCTTCTTGGTCTTCCCCTCTCATTTCTTCTCTTACCCCAATGGTTAGCGGTATTTTTTCCCTTTCAATCTTTTTTTTAAATGATGGCCCATTTTAAGAAAAAATGTTTATAGGCTCTTTTCTGTTGTAAAAAAATATATTTATACCAGAAATAACTCTTGAGCCAAAATGGAGGAAAACATATCTTCTTTACACCTCGGCTTGCTTATGTTAAGGAGTGAGAGGTTGTCCTGTGTTATTGCCTCAGTGTTGCATGAGCTCAGGACTCTGTTTCTTCTGTCTTTTCCATCTGTCTCCATCTGCAGACAGTGTCCAGGGTAGAATAGAATTAACATCTTGTCATCATCTGCCACAGTTTAATTGTGAACAAGTAGGATCGAACAGACATATAGCCCTGCGAAGTGATCACTTCTCTGTGGAAAGATAGAAGTCACATCAATTCATCTAAAACCAAGGTTATTTATTATTTCTAGAAAATTTCCTTTTATATGTTACTGATTTAAACTCACAACTTATTAAGGAGCCTACAGAGATAAGTATTTATCTTCCACGAAAGCTATCTTGTCAGCGTCTAGGAAATATTTCTCAATTAAGTGGGTAACTTCGATGTTCTTTGGTTGCTTCCTGACAAGTGTTTTCTTACTGAAATGGGTGTTTTCTAACTGCGACTTGATAACGTTCCTGGTGGAAGTGAACAGAGGTGTCAGTGGTCCAGAAGGTCGGGTTCTCAGATCCTCGTGTGTTGGCTGAAGTTTCCACCTACTTTCTTGGCAAGGGATTTGGACCTCGTTAGAGTTCATTCTCGGGGCTCATCCGCAAGGGGATGGAAATCCTTCTCTCCGGCTCCCGCCCGCCTCTGGCTCCGCAGCCTCCCTGGAGCAGTGGCGGCCCTGCTCCTCCCGCGGCCCAGTGCTCAGGCGCTGCAGGGCGGCTGCGGCCCCTGGGCCTCTGTGCAGCGGTTGCCCTGCGGCCTGAGCGCACGCTCCTTGCCTTCCCTTCCTCGTGTGCTTCCACTCCCCCTTGCCTTAGCACCTGGCAGGAGAGCCCCTTGCCCCCCCTGCCTTGCTTTTGTTTTCAAGGCGGAATGGACTTCCCAGTGTTTGTGGTAATGACGTGCACTTAAGGATGTTCAAAGAAGTGACCTTATAAAGTGCATATCTGATTTATTAGGATAGTGCTCAGGTTGCCGCTCCGGAAAATAGGTCGGATCTTCCTGTGAGATCCAGGGGCCGGTTCCTCCCTGGTCTTAATTCCAGGAAAGCTTGTGTTTTTCTGAAACAACTTGTCATTTTGGTCTTAAGTACCAGCACATCCTCTATCTAAGTGAGTTCTCCTCTTTCTGTTTACTGCTGTGTGTTATTTTCTTTTTGAAAATAATCTTAATTTCCTTATGGTTATTTGTTAATTTTATCCATTCTAGAGAAAGCCTTTGTGCAGTACCGAGTATGCTACAACTGTCATCCAAATAGTGATATATTTTTCCAGACCGAAGAAATCTAGATGTATTATTGTGTTTCATATCTTTAACACTTGACTGGCTTTATTATTTTTCTTTTTCTTGACTGTCTTTAAACAAAATAAATAGATGTTCATGCATGACTGATAGGGTTTTAGTTTTTGTCACCCAGTGAAATAGGCTTGTGGATTAGCCGTACGTCATCATCAGTTTAAAGAGAGGAAAATGCACTTGTTTTAATATCTGTGTGATCGAGATACCAAGCTACATTTTCCTCTCTAGCAGACATGTGTCACACGAGGTTGTAGCTGTGTTCAGGTAGTCCTGTGGATGGATGCAAAATGGAGGATAATGTTCCAGTCTGAAGCATTGTTATCTTTTCTCCTCATGAGCCTAGAATTCTAACAAACAATGCACTTTTGGTTTTGTTGTATTTTTTTTCACCAGATATATATATGCTTTTATTTTATTCATAAGATACTTTACCCAGTATAGCTCTAGGCTCCAATACCTTAAAAAATAACTCTCCTTTCCATACAAATATCACATCAAAATTCGGGTCCAGATTAATTTCACACACATTAACCTCTAACAGTTAAGCAACTATTTCCTCTGAGATACTTGCTACTCTCATTTCACAATGGATTTGGTTCATGTAAATTGATGAAGACAACAGAAAAGAAAGAAAAGAAAAGAAATGAAAGGAAAAGTGTTTTCTGGACTTAGGTGATTTTGCTTTGCTTTTTAGTAAAACCTAAATGCATTTGTTAAGTTTGTGGTGTCTTGGGAAGACCAGAGACAATCCAGTTACACATTTTGTTTTTTGTATCACTTTTATTGCTTTCAGTTGTTTGATACTGTTTATTACATGGTTCAGATATTTGACTGTTCTGGTTGAAAATGCCTAAGTCTTCTGAAGCTTTTTGAGGACATTAATTCTCTTCTTACCTCTGCCTGTCTACCGCTGAGCCCAGCACAGTGTCTTCCATGTGGCGGTTTCAGATGTCCGGTCAACTGATTTTTTTTTTTTTTTTTAATAAACTGACACCATGAGGTTATAAACTGTAACTTTATAATTTGTAGGACAAAAGCTCTGGACTTTGAAGGGAAGCCGTGATCACTGCTCGGTCCCTGCCCACCCCAAACTCTTAGTGCCCAGATGCAGCCACTCTGGACCCTTTGAGACGCTCGTCTGTTCTCGGCGACCTTGTATCTGCAGAATGAGTATCTGCTGCAACTTCTTGGTTTCCAGGCTCGGGTGCTGTCCGCGTTCCTGCGTGGAAGGGACAGATTGGCGCCCCCTCGCATGCCTCCCCACGCACAAACTCACGCCTCCTCCCACCCGCGGTGCAGACACGGCTCTGCCGCAGAATCAGACCGATGGCCAGCGAGGGTGTTTCCCAGCCCGTAAGCACCAGGTGCAGCTCGGGAACCTGGGAGGCTCTCTTGCCATTTCCAGGCTCGCACAAGTTTTCATTTCTGGAAATTATGGTTCGTGAAGCGGGATGAGGCCTAATCAACATGGTCCGCGCCTGACTCTGGCTTAACAGTCCGGGTGTCGGTGGCCAACAGACCCCTCGCGGTCTGGAAAGCCAGCCGTGTGAGTCAGGGAGAAACAGAACCAACTGGAGGTAAGTGTGTAAGTAGATCTACTTGAAGGAGTTGGCTCACACGACGGTGGAGGCTTGGTGACTCCAAAATCTGCCGGGGAGAGGCCGGCAGCTGGAGGCCCAGGAAGAGCAGACTTCTCCCTTGCGCAGGGGAGGCAGCCTTTGCTCTAGGCAGGCCTTCACCTGATTGGACGGGGCCCACCCCCATTATGGAGGGTGACTTGCTTTGCTCAAATTGCCTCATTTAAATGTTAATCTCATCCAAAGCCACCCTCAGAGGAACAGCCAGAAAAGTGTTTGACCGGCTCTCTGAGACCACCCTCCAGGCGACCTGACACATCAGATTAACCATCTCACCATCAGAAATTCATCCTCGAGGGGAAAAAATCTCCTCTTAATACCTCAACACACAGCAGCTGTTGTGGCGAACACTGTCGGTCTCGCAGGCATCTCTCCTGCTCGGCGGACAGACAAGCCCCTTTCAAGGGCTTGGGAAATTCTTCACCCCTCTCCTGTTTGCTCTCTGACTGGTGGAACTCCTGTCTTTTTCTTTCTTTCTTGGTTTGCTTCCTCAGTTTTGGTGGTTTGCTGAGACGTATTTTGAAAATATTGTCTTTCCATCTGTGTCTTGTCTTTTCATTCTTTATAAGAGCAGAAGTTGTACATTTTCATGAAGATTAATTTATCATTTTTTGTGTTTATGGATCATACTTATGTTGTATCTGAGAAGTCTTAGTCCAACATAAAATAAAAAGACTTTTTCTTATATTTCTTGTGGAAGTGTGATGTTTCAGTCTGTACGTTTAGGACCATGGTTAACTTTATTTTTGTATATGATGCAATCTATCAATTTCTTTTCTTTCTTTCTTTCTTTCTTTCTTTCTTTCTTTCTTCTTTCTTCTTTCTTTCTTTCCTTTTTTTTCTTCTCGTTCCTTTTTTGGTATTTATCATATCTAGCTGTTTCAGCACAGATTTGCTGAAAAGACTTTTCTTTCTCTGCTCCCTTTTATTTCTTTTTCCTGTCTTACTGAAGTGGCTGGAACCGCATATGAATGTCACACAGAACAGTGAAAAGTGGAGGCCTTGTCCTGTCACTGATCTCAGAGGGAAAGTGTCTGCTGCTCTTCTGTCAATGCGATGTTAGCTATGGCGTTTTTGTACACGACTTTAATCAGTTTGAAAAAGTTCCCTTCTGTTTTTAATTTGCTGGGAATGGATGCTGCTTTTTCTGCATTGAGGTGACATGTGCATTTTCCTTTCTGCCTATTAATATGGTGGATCATACTAGTTGATATTTTAATTTAATTTGATTATTTAAAAAAGATTTTATTCATTTATTCATGAAAGACACACATGGAGAGAGGCAGAGACAGAGGCAGAGGGAGAAGCAGGCTTCCTGCAGGGACCATGATGCAGGACTCGATCCTGGAACCCTGGGATCATGACCTGAGCTGAAGGCAGACGCTCAACCACTGAGCTACCCAGGCGTCCCCAATAGTTTAATTTTAAACCAACCTTGCATTGAACCCCAGTTGGTTGTGATTTATCTTTTTAAATATTGTTAGCTTCAATTTATTAACATTATGTTGAGAATGTTCACACCCATGCTTGTGAAAGATATTATATTTTATTTTATTTTATTTTATTTTATTTTATTTTATTTTATTTTATTTTATTTTATTTTATTTTTGGGGAATGTCTTTGTCTGGTTTTGGTAGCAGAGACTTCCGGCTACCTGTGGACGGGCCCTCGTCCACTTCTCTGCACAGTTTGTCTAAAATTGGTTTGATTTCTTTTTCTTTTTTTTCTTGATTTTATTTATTTATTTGAGTGAGAGAGAGAGCAAGAGCGAGTACGTGCATGAGTGGGGGGAGGTGCAGGGGCAGGAGGAGAAGCAGACTCCCCGCTGAGCAGGGAGCCCAACGTGAGGGTCAAATCCAGGACCCTGAGATCATGACCTGAGGGTACCCAGGGGCCCCAGTTTATTTCTTAAATATTTGGTGGATTCCCCCAGTGGAGCTCCCTGGGCCTGGAATTTTATCTGTACCTTGGTTTTTACTACAAATTCAATTTTGTTAACAGACATAAGGCTGTTTGTCTTCTTTTCTTGAGTGAGCTTCGGTAGTTTGTCATCCAAGGACCTTGCCCACTTTGTCTTAGTTGTCAGAATTATTGGCATGTGTCTGTCCACAATAGTGCCTTATTATGCTCTTAATATCTATATCACCTGAAGGGCTGCCACTTCTCACTCCTGCTGTCCGTGACTTTTTTGTTCTCTTGCTTTTCTTGGTCAATCTAGCCAAAGACTTATTCATTACATCAATTTTCTGAAGGAAACAGCTTTCTGCTTCATTGATTTTTGCTGTTGTTTTGCTTTTTTTTTTTTCATGGATTTCCATTCTCATCTGTATGATTTTTTTTTCCTTCTCGTACTATGTTGATTTTTATTTGCTTTTCCCCCCCCAGTTTCCTAAGATGGAAGTTGGAATTGTTGGTTTTAAACAAACTTTTCTAGGGTAGGTGCTAAGTGGTATGTGTTTCCCTCCAGACGCTGCTCCAGCGGCAGCCTGCACGTGTTGATACAGTGCATTTCATTGTCATTCAGTTCAAAACCCTTTCTAATTTCTTCTTAAAGTTCCTTCTTTGGTCAATGTCTTATTTGGAAACATTTTATTTAGTTACTAAACATTCAAAGATTTTCTAGACATGTTTCTAGTATTGATTTACAACCTAGTTTCATTTTGTGATCGGAGAACATATCTTTATGACTGAAATCCTTCACGATTTGTTAAGATTTGTTTCATGGCCTGGACTGTGGATTATCTTGACAAATATTCCATTTGCACTTGGAAAAAATGTATGTTCTGCTGCTGCGGAGTATCATGTTCTTCTGGAATGTCCCACAGGTCAGGTCCTCGGTGTTGTAACTGAAGGGCTGTCTACATCCGCCATCAATTTACTGAGAGGGATATTGAAATCCGTGACTCTACTGTTTCTACCTCCTTGTCTTTATCATGTTTGCTTCATGTATCCTGAAGCTCTGTTAGGTATGTAAGCACTTAGGACTTTTGTCATGTCCTCTTGATGATCGGACATCTATTTCTTCACGACATAGTTCTGCTTCTCCCCTGCAACAGTCTGGGTCTGAAATCAACCTTGTCAGACATTAACGTGCGACTACTTGCTTTTGATTAGTATGGAATATCTTTTTGCATCCTTTACGTTTAACTTATTTGTGTCTTTGCATTTAAAGTCACTTTCTCGGGGCGCCTGGGTGGCTCAGTTGGATGGGTGTCTGCCTTCGACTTGGGCCATGGGCTTGGAGTCCTGGGATAGAGACCCGAGTCAGGCTCCCTGCTCAGCTTCTCCTTCTCCCTCTGCTGCTCCCCCTGCTTGTTCTCTCTCTCTCTCTCTCTCAAATAAATAAATAAAACTGTACAAAAAATAAAGTCATTTTTCTTTGGGTAGTATGTGCTTCGGCTGTGGTTTTTCATTGGATCTGACAATCTCTAACCTTTAAGTGGGTTTTGGACCATTTACACTGAGTGTGATTATGGACATGGTGGAGTCTAATTCTATCCACTTGCTACTTGTTTTCTACTGTCCCGTTTGTTTGTTCTCTTTTTCTTCTTTCTCTACTTTCTCTTGGATTCATTGACTATTTCTTTTTTATAATTCCATATCATTTATGTTGCTACATTATTGGCTATTTTTTTGTTGTGATACTTTAGTGGTTTATTCAGTTTTTTTGGAGTTTATGATATACATCTTTAACTGATCTGCCTTTGAGCAAGATCGTACCCCTTCCCATATAGTAAATGCAACTTACAATATGCTCCTACTTCTTCCTTTCTGTTCTTTGTGCTATTATTGTAACGTATTTTACTTTTACATGTTATACATTCCACAATATAGTTTTGTCATTATTGCTCTAAACATTCAGCTATGTTTTATAAAGGTTAATTCATTTTTAAGTCTTCATAATTTCCCATCTAGTTATCATTTCTGATGCTCTGCATTCCTTTACGTTGGTCCAGATTTCCATCTGGTGTAATTTTTCTTCTGTTTGCTGGAGGTAAGTTCTGGCTATAATATGGATGGAAAATATTTTATTTTACTTTCATTTTTTGAAAGATATTCTTTTTGGGTAAAGAATTCTAGGTTTACAGTTATTTTTCTTCAAATGGTAAAGAAGTTTCTTCATTGTCTTCAATGAGAAGACTTCATGAGAAGTTAGCACTCGCCCTTACCTTCATCCTTCTCTATGTAGTTGTTTTATTTCTCTGCTGCTTTTAAGATTTTCTCTTTGTTCGTGGTTTTGGGCAAAATGGTACGACATGTAGTTTTTGTCATGATTCTCGTGATTGGGGTTCAATGAGCCTCTTTAATATATGGGATTATACTTTTGTAATATAACTTTTAGGAAAGTGAGTCTGGATGGTTATGGGAGGACTGGGTTTGGGAAGGCTGCTCTGGATAGTCCTGGAGGAACTTTGAGAAGGTTGGCTCTGGGTGGCTGTCTCAGATGGCGCCATGGCTGAGAGCAGGGAAGTCACAGGTGCTTTAGGGCAGCCTATCACTCTCAGACTCTGTCTTGTCCAGATTCCCCTTCCTAGTGTGGGTTTCTCTAACTCCCCAGGCCAATATGGGACCCTCACATAGGTTTCCTTTGCACTGGGAGGTTGTACCTCTAGTGTTTTTTATTGTTTAATTATATTTAATACTTCTTCAGTTTGGGTCTTTCTGTGTATCCTAAGGCTCCATGAAAGCCTCTGACATTCTGTGTGGCTCAAAGACGCTACTCAAGGATTGCTGAATTAGTGAAGGAAGGACCGGGTGAATGAGCTGTGTGCTGCTGTTCCTCACCATTAAAGTCTTCAGTTTATCATTTTGTCCATAGCTTCAGGTCCTACTAACCCCAAGTCTCTGACCATTTAGAAACTCTGTTCCAGGAGGTTTTGAGGAAAGCAAGGTGCCAGACTTTCTGGGGAATGTGTCTGGAAGGAGGGACCTGGGGGTTGAGGTGTTCAATAGCTGTTCACACACCACTAGGGGTTTCATGATGTGCTGCCACCAGCTCCATACTCCTGGTGTCCCATCTACAAAGTGCTGCCTCTCTAACCACACCATGAAAACTGAGCATTTGGTTGTGGGGGTGTAGCAGGATTAGAACACTAATTATAGTGCTCTCTGGGGGAGCCTGGAGCACTGGAGTCATGGTTACAAATCTGGTCTATGTGGGATTTACTTGAGTTCTTTTTTTTTAATTTTATTTCTACACTTGGTGTGACAATAGATTTACATAATGAATATGTGTCAAGGGTTTCAAGTCATAGCTTTTCTAGGCTTCCATCATTTCTTGAAAGAAGACATATTTTTGATGTTTTTTGAATTTTGCAACAATGTGGGCTGGTCTACATGGACAATTGGTATGTTGTGAGGATTGAAGCTCATTTGCGTATCACGTATCGCATCTGGAAGCCCTGAAACAACACCCGGGGCTGATGGTGTTGGAGTCCCTTAACGATCTGAATTGTCATGCTGTTCATTTGCTTGAAAACTTGTCTTTGAGAGTCATTATAGCACAAAAGATGCAGAAGGAGAATTAGGGTGAAAGACGTGAGTTTGAACCAAAGATCTGCTACATAAAAATAATACAGCGAGGCCTCCAGCCTGGACATAGTAGAGTAGACCTGCTTCTCCATATTCCTCTTTGCCCTGGAAATAAAGCAAGAGGCAGTGAGAAGAAGGAGGAGGGTAGGCTACCGTGGGATCTGAGGGACGAACAGCAATTCAGTGGTGCGGATCTTCCACTACCCGACCCAACAGAGGGAGGTGGTCCAGGCCCTGAGGCTGGCAACAGGAGACAAGGGAGTCTCTATCAAAGCAGTGGAAAGAAACATCCACGGGAGGGACTGACCAGGGACCCCATTCAGTGACGAGTGGCTGGTGGGGAGGTCGTCCCTTTCCTGCTAGATCCTAGACTCCTTCCCCACCCTAGACACCGACCAGCTGGCTGGCTCTGGTAGAAAGAGTCCTGCCCCGGGTCACATGTTGTCATGGTGGGATTGAGGCTCCTTTCCTTGTCTCGGCGACATGGGGAGTGTGTCTTGCTCTGCAAACTGTAGGCTGTGGTAAGCCTTAGGTAGCTACTGTAACCAGGACAGTGTGGTATCAGGGGATGATAGACACAGACTGATGAACAAAACAGAGAATCTGGCCATGGACCCACACAAAGGAGCCCAACCGACTTTCAACAAACGTGCAAGAGCTCTTAAGGGGAGGAAGGCAGCTCTAACAACAAGTTGTGCTGGAGCCGTTGGACATCCACAGGCACACTCAGAAAACGAAACCTGACCTACACTTTACACCTTGAAATGAACTCTAAGTAGGTCCTGCACTTAAGTGTAAAGTGTAAAACCACAACTTTTGGGAAAAAAGGGAAGCTCTTCAGGGTCTAGGGCCAGAGTCCTTATTCTTGACACCAAAAGCACGATCCATAAAAGGAAGATGGATAAATTGGACCTCAGCGGAATCAAAAACTCAAACTCGTGCTCTGTGCAGGACCACGTGACGAGGCTGAAAAGATTACAGGCTGGGAGAAAAAATTCGCAAACCATATGTTCCAAAGAGAACTAGTATCTAGAATAGATAAAACCTTACAAGTTAACAGTAAAAGCGATCCAATCACAAAATGGGCAGAGACGGCAGTCAGTCTCTTGACAAGGAGGTAGGGATGGCAGCGAAGCACAGGAGGAGATGCCCAGCAACACAGCCATCAGGGACGGCCTATGGAAACCACAGTGGGACATCACTGCACACCGCTCAGAACGGTAACAAGTGACAAGTGACCTCTCTGTTGGTTGGACATGGGCCCCTGGACTCGCGGAGGGCGGGCGAGATCCAAGACACAGGAGGCCACTCCTGCCTGGTGGGTGGCAGGTTGAATAAGCAAAGGAACGTCCTTGCCAGGCTTGTCGTGGGTGGCTGTGTGACCAGTGCGTCTCCGCCCCTGCCCGCTGGAATCTTGTGAGTTAAGGAGTGAGCCTGACGAGTTCCGTCACACGCCATCCAGGTGGCCCAGCTGCACGCGCCGTCTGGCAGCTGCACCCCGTGGGAGCAGCGGGCAAAGCTGCGACCCAAGGGCAGGAGGGGATGGGCAGCCCCTGCCAGCTGATGGCCTCGTGGGTCCAGTGGCCGTCACCCCTCTCTGAGCTCCTCCTGCAGCCACCAAACGTCGGGGGAACCTGGATCTCTCCTCCACGGCTGGCCGTGGTTAGATGGCACAGGCGCTGGGAGACCAGTCTGCTGGCTTCTTCAAAACTAAATGTACAGGGGACCCCTGGGTGGCTCCGCGGTTAAGCACCCGCCTGCGGCCCACGGCGAGACCCCGGGGTCCCGGGATCGAGTCCCGCATCGGGCTCCCTACATGGAGCCTGCTTCTCCCTCTGCCTGGGTCTCTTCCTCTCTCTCTCTCTCTCTCTTTCTCTCTCTCTCTCTCTCTCGATCTGTGTGTCTCTCATGAATAAATAAATTCTCTTTTTTTTTTTTTTTAAACTAAACGTGCAGCTACCGTGTGACCTAGAAACTGCACCTCTGGGTATGCATCCCAGAGAAATGGAATTATTTTCCCTGGAAACCGGTCCATGAATAGTCAAAGCAGTTTTATTCGTAAGAGCCCCTGACCTGGGAGCAGCCCGGGTGCTCTGCAGTGGGCAGTGGGCCCGCGGGCTGGGCCCATCCCCCGGGAGCAGCTCTCAGCCCCTAAAGTGAACGAGTTATTGCTACACACGACGTGGCGATGTTCCCGAGGCTCACGCTGTCGCCGGGTCACTGCGGGGTTCCATCTGCAGCACATTCGTGAAGCGACAAAAGCTTGGAAATGGGGAGCAGAATGTTGGTGCCCGCAGTCGGGGGCGAGGGGCTGGGAGGGGGCGGGACCTGCTGGGATGGATGGTCTGGTCCTGCCCGTGGGGGGCACCGCAGGAACCCACGGAATCCTACAGAACAGGATGGCCCAGAACTAACCCCCCACGCAGCAGAAGCGGCAAACCTGGGGCCCCTGGTGTCCGGGCCCTTCCTGGGGGCGGGTCACGCGGGCTCCGGGCACCTGCCACCGGGTGGGGGCCTGGGCCCTGTGGGCTCCTGCAGCTGCGGCCGAAGCTCCAGATTCTCCCCACGACGACCTTGGCTGGGGAACAGGGGTCGAGCCCCGCGGGGCTCCTCTCTTTCCGTGAAGAGTCTAGAGGAAGGTGAGCCTCGGCCCGGCGGGGGTGAGCTGGGGCCGAGCCGCGCTCCTCTGCACCCCACGCGGCCCTCTCCCGCCATCCTGGCCACTCCTGGCTTCCCCCGTGACAGACACCGAGGCCTCGGTTTACCCAGCCTTCTGGGGTCGGGCTGAGGCGTCACGTGTGGTTCCCACGGGAGGTTAGGGGGGACACAGGGGCTGCCCCAGGGAGCTCTCAGGTCAGCACGGAAATCGGTCCCGTTTCCCAGACGACGAGGCCCGCTTCTTCCCTGGAAGCTTCTGGGCGCCCAGAGGCGGGGGGGGGGGGGGAGCAGAGGGGAGCCCGGGGCCCTGAGGCCTGCAAACAGCGGCCCGGGGCCAGGCTGGCGGCCCACGGGAGCGGCTCGGCCATTGCTGCACCTGCCGCCGGCGTCTCCCGCTGCCCCAGGGGAGCCAGGCCCTCGCCTGCCCGGTCGCCCCCTTCCGCCCTCTGCGCCCTGGCTTCGGCCGCCTCGGTGGCATCCTTTACGGGGTCCTGCTCCCCCGCTCCCGGAGGGCGCCCGTCTCTGCAGCTCCCACCCCACTGTCCTCTGCCCGGTTCTTCACTGGGTGACCCAAGGGACGTGGGGCGGCGGTCCTGCCAAGTCCTTGGCCACACCCAGCACACGGGCTTCCTGGAACTGGCATCCGACGCCAGCTCGGCCTGTGCCCCTGACCCCACAGCCTCACCTGGGACCAGCGCAGAGCTCCGGGGCCTGGGGAACGCGTCCAATGGTGGTCCTGGGACCCGGAAGACTTCTGCTCACCGAGTGGGAAAGTTCTGGGCCAATTCCAGCAGCTGTGTGTGTGTGTGTGTGTGTGTGTGTGTGTTGGGGGGTTGCCCTCCACCCAAGAACTTTCCACGACACCAGCTGGATGTCCTACAATTCACCTGGATTATGTCAGGATTTGGAAACAGCACTGACCTCACGGGTAAGTGCCTGGACCTGGAAGATTGTCCCGTGTCCCATCCCCCATCCGGCCCCCGACTACCCACCCCAACACCCCAACACCCACCCTGCGTCCTAACCCCAGGCTCTCACCAGTGCTTCTGACCAACCAGCTGCATATTGGAGGCTCTGGGGACCCCCTCCTTGGGGCCAGGTAATTTGCTGCAGCAGCTCACAGAAACAAGACAGACACGGGCGTTTACCAGCCTGTGAAGGATGCGATAACTTTACCATGTATACAGGTGCACAGCCAGAAGGGAGAGCTGCCGGGGGCGGGTGGGGGGGCCATGGGCTTCCCAGGCCCCCCAGGGCCCATGGTCCCACATCACCTGCTCACCAGCCCGGGACCTCCCCAGACCCCGTCCTTGTGGGGGTTTCTGGGGCTTCATCCCAAGGACGGGATTGATGAAATCACCAGTCATGGGTGTGGGTTCACCCTGCGGCCCCGCCCCTCCCGAGGGCAGAGGCTGGGGGTGGGGCTGGGGCTGGGGGGGTCCCACCTGTAAGCACGTGGTCGGCCCCCTGGCAACCAGCCCCCCATCAGGTGTTTTCCTGACCTCACCTCCTTAGCATAACAGGAGGCACCTGAGCTCCCGCCTTAGGGAATCCGGAGGGGCTCGGGGGCTCCGTGCTGGGAATGCGCCGAGAACAAATCTGTCCTTCTCACCGGGAATCACAGGAACTTATGTCACTTTATGGTTTTTGAAAACGCTTCATTCTCTTTGACCTTGGTTCTCTCTTTCCCCAGAGATTCCTGATGTGCTCACTGGTCTCACTGAAAACAAGTGGGTTTGAGTCTGAGGGTGGACGAGAGTCTCAACAACCTGACAGCAGACGCCCAGGGGCCCTGGGGTGATGAATAACCGTGGAAGGACAGGACAAAATGTTCCCTACATCTGGTTTCTTGTCTGCCTTCAGGGCTCGGCTCACACACTACCCTGCAGACCAGCCTGCCCCCCGCCCAGGCCCAAACTGCTCCTCCTTGCGATGTTACCTGTCACCGTGTCCCGGTGTGCCAGCGTGCTCCTTCCTCTGCGTGAGGTCCGTGGCCCGGAGGGAGGAGGCCACCCGTGCTGTCCTCGCTTATGGCACTGGGCTCACCTCGCCAAGGGCTGACACTCAAGTGTCTGTCGGGAAACACCAGAATCTTATTCCTGGATGTATATGACTTGTTGAGTGGATGAAGGAATGATGGTCAGTGACACCCCCTGTGTCCAGGAGCCGCAGTGTCCGTGCCGGGCACTGTGTGCCACCAGGGGCATCTGAGACTGATGGGGGACGCCCGACCAGCACCAGGCCTCACACCTGCTCCCATCCTGGGGTCTGAGTCCCCACTTCCAGGTACACGGGGAAGTCATCCGTGGGAGGGTCCTCTGGGGGGACCAGGACTCCGCACCCCCCACCCTCCCACTCGGGGATGGAATCCACGGTGGGAACGGGAAACGTTGTCAGGAGCAGGGGGGACGGCAGCACAGGGACCCCCGTAGACACCCCCATCCCGGGAAGCGGGTCGATAAGGCCACCTTCAGAACCGCCGTGAGCTCCACCCACCGTCTCGCAGACGTGCCCAGCCGGCCTTCAAGGGCGCGGCCCTGCGCAGCACACGGCAGCCAAAATGCACGGGGCACGTGCTCTGCACCTGGCGCCTTCCTAAGCACCTGTTGTCCTGATGGCAACCGCGTGGCCCACGTGACGGGGGCCCGGAGCCATGGGCGGGGAAGGACATTGCTGCGCCAGCGCTGATGAGCGGCAGGAGGTGCACAGCTCGGGGCGTGGGGCTCAGATCTGAGCCTGAACTGCCAGCCCCGCGGACCCGGGCCGTGACCCTACTATCCATCCCGTCTGAAAGGACGGGCCGTGTGGCCAGAACCTCTCACTTTTTTTGAGAATATCATTCATTCACTCATTTATTCATTCATGCATTCACTTAAGAGAGACAGAGCTTGCTCGGAGTTGGGCGGTGTGCAGAAGCAGCAGGAGACAGAGAATCCCAAGCAGACGCCCCACTGAATGTGGAGCCTGACCTGGGCCTTGGTCTCATGACCCGGAGATCTGAGCGGAAATCAAGAGTCTGAGGCTCAACCACCTGAGCCACCCAGGAGCCCCTGCTTTCACATATTTAAAGGAATAGATCCATACAAAGTATGTTTTCAGACCGTAATGAAATTAAACTAGAAATAAATAGCAGAAAGATAGCTGAAAAATCTTCATGTATTTGCTAATTTAAACAACACGTTAAAAAAAAAAAACCCTACAGATCAAAGAAGAAGTCTTGAGAGAAAATACATTTCTTATAATATCTTACCTGGTTTTGGTATTGGCATTGGTGTAGCGCTAGGAAGTGTGTCTGCTTCCTTTTTGGGGGCTAAAGCTCTGGAAAATTCAGCTTATCAAAATTTGTGAAATGCCGCTAATGCAGTTGGTGAAGGGGAATGTACGGCATGGAAATGCACATATGAGAAGACAAGGAGGATCTAAAGCTGGTCACCTGAACTTCCGCTGTGGGAAATGGAGTAAGACGAACAATTTAGGGCTCGTGCAAGCAGGACGGAGTACATCATAACAAGTTGGCCAGAAGTCAACAACATTGATAGGACATTCTGGAAGAGGCCAAAGAGAGAGAGCCGGGGGCCTGGAGGCCTCATCACGACCTGTGCTCAGCACTTGATTCTCCCCTCCTCTGGGAAAGAGCCCCACGGCTGCTGGGAGGACCGGCTGGTTCTGGCCCATCAGAGAACACAGGAGGTGAGCGTGGAGCACCCGGTGGCGCCAGGACAGGAGGTGTCTGAAGAAACAGGATGATGCCGTGGAGACAGAGGAGCCGCACGAAAGACGGGCCCGTGGCCAAAGCTGGGGCAGGTATGGCAACACATGAAATAAGGTAGTAATTGGTTTACAACCCATAGAATAAAATAAATATGCATGAATGTGCTATAAATAAATGGAAGACTAGACAAATCTCTCACACAGAAGAATTCAAGGAGGTGGAACACAGCTCCCCATCCCTCAAATGTGGGCTGTGCACAGCGCCTTCTCTCTGAGCGCCCCGCATGCAAAGGGGAGAAACCTCGCAGACACGACCCCAGCCCTGTGATCCCGGTGGCCAGGAAAGGAGTCCTGCTGGTGGCACGTGCCCTGGCTCTGATGGCCAGGGGTGCTCTTCCTCTGTGGTCTTCCTCCTGAGAGCCCATAACCCCAGTGTAATCGCGGGAGAACATCAAACACTCCCAAGTTTGCAGAAATTATGCAAAACACCTGACCAAGATTTCTCAGAACTGTAAAAATCACCCAAAACAAGAAAGAGTCTGAGAAATGGTTACAACCAAGGAGAGTCTAGGGACACGTGGCAGCTGAATGTCATATAGTGTCGGGGGGGGCGGGGAGAGGGTACCTGGAGCAGAAAGGACAGTAATACAAAACTTGATCAACGTTAATTGATAATGATCTGTCGATATTGATTGATCAGCGGAACCATACTAAGGTAAGGTGTGGGCTCTAATTTAGTAATACACACCACATATAGGTCAATAAATAATATAATCGTTTTGCGTGTGGTGTAGGGTATATGAGAACTGTGCCATCTTCACACTTTTCTGTAAATCTAACACTATTCTAGAATAAAAAGGTTGTTTAAAAATGATCTCCTTTTGTAATAAATGTCTCCAAAAATAGAAACCACTCAGATTATTAAATTAATCAAATCATTCTTGCTTGTTATTCAATATCAGTAATCCATGTTTCACTGAATGGAGAGAAATGAATGTTTGTTTACAAAACCACAATACAGTTATAGATTGCTCCTTTAACTTCCTATTTTTAGTTAATAAATTGCAATCAAATCGCTTTTTGTAACCTCCAAAGGACTCAGTGATTACCTGATGAGGAGGAGATTTTAGGCTCTTGTTTTATAAATGAACATGGTGAATCCCTAAGGATTATTTTCTCACTGGTGGGAATTAAGGTTTCAGCAGTTTAAAAAGGTTTAAAGGGGACCCAAATCAATAGGGGCTTTCTATTTGTGAATAGTTACAGCCTCTTATTTATCTTGCGCATGTGAGGAAACATTGTCTCCACTAAACACTCAGGGCATTTTGGCACAATTCCACATCTGGATAAAAGTATATTTACCATGATCTCTTGGGGAATGTTAATATCGCATTGCTTAATACCTCTGGGTCCCCTCTTTCTAAAGTATTTTGTGTTTGAATTTAGTAAAACACACAAAGTGGTTGATCGCCTAGATGGTTTTTAATTCCTTCTATTTCTGTTAGGTTACTGAGTAATTCCAGATTCACCCCATCCTATCTGATAAATCAGTGCAAGTGACTTGGGTTTGTCTTATGAGTGGTTTTTTACAATAAACGTAAATAGAAAAGAAGGAAGAGCCGGAGCTAAAAAGCAAATTGATCCTTTAAAATATTGATTTTACACACATTTTGTTTCCCATTTGAATACCAAGCATTCTGGCAATTTTTTTCCTTCTTAATTAGAAAATTAAAACCCGAAAGCTCAGCGCGCTGAAAACGAGTGTGTGCGGCACGGAGCTGCGACAACACCGCGCCCGTGTCTCTGCGCACGGCTGTCTCCCTCTGCCAGCCACTTCTCACTCTGCTTGGTTTCCTGGGAGCGCCCAGGGACTCTCCAACTCATGGACAGCAAGGTGGCTGCACCCTGTGATCTTTAACCCTCTGCCTCTGTCTTACCTCGGTTTCCTCGCACTTTCTTCTCTTTCACCCTCAGTGGGAGGGTTTTCACCAAATTGATTGTGAAAGACAGGCTCTCTGCTTGTCTGGTGACTCCTGGAAGATCACTTGTGTGGGTTGTCCTTGCTTTGTCCTGTTGTGTTCGGGAGTCCATCTGTCCTCAGGGGCAGGTTACCCGGTTTTCAAAATTGTAAATGGTTGACTTGGACTGTCCCACATATTTGAGAGCTCCAAGGTAATGTGAACCGCGCCCCCGATACGTGCTTACCTGTTCTAGGGGCTTGGCCTAAGCAAGCTCACTGGATCCTCACACAGCCCTAGACCCGGCGTGGCTCTTGCAGACGTGGAAAGGGCACCCAGGTGTGCCCCCGTGGGGTCTGCACGCTTACATATGCCCAGCACTGTAGAAGCACTAATCATAGTGTATCTGCTTCCTCCACACATAAGATGCCAGCGGGTTAAACATGCTTCCAGCTGTCACGTACCAAAACAAACATATTTTTATGGCACGTTAAAGGAATCATACACCATGATCAAATGAGATCTATTCCAGGGATGGGAGGATGGTTCAACTTCGGCAAATCACTCAATGTGATCTCAGTAGATGTAGAAAAGGCGTTTGGCAAAATGTAATTCCAGTCATGATAAAAACTCAGTGAACGGGGTTTAGAGGGAACATTCCTCAACCTAGTAAAGACATAATGACAAGCTCACAGTCAATATTATACTCAATGGTGAGAAGCTGAAAGCTTTTCCTCTAAGATCAGGAACAGGACAAGGATGCCCACTCTTGCTGCTTCTGTTCAGCAGAGTACTGGAAGTGGTAGCCACAGCAATCAGGCAAGAAAAGGAAATAAACAGCATCCAAATTGGAAAGGAAGAAGTAAACTCTCACTGAGCATCATGTCCTTAAGGACCATCCATGCTGCCAGAAAGGTAGGATTCTCTTCTTTTCAATGGCTGAACAATATTTTAGTCCGAGTGTGTATGTATTACACTTTCAATCCATTCGTCCACCGAAAGACACTTGGGTTGTTTCCATATCTTGGCTACTGTAAATAATGCTGCAATAAACATGGAGGTGTCAATATCTCTTCAAGATTGTGATTTCAGGGGTGTCTGGATGGCTCAGTTGGTTGAGCGCCTGACTCTTGATCTCAGCTCAGGTCTTGATCTCAGGGTCATGAGTTCGAGCCCTGCATTAGGCTGCATGCTGGGCAAGGAGCCTGCTTAAATTGGATATACACCCAGAAGTGGGATTGCTGCAAAAATGGTATTTCTACTTCTGATTTTTTGAGAACCCTCTGTAGTGTTTCGTATAGTGGTTGCACCAACTTACAGTCCCACCAACTGTGCACGAGGGCTCCCTTCTCTCCCAGTCCTCACTGACATTTGTTCTCTGCTGTCCTTCTGATAACAGCCTTCCTAACACAGGTGAGGTGACATCTCATCGTGACTTTGGTTTGCATTTCCCCGATGACTAGTGATGTGGAGCATCTTTTCATGCACCTGTTAATTATTTGTAGGTCTTCTTTGGGATAATGTCATTTTTTAAAAAAAATCCACTTTTTAATTGGATTATTATTAGTTTTTTTTGCTCTTGAGCTGTGTGAGTTCCTTATATATTTTGAATACCAACCCCTTACCATGTTTGTGGTTCGCAAATCTTTTTCCGTTGCTGTATTTGCCTTTTCTCTGTGTCCGTGGTTTCTCTGCTGGGCAGAGCCCTTTAATTCGATGTCCTCCCACTTAGTGAATTTTGCTCTCATTGTTTGTGCTTTTAGTGTCATATGCAAACAATCATTGCCAAGACCAATGCCAAGGAACTCTCCCCCTATATTTTTCTTTTAGGAATTTTACAGGTTTAAATGTTATGTTTAAGTCTTTAATCCGTTTCAAGGTAATTTTTGTGAGTGGCCCAGTTTCACCCTCCCACTGGGCAGGCTCCACAGCCCTCCCAAGGCCTGATGAAACACCTGCCCAGACGTTCCTCCCCTCCCTTCTCTTGTTTTCTGCCATCCCTCCCCACTCCTTCCTCCCCTCCTCCTCCTTGCTCCTCCTCCTCTCCTTCCCTCCTCCCTTCCCCTCCTCCCCACTTGTCTTCCTTCCCTCTTCCTCCCTCCCCTCCCCTCCTCCCCTCCTCTGGTCTCTCCCCCTCTCCCTCTCCCCCTCTCTTCCTCTTCCCCTCCCCTCTCTCCTCCTCCTCCCCCTCCCCTGCTCCTCTACTTGGCTGTTCCTACAGATCCTTAGGACTGCATTCTCCTGGATGCAGCAATCTCACCACTAGGAAATTATCCTGGGGATTCCCAGCGAGACTGGAGGAACTCGACCGCGTGAGGATGTTAACTGCAGCGTTGCCTGCAGTTCGGAAAGCATGAGCTCTCAAGGGAAGGCTGGTTAAATCATGAAAATGCCAAACAAGCCAAAATCCTGTGATCCTTAGGGGTGAGGACGGGGGGCCGTGTTTGCCGGCACAATCCCGGTGCGAACAGCAGGCGACAGCCCTCTGATGGGTCGGGAATCTGTGTTTCCTGCGTGTCTTTGAGTCTACGAGGTCCCCAGTGGGCGGGGGCGGCGGCCTTCTGAGGTTCTCCAGGGAACACAGGTTGCTTTTGTAAAATGAACAGTTTCGGTGGGGGCAGAAGGGCTCCTGGGAACACATTCACCACAGGCCTGTGCTGGTGGAAGGCAGAGCTCGACGGGCGAGGAGAGAGGGCCTGTGGGGTCGGAGGTGGCATCGGGCCGGGCAGGGAAACAAGAAGTCCTCTGGTTCGCGTCGGGACATGGATGGTGCTTGAGGAGGAAAAGCGTCTGGGCGGTGGCACGGGGAGTGGGCAGGACAAGCCACCACGTCCAAGTCTCCAAGTACATGACCAACGTGTGCCGTGTGGTCCCCGGGTGCAGAAGCTGCGCGACAGAGCACCCGCCTACAGCCAGAACCCCCCGACGGTGCCGGGGCCCCAGGGCGTCCAGCCCCCCCTTCCCCGTGTTCCATCCTGTATCCGGTGTGGACTCACCGGCCGCGGCGGGGCTGCTCCTGGGGGGCGCGCAGATGGGGTGCTCTCCGCCCGCAGGGTCCTAATGGCTCAGGGAATACAGACCTTTCACAAGGACTGAGAATGCCGCGGGAGGCCTAGGGGGTCTTTACTGGGGGTTCAGGCAGATGGGGAGGCGGGCCCCGCACTCCCTGGGCTTGCTCGGTTCCAAGAGGAGAGGACAAAGTCCTGGAAGATTTTCAAGATTTCCCAAGAGGAGGGGCTCAGAACAGAGAACTAGATGGGGACTGTGCCCGGGGGCTTCCCCCGGGTCTGGGGCCCCCACCGGCTCCTCATCCCCCCCTGACCCTCCACCGTCCCTTCCACTTTGGGTGAATTTATCCTCCTGCCTCGCCCCACCCGGCGGGGGCCTACCCGGGCGCAGCCCCCTCGTGGGCCTGTTGGGGTCTCCGCCCGCACTGCCTGTACCTGCTGGAGTTGGCGGCCCCTCTCTGCGTGTCCATCGGGGAGTCACACCCTTCATGCTTCAAGACGCTCGGGGCTGTTCCCGCTCTGGGCCTTTCCCGGCTGTGGGGCTGTGGCCACGCGGAGGCAGCTTTGCGGGGCTCCCCCATGTCTACTGCGCCCAACATCTCACCCACGTCCCTGGGCGCTCAGAAGCCAGGAAGGTGGACCTGGTCGGGAGGGGCCCACTCGAGCTGCAGGCTGGGCCATCCCGGTGCCCCCCCATCCGACCGGCCGGAACTGGGCTCCTGTTTAGGCCATGGTTGACTCTTGTCAAATCACGGAAACTGGTGTGTGTTTATGGACTCTGTCCCCATCGCTCTGCATCGTGTCCTCCTTCACCCCGGACTCTGGAAGGAGACAGCAGTCCTGCGGCCCGGGGGGCCTAAGCGACTTCATTAGTCACTTCTTTTATTGCCTGGCCGTCATTTCTTTGGGGTCACCGTCCTTTCCCACCCCAACATGTGCTCCGTTTGCCGATGTCAGCCTGGAGTTGGGCACATGCCTTGGGGCTGGCCAGTGAGAGTACCAGGCTCCTTGGCCACAGGACCGGCGGAGGGATGAACTGTGACCCGTGGCAGGGCCATCACAGCCGCCCCCGGGATGCTGCTGGGAGCACTGGGCCGTGCGCTCCTCTCTCCTCCACAGACAGCGGAGCTAAGAACCAAGGAAGCCAGAGCCTCCAGGGAGTGTCCTTGTCAGCAGGGGACGAATGCCACCCCAGGCCACACCCAGCGCCCCTGGGCCTGGGAACGCATGGCCAGGCTGGCCAGGTGCCACAGGCACCAGTGCGGGGCTCTGCAGCGTCTCTGCCTTAAGCTCCCTCCCCCACTGGGCTCTTCTCTGCTCTGCTCTTGTACAAACCCATTTAAATTCAAGCTTTTTGTGGAATAGCTGCAGTCAACAAGTCTTATTTTAATTTTCCTCAAGTGAAAAAGAAGGCCCAGGCGAAAAGCATTCTATCTGCTTCTGTGCCTTAGTTCAGTGGCTCATACCCCCTGGGCTATGAATGCCCAGACTCAGTGTGTCCTCATGCCTGGGGCCTCACGGGGCCTGCCTGGTTCCAGCAGCCACACTCAGGTGTCCCTTTCCTGCACCGCTGGGCAGGGCCGGCCCTCCCCGGGGTCTGTGCCAGCCACGCACTGGGTCTCAAGTTGGTGATGAAACTGCCTGGTCCTAATGCAGGTGCAGCCCCTGGTTGAGTTTCCTGCCCTCCCCGACTGGAGCTCCTGCCCCCGCCCCCGCCCCGAGCTCTGCCTCCGTCCCCAGCACCTCTGTGGTCAGCGGTGGACATAACAGGGGTAGGGTGGGAAGCCATGCCCGAAGTTCCTGCACTTGGGGTCCAGAGGATACTGTCTCTGCCCAGTGCCCTGCACTGAGAGGTTTGTCCCCTGGGTCCCGTCATCCCCTGGGCTGGCCCTTGGGACAGGGTATATGGTGACCCCATGCCAAATTTTTTTGAATTTTAAATTATTTATTTAAAACTCATGTAAATCCTGAAACTCATTCCATGGGGTGACCCTCACTCCACCTCAGCTCCCTTCCATGCCCTCCTGGGTGGGTACTTATGGGGACGTCACCCTTTGAAGACATTGCCTGGAAGGCAGAAGCTTCCAGCAAGCTTGGTGCCACAGAAGCTCCCTAGCTTGCAGATCTGGGCCTGCCTCTGACCCCACTGCTTGGCCTGTTGTCAAAAAGCCTCCCCCTGCCTCTCCGGGCGGGAGCACCTCTGCCTGGCGTATCGCCCCCCTCCGTCTCATGCGGCATCGCGGGAGGCCCGGCTTTCCAGAAAGGTCTTCTTTAAACTGAATCCTTCTGTGACACCAGCCGACACAGCAGATTTTTCGGTCTTTGATTTCCTTCTTCACATACTGAGAGCAAATCTTTTAGCTTGGACACTCTCTGAGAGAGAGATTTATTCCTCTGCCTGCTTGTGTTAAAAGCTTCCTTCATAAATTCAACCATTTTTGTCAAACTCTGTAAAAGATTTATCAGTTTTTATTTTCACAGACAGCTCCTCCAACATCTGGTCTACCTCTTATTTTAAGGCACAAAGTCCGAGACTCCCTCTGAAAGGAGCTCCCCAGAAGATGAGGGCTCCCCGGGTGACAGGCCGCCAGGACACGTCAGTCCCAGGCCAGACAGCCCAACGCGGGGACTGCGCTCTGAGTGGCTCCAAACGTGTTATTTCCAATTTATGCACCATCATCCCGTCGAATGGACGTTGCATATAGTTCATTTAATCAATACCGTGTTGTTCAGAACCGATGAGAAATTCTTCCCGTGGGATACTTCATTATCTGACGGAAATCTTCAAGTGCACACTTCCAAACACACCCACGATTGCCCCTGAGGGACACATTTCCAGATACGGACTCTCTTCGGAGCTGCTGTACAAAGACTCTTGGTACTTTCCTGACACAATTTTGATATCAAAGTGCTGTCATGAATTTTGTATCCGTTTCCGCTCCTCAAAGCGCGTGTCAGCTGCTCTCGCACTGGGATTATCCACGCTTTTAATCCTCGCCAATTCAATAGTGAAAGAAATAGCATCTCATTATTGTAATTGGTAGTGTTTCAGGCCCACCACTGAAGGTCAGACATATGGTGGTGATTATCTTCTGGAGTCAACCGTTTAAAATGTCCTCGTTCTAGAGGATTCCATTTTATAATTTGGGGGATTTTTAACAAGCTAATAGAAAATATTGATGTAACGTCACCAACCTTGGCGAGAACGCAGCTCTCTGCTTTGAGTGGTCATTAGGGGGAAGCTCTCCAGCTCGGTGTTTCGCCAAAAATAAGATAAATTGTCCAGGCGGAAAATAGGGACTCCGAAGCAATGAGTGAGGACTTGGTTATTAAAACACGAGCATCCTCTCAGGAATACGGCGTGCGTGAATTCTCTGGTAACCGGGTTGCAGGAAACTCCGTGCTCGCTGCTTGCTCAGCTGATG
Organism: Urocyon cinereoargenteus; assembly: GCA_032313775.1. Taxonomy (NCBI): domain Eukaryota; kingdom Metazoa; phylum Chordata; class Mammalia; order Carnivora; family Canidae; genus Urocyon; species Urocyon cinereoargenteus. Next base: position 59,027,846 of record JAVLSZ010000028.1, read on the forward strand.
GGTTTATTTATTCTATTGTTCCGACTTTGCTGTTCTGTAATTTTACAGATCACTAATTTCAAAGGCACAATCTCTAAGCAGAATGAAGTCTCTACATTCTTGCAATTAATTAACCAACAAACTTAATCTCACACCGCAGAGCTTTGGAATAGCTACTGTTGACCCAAGTTACCACTGCAAATAATGGAAGCGGATGTCTACACAACCAACACTTCGTATTGTCAATTAAGTCGGGGCCACAAGGTAAGGAATCCCACACGCCCCCGAGAGCCATCGCCCTGGACCACCTTCCATGGGGGACCCTCCCACGAGCGGCCACAGACGCGTCAGCCGCGTGCCCTCTGGTTTCCGAAGACCAGGTTCCTGGATGAGCAGCGACATGAGCAGCGGCCCATGGGCCGAGCTCCAGGCTCAGGTGCGTGGCGCGTCCTTTTTTCCCCCTCTAGCCTCCCCAGGGCAGGTGCACGTTGGACAGGGTCCATGAGCGTGGGGACTCCGCCCGTGGCCACGGCGTGAACGCCTTCGATACCCCCGTGCAGCCATCGGGCACCACCTCGGGTCGCTGGCCATCGTGTGGCTGGACGGCCGCCCATCGCCCTCCTCCGTGGGCACCTGAAGGATTCCCGGTGCCGCTGCCTAGGAGTCACGAGTCGTGGGCTTCTTCGTGGTTTGGGGTAATTTTGTAGAATGAGTTCGCAGCACCCAGACCTCAAAGCGGAGGGGGGCCTGACATCTCCATGCCTGACGCTTCTCACCACCGTATCAGGCTCCTGCAAACGTCCTCGTCTGCAAGGTCCTTCCCCCTCGCTTCTTTGGATTAAATCAACCTGGGAGAAACAGGCTGTTTGGTGCCCAGGACCCCCTCGCCCCCACTGCCTGGATCCCGCCCAGTCCCCGTGTTGCTGGCTTCTTTTCCGGAGGCAGAGTCCACTCACTTCCTAGGACTGGCCACGGGCAGGACTGATGTCCTTAGGCCATGTCCCACGATGTGCCCACCTTGCCGGAGTTGGAGGAGCTGTCCAGGGGTGTGGACCTCTGTCCCCTCTGAGGGTTTGCAGACCGTGCTTGGCCTTGGGGGGCCCTCCTCAACCTCCCTCAGGCCTCCCCTCCCCTGGGCCTGCCTCCTGTGTCTGGCCCTGGGTCCTCTGTCCAGGCTGCCATCGCCCTCTTTCCCCCCACGTGCCCCGGCCCCTCCTGCTTTTCTGGAGCATCACCTTGTTCCTTCCGGGCAGCCCGTCTCAGGGCACCTGCCTGCCAGCGTCCTGCCCTTTGCCTGGTGTCTCGGCTAACGAGGAAGGGAGCCGAAGCCTCTTACCAGGCCCTGGGCTCCAGCCTAGAGGCTTTTCCAGCAAAGCATCAGTGCTCTGCTTGGCCTGTGGGCTCCACTGCACAGTGGAGTGGTGCCACCTGACTCTGCCTGCACGTCCTTCGCCGAGCTGTGCCCCAGGGCTCATTGGAGGGGAGGCAGGGGCCTTGCTCCCCGTCCTGCGAGGACAACATCAGGAGGCTTCGTGGTGTGTGCAGGTGAGGACGGGTGGATGCATGGCTGGCCTCGTGCGGACACAGAGGTCGAGGCAGGGGAGGAGGAGGGGCTGCAAACTTCCCAAACTGTGTTAGGGAACAGCACGGTGCAAGCCGGGGCAGGAAGCACCTGCTGTCTGCTGTGCAGGTGGGGACAGTGCTTGCCCATCTTCCAGGGCTCCCCTTAGACAGGGATCCGTCCTCTGGGCAGGACAGACCTGGACGGCGGAGGGTCTGTGGTCTTTGGGGTGCTGGGGCCGGGTGCTGGGACCAGACTGCAAAATTTAGATGCGTCAAGAGGAGGGAACCCCAACGCAGGCTTTGCTATAGGGGCTGTGCCTTGCCCGGCTGAGCTGCAAGAGGACAGAGGGGTGCCATGCTGAGCAAGGTGGGGGATCTCCGGGGGTTTCTGAAGAGTCAGGGCGGGGCAGGCTTGGGGGCCGACCCCAGTGCCTCCCACTCCTCCAGCCTGTGTCACCGAGGTCACCGGTCCGAGAGGCCAGACCTGCCAGGCTCCCCCTGACGTCAGGGACCTGGTGCGGCGGCGTGGGAGAGAGGAGGGTCCCGGCCATCTCTGGACTCCTGAAGCATCTGCCCACAGCGGGCAGCTCCTGGGAGATGGAGGCCCCCCTGGCCCCAAGGAGAGGACAGAGGGCAGCGCACGTGTGTGGTCTGTGCACACTTGGGAGGGATGACGCCCTGTCCTCGTCTCCTGCCAGGACCTAACTAAGGAGGAATAGGAGCCGGGCCCCTCGGCCCCCAGTGTGACAGCGTCCCCGGAGTTTCCAGTTTGAGGGACGCCCCCGCCTCCGCCCGCCCCGCTGCCCTTCCTGTGTCCCTCCCTCCCTTCCAAGGAAACGTTTCCAACCTACTGAAAAGCATGGAGAATAACGTCCTAACCGCCACCCCACAGCCACCATCCATGTGTAACAAATATAGGTTTTGATCTTATTCGCTTTACATTTTAAAAGTTCAGATCAAGAAGTCATCACGGACACAGTGGAAGCGATGACGCATCTGAGCCCAAACAGGACTCTGGTCTCGCCGTGTGAGTCCTCAAGGCGGAATCAGAAAATAATCACACCGTTTCCGATTAATTTTGCCACGTGCCAGCGGGAAGCTCAAGAATAGTTGTCAGAATAAAGGAGAGTCACCTGATGGGGTACGACCCACCACCTGGGTTCCGGCCTTGGGTCTGAGGAGAGGAGCTCCGTCCCCAAACCGAGCGGGAGCCGGACGCCGTGTATTAATCCAGTTCAGCCATATGATCCGGGACGCCCGCACCCAGGACTTCGCCTAAAGATCCATGAAGCCCCCCCGACTCCGCCTAAAGGGAAGCCTTCGGATCAACGGAAGGTGTTGTTTCCAGCGGGAAAAGACCAGCCAGTCACTGGCCACGTGTTTCCGAAGCCCGTGTTTGTCGAGGAAGGTGCATCCAGCCCATAGACGAAGTCTCCAAATTCCATTATTCCAGCTGAAGCCTGGAGAGTCAGGATCTGGGGAGGGCTGGGCGCTGATTCAGGGGGTGGGTCAGAGGAATGGGGTGCAGGGGGCGGCTCACCTAACCGAGAGGCGGAGCCTCGTCCCTGGTCACTGCTCTGACCACCCGCTGTACCCGGAGCGGACGGAAGCTGGAACAGACTCCCGGCATCCCGGGGACGTGGGGGGCCCGCGGGGAGGGGGGGGCTGACGCACAGGTCGTGCTCCCGGGTTGCGCACACGTGGGTGAGTCTCACGGATCACACAATTAGCTGCCAGGCTTGCTCCCAGCCGCTGGCAGAGCCGAGTCCGCTGGCGCCCACGGGGAGGGTGGACACGCTGTCCACTGCCGTGCTGCTCCTTCTGCAATGACGTGTGGAGGCGGATGTGGGTCGCTCACAGCTGCTCAGAGTGACGAGGAGCCACCGCTGGAAGGACATACGCGGCCCAGCGCGGTCTGCACCCGACAGTGGCAGCCTTGTCGTCCGTCTGGGGACCGGCCGCTCTGGAGGGCAGTGCCGCATGGACAGCGCGCTGTTGGGCCGAGCAGCGACCGCCTCCTGCGTGGCTGTGGTCCGGGGGGAGCTGTTTCCACGAGCATCTGTGCCAGCCCGGGGAGGCGTGTGCTAGTTCCAGGTCTGGTGCCCCGGCTTGTTCGGGGCGCTCAGTGAGCGGCCGCCCCTGCGCCCCGTGGGGCGTACTGAGCCCCATCCACTGACCACTCAGGCGCTTGGCCTCTGTCCGCTGAGTCTTCTGGGCCCGCCTCCCCGGCTCTCGTAGCTCCTCGCACCCCCGTCCCTTCTGCAGAGCCTGGGTCTGCAGGGTCACGCCTCAGCCCTCCCAGACCCACCGTCCTTGGGGTACTGAAGGGTGGGGCGGTGGGGGCCAAGCAGGGGTCCAGCTCCCTGCTTCCAGCACGAGGCTCGGAGCTCCGTCTGTGCTCTGAACGCGCAAATGAGTGAAGGATGAGTGGACGGTTCTTGCCAAGGCACGTCTTGTCCAGGGGAGCTGACGCCGTGCCGGCTGGGGAGGACACTGACCCAGGCTCCCCCGTGTCCAAAGGGCGCGACGGCCCTGGCTTCGCTGGCGCCGTGGGGTCGAGCAGTGACGTCTGCTCATCGCTTGGTTCTTGCCACTCCAGCCTCGGAGAGAACGGCCGGATCCACGCGGGACTCCGAGGGGTCCTCAGCAACTCGCCCCGGGGACGACAGGAGGGCCGCTCGGGGCAGGCGACTCAGGTGTCCTGTGAGTCGCCGAGGAGACGGCGGCCCTGGACACGCGGACTCTGCAAGCCGCCCCGTCCCCGCGCACACGTGTCTTTCCTCTCGCCTCCTGCGACTTTCCCTGAGGACTCAGGGAGGACTCGGCCCGCGGGGTGTGGGAGCCGAGGGTCAGCGTCCGCTGCCTCGGGGGGCCGGCTCCACGCCCCGCTTGGCCCCGACACCCCGGAGCCCTGCTCAGGGAAGGGCTGCTAAGGGAAGGGACCCCGCCTTCCTCCGCAGGTGGTTGCGGGCTCCTGGCCTGGGGGCTGTGCCCCGCGGCCACCTCCCTCCTCCCGCTGAGCATCCCTGGGAAATGCTTTTCCTGGAATTTGTGTTTGATGGAGACAGGGAGAGAGCGGCTCTCGGAGGCAGGAACCGAGGTGCGGCCTGGCGCGCGCCCCGGGAGGGGACGGGGCCGAGGTCTCCCAGGCCCGGCCAGCGCGACGTGCACCTGCCGCCAGGAGGGAGGAGGAGGCCCGGGGCGCCCCTGCGTGTCTCAGGCGCTCGGTGCACAGGACTCAGGACCAGCAGCTCCGAGCTGGCGCCCGATGGCGGCTGGGCTGGGAGGAGGCGGGGGCCACGCACCCGGGGTGGGACCGGAGGCCCCGGGAAGCACAGTCGCCTCCCCGCAGTGGCAGAGGCCGCTCCAGCCAGTCGGTGCCTTAACTTTTTATTGGGTTATTCCTCGGAGCACTTTAATGTCGGTGAGAACAAGTGCGCTCCTGCTGACCTGAGCCTGGAAGGGCTCCCTCCACCCCTAGCTCCTGCGGCTGGTCGCCCCGCTGAGATGGCCGAGTCTGACAGCCAGCCAGGGCCACCACGGCCGGCGGCGGATCCGTGGGAAGCCCACCCCTGTGTCCAGGGTCACGATGGGGGAGGAGGGAGTGTCCTTGACTCTGGGTGGGGAAACGCAGCTCGGCGGGTCCTTGGCTGCTGGCCCGACTGGCTTCCAGGATGGGGGTCCTCGAACCCCCTCAGGGGAGCCAAGGGGGTGAAGCTGTCAGGGCGGGCGGTCACTGGCGGCCGCCGGGGGTCAGCACACACACAGTGAGGCCACCTTCCTCCTCCCGGTGCTCCTTGTCCCTGAGACCCCGGGGCAGAGAGCAGAGGCTGCACTAGTGAGGGCGATGGACAGCATCCATGTGTCACTCTTCCGGGCCCGAGGCGGGGGGCTCGTTACGAGTCCCCTCCTGACACCAGAAGGGCCCTCCGGACCGGCTGAGAGCAGGCCAAGTCAGGACCCCCAGCAGCTCCCACCTGTGAGGGGGCCCAGCCCAGCGGTGCTCTGCCCTGGGATATCCTACCTCCCACTGTGCTGTAGGACCCCTAGGACCCCCGTCCCCATCCCCCCCCCCCGCCCCACGCTCAGGCTGCCTCTTGGGGGCAGGGCAGGAGCATGGTTTCCACTTTGCAGATGGGCCTAGAGAGGCTGCCTCTGGGCTTCCTCTCCCTGCCTGGGTGCCTGGGGGAGGTGGAGGGAGGAAGCAGGTGGGGCGGGGGTGGCAGGCGGCCTCCCTGGGGCCCTGAGCGGGAGGCAAGGAGCCCGCAGGCCTCATGTGGCCACGTGATGCCTGCGACCAGAGGCTCTGTTATTGCCCATTACTGACTGTCCTTGTTTCGAAAGACGCTCTGAGGGATCCCCCCGCGGGCGGTGCAGAGGGGCCCAGCCCAGAGCTGCGGGGGGCGGCGGGGGGGGGCGCACAGGAGAGCAGGTCTGCAGAGAGGCCGGTCCCAGCATGGGGTCTGCGGTGAACGTGTTACTAAAAGCACGAACTATTTCAGACATTCTGGCCTAATTCACAAGTGTTTCAATTACTTACGGGCAGCAAGCACGCCCCGAGTGGTCCCTCGGGCCCTCCCGGATCCCAGAAAGCAGTTTCCACCTTCATTTGAGAACCTAGAAATAGGGAAGACCCCACACGTGTGCTGTGTCGCTGGAGACTGTCCCTGTAGCCTATGTTCCCGAAGCAAGGCGGCCCCCTGGGCTCCAGGGCTGGGCAGGCCTCGGCCGCCCACTCTCGCCACCTCTGCGTCGGGGCCGGGGCAGGAGCGGATGGCCGTGTGTGCGGAGGATGCACAGGCCACACCAGGGCTCCAAGGACTCGGGCGGGTTGTGTTAAAGGTGACAGGAGGAAGGACAGAGCCCTGGGGCCAGTCTGGGTGTGGCCAGCTCGGCCCTCACTGGGGACACATGGTGCAGTGGCCGTCCTTTGCCTTCTGCTCGCAAGCTGCGCCGATGGCAGGTGATCTAAGGATTACAGGCTCTGGGAAGACGGGAGTGGGGGCCCCCCAGCCCCGCTCACACCCCAGGATTGCTGCCTCGGGGCTCCCTGAGATCCCTACACGTCTGCCTGACCCCCAGTCCTCAGCCTGCCCTGGGGGCAGCGAGTCGTGTGGCCCCCACAGGACAGTGTAGACGGCGGGACGGCCTCCTCCGCCCGGCCCCTCCCGGGCCCACTGTGGAAGGGGTCCGTGGCTGTAGCCGAGCTCAGAGTCCCTCAGGCGCCGAAGTCCAGGGGGCTCAGGCCCCCCCCCCCCCACGGGAGGACCCAGCACCTGGCGGCCAGCTCTGCCTCGGCTCCGTGCACAAGTGGGTTCAGCTGACCTGTTTTCACTAACAGAGGCTGGGAAATGTAAACGAGGTCACCCGGTTTTAAACCAGGTCCCCACCCGTGGTCACGGCCAGCCACCGCGTGTTCCCAGCGTGATGACTCACGGGTCCAGAAAGGGGAGTATTTGGATGATGATCACTTATGCTTCAAACACTGTCACCGCGCGGGTCTGTCTGCTACATGGCCTCGTCGGGACAACGCACTGAGGCGCACATGTCACCAGGTGGCTCTGTGCCCTGAGGAAATGCTAGTGGAGGAGGACGTAGCCCTTCCACACTCCAGGGTCACCCTCACCCACCCACGGGGCTGGGGCAGGGGTCTGTACCCGGTCGGTGGGGTTGTGTGAGGCTGGCTCAGCGCCGGGGCCCTGCAGGGCAGTAGGGGGCTGCCCTGCAGGGAGGGTGGGTGGGGAGGACCCCACAGGGACCGAGGGCTCAGGGAGCCCGGGAGACGGTGGGCCGTCCTGCAGGGCCGGCTGCCTCTGAGCCGTCTGGAGGCCTCGGCCGCCGGGGACTTGGCTGGAAGGTGACGAGGCCCCGGCCCACATGTCACACACGGGGACCTGCCTGCTGCCACCGCCCTGGTTCAGAATGACCGCTCAGCTCTCCACCCTCACCAGCTGGCCAGGGGACAGCAGCCTGAAGCTGGGGGAGGCGATCACAATCCCCCTTTTGCAGAATAGGTCTCGGGATGGACGCAAGGACTTGGGTACCCCAGCGCCCGCAGCTCCGGTCCTGCTCACAGAGGGGTGTGCAGAAGGCAGGGTGAGGCACACGGGGGTGGGGTGTCCTCGGGTCCCGCCAGATCCACCCCTTTCCGCTCGGTGTACAATCCCTTCTCTAGAACAAGAGAAATCTTGCAGGGAAGAGGCAGAGATACATTGAAAAAAAAACATAGAAAAGGCAAAGGCACGTGTTGGGTGAGCTGTTCTAGAAGGAGCATCCACTGGCATCGCGGGCCGCACCTGCAGGGATGGGACCCTGCCTCACTAGGGCGCCGCAGGCAGTGGCAGGGCCTGGGTGAAGCCACCTGTGGGAGGACCAGAGCTTTCCGCCAAGGTAGCCGTGGAAGCCTTCAGCCCTTCAGCCCTGAAGACCGCCTGCTACTTGCAAGCACTTTGAGCACCCCTAAACGCAAAGCCTGCAGCCTGGTGAGCTCAGCCTGTGGAGCCAGCGACTCTTGATCTCAGGGCTGTAAGCTTGAACCCCATGTTGGGCGTAGAGAATACTTCAAAATAAAAAATCTAAAATAAATTCCAAATACAAATATGTTTTCTCAATCTACTCTTGTCTTGGGATCCGTGGCTCGGGTTTATAACGGGGCCGTGTCTCCTTGTTCTTGTGTCCTCTGGGGGCATCTTCATTTCGTCAGATCGTCAAGAGGGTCCGAGCACACAGAGTTGCCAGGCCAGTACTGGTGAGTGTGGGCAGCCTGTCCCAGAACCGCGCGGCCTGCAAAGGCCTGGGGCACCCTGCCGGGGACTGGGGGACTGCTGGGGCGCCAGCCAGACTTGCTGCGTGCTCTGCAGGACACAGGATAAAGTCCCCGGATGGGCGCTTGGCCTCGCACACAGCACAGACCGCCAATCTCCAGGGGCAAAAGTTTGCTGAGAAGCCGTCAGCTTGTGCTTCAAAAGTTAGCAGTTATTTTAAGAACATAATTTGCAAAGGTGAGGAATTAAGACGTACAATGTCAGAGGCCGCATTTAGAAATTGCTTTGAGAGGCATGACTTTTTGGATCAAATGGCTGTCATCGTTCATTAGGTTCTTTCCCTTTTATTTCTGGATTTTCTGCATGTATCAAAAAGGAAAGCCGTATCTGTTAATATGTGGCCTCCACGCCCAAAAATAGAACTTCAAGATCAGTTGAATAACATCAGTTTTTGTGGGAGTCATTAGATCCTTTAAAGTAGAAAATAAGTCAAGGAAAATTGTGTCAAGTTCTTCCTTCAATTCTTGGGGTCAGCAGAAAGGTTTCAGAGGTTGGTCTCACGGACAGTGACATATCTGACGTGATTCTGGGCGCCACCGTAAGTTTAGTCTCAAAGTGGATGTTGAAGATTAAATGAGTTGTCTGTGGTGCTCATATAAGCACGCTCTCGCCAAGCGCAGGCCGTGGAGGAGCAGTGCTTGTATGGACTGAAGAGACCACAGCCTGGAATGTTCTGACTGGAAATGTGAGGATGCGGGAGCCCGTGACCCACAGTCCAGGGAACCGAGGCTCTGAGCACAGACTTGCAGAGGGTGTGGGTGCGAGACCCGGGGTCCTGGGATCGAGTCCCGCGTCGGGCTCCCTGCATGGAGCCTGCTTCTCCCTCCGCCTGTGTCTCTGCCTCTCTGTCTGTGTCTCATGAATAAACAAATAAAACTCTTTAAAAATAGATAAAGTCAATGTAATATTAAAGGCAAAACTGTCAACACCGCGTTGGGGATGATGGTATTCTAAAGTGGAATATGCACCCACAGAAGCCAGGAGGACCGAGGGTTTTCCGGGGCGGATGCTGTTAGGTCAAGGTGTGCTGCGGCAAGTAGGGACGGCTGTGCCTTGCACGCTGCAGGGTGGTCCCTGACACGGAACACGGAGACGTGTGGCTGGAGGGTAACGGTCTTGTTTTTTTACGGGACTCTGTGGCCGGGACTCTTTCACAAGCCCATCATGTTGAAGCCGACCTGTCAGTCAAAAAAACACATCTCAAGAAATTATGTGATCCAATGAGCTCCGCACCTTTCCTTCGTCCTTAGGGGTTCCTCGGAGCGGCATTTCTTGAGAGCTCCATGCTGCACGGGCGAGGAGCAGCAGCCTATTCGCGGGCGGCTTCGCTTACCTTTCCGACACATTCCCCGGGCTGGGTCCCAGGGAAGCACCACGCTGAAGAATGTGGACGTGCACGAATTTTCCTTTATTTATTTATTTTTGGCCAAATGCTAAATGAAGAGTTTTAAAAGTATGATCAAGTTCCTAAGCAAATCTGTGATTTACCCAAGCACAAGGTGTAGACTGAGGGTCAGGGCTCGTCCGCGGATGCAGGCCTCCGGGGGAGGCAGACCATGAGCCCGCACGTCCAGGGCACCGGCCACAGGGCCACCAGCGCCCACGCCCGGCCCGCCTGCTCCTGGGACAGCCGGGTGCGCGCAGCCACCTCCTGCCCGGTGGCAGGGCCCGGCCACGCCATCGGGGCGTCCACAAGGCGCGGTCTGCTCTGTCCTCCCGTTGCTGGTTTCCGCGGGGACAGCACTGCAGGCCTCCGTGTCACGGCTGGGTGCGCGATGTTGGGGCGCACAAGAGACGCCACGGTGGTGAAATCAGCCTCCCAGTAAGGGATGATGGTAAAGACAATTTAGGTCCCAGCAGAATGATAGACGCTCCATGTTCTGTTGGAGAGACCGTCCACTTCCTTCCAATACGTCTCCTGGCGGCTCCTTCCAGGCTTTTCTCAACTTTGCTGACTTCCGACTGCAGGTTCCACGTCCTCCTGGTCGCAGGAGTGTTGGGGCAACACCTGCAGCTCTCTCGGGAGTTCTTGTACCTAAACTAGGCTCGCCATCGCCTTTCTCTCTTTCTTTTCTTTCTTTCTTTCTTTCTTTCTTTCTTTCTTTCTTTCTTTCTTTCTTCTTTCTTTCTTTCTTTCTTTCTTTTTTTTTCTTTCTTTCTTCTTTCTTTCTTTCTTTCTTTCTTTTTTTTCTTTCTTTCTTCTTTCTTTCTTTCTTTCTTTATTTCTTTTTTTCTTTCTTTCTTCTTTCTTTCTTTCTTTCTTTCTTTCTTTCTTTCTTTCTCTTTCATTCTTCTTTCTTTCTTTCTTTCTTTCTTTCTTTCTTTCTTTCTTTCTTTCTTTCTTCTTTCTTTCTCTTTCTTTCTTCCTTCCTTCCTTCCTTCTTTCTTTCTTTCTTTCTTTCTTTCTTTCTTTCTTTCTTTCTTTCTTCTTTTAAAGTTTTTATTTAAATTCTGGTACAGGGGATCCCTAGGTGGCTCAGTGGTTTAGCGCCTGCCTTCGACCCAGGGTGTGACCCTGGAAACCCAGGATCGAGTCCCACGTCAGGCTCCCTGCATGGAGCCTGCTTCTTCAGGATCATGCCTTGGGCTGAAGGTGGCACTAAACCCCTGAGCCACCCAGGCGTCCCTATTTTTGTATTCTTTAGGTAAACACCTTGCAGGGCAGTTTCTGGGGTGTAGGGCAGCTCTGTGTTTAATTTTTCTGACGAACCTCCACACTGTTTCCCAGCGTGGCTGCACCAGTTCACACTCGCACCAACAATGCACGAGGGCTCCCCTTTCTGCACACCCTCACCAACACCTGGTGTTTCTTGTGTTGTTAATTTTAGCCATTGCGACAGGTGTGAGGTAGTAACTCAGCGTGGGTTTTAAAATTTTTATTTATGTATTTATTTTTGCTAGAGAGAGAGAGAGAAGGAGAGAGCGAACATGCACGAGCTGGAGGCAGGGCCAGAGGGAGAGGCAGGCTCCCCACCAGTAGGGACCTGACGTGGGGCTCCTTCCGAGGACCCCGAGATCATGACCTGAGCCGAAGGCAGACGTGTAATCCACTGAGCACCCCAGGCACCCTCATTGTAGTTTTGGTTTGTGTTTCTATAATGATGAATGATGTTGAGCGTCTTTTCTTTCCTTTTTTAAAAGATTTTATTTATTCATGAGAGACGCACAGAGAGAGGCAGAGACACAGGCAGGGGGGCAGGCTCCCTGCGGGGAGCCCGGCGCGGGACTCGATCCCGGGACCCTGGGGTCATGATCTGAGCCGAAGGCAACGCTCAGCCGCCGAGGCCCCCAGGCGCCCCTTGAGCATCTTTCCTGGCGGCCGCCTGGATCTCTTCTTTGGGGAAATGCCTCTTCACATCCTGCCCATCTTTACATTGGATTATTTAGTTTTGTTGTTGTTGAGCTTTATGAAGTTCTTTACATATTTTGGATATTTAACCCTTTATCGGATCTGTCACTTTACTCCATGCGGGGACTTCCACGGCACTTCCGCCCTCCTTCCTGCAGGATGATCCTAGCATGTGACCGGGTCTTGCGTGAAAAGCAGTGCGTGAGCGGACCTGAGAGGGAGCTGTGAGCGTCAGGAAGAGGCCCTGCGGCCGGGGCAGGGGCGTCCCGCGTCTCCTCCACAGTCCCCTCAGCGGCACGCGTGCTTGCTGGGCCCCAGACAGGGCCCGGTCAGAGGCCTCTACCTCCCCGGGGTCACCACTGCCTCTCTGTGTGCACCCCAGCTCTCGTACTTCAGACTGGTCTACCGGCTCAAGCGTCAAGGGGTCCCAACCCGCAGGTTCACTGCTTCCCGGGGGAGAAGCAACCCTTGGCCTGTTGATGGACTAATTCCCCCACCCAGTCACTCAACAAATATGTGCCGAGCGCTGTCCTGCTCCCAGCACCCCCAGAGGAGCCCTCGGACGGCCGTGCAGCCTGAGGACCGTGGCTGACCTGCCCCTCTGGCCCCTGGCAGGTCTCCCTCCAAAGATAAAGGATCGTGCTCTGCACTCGGTCTGTTGGAAAGAATATTGGGGTCATTGCCACTGTCCTGTCCTTACAGTTCATACAAATTGACTCCTTTAAAAAAATAATTGATATATATATGTATGATAACAAAGAAAGTGTAACAACCAGAGTTAAATCATGGTCAGGAGAGACACTGCCACGTTAGAACTGAATTGGAAATATTGGTCTAAATCTGTGCTTTCAACAAAAGCGACCCTGTCCTACTCTGCCTGCTGGAATGGTCTTGCGGCGATGCCACGGGAAGTGGTCCCCGGCGCCTCCCTCCGACGCGCGGCGGAGGGGAGACGTGTGCCTGGGATTTATCTTTGTGTCATAAAGCAAGGAGAAATGAGAGATTAAAGATTTAAAAATAATGAAGGATTAAGAGACACAAGAGCCAACCTACATGGGTTGTGAAGCCAACGTTGTGGCGATTTGGCCACCAGATGGAGAGTGATGACAGTGATGGAAAAAGACTAACTATATAGAAAGCCATCAGGCCCCTGGGGTTTTCAGTGGGAGCAGAGTTTCTCTTTTGCACGGGGAGGAAGTTGTAGGAGTCTGACGTGAGGCATGACTTCAGTTAGCTCGACTGTCTTGTACCCTTAAACGTGGATTATGTGGCAAATTTTATGGGATGTGTATTTCTTTTTAAAGATTTTCTGTATTTATTCATGAGAGACACACACAGAGAGAGGCAGAGACCCAGGCAGAGGGGGAAGCAGGCACCCCTCGGGGAGCCCGACGCGGGACTCGATCCTGGGTCTCCAGGATCATGCTCTGGGCGAAGGCAGGTGCTAAAATGCTGAGCCAACAGGGCTGCCCCTATGGGATGTGCATTTTAAAAAAGATTGTATTTATTCATTTGAGAGAGAGAGAGAGCGCGCATGAGCAGGGAGGAGACGCAGAGGGAGAAGCAGACCCCCCGCCGAGCAGGGAGCCTGATGCGGAACTCGATCCCAGGACCCTGAGATCATGACCAGGCAGACACGTGATCAACTGAGCCCCCAGGTGTCCATATGGGGTGTGTTTTTAACATAATTTTATAAAAAGAAGGCTTAGAGTTCAGAGCAGGAAGAGTGTCTGGGTGGGAAGAGCGGCAGAGCCTGGTGAGCTCGGCTGGGCAAACCCCAGAGGCGTCGTGGTCGTTCTCCGTGTAGGCGGGATGCTGGGCACGGTGGCTTTTCACACGAGGATAGTAACGGGGCCGTGACACTGGCGAGAGGTCCCCGGTGGCTGTCATGCTTAGTCCTGGGTGCGTGTGGGCTGCGCAGAGAAACCACCACGGGAGCGACACCGCCACCATGGTCAGGGACTCAGGATGCACCCTGTGAAATGTGCGTGTGCCGGGAGGAAGGCAGGTGGACACGGGGGGGGGGGGCAGGATGCGGAAGCACAGGGTTAATGATCCACGGCGGCCCGGAGCCCTACCAGGGTCTCAGGCAGAGGGGACGGTGAGTCGGTTGCGCCCACGGCCGGGTGGGACTCCCTACGGATGCGCTGGCCCAGGCCAGTGGGGCCGAGCCCACAGCACTCCAGGCCCCAGCGCCCCTCGACGGCGGCCACGGGACTTGGCCATGATCACTATGTAGACCAGACCCCAGAGCAGAGACCAGCGCTAGAGACGGGGAGGGACGGGTCACATAAATGTCACACAAAGACCTGGTTGGGGCAGATGATGCATCTTGTGGTGACACAGGACAGACGTACAGGGCGGTGATCGAGGGGAAGGCCCTGATGGGCTGGGGTGTCTCCGGAATGTGGGCGCCCACCAGGTGAACCTGTTGGTTCAGTGCAGTCCCAGGGAGACCACCTACAGTTAGTTTTTATGGAAAACAAGCTGATTCTGAACTTACCACAGAAATTCAAAGGGTTGCTAAGGACCAAGATGCTTTCAAGAAAGCAAAGTCGGGGGTTTAGAGTAACAGGCCCACAGCACTGAACACGGAGCAAACCGGGGCAGGAGTGTGGACACACGGATGCACAGGATAACAATACTCTAAACTGGGCACCGGGGGGGCTCAGCAGTGGAGCGTCTCCTTTGGGCTCAGGTCATGACCCCGGGGTCCCGGGATGGAGTCCCCCGCCGGGCTCCCTGCATGGAGCCTGCTTCTCCCTCTGCCTGTGTTTCTGCCTCTCTCCGTGTCTCTCAGGAATAAATAAATAAAATAATGGCCCCTGGGTCAATGACAAAAGGGAAATCATGGTTCATATATCAACCTGGGTTGGTCCCCCTGCTGGGGGAAGCCACGAGAGTGACGTTGCCCAGCTAATAAGTGTGTTTGACATAAAGGAGCTAGAGAAAAAACAGCAGATGGACCCTACGCCCAGCAGAAGAAGGGAGTTAATTAAAATTTGAGCAGAACTCAACGAAATCGAGACCAGAAGAACTGTGGAACAGGTCAACAGAACCAGGAGTTGGTTCTTTGAACGAATTAATAAAATACATAAACCATTAGCCAACCTTATTAAAAAGAAGAGAGAGAAGACTCAAATTAATAAAATCATGAATGAGAAAGGAGAGATCACCACCAACACCAAGGAAATACAAACGATTTTAAAAACATATTATGAGCAGCTATATGCCAATAAATTAGGCAATCTAGAAGAAATGGACCCATTCCTGGAAAGCCACAAACTACCAAAACTGGAACAGGAAGAAATAGAAAACATGAAGAGGCCAATAACCAGGGAGGAAATTGAAGCAGTCATCAAATACCTCCCAAGACACAAGAGTCCAGGGCCAGATGGCTTCCCAGGGGAATTCTATCAAACGTTTAAAGAAGAAACCATACCTATTCTACTAAAGCTGTTTGGAAAGATAGAAAGAGATGGAGTACTTCCAAATTCGTTCTATGAGGCCAGCATCACCTTAATTCCAAAACCAGACAAAGACCCCACCAAAAAGGAGAATTACAGACCAATATCCCTGATGAACATGGATGCAAAAATTCTCAACAAGATACTAGCCAATAGGATCCAACAACATATTAAGAAAATTATTCACCATGACCAAGTAGGATTTATCCCCGGGACACAAGGCTGGTTCAACACTCATAAAACAATCAATGTGATTCATCATATCAGCAAGAGAAAAACCAAGAACCATATGATCCTCTCATTAGATGTAGAGAAAGCATTTGACAAAATACAGCATCCATTCCTGATCAAAACTCTTCAGAGTGTAGGGATAGAGGGAACATTCCTCGACATCTTAAAAGCCATCTACGAAAATCCCACAGCAAATATCATTCTCAACGGGGAAGCACTGGGAGCCTTTCCCCTAAGATCAGGAACAAGACAGGGATGTCCACTCTCACCACTGCTATTCAACATAGTATGGAAGTCCTAGCCTCAGCAATCAGACAACAGAAAGACATTAAAGGCATTCAAATTGGCAAAGAAGAAGTCAAACTCTCCCTCTTCGCCGATGACATGATACTCTACATAGAAAACCCAAAACTCTCCACTCCAAGATTGCTAGAACTCATACAGCAGTTTGGTAGCGTGGCAGGATATAAAATCAATGCCCAGAAATCAATGGCATTTCTATACACTAACAATGAGACTGAAGAAAGAGAAATTAAGGAGTCAGTCCCATTTACAATTGCATCCAAAAGCATAAGATACCTAGGAATAAACCTAACCAAAGAGGTAAAGGATCTATACCCTAAAAACTGGAGAACACTTCTGAAAGAAATTGAGGAAGACGCAAGGAGATGGAAAAATATTCCATGCTCATGGATTGGCAGAATGAATATTGTGAAAATGTCAACATTACCCAGGGCAATTTACACGTTTAATGCAATCCCTGTCAAAATACCATGGACTTTCTTCAGAGAGTTAGAACAAATTATTTGAAGATTTGTGTGGAATCAGAAAAGACCCCGAATAGCCAGGGGAATTTTAAAAAAGGAAACCATATCTGGGGGCATCACAATGCCAGATTTCAGGTTGTACTACAAAGCTGTGGTCATCAAGACAGTGTGGTCCTGGCACAAAAACAGACACATAGATCAATGCAACAGAATAGAGAACCCAGAAGTGGACCCTGAACTTTATGGTCAAGTAATATTCGATAAAGGAGGAAAGACTATCCATTGGAAGAAAGACAGTCTCTTCAATAAATGGTGCTGGGAACATTGGACATCCACGTGCAGAAGAATGAAACTGGACCATTCCCTTGCACCATACACAAAGATAAACTCAAAATAGATGAAGGATCTAAATGTGAGACAAGATTCCATCAAAATCCTAGAGGAGAACACAGGCAACACCCTTTGTGAACTCGGCCACAGTAACTTCTTGCAAGATACATCCACAAAGACAAAAGAAGCAAGAGCAAAAATGAACTATTGGGACTTCATCGAGATAAGAAGCTTTTGCACAGCAAAGGATACAGTCAACGAAACTCAAAGACAACCTACAGAATGGGAGAAGATATTTGCAAATGACGTATCAGATAAAGGACTAGTTTCCAAGATCGATAAAGAACTTCTTAAACTCAACACCAAAGAAACAAACAATCCAATCATGAAATGGGCAAAAGACATGAACAGAAATCTCACAGAGGAAGACATAGACATGGCCAACATGCACATGAGAAAATGCTCCGCATCACTGGCCATCAGGGAAATACAAATCAAAACCACAATGAGATACCACCTCACACCAGTGAGAATGGGGAAAATTAACAAGGCAGGAAACCACAAATGTTGGAGAGGATGAGGAGAAAAGGGAACCCTCTTACACTGTTGGTGGGAATGTGAACTGGGGCAGCCACTCTGGAAAACTGTGTGGAGGTTCCTCAAAGAGTTAAAAATAGACCTGCCCTACGACCCAGCAATTGCACTGTTGGGGATTTACCCCAAAGATACAGATGCAGGGTAACGCCGGGACACCTGCACCCCGATGTTTCTAGCAGCAATGTCCACAATAGCCAAACTGTGGAAGGAGCCTCGGTGTCCATCGAAAGATGATGGATAAAGAAGATGTGGTTTATGTACACAATGGAATATTCCTCAGCCATTAGAAACGACAAATACCCACCATTTGCTTCAACGTGGATGGACCTGGAGGGTATTATGCTGAGTGAAGTAAGTCAGTCGGAGACAGACAAACATTATATGTTCTCATTCATTTGGGGAATATAAATAATAGTGAAAGGGAATATAAGGGAAGGGAGAAAATGTGTGGGAAATATCAGAAAGGGAGACAGAACGTAAAGCCTCCTAACTCTGGGAAATGAACTAGGGGTGATGGAAGGGGAGGAGGGCGGGGGGGTGGGAGTGAATGGGTGATGGGCACTGAGGGGGGCACTTGACGGGATGAGCACTGGGTGTTATTCTGTATGTTGGTAAATTGAACATCAATAAAAAATTAATTTATTAAAAAATAATAATAATAAGTGTGTTTGCTGCATAGAATAAAGCCGGGGAGCAAGTTTGCATTGTCAGGACCACTTCTCTCCAGCTGGTCAGGTTCCAGGTGACTTACCTTCCTTTCTCTTTCCCATGTATTTCAGGATTTGCCACCTAAGTAAGACTTTCTACTTTTTATTTTATTTTATTTTTTTTGACTTTCTACTTTTTAAAGATTTTATTTAAAAAAATTTACATGTGCTGCTTTCTGGAAAAGAAGGACAATTTTATCATTCACAATTTTTTTCCTAACTGATAAAGTTACATGTATTTTCTCTTTTTATGCCAATCGCCAAATTCTGGTGTCTCTGCAGGATAGTAGCTGGCATGAAAGTTGCTTCTCGGATTTCAGGTTAAAAATGCACTAGGAGACATTCTACATAAATTCTGTAAAGAGAAACTGCATCTTCTTCAAATAAACATCCCCCTTTCTGTGCTGTGTTTCAGAATAATAGAGTCTCATGCGAATGAAAAGAAAATTGCCCCAGACGTCTGGCCGATAAAATACAAGCGAGGATAAGCATCACGATAAACAGCAGAATCGACGCGGCTGGGGTTTTACTATAATACGGCCCTGGACAAACGTTCTGTCCCGAGTCCTTGAAGACGCAGGAAAGTCGGGTGCTAATATGAAGATCGGGTGGTGACCCCTCAGGCTCATTAGTGCCATCTCCGCTGCCGCAAGAGTGGCTGGGGTGGGGACCCAGGGCTGCAGAGATCACATCCTCAGGGCTCGAGACACCTGGCTTTCACGCCTCCCCCCCACCCCGAGATCCGCCCACAGACTGGCCACAGGCCCGGCAGGTGGGACCTGGGGTTCCCCAAAGTTGGACGCAACCCGAGTGACTCACGGGGGTGAAGATGGGGCGGCTGGGTCCCCCTTGCAGACGGAGGGCTCACAGGCCAGGTTCTCGTGTCTCGGGGACACCAGAGGCTCCAGGACTGCGTGGGTGGTGGGGCAGGTGCTCACCCCGACCTCAGGCACTTCCCGGGGCAGTCGTGCAACCCAGAGGCAGGCGGGGGTGGTGGGGGTGGCAGGGGTGGCGGTGGCTGCAGGGCCCAGCAGCCCCTCCTCATCTCTCCAAGGCCTCGGGCCCCAGGCTGGGGCTGCCCCCCGCAGCTCTGCTTCGGACGCATGATGCCCCGCGGGCTCCCCGCCGCCGCCCAGGCCCCAGCTTGGACGTGCTTCCTCCCATCTGGCCGCTGGGAGATGCTGCCTACTTGGCCTCCGGTCCATTGCTGGCCCGTGGACGCCGGGCCGTGCCCCTTGCCCCCACGCAGCCAACCCAGGCCAGATGTGCTAGTTCCTTCCCAGCTCAGAGCTGTCCCTGTCCCCACCTGCCCAGGGCCGCCCGCCAGCCTGCCCGCCCCCACCCCGACCTGGGCCCTGGGGCACCTCGGCGAGCTCTTTCTGGCTTCAACAGCCTACACCCCACCCGGTCACCCCGGCTTGGCTCCCTCTGACCACCCCCCAGCACGGGGCCTATGGGGACCGTCCACTGGTCTAGGTACACGTGCATTTACTGCGTGCGGGGTGCACGGTGCGGGAGGCCTGGGGGCATGAGGCTCCCTGGGCAGCGGGGCTAATGAGCGTGTGGCCCGCGACCTGCTGCTCTCCCACCGCGACAGGACCTCTGGGGCCTCAGAGGACGTCCCCAGCACGCGGCAGCCAGCCTCGGCCCTGAGCAGGGGTGCTGGTGTGCAGCCCTCGCTCCCCTCCGCGGGCAGCGCCTGCAGACCCCAAAGGGCTGGGGGCGAGTGGCTCCTGCTCCGAGAGCCACACGCTCCTGTCACCACTTCCCACTGTGCCACAGCCGGAAGTCAGCGGCGAGCGCCAAGGCCCCCACGTCTCTGCGCCAATAAAACTTGTTTCGGGTTCACGGGATCCGCATCCCACGTGGTGCTCACGCTCCAGGAAGCAGTTTTCTCTGTGGATTTTCTTGAACGTTCTAAAGCCGCAGAGACGCTCTTCATCCCCGGGCTGCGCGGCAAGGCGGTGGTGGGCTGGGCCGGGCCTGTCCTGCGCTGACCCCCGCCCCGGGCCACCTCGTGGGGGGTCCGAGGGGGGCCCGCCCCCCCCAGGAGCCTGCTCACACCCCACTGGACTGCGCCTGCCGCAGCCGTGCAGCCTGCGGAGCAAAGCAGGGGGCCTGGGGGCTCAATGACACCGGGGCCACCTCGTCTCCTGTGGGGCTCGGTGTGACCTGGCTCTTGACCTCTCCTAAGACCCGGCTATCCCCCCAGCCAGCAGTCCTCGATGACACAGGCTTCCACGTTCTCCTCAGGATCTTAGAAAGCCGGGACGCAGGACAGAGGGCAACGCTCCCCAACCAGCCGGTAGGGTCTGCCCCCATCGGGTGCTTCTGGGCCCGCTTCCCAGGAGACCCCAGGCCCCTGGGCGGCAGGCAGGGCCCCCTCCTCCTGCAGCGACGCCCAGAGCTGCGGCAGCCAGTGACTGGGCCTCGAGAGCAGATGAGCCCTGTCCCCTGTCCCCCGCACCAGAAGGAGCCGCCAGCTGTCTCATTCCAGTGCTTGCTCTGTTACGCGTTCAACAGACCTTCATTGGGTGCCTCCCATTGCCCACCCTAGGGGCACAGATTGGTGAAGCACACAAACGTCTCTGCCCTCACAGCGTTTGTATTCTAGAATCTTCCTCCACACTATGGCAGGAAAACCTGGCTTCTCCAGGCACCGAGGGCCTACGCTGGTGCTCATTAAATCCCTCGCCCGCCCACCCAGCTGCAGGGGGGCTCCAGCATCACCCTCCCCACCTGGGACACAGTTTGGGTCTCCTTGCAGGGTCCCTGAGGGCGTCCCGTGGCCCGTCACTCTCCGGCCCTTCCCTGTCCCCCATGCTGGCCCGTGTCCTTGCTCCCTGCCCGCGTCCTTCCCCATCAAATCCCAGTGTGATGAACCAGGCCAAGCGCAGCCAACCGCCAAGCTCCTCCCCCTCCGGGCAGGCCCTGCCTCGGCTCCCGGCTCCGTCCAGGTCCTCGCTGTGCCGGTGGACACCTGGGCAGACCCCAGGGTGTGTGGTCGACGGTGGCCGCCCGGCAAGACGCGCTGAGTTATTTGCTTTCGGCGGCCGGGCTTCTACCGGCAAGTGAGACACAGCTCAGACTCACGCCTGCAGAGCTCAGACAGTTTGATCAGCTTTTTCTTGGTGGATGATAAATACTGAACTAATTTAAATCAAATCAAACTGTGTGGACGTGTGTGGAGCTTCATTAGCGTCCAGGTGACTTGCCAGGCCTGATGGGAACTGCAAAGATGAATGAGTCATGGTTATTGGTCTCAGGGGAGTGGCAGCCACGCTGCCAGCTTGTTACTGGTGACTAGTGAGTGTCAGTCCTATGCCAAGGGCAACGGCGACAGGTGGTACCTGGAGCCAGGGTGACAGGAGCCTGTCCACGTGCAGGAGGGACGGGGTGGGGAGATGAGGAGTGCTGTTTCTGCACCAACAGGCCCTGCGCAGTTCTCGGGGCTCCCAGGATGTTGGGGCTGGGGCTGGACGAGCCATGGGGCAGGATGCACGTCTGGAAAATGCACATATCCTTCTGATTATAAGAATAGAAAATAAAGCAAAAAAAAAATCTAAGGAACATTTAAGTTGCCAATAATACTTCCACCCAGAGATAACCATAGTTACCAGCTTTGTGTTTTTCCTGCTTTTCAAAAATTTTATGTAGCATGAAGAATTTTCACATTTTAAAGCCTGCTCTAAAGGATAATGTCACTGACTGCACAGCATGCATGGCCAGTGTGCCACAGTGTCTTTGCACACCCATCTGTTGATGGGCGTTTACATCGTTGAATTCTATTCCTACAATTCACACTTGTGAGAACTTCCTCCTACAGAAATGTTTCCTCTCACTTTCACTTTCTCCTCGAATAAACTCCCAGAAGTGGGATTACCTGTCAAAGCTGAGGGCAAAACTCTTTTCCATTTGGCGCTTGCTTCCCATGAAGGAAATACCAGGTGTCTCCTCCAAACAGGCGTGGAGGTCTCTTCTGGTTTGAATCACCAGCGTTGAACATCGGCACCCGCGTGTGTGAAAGCATGTGTATGTGAGTGTGAGCTCCTGAGTACGAGTTTGTGTTCATGAATGTGTGTGCACATGCACGTGTGAGAGCTTGTGCATGTGTGCATCTGTATGTGCATGTGTGAACATGTGCACAAGTGCATACATATGAGCATGTGCACGAGTGTGCATGCGCATGTGTGCATTTGGGTGTGTGAGGATATGCGTGTGAGCGCATGCAGGTAAGCATGTGTCGGCCTTTGCTGCCTCAAGTACGGATGACAAAACAGCATCTCCTCGGGGCTCCAGTTTACATGTCTCGGCTCACGTTGCTTCCCATCTGTACCGGTCACCTGTATCCCCTTGGGATAGGACGCTCTGCACTCTGGCTTCGTGATTTTCTTGACTCGTACGAGCTCTTTACATGTAAAAAGCCGTTCACCCCTCTCCCCTTATTTGCCACCAATGCTGTTCACGGTGTGACTTAGGAATATGAAGGAGAGTAAACCCGTGGTGACAACTGCGTCCTGACCAGTCCCTGCCTTATTTGCGCCTCAGCCAGGACCCCAAAGCCGTTCACGGATCCCCTTGAACTTAACCTGAACGTCTCCTGCACACCATTTTGAGAGCCCCACCTGGCCTCCTCCCACCTCCACAGAGTAGGACGGAAGCCAGGTCGGTCCTGGGGGCGTCCAGATTCCCTGGGGACAATGGCCTGTGCTCCCTGGAATTACTGTGACTTGAACTTGATGTTTTTGTATCTGTAAGAATCAGGGGGAGCCAACCTGCTTCTCGGGAAAGCCACTTGACAGCCTTCCGTGTGACTGCATGTGGGCCGGTCACATGAACCAGCTACGTGTCTGCCCAGCGGAGCTTTGAAAGCTGCTCCGACTCCTTCAGTTGTTCTCTACAAGCAAACAGAACTATGCCCAGAAAGCCCAACAGCCTAAAGTACTCCCGATGTCACCACAGCACGATGGTCAGCTTTCTGCCCTAAGAGCCCACCCGCGAGCGTTGCATCCTGCGTGTCAAGTGGGTTTGCACACCTCCCTCCCAGTTACTGGGCGGATCCAACGAGGCGGCCCCGGCATCTGGCAGCTCGGGCCCCGTCACCGGGCACTGGGGGCCAGCAGCTGGAACAGCATCCGTCCTCCCCTGGTGCTGGACATCCGAGATCCAGGTGGAGGGGGGTCCCTCCCGAGGCCTCCCCTGGGTGAGTGGACAGCCATGTCCTTCCCGGGTCCTCCTGGGGTCGTCCCTCGGTGCGGGTCTGCATCCTGATGTCCTCTTCTGATGAGGACACAGTCACACTGGAGCAGGGCCCACTCTAGTGACCTCTTTTACCTCATCACCTCGTTAAAGACCCCTCTCCATGTAGAGACCTGTTCTGAGGTCCTGGGAAGTAGAGAGGAGACACGATCCAGGCCCCCATGCCTGTGTAGGTGCCTCCTGGGATTTAGTGTGCAACGTGTGCCTTCTACCTGTCTGCAGGTATCTGGAAAGAGTCCCTAAAGGGGTGATGTAAGGGACACAGGGTGTCCGGGTCCCCGTCCCCAGAGCTGGTGACCATCAGAGCAAGGGCTGCGGTCAGGGTGCCCATGGCCCAGGAGCCAGGCCTGTAGCACCTGACAACATGGTCCCCTTCCCCCGGAGCGCTTGGCATCAATATTTGCTGCTGCTGAATCATCACGGGGCTGTGGTGCCCCTTGGAGCAGATTTCCCCAATCTTCCCTAAAACAGTAGCAGGCTGGTGACTCATGAAGTTTTGTAACTGAGGGCCTGTCAGGTCCTCAGGACATACGTCCCCCAGCTTGGGGTGGGAGGGGATGCTGCTGGCCCACACGCTTAGAGGGAGCAGGGCCTCGGCTTACCCGGCCGGTGGCTCTGGCTCCCGGAGCCTCGCGCGCCTGCTCTGCCTTCGTCGTGGCAGCCCCATGCTGCACTGGCCTCAGCGAGCGTCGGAACATGCCAGGCCCCAGGGAGGATTCTGGCCCCGACCCCTCGCTGTCTTGCTGTGTGACCTCAGGGGGGTCCCTGCCAGCAGGAGGTTTGGGGTCCCCGCCAGGAAAACAGGGAAGCTGGCCTCTGAGGGCTTGTGGGTTTGCTGCCCAGGAGGGAGGCGTTGGCGCCAGCCCTGCCCCTCCCCGGTGGGCAGAAGCGGGGTCTGGGGGATGCTGGGTCTCGAGACTGGGAGTTTACTTGGGTCCCCTTCCTATTGGGAGCTCGGCAGTTGTCTCAGGGGACAAAGCTTTGAAATCCTTGGGGAAACTCCTTCTGAGTGAATGAGTTGCCTTCCTTTCCAATTTTGTTCAGCGTAAGGGAATGTTGTCTGTGTGAGGAGAACTTGGCTTCAGAAGGGTCTGTCTCCGGAGCCTGCAAATGAGGGATCCTCGTTTCTCCTGTAAAAGCAGCATGTGGTGCCTCGCAGGGGGCGGCCGGGCCGGCTGAGCTCAGGATGGCGAGCCATGTGATTCTCCTACCTCTGGTCTCTGGGGCCCCTGCACACTGTGTCCCAGGGTGGCAGTCCCAGCAAGCACAGGGCCGCCCCGTCTCCGCATTTCCGCCAGCACCAACCTGGCGACCTTCTAGAGGCTGGCCATCCTGACACGTGTGAAGGGACATCTGTGCGTTTGAGTTGCATTTCCCTGGTGGTGAGTGATGTTGAGCGTCTTTTCACGGGCCCATGGGCCATCTGGATTGGCTGTCTTCTTTCTAGGTAACTTGCCCATTTTTAAATGCTTTTTGTTTGTTTGCTATTAAATTATATAATTTCCTTATTTATTCCGGATATTATCCTGTTATTAAATGTATGCTTTGCAAATATTTTCTCCCCTTCCACCGGCTGCCTTTTCGTTCTGTTGCCTGCGCCGTGCAGAAGCTTTCTCGTGTGATATAGTCCCACTTGTTTATTTTTTGCTTTCGTTGCCTTTGCTTTTGGTGTCAGATCCAAGAAATCACTGACAAGACTGATGTTGAGGAATTTTTCCCGTTATGTTCTTCTATGATTTTTGTGGTTTCAGGTTCCATGTTCAAGTCTTTAATCCATTTCGAATTGATTTTTATATGAGATACACCCCACGCTTGCTGTACATTTGTCCACAATCGCCAAGATATGGAAACAGCCTGAGCGTCCGTTGACGGGTGAATGGATAAGGAAACTGGTCCATGTACTACTAAGTATGATAGAAAACACATATATGATGGGATGTATTCACCCATATAAAGAAGGAAATCCTACCGTTTGCAACAACGTGGATGAACCCAGGGGTGTTATCAGCGTAGGAAGCCAGAGAAGGGTAAACCCTGCCTCGTGTCACTTACACGTAGAATCTAGATAAACAGGTTGAACTCACAGAGGCAGTATAACTGTGGTTGCCTCGGGCTGGGGGTGGTGGAAGGGGGGTGTCGGCCAAAGGAAACCAACTTCCAGTCACAAAGTCAGCATGTGGGAGAGACCGTGCAGCATGGTGGCCACGGCCAGCAGCGTGTGCCTCACCCTGGAAATGGGTAGAGGAAGTGGATCGGGGATGTTCTCACCAAGAGAAAAAAAGAAGGTGACGCTGTGAAGTGATGTGTTAATTAACCTGCTTGTTGTGATTATTTCAGCGTGTAAGTCTATCAAATCATCACAGCATACACTTTAAATAGATCACAATTTTATCAATTATACCTCAATAAAGCTGGAAAAAAACAACAAAGTCAACGACACTCAAACTTCATCACTTTCTAATTATGTTATCACTTCTTACTATTTTCTTGAGGGTATTTCTGCGGCAATTGCATCAGTACAGCGAACACGCTCTACAAAGGCGCTATGTATATTATTTTATCCCTGTTATTTTTTCCGAGAGGTGATTGTGAAGCTTTTACTAGTGCACAGCTGATTCTACTCTTAAAACACCTTAGGTCATTGAAAAAAAAGAAAAAAAAAACACCTTAGGTCGCTTTCTTGCTTGGGAATTGTCATCGGCCTTTCTCTGCTACGAGGGGAGCAGTCAATCTCGGTGGATCATCCGGGAACCCGGGAACAATGGCCCCAGCTTCTTGCCCTCTGCTACCATCCGCAAATGTTTTCTTCTCCGCATATATGTTCATTCCAGTCCCATGAAAGTCAAATGGATGATAACTTCTAGCCCTGCCCCCACTCAAGGGCTAATTGCTGTAGTACAGCTGCTACTGTCTTAAGTTGAGGATTAAGGAGACGAGTACGGGTGCCCAGTGGTGAGGGTTAATTTTATGTAGCTTGGCTAGGCTATGATGCAATTTTTGGTAAAAAAGAAAAATATATTGCTGTGAAGATATTTTTGAGATGTGGCTGACACGTACATCATGCACTCTGCCCCTGAGTAGAGCAACGAGCCATCCACAATGTGGGAGGGCCTGGTCCAGTGAGGTGAAGGCCCTCAGAGCACAGACCTAGGTCTCCTGCAGCAGAAGAAGCCCTGCCTGAGGTTCCAGCTCACTGACCCACTGTGCAGACTTGGGTGGTGCCACACTCACAGGAGCCAATTCCTGAAAATCTCTCTCTAGCTGCCGACATCCTGTTAGTTCTGCTTCTCTGGAGAACCGTGATGAATACATCAAGGGAAGCTCACTGAGCTGCAAAGGGAAACGACGGAGGAAGAAAGAGGCAGAACCGCTGGACAGTGTCAAATGTGTGATACGTGTGTGCCTGGACCACCAAACGCAGAATTCCGTACCTGGAGGAGTAATCCTCTAAAATGGAAGGACAAATAGGTAATTTGTAAGACAAAGTGGAGGGAACCCATTGCCACCAGCCACGGCAGGACAATGTTAGAAGGGATCCTCCAGGTAGCAGATCATCAGATCCTCCCCTCCTCGTTGTGACGGGAAGGCTGCTGGACAGGCTGTGGCTCAAGGCGTTGTTCTTAGTTGATCTGAAGACTAATTGTTCTTCAAACCAATACCAACGATATGTAGGGTGACTAAGTGAAAGAAATGATATCAAGGCAAAGGCACAATTTAGAGACAGGCAGCGCCTCTGTGCCCGTGGAGCTGTAGGGTATCACTTTGAAGGTGAGCTAGGATTAGTTAAAACTGCACAGTGCAATCTCTAAGGCAACAACTCAAATTATAAAAAGAAGTATAAATGCAATGATAAGAAAATATAACACCCAACCCTATAAAATGCTCGCAAAACCACAAAAGGCACAATATGAAGAGGGGAAAACAGGACATAAGCAATAATATGAATAAAAAACTGTCATGAAGATAGTAGATATCGATCCAACCATGTTGATAATCTTTTTTTTTTTTGATAATCATTTTGATTGAGACAATTAGGAGACAGAGATTCACAGAGTGAACTGCCGGAACCCAACTGTATGTTGTCTGTGGAAGATCCTTATTAAAGTAGATATTTAGGTTGATTTAAAGAAAGACATGGAGAAAGAACTGCCGTCCTGCTCATCAGACACTGATCGAAAGAAAGCTGGGGGAACTCTATTAATTTCAGACCATATTGACTTTTGAGCAACAAAAAGGATCAAGGATGAAGAGCAACATAAGGATAAAGGGGCTGATCCTCCCAGAAGCCACAGTAGCACTAAACACATACGCACCCAACAATCTGTGAAAAGTACATCAAAACACATAAGGCAAACAGAACCGTGTGGAGAGGTGTGCAGGCCCACACCTGCGGTTGGAGACCCAATGCCCTCTGTCAGTCAGTGATGCAGCAGTCGGGCCAGGGTGCGTCCAGTGCAGAGGCCTGCAGAGCAGTGACCACCTGGGTCTGACTGACACCTACGGAGTTCTCCACCCAACAGCGGAACATGCGGAGCGCTCAGCACAACAGACCACATTCTGGGCCATACAACACACCTTAGCTGATTTAAAAGACTAGAAATCATACCAAGTAGGTGCTCAGACAACAGAGGAATTAAACGTGAAGTGAATAACAGGGAGATGGATGGAAAAATCCCCAAATATATGGAGAGTAAGGAACGTGCTTTCAATAATCCATAAATCAAAGAAGACTCCAGAGAAACTGCAGAATATTTCAAACCAAATGAAAATGAAAATTTGTTGGAAGCAGTGAGAACAGTGCTTACTGGGAGATTTTTCATTTAGAAGAGAGGTCTTAAATCAATAATCTGAGGACAGGACCCAAGCTCAAGAACCTACAACCGAAGAGCAAAATGACCCGAGAGCAAGCAGAAGGAGGTAGAAAAGACAAGAACAGAAATCAGTGAAATGAAAACTACAAAAGCAACAGGGAAGGCATCCCCCACGTACACAATGCACACCCACAACCACATACATGCATGTGCACACCCCCCACATGCACGCAGGCACACCCACCCACATGCGTGCACAAACGCATGCGCACACCCCCAACCACACACATGCACACACACGACCACATGCATGCATGTGCACACCCACATACACATATGCACACTCGTGCACACCCACAACCACGCATGCTCACACATGCATGCCTACACACCCTTGCCTCACTAGACCCACATGCATATACCCACACCCTCCACTCCCCCAACACATGCACACACAACCCATACCCCCCCACAGACACCCGCACTCACACCCCACATATACACGTGTGCACACAGACCCTTGCACATCCTGCTCTCCTCTGGCCTTCCAAGAGCTGGGGTTCCTTGCGGTCCCCTGGCATCTCCCCTTCGCACCACGTGGAGGTTCTGCTTGGAAGGACCAGGCTCTCCTCTGTTGCACCGGAGCTGGAGGGATGGGCTGTGTCCTCCAGGCTGGGCCCGGGATGTGCAGAAGCCTCATGAACAACACGGCCTCCTCGTGGGTATTCACACGTCACCAGGGGCACATCGACTCCACACCAATTCCAAACCCGGACTCCTTTCTTGTTAAATCTGCTGGGTCGAGACTAACCTCAACTCCCTAACCTGTCCCAACCCGGATTTGAGGAACACAGGAGGGGTCACCCGCCTGTAGGTCAAGCGCTCCCACTGACCTGAGCACCGTCCGGGGAGGTGCTGGGTGGGGCCGCCACTTCCATCTGAGCATTGTCGCATGGGCCCTTCCTTGCGCCCCTTCCATCTCAGAGGTGAGGACACCTACTCTGGGTGTGCGGGGCCTGCTGCCTCGTGGTGCACAGCCACCCAACCTTCAGGACACAGAGCCACCTCGCCTCCGCCGACGGCTCCTGTGAAGCGTGTCCCTTATTCTCACCCTTGTTTTCACTTTTCAGTATGGAATCGCTCAGATGTGCGTCGATGTTGACTGAATATTAAGTGGCTCCTCATACCCTCACCACGTGGATTCCTTTGTCAGTGTGTGGTTCTCTGCTCCTGTGCGGGAACGTGCGTCACACGCGGTAGCAGCCAGCCTGTGTCGCTTTGGCATTCTCCCTAAGAATTAAAGACATTCCTTAGGATCCCAATCCCATTGTCACACCAGAGAAAGTTAGCAATGGCCTTTCCCTATTATCTTATGTCAAATCCCAAGTTGAAGATCAAATGTCCCCCATCGTCGCCCAGACGTGTTTAACACGCGGTCGGTACGGATCGAAGACTGCAGTTTTGATTTCGTGTTCCTGACGTCCTCCACCGCCTTGACTTGTTGGCAGGCTGGCTGGCCCCCCGCAGCGCACCGTCCTGGCCCCGTGGACTGGGAGAGGCTCCCACGGTCCTGGGGCGGTTCTGGCCCTGGGACGCTGTCGCCAACACAGCCCTCGGGGCTGGGAGCTGAGCCACGCGGGCACATCTGGAAGCCGGGGTGCCCCCTGCCTCGGCCCCCCTGGACGAGCCTTGCCTGGGTCAGGTGCCCACCAGGGGCGCGAGGGGGATCCTCTCACTGCCGCCTCTGGCTATCGTCTGGTCTCCCTCCGTAGGAAGGGGGGGGCCTCATGGTTCGCAGGGAGCCCCTCATTTCCAGGGGAACGGCCGCTATGGCCCTTGCTTCCAGCAGAGACCGATTAGGGCGGCTCTCGCTCGCTCGCTGGTGCTCTCTCTCTGGGAGTTATTAGGGACTCATGGATTTTTAGAGGCGACACGTGTCTGAGTCAACTAGTCATTTTTCCTGCTGACGCCCTGGCCGTTCCCACGTTGCTCAGTGGGATCCCTGTGAAGCTCACTCCGTCATCCTTCAACCTAATGTGGGATTTGTCATGTCAGATATTCTTTGGGAACAAATGTGAAGACTTTGCATTTATTTCAGTCGGACCTGATCCGTCGTCTGAGGCCGGTGAGGCAGTGTCGGAGGCCTGGGGCGGGCGCAGGCCCAGCCCCCACACCCGCCAGCCCGCGGCACCTGCAAACGTGGCAAATGGCTTGCCGGCAGCCCCATGCGTGGAGAGGACACACGTCCACGCGCCCAGACCGGTCCGTGGCACCATTTGCCCTCAGTGTCACGGGGCATGAGATTTCCCTGTGGGCTGGAGGGTCACCTCCTGGCCCTCAGGAGGAGCTGCAGGGAGGGGGTCCGGGTGACTCAAAGCCTGTGTGTCACGCCAGAGTCACCCTCATGTCCCCTGAGAGCGATGGCTTAGGTGTGTGGCCCACCATGGGACCGGCCCGAAGCGGGGCTGCCTGTGCGCAGCGTCGCTGTGACCTCATTTGACAGGGACTGCGAAGAGGCAGGAGCAGGAAGGCAGTGGACGTGCCAGCGGGGGACTCACCGTGTCCCAGCCCTGAGCCTCATCCTCCACTTCCAGGGGAGGACGCCCGGGCCCGCACCTGCCACCTGCTCTGAGCACCTTGCAGCACCGGGGCCCGCAGGACCATGGGGGCCGCTGCACAGGGAGTTCTGTCTGTGGTCACCCCCCGGCCCCAGGACGCGGGGGGCTCTTTCTGCGACATGCACCGGCCGCACCCGCACTGAAGTCTGCCACGCACGCGGCACACGGGGTCCCGCACGCTGTGGTCAGCGGCCCTCCCGGCGGCTCCGTGCTGCCTGCGGCTTGGAGCTGGTGGCCGTGCTTTCTTCTCACTGCCTGGGACCGGAGTCCCTGTGCTCCCGGGGCAGTGGGTCCCCTGCTAAGTGTCGCAAGGGCATCACAAAGAGGATTAGGAAGTTGGTCTTTTTGCCTCATGTGCCAAACTATGCCAATTGCTTGGGCAGGCGGAGGGCGGAAAGCGCACGGGGCTGCATTTAGCCACATCAGGGTGTGGGTGTTCTGGGGCCTGGCCCGGCCGAGCTCTGCACATTTGCCTCGACAGACGCAGTCATGCAGCCTCCCCTCAGCTCCTATTTCATGTCAGTTTAAGGTTCCCGAAGTTGAACACAAAATGGATTCAAGCATATTTTAAACCATGGTGGTTTCCTTTTCAGACAAATACAGTTTTTTAAAATAAGAAATGGTGTGTGTTTCCCAGGACTCCAGTCCATGCCCAGTTTAGCCTGAGCTCTCGAGGGTCTTTACTCTCTGGCTGCTTATTCATGCCCTGGGTCTGTATCTCCCGGCAGGAAGGTCAGGTGTCGCCGTTGCCTGGACCTGTAACACCCATCATTAGCTCATGGGCTCTGGGGTGTCGGTGCCCTGGGTAAACCACGAAGCTGGAGCTCGGCTCGACAGCTCACCCGTGTTGGCCTGGTGGTCCTAGTGAGCGCCTGGCCTGCTCCTTGAAGCCGCAGAGTGGCTTCGTTTGCTCCAGCCATCACATCGCCCTCCCGGCAGGAATGTACCTGGAGGGTGCACCCTGCTCACCTCCCAGCACTCCCAGCCAGTTTAGAAAAAGGCAGTGAACCATTTGACCTTTTAATTGTTTTGGAAAAAAAATGATATATATATGTATGTATGTATATATAATATAAAAACCATTCTAAAATGCTCTAAAGGGAAAAAATGGAGAAGGAAAAAATCTCAGGGGAAAATCTGTCAAATTCTTTTTCATTTTCCCTAAATTGGAGACCTTAGGAATAACTTCTCACAATTTACGAAGTTGGTCAACAAGTCATATGTAGGGTGAGATTTAGCTACTATTTTATTTTTTCCGTATCAAGACCATCCTGCCTCTAGAGCACACGGCGTCAGGGGAGAAGCAGGGAGCACAAGCCCCGGGTGGTCGGTACCCCGAGGCCTCCAGGCGACGAGCCCCTGCAATCAGTAACCTGGGGCAGGGAGAAGGGGAAGGTCTAGAAGGTTCTGGGAGGTTCCAAAGGCTTTAGTGAAGCCAGGACTTATGGACAATGTACAGATCACAGAAAACACCTGACTACTTTTTTGAGTAAAATGAGGGAAAAAGTAAGAGACGGCACAGACGTTACCTGAGAGTGGCTTTGTCTACACAGAGTGTCAGAGCCTCCTTTACCCGGACCAGGAGCCTCAGCTCACCCCCATGAACCAGGAAACACGGTCCAGCCACACGGCGCACTGTCATCGGCCCTAGAAAGGGAGGGACTCCTGGCACCTGCTGCAGCGTGGACGCTCCCGGAGGGCACGGCGCTCGTGCGTAAGCCCGTCACCGAGGGACAGAGCGCGCAGTCCCACCTCTGTGCGGCCCACAGACACGGGGCGGCTGAGCGAGGGGGGCCAGGCCGGAGCCCGGGAGGCGGCCAGGCCTTCGGCCGGCGCTACTGACTCCCACACAGAAACATCTGTCCAGAGGTGGGCCTTCTGCTAACTGTCCTTGTCGCGATAAGAGCGCAAGCGGAAAGCAAGAGAAAGAAGAAAGCCCTGCCCGGCCTGATCCGGAGGCTGAGGTGCTCGCCCGCCCGCCGTCCTGGGGCCCCTGGGGCCAGCTTCAGAGACGGCGACTTCCACCCACGTGCTGTCTGGCCCCGCCGCATGCCCCTGCGGCCGCAGAGACCTGGCCCCGCCCTGTCCTGCCTGGTTCTGGGCTTTCTCCCCGAGGTGCTGGGGCGCTGAGTCCATCGGGGGCGAGGAGACACCTGCCAGCGTGACACCAGGAATGCTCTCTAATCGCCCAGGCGCGACCAGAGAGCAGCATCGCGAGGGACGGGCCTAGAGGAGCTTACTCGTTGCTCATCTGACCCAGATTGTGAGCGTCTGGGTTTCATGCCTTTTTAATCACGCCCGCTCGTCCCTGCTCTGAGCTCACAGATTTCCTTGCAGCTACATTGTATTTTCCACTTCCAGGGTCGCGCACCTGCTGCGAGGTCACACGCCCCTCGTTTCCTCCCTGTGCCCCCTGACCTTGCGTTGCCGAGGAAACACGCTCAGCATCAGCTCCGGAGCTGGTCTACTGCACACGTCCTGGCGTGACGCGGGCAGCTCTGACGCTGGCCCCGGGTTGGGTTTCTGCAGGTGCACGCCGACCCCCCGACGGAGTAACTCGCTTCTGTCCTTCAGGATCGCGTTGCATCTCCTGTTCCGTGACTTTATATTTGTTTTCAAAGATTTCACTTATTTATTTAAGAGTGAGAGAGAGTGTGAGCCAGGGGAGGGCCTGAGGGAGAAGCAGCCTCCCTCGTGAGCAGGAAGCCTGATGTGGGGCTCAGTCCCAGGACGCTGAGTGGGCTCATGCCCTGAGCCAAAGGCAGATGCTTAACAGACTGAGCCACCCAGGCGCCCCTCAGTGACATCCTAAAATGCTCTTCGCAGACACACAGGAAAGTGGGCCCTGCAGTCAATCTTTCCCCTTCCCCTTCTTGCTACATTAGGCTCTCCTCGGCCCGCGGGGGAGGGGTACCTGGCGACCTCCACGCACAAGGGGGGAATCATCAAGGGGGGGAAATCCATTTCAATCACAGTCATGGCGAATGCTGTAATAATGATTCATTTCAAGCCAGAATTTCCTTTTCTGCTCATAATTAATGTTGTTTCTTCAAAGAACAGCCTTGACACTTAAAGGAATAAATATTCCTTCCATTATTTCTCTAAGGTATTCAGCGAGTTCCTTTAAGCAGTGGAGCATGGCAATGGTGCTGTTGGCGCTTCTGTCAATTTGCATAATCCTGTTGCTAAAGGGATATTGAAAACTCTGAACTAGAAATAAGTAGGCTGCACTCAGTAAATTATTTATAAAATCAACACGAATTCTGGGATTTTTCTTCAAATGGAAGTATGATTTCAGGGCCTCAAATAGAGTGAGCGTGTTCTCAACTGCACCCGGACAACCCGCCACTTCTGAAGGTCAGAAGGGAACAAGAAATGGCAACAAGATCACCAAAGTCCTTTCCTAGCTGGGTTGGAAGAAGGCCACGGAATGACGATGGCGTGGGTGTCGGGGGGAGGCACGCAGATGCCTCCTGAGCGGGATCCCATGGAACCCGGGAAGCACGGCCACGCACCCCACCAACAGTCCCGACAGAAACACCTGTTGTTTGCACCTTTATGTGAATTCCTGTCAAACTTGTATTTGCCTTCTTTTCACCAAAAGCAGGGCAATTTTTCCCATGAACCCCTAATTCGGTGACACAATGTGCAGAAATTCACTGTGACGTCTTGAGTCACCTCTGAAAGAACTGTTACTCACAACTGCTTTTTAGGCAAGGCTTTTTTGGGAGAGAAAATATTGCACAAGCAAAGGGGAGACAATCCTTTGTCATGTGCTGTGTGTGCGGCTGTGC
The DNA here is from genome assembly GCA_032313775.1 of Urocyon cinereoargenteus. Lineage (NCBI taxonomy): Eukaryota > Metazoa > Chordata > Mammalia > Carnivora > Canidae > Urocyon > Urocyon cinereoargenteus. The sequence continues at coordinate 59,062,142 of JAVLSZ010000028.1, forward strand.
CCTTAGGGGCGAGCCAGAGCCACTGTGACACTCTTTTTTTAATTGCCACGGGGGATGGGCCACCAAGTCCTGAACAAGGAGCTTCAAAGAATTTTTTTCTGCTTAGTGAACATCCGCTTTTCAAAAGAAAATATTCAAAATGGTATTTGGTATTTGCACTTGTGTTTGGGTGCCTGGGGCTCAGATACACATGCGAACTACAGACAATAGGAGGCACAGCCAGGATGAAAAAGACCATGTGGAATCACGTCACGGCTGCTGGGGCCCAGTGGCCTGGAGCAGCCCCGGGGCTGGGGACTTGTGGCAGGACAGGGCCAACACGGCGGTCAGGGCGAGGGGCCATCCTCTGTGCCCCCCCGAGGCCCAGCATCGCAGGCCGGCTTGTTTCCAGAAGCAGGGCCAGGGGCAGGGGTTCAGGTCAGAGCGCGAGGACTGGGCTGAGGGGGGCTCCTGCCGGAGGCAGACGTGGTGGCGGGTCCGTGGCGACGTGTCTGGGGCCTGGGGCTTGGGCCACACTGCAGCCTTCCCTGTGGAATAGGAGCAGCGAGTGATTTCCGCTCAGCCCCCGGCCCCCCGGGTCCCACCCGCAAGACAGCCCCGGAGGCTCGGCTGGACCCTCACCGGCGGAGGTCTGGCTTTTTGAGTCACTTACGTGATTCAAGACTCAAGTGTTGTGTTGGCAAAATAGTTCTGACTGCAGAATTTCTGCAATGTATTGAAAAAATGGAACATGGGGCATTTAGGTGCTCTGAGAAAGGCAGTCGAGGATGTAGGGCCCAGCCACGAAATACGACTGTGTCATGTATATACCGGGTGCCCGGCCACCCGGACTTGGGGCATGAGTGTGTCATAGCACCTGCCCTCACTCTCCTAATAGAAGGTGTGACAATGAGGCCGGCTGAGCTTCAGATCCTTGCCCTCTTGTCAGGCTGGGATGGCTTGGTGCCTCCGAGAAGGTGGGCCTTCCTGGGCCTGCCAGGGGGCAGGGGCTGAGGATGCAAAGCTGGACCTGGGCTCACCCTTCCCCAACTGCACAGCCCCCGGGGCTGGTGTGGCCGTGGCCAGGGCGCCAGAGCTCCTCCGTGCCAGGGCGCCGTGTGGCACATGCCGAGCACAGTTCCTACAAAAACCATCGGGCTCCGTACAAGGGCTTAGTGAAAAGAGTAGCTTGACGGCAAATATGCTAAATAAGAAGCACCCTCGTCCCAGGAACACCTGTCAGGGCGCGATGAGAAAAGGCATCCGGTTGGGACTAGAAACAAAAACCACAGAAGGCATGAAATGGCAAGATTAATGGGAGCTGTCCTGGCCACCAGCCCCTCTCAGAGCACGTCGGCGGACACGGAGCCCGGGGCGGCTTCGCTGACAAGCAGGCGGGATGCTGCAAGACGTGACGGCGCGCTCCAAAGTCATCTGTGGGTTTAATGCAAAGCCAGTGCTTTCGATGTCTTCAAAGCATTTGCGAATGAATGAAATATTCACGGAAAAAGCCTGACGATCCGGGGAAAGCATACGTGCGAGGCCATCAAAGCTTCTGAGGCAAAACAGATACGATCAGGAGCTCAAGGTCTGTAAGCTGGAGCCGCCACGTCAAAACGTGCAGAAGAATAGGTACAAACAGGGAGAGGCTCGCGGATCAAAGGCAGGGCCAGGAGGCAGGCCCGGGTGAAGCCCTGAGGTGGGGTTTCCGAGGAAGGACAGTTAGTGACTGTTCTCAGAACAAGTGTTTGCAGCCCTGGGAGGGAGCATATTGGATCCGTACCTTCTATCACTGAAATTAGATTCAGCTAAATTTAGAATAAAGAATTACATGGAAGAAATAAGATTTTAAGAACTAGCAGAAAGCATAAAATTATATTATCATGGAAGACAATTTCCTCAGCTCTGAAGCAATGGGAGAAATTGCAGAGAAAAAATTAGATTTTTAGCACAAAAATGTTAAATTGTAGTGTTATTAAAAAGATCTGAAGTCAGAGGGAGGAAAGCTGATTGGGAAAAGTTTCTGCAAGGTGTAGATAATAGCCCTTGTTCCCTGGATTGTGGAGGACATGAACGTGGTGATGGACAGTGAACATGGTGATGGATGGTGGACACGGTGACAGAGGGTGACCACAGTTGTGGATGACAAATGTGGTGGTGGATGGTGGACACGGTGATGGAGGGTGAACACGGTGACGGACGGTGAACACGGTGATGGAGGGTGACCACAGTGAACACGGTCAGTGACAGATGGTGAACATGGTGATGTGTGGTGACCACGGTGACGGAGGGTGACCGTGGTGGTGGGTGATGAACATGGTGATGGACATCGATCATGGTGATGGACAGGAAGTGTCGGCGTGTGGTGCCAGCAGTGCTCCCGTCCATGGCCACACTCGGGGTCTGCGGCCGATGGAGGTGTCACCAACTTGTTTGGGGAAACACCATAACCCTGTAGAAACACGGGGCAAGGATTCGAAGGGACAACACTGTCCTTTCCCTGGTGATCCTTGTATCTGGATTCTTCGTCTTTGGTCTACACCGGGCAGGCACACACAGTGCACGGTCATCTGCCGGGCTGGCCGACGCCTTCGGGGTTTCTCAGTGGACGAGTGAAAGCCTCTGATTCCTTCGAGCCGGTGCGAGTCCTGGGGCGAAGGGCGAGGAGGGAAACGGGGAACCCTGCAGGCCTGCATGGGAGCCGGTGCAAGCCCGGGGGCCCAGGGCAGAGCAGGGAGCCCGAGGACAGGCCCGTGCTCGGGCACAGGGCTGTGTCAGCCACCCCCGGGGGAGGCCGTCCGGGGGCACTGCCCGGCGAGGACTAACCTAATTCTTTAGAGGAGCCTGACCCTCCTGGTCAAAACAAGGGCGAGTCTCCCCCACCTTACAGCACCCACCGTAGAGAACTTGCATTCCGGGTTCTTTCTGCCCTTGGAAGCGGGTGGAAATCCATTTAGAAGCAAAATAAGCCTCTTGCCAACCTCACAGGCGGGGGGCCAGGGGTGTCTCTCTCAAGGACCCGGAGCAAGCTCTTGGGGCGTCAACGCCCCTAGAGGCCGGACCTGCGTCCCCGCGCCCGTGGCAGGGCGGCGTCGTGGGCTCTGTCGTGGGCTCTGTCGTGGGTGCCGTGCCCCGTGTTGCCATCTCCATCTCGTCGTGGGAACAGGAGGCCCGTTTCTTCCTTATGAGACCGGCCATCGGCACAGGTGCCCCCGCCCCGCCCCAGCACCGCTTCTCATTTCCCTTGAGGACGCACGTGGAATGGGGGGGGTGCAGCCGTGGGGTGTCCTCCTGGCTCCTCGATGCCTAGCGGGCTCCTGGGATGCACAGGACATTCTGGTTACGGATTTCTTTCCTGCCTCCATGAGCAGGTTTTCTGTGTTGAGAGGCGCCCAGGTGTCCCTGAGCCGGAGCAGGGGTGTGCGCCCCAGCAGGGGCCACAAGCCTCGGCCGGGGACCAGGCCCTCCCGCTACGGGGAGCCCAGCGCCCTTCCGTCGGGCTGTCCCGAGCCCTGGACATGGCGTGTTAGGATCCAGGAGTTCAGACCGCCCGTGCTCCCGTGTCCCCATCACCCCCCGGCCCGTGAGACCCCTGGAGGACCCGACCCGGAACCCGTCCCAGCCCGCCACAGGCCGCACAGCCCCGACCTGCCTGTTTCCTGTGGACACAGCCCAGGCGCGGAACAGACAAACACGAGGAAATGTGAGGAGCAGGGGGGCTGGGGGTACTTTTATAAAGAAGCTGAAAGAGCAGCTGATCTTACAGGGCAACTTGGAAGGTTTTGATGCTAATTTTGCACATTTATAGATCTCGGGCCGATGTAAGGCGAGGCCAAGTTCCTGGGGCTCATCGACTCGCAGGCGAACCCCCAGGCCTCACAGGTCATGAGCAAAGCCGGAGGGCAGGGTTTCTAGGGCCCACGTTCCGTCCGGGCCGTGAGCCCTCTGTGCCCGGGGACACGACCTGGAGGCTGCAGCCGGTGGCGGGACCCGGAGTGCTGACACACGGCGGTCTCTGCAGGGTGCGCGTCACGTCCCAGGACCTGCACGTCTGTCTCCCTGCCCCCCCCATTCCCTGGGTTCAGGGGCTCCTGTCCCCATCTGCCCGCCTGCCTCACAGGTGATGCCTCTGGGACGTGGGGATGAGGCCACAGGCGCGGTGAAGGACCCTTGGTCAGGCAGTAGGTCGGTCAGTAAGGAGAGGGAGGGAGGGAGAGAAAGAGGGGGAGGGAGGAGGGAGGGAGAGGGAGGGGAGGAGAGGGAGGCCCCTGCCCCCCGCCCCAGGCCGTCCAGGCTCAGCGATCCTGGGGCGAGCACCGCCAGCCTCTGCTTGGAGCCCCTGCCGTCCAGCGGCTCTGCCCGGGAGGTGCCATCGCCCGGAGGCAGCACCCCCCCAGCCGCACCCTGGGCTCCGAGTGGCCAGGCACCCTGCCTCCGGCCCGCTGTCCCCTGGCAGCCCTGGGCACGCTCCCCGCTCGGTCGGGGAGCCCTGGAGCCCGGGTTCTCCCGGAGCATTGTGCGGTGGGCCCGGGACAGGCTCAGCTGGGCCCCCCAAACCTGAGCACAAAGTGACCCCGCCGGGCCATGGGTGGAGAGCTCCTGGTTCCAGGCTCTAAGCTGCGGCTTGCGGGGCTCCCCTCTGAGGGATTCAGGACCCACAGGAAGCAGGGGCTTTGGATAGGAAGGAGGGGGCGGGGGTCCACGGGGGTGTGGTGCGGGGAAGCTGTGGCTCCTGTCTGGGGAGGCCTGGATGCGCCCGGCCCTCGGGGAAGGGCTGCTCGAGGGCTTGGTGCTGGGCCCCGTGGTGGAGAGGACATGCCGGCCCTACAGGGTGCACGGGGGTGGAGGGGGTGTCTCCAACCCAGGTGGCTCCTCTGAGGTGCGGGAGGGACCAGCAGAGGCTGCGCAGCAGGGAAGACACTCCATCCCCTATGGTGTTTTCAGGAACACCCCAGGTGGGGCGGCCGTGGGAGGGCGGGGTGCAGGTGCGGTGTGCTCTGGGCGGAGAGAGCGTGGGGGCAGGGGAGGGGCTGTGGCACCTGCCAGCTGCCCCAGCACATCTTCAGGGGTTAGCGTAGGGAGGTGCCCCTTCCACTGTGGCCTCGCGTGCCCGGGAGGCTGGTCCACCCCGGCTGTCGGGGACCCGGGGACACGTGCCCTATTTAAGCTAAATGGAGACTTGGGGTTCAGGCGTGTGCGGGAGGCCAGGCTGGGTGGGCAGGGGTGTCCTGCTGCGGCACCGGGCGCCTGCGGGGGGCGGGAGGACATCTGCAGACCATCTCCCTGGGGCAGCCCACCAGCCCGGACCGAGGGGCTGAAGCTGCGGGTCCCCGCCTCTGCTCCCCCTGCCGTCCGGGCTGCAGAGCCCCCTGCTCACAGGCCACAGGGCTTCTTTATATCTCACTGGGTGGAGCCCCGAATCCTCAGTAGCTGCACCTCCGAAAGTCCCTCTGGCCCGGGGTCCCGAGAGAACTGCTTGGCGACTGTGTCAGTTTTGCTTCGGGGGGGGGACTGTGTTGAGGCCTGCAGGGGGCATCTGATCACCTGCTCTGCTCCCCGACAGCCCCTCTCCTGGGGGGGGCTGGCCGCGCCTTCTGCTCTGTCCCCCGGGAAGCAGGTGCCTGCAGGCAGAAGGCAGTGCCGCTGGGGCGTCCCCTGTTCTGCCCTGTGTCCCGCTTCATCTCGGAGAGTCCTGGCCCCAGAGGGCCCCCGACAGGCTCACCCACTGCCACAGAGCCATGGCCCGTCGCGTGGCCCGGAGGTGATCCGCAGGCCCACACAGTCACGTGCTGCTGCCTCCAGATGGGCACAGGGACCCTCTCCTGACCGAGCTCCTTTGCCGCCAGGCATCCACCTAGGGCTTCCGTGTCCGTCTGGGCAGAAGCAGGTGTAGCAAGAACCCGATGTCACATCAGATGCCACCCCTGCCCCGGGGGACGTCTGACGCCCTGGCCTGCCCTCAGCCAGCCCCTGCAGGCCGGGCCCACTGGGACCCGTCACCCTGATGTGCTCTCTTTCCCACACCCTGCTCCCCAGGAGCCCAGGCTGCCCAGGCCCGAGCCCTCTTCCGTACTGGGGGCTCCTTTCATGGCGGCAGTAACGCCTGAGTGAAACCCCACCTGTCACCGCTTTAACGGTGACACCTGTCACCACTTTCTCTCTGGGGCCCGGGAGCTGCCTTGCACTGGGCGCTGCTGTGTTCCCGCAGGATCCTCCGGCCGCAGCTGCGGTCCAACCTGACTCGACCTCCCCGACTTGGCACAGACCCCCACAGCCTGGGAGAAGGCCTCAGCGACACTGCCCCCAGCTCTGACACCAGCTGGCAGAGGGGCCCCACAGCCCTTGCCCCAGCTCCATCCATGCTAAGCAACCCAGAACTCAGGAGGCCCCAAACTTGTGATCGCTGCTTTGTCACGAAGGCCACGGAGGTGCAGCCGAAACAGGAGCCCACAGCGAGGTCGGGGGGCCCACGGCGAGGCCGGGGAGCACCCAGGGAAGTCGGGAGCACCCAGGGAGGGCAGGGAGCCCACAGGGAGGTCGGGGAGCCCACGGCGAGGCTGGGGAGTACCCAGGGAAGTCGGGAGCACCCAGGGAGGGCAGGGAGCCCACAGGGAGGTCGGGGAGCCCACGGCGAGGCCGGGGAGCACCCAGGGAGGTCGGGAGCACCCAGGGAGGGCAGGGAGCCCGCAGGGAGGTCGGGGAGCCCACGGCGAGGCTGGGGAGTACCCAGGGAGGTCGAGGAGCGCCCAGGGAGGTCAGGGAGCCCACGGTGAGGTCCGGGATCCCACAGCCAGGTCAGGCAGCACCCAGTGAGGTCGGGGGGCCCACAGTAAGGTCGGGGAGGGTCCCGCGCATACGGGAGCTGGTGTTGGGGGCATGTCTGTCCTCACCAAGTCCTCCCAGCCTCTTCAGCCTGAGCCCTGAGTGATCAACTCCCCCCGCCACTCACTCCGGGGCAGAGGCACTGCTGTCTGTCCTGAAGCTCAGGGGGCCCCTACCAAGGACAGAGACCAGCTGTCACCTTGCTCACCCTATGGCTGCACAGGCACAGGAGGTACAACGCGGCTGTGAGCTGCTTGATGCCCCCACCCTCTCCCTCTCCCTCCCCCCTTCCCCCCTCCTTCCTCCCTTCCCCCATTGCCCATCCTCCCCCCCTCCCTTTCTCACTCCCTCCCCATTCTCCGCAGTGTTGTTTGGGGGCCACTAGTTTAATTCAGCACCATGTGAAACCGAGCGAGTTCCAACAGCCTATATGTGGGAGAAGCCTCTAGAAACGTGAGAGATGCACGCCATCTGCTCTGCACCGGCACCTGGCAGTGACAGCGGTCCTGCCTCAGTGGTATGGGCAGGACGGTGTCCCCCCAACCCATGGGGTGAAGCCCTGGCCCCAGGACTTCGGACGTGCCTGTACCAGGAGGCAGGATTCTTACCAAGAGGTCACTGAGGGGCGGAGGCCCCCAGGCCGGGCCCTGCTCCCCTCCTGCTGAGCCCTGCTCCCCTCCCGCTGAGCCCTGCTCCACTGGGGTGAGGGGCTTCTAAGAAGACGGTTGGGGATACAGACACGCGTGGGGGGGCGGCCACGTGAGGACGGGGGGAGGACACAGTGTCTGCGCCCGGGAGAGGCCTCCAGGAATCTGTAAACCGTGAGATGCGCCCACGATGCTCCGTGCTCAGGGGCCCCCCTCTCCCTGGACCACCCCCATCCCGGGAACAGGTGAGCCCTGCGGGGCGGGTGCGAGGACGCAGCTCCCCTCGACCTCCAGCGCTGGCGCCTCAGCAGAGCCCCCGCCCGGCCTGCCCTGCCCGCCCGGGCCCTGAGCTGTAGGCTGGGAATCGCGTGCGCAGGGGGCAGCTACGCAGCCGCTCCTCTGGTTATCCTCGCAGCTGCGCACACGCACCCCTGCGCACGAGCACCTCGTCCTTTGCGTCTTCCCCTCCATTTGGTCACCTGCGGGGGGCCTCCACCGTGGCCCGAGAGCCTCCCACTCTGCCATCGGCACTCTTCCGTCTCAAAGTGCCCTTGGGCAGCCCAGTGGCTTGCGTCTCCATGTAAACCTTCCGGTGACCTTGCCTGTGACTTACAAAACAAAGGGCTTTCCTTATACTCTTCTTAGAAATTCTAAGCTTTCAAATGAAGCGAGTGCCCGGAGGAGCGCGAGGACAGGCAGCGCGTGCGATCAGCTCAGCGTGCAGGGCCCGGGCTCCTTGGGAGCTGAAGCCCTGAGGCTCAGGCCACCCGATGCACCTGCACAGGAACAGGTAGAGCCCAACAGTGGGCGGGTTCTGGTGCCAGCCTCGCTGCTGAGGGCAGACGGGAAGCCACGGAGCGGGCCGCGAAGCGCTGCCGAGCAGGTGACGGTGGCCCCGCAGAGGATGGCACTGGAGCACCGCAGAGCACAGCTCTCCGTCTCCCTCCTCCCTCGCAGTCCTCCCTGTCTGCACCTGGGCCCAGGCTCTCCTGAGCTTTGAGGGAACCGCTCCAGCACCCCCTTCCCGGGCAACCCTCAGGGTCCGAGGCCCCAGGTGCCTGAGTGCCGGAGAAAGAGCCTTCCCCCAGGAGCACGTGGCCAGCTGCCCCACTTCTCGGCTCCCTTTGCCCCCGCCCCTTGGCGCAGGACAAGGTGCCAGGCTGGGAGGTGCAGGACGGAGCGCCAGGACCCACAGTGGGGTCACGGGTGTGCAGGGAGATCACGGGGGGCGGACGACGGTCTGTGAGCTTCGTGGACCCTGAGTGTTCACAGAGCGCCCGAGGACTTGACCGACCCGCACCAACCGTTCTGCATCCGCAAGGGAGTGGGACGGTGGCCGTGACCGGCCGCGCTCTGTGTCCAGGGACACCGCCGGGGCCCAGGGACAACTGGGCTCGCACAAACATGTCCTCTGGACAGCGGGGTTCAACTAAAACCCAAAACCAAGAGAAAAGAGGAAAATCTGCCAACGCTTGGAAACGAAGCCGCCTGGTTTAAAATCATCCATGATTAATCAATCAATCAATCAATCAATCAATAAAAAAATCATCCATGATCAAAGGGAAGTCTGCAAGGGAACGAGGAAAATATTTAAGACTGAATAAAAATGCAAATACACGGAGTTTGTAGGAAGCGGCTCCGGCCGCACCGGGAGGAAGCACAGACCATTCAGTGCCCCAGTCAAAGGAGGAGAAAGTTGAATTCGGAACCCGAGCTTCAGGTTAGAAAACTGGAGAAAGCCGAGCCCGGTGACCCAGGGCAAATGTGTTCTGAGTCGGTGTTTATGTCGTTGGCAAAAATGTTGGTTTGTCCCCAGCCTCCTCTGCTCTACGTCCCCCCGGCCCCCTTTCAGGCGACAGTGGTTCCGCCGCCCGGGCCAGAGCTGTCCTGTCCTAGCGGTGGGAAATGTGCTCAGCGTCTCCCAGACCGACGAGAGCACCTCCGATGGGCGCAAGGCAAGCTCTGGAAGTGGATTATCCTTGACCACGTTAGGTGGTGCCTTCCTTGAATGACGAGTTCGATAAAATCTTTAAAAGCAGAGAATGGATATCGAATGTAAATTTGTGTATTGCTCATTTTATAGGATGGAAATGAGGTGTGGATGGGAACGGAGGGGCGTGGTTATGTTTCTGGTAATGCTTTGAGAAGAATCATTGTGATAAACATATTGAAACATGGAAATGTCCTCTTGTTGCTAAAAGAATATACAGAGGGGACGCGTGGGGGCTCAGTGGCGGAGCGTCTGCCTTCGGCTCAGGTCGTGATCCCCGGGGGTCTGGGATCGAGCCCCACATTGGGCTCCCTGCTCCCTGGGGTGCCTGCTTCTCCCTCTGCCTCTGCCCCTCCCCCTGCCAAATAAATAAATAAAATCTTCCTAAAGAGAGAGAAAGAGAGAGAGAGAGAATGTTTAGAAAAATCTCTAAGAGATGTACAATTTCCATTAGAGAAACTTTGAAACCAAAAGAATGATTTATACAAAAATTTGTAGAGAAAGCAATTGAAAGTCCGTTCACATAAACTCTCACAATCGCCTAATCTACATATTATAATCTGCATATTCTTAATATTTCAAAAGGGAATCCACCATCCCGGCCATCATCTCGAGGCGTTTCCCTGCTAAGCGTTCTCCCGGCAGATTCCAGGTGACTCCTTCCAAGCGGGATCCGGAGGGGAGCAGTGATTCGGGGAGGGAGGCGAGGGTTCAGGCGCTCCGGCCCGGCTCCGGGCACTCCGCCCTCGGGACGTGAAGGGCTGGGATGCGTGTGGCCTGCTCACTGTAGAGTGCTGAGGCCGCCCACACGCCACGCGCCGTGAGTGCCAGGCTGCTGGGGGCCGGCCCTGGGGTCGAAGCCTCCCTCTCCAGGGCCAGCCCGGCAGCCGCGGCCTGCGATGTCCTACAGCCCCGAGCCCACAGACCCTCGTGTCCGGTGGCCCTGGAGGCTGGACGTCCCAGACAGGGCTGCCGGCTGGTCGCGGTCCTGGTGAGGCCGCTTCCTGGCTCGTAGATGCCGATTCCCACCGTGTCCTCACGGGGCAGAGAGCGTGGGCTCCTCTCCTGCCAGGGGCGCTAATCCCACCAACGGGACCCCGCTCCCCTGACCTCATCTCACCCTCCAGCATCCCACGGGGCTTAGGGGTAAATGCATGAATTCGGTCCAGACCCCGTCCTAGCCAGAATCTGGGGGTCGACACCTGCTTCGGTCTGAGCGTCTGGCACCGGCTGAGCCCTGAGTGCCAGAGGAGCCTGGGTCCTTGCCAGGCGCCTGCTGCGGGCCTGAGGGCTGGCCTCCGCACACCTGTCGGGCCTCCTGTCCATCCAGGACGTCCCGCAAGGGCTGAGCTGCGCTTTGCGAGGTGTTTCGGCAGAACCAGACCCGGGACCGACTGCTGCTGGGTCCACGGCTGGACACGCACAATTCGGCATTCCTCCAAGGGGACGCAGACTTGGCAGTGTGAGCAGCAGGGATGTGTTCCCCCGCAGTCTGGGGGCCGGAGCCCGAGGCCCAGGGGTTCCCATCTCCTCCTCGAAAGGACTCCAGTCTGGGTTCGGGGCCCACCCCAAATGCAGGAGGGCCTCGCCTCGAGAGCCTTCACCAGTTACACCCGTTTCCAGAAACAGCCCTGCTCTGAGGCTCCGGGAGGATGGCAGTTTGGGGCGATGCTGGCCCGCGGACCCCAGGGACCTCTCCCTCCGCCACCGTTCCTAGGCCCCCCAGCTGTCTGCCCACTGAACGGGGGATGTGAGGTCGTTCTCGCTCCGTCTCCTCCCTCCGAGCGGCTCGTCCTCATCCTCCTTCCTGCCTCCTCTGGCTCTCCATGAGCGCTGCGCGGGCCTCACGGCCGTGGCATTCCCAAGGAAGGGTGAGCAGAGGCCTGTGGGCCCCGGGAGGGGGGTCTGCAAGCCACCCTGGCGGTGACCCCGTGTGGTCACGTGTGCGGCCACGGAGCAGGAGGCCCTGCTGTAGGGGAGGGACCCTGAGGACCCTGGAGGCTGGGTGTCTAAGGCCGGGTGTCCTCAGAAGGGTCCCGATGCCCTAGTTTGCACCACGCATGACGACTCGGTGGCCAGCCAGCAGCAGGAGGGACAGGACCGGGCAACAGGGGGCTCCCAGAGGTGACTTTCTGAGTCTCCCAGGAGATGGTGCATGTGTGGAGCAAGGCTGTGTCAGTAGAACAGAAACCAAGGGACAGTGGGCGGCGGGGACAGGGGCAGCCTCGTGGGACAGGCCAGGGTTTGCGCCTGGGGGAGGGGTGGGGGGCCCATCACTGGGATGAAGAGGAGGCCAAGCTGGGCCTGGGGATAGTAAGAGCTCAGGGGGTATGTGGGTCTGAGCCCAGAGGCCTGGGCATTGGTGGAGTATGAGCTCCCACCCGCCTTCCAGCGCAGCTCCCGGGAGGCAGGTGGATGCTGGGGGGGGGCAAGGAGAGAGGCTGATACCCCCTTCGTTAGCTCAGAGGGGGCCGCGGTGCCGCACGTCACCCCCCAGGCTGCAGGGCACACAGGCCCTGGCTCGCAGCACCGAGGTGGGGACGCGGTGAGCGTGCACAGGCCAGGATCAGACCTCGCAGGTGGCACAGAGCGGGGGGGGGTGGGGGGTGGGGGGGGGCGGGAAGCCAGCGCCGGGCAGTGGCTGGCGGGTGGGGACGTTCAAAACCACACACTTAATTCTCCAGAAAGTGCTGCGAGCGTCAGGTCTATATTTGGATTGGAACGGCTTATTGGCAAAATATTGCAGCAGATGCTGGAGGGAGGCTTAATTGGGGGAGTCTGACTTCTTCAGTCTCCAGACATTCTGAGTTTGGTGCAATTTAATTTTTATGAAATAAACCACCTTTTAAAAGGTCGGGAGCTACAATATAAGCCGTTTATAGTTGTTAGAAGAGCATTTTTCTTTTCAACATAATTGAAAGTGGTCTCTAATGACTGGTAAAGGCGGCGTGGTTTCTGGGATCCTGGGGAAAGACGCCGCAGGGACATGTCCGCCTCACGATTTAATTTGCCCTTCACACTAAGCCCCCGAACATTGAATAACGTTCTTCCTCCCTTCAAAATAAATCAGGCATCACAGACGGCCAGCGGAGAAAATTGATTCTATCCTGTCTAACGAGGACAGAGCCGCACTTGGAAGCCACAGGATGTTCCAGGCACGGCTGCAAGCAGGGTCCTGGGATGGGCAGGAAGTGTCGGGTGGTCCGCCCGGCCTCCTCCAGCAGCTGCCTTAGCCCCACTTTGCCTCCTGGCCCCAAGCCCGGCTGCCCGTGGACGGAGAAGGACACCTGCAGACTGCAGTCTGGTTTCCCCTCTGGGCGGAGCGACAGTGGGCAAGGAGAGTCCACGCAGCAGGCAGCGAACCTGCAAAGACGAGATGTTATTCTGGGCCGAGCGGTCCTGCCCAGCCGTGCGTGCAGCCCGAGCAGCAGAGATTCTAGCTCAGAGGGGCTCAGATGTCACAGAACCAGCTGCAGGGCATGTGGCCGGGCCTCCTGATTCAGCAGGTCCGGGTGCCACGTTTCTGGTAAGCTCCCTGCTGATGCGGGTGCTGCTGGCCTGGGAGCCACATCCCAGATCCATGGCTCTCGATAAATATGACGACGTTTCCCATTCAAATATAGCAACAGGCATGACGAACACAGAGACACAGCCTGGGACAGAGGACATCCTGGGAGGGGGGACAGAAGGAAGTGACTCCTCTGTCCTGGAGTCGCCATCCTGACGCAGAATGAGCCACCCTCAGGTACGGCCTGCTCTGGCTGTTCAGAGGTTCGCAAGCAAGATAAGCTGAGGCTGCCAACTTGAAAAAAAGAGTCACAAACACACGTGCTTTTCTCAAGTGTACAGCTTAGTGACAGAGCAGGAGCCAGGGAGGGGCAGAGCGGAGGGAGAAGCAGACTCCACGCGGAGCATGAGCCCGATGCGGGACTCGATCCCAGGACCCTGAGATCACTACCCGAGCTGAAATCAAGTCAGATGCTTACCCGGGGGGGGGGGGGGCCGCCCAGGCGCCCGCTTACTGGCTTTTCGAGCCTTTGCAGCCCTGTGTCACCGCCCACGTGAAGAGCACTGAGACGTTTCCCTCCCCTTGTACATCATCTTCCTCCCCCGTCAGTCTCTCCAAACCGGAGGCGCCGCTGTCCGATTTAACCCCCGGGGAGAACGCGATGGCTCGGGGACTGCCCCGGAGGGAGAGCGTGCAGCTGGCCCTCTGCTGGCTTCCTAACCCTCGGCGATCCAGCCACACGCTGCAGGTGACAGCAGTTTGATCGTTTCAAAGGTGTGCAGCGTCGGCTTTTAAAACGCCTTCCACTTGGAAGGAACCGTAGATCGGCAAGAAAGTCGCAAAGACAGTGGAGCGAGGCCTCGTGCCCCCCGGGCTGGTGTCCGTGGCCGCGGCCTGCCCGCCGGTGGCGCGGTGTCCGGGGGCAGCCGACTTGGCTGCAGCGAGCGTGGGCCCCGCGCCGCCAGGTGTCACACGTGGGGGGCCCGCAAGCCCCTGCAGGTGCACTTTGAAGCTGCACGTGCGGGTGGAAACCGCCTGCGCCCTGCACCCCCAATGGAGCTGTCGTTCCTCACACTGCGGATTGCACACCTTTGTCACGCTTTACGGGGACGGCCTGGTTCCGGCCAGGCCCTGCGCCCTTGGGCCTCTGCGTCCGGCGTTCCAGGCCCTCACGACCTTTGGTCCCGCGGCCACCTGCTGGGGTCACGCTGCTTGTTTCAGTCTCGGGTCATCCCCCGACGGCACTGGTGAGAGCGGAGTGCCCGCCTCTCTGGAATACACACCCGGTTGGTTTTCAGGGGGGCTGCACCCCAAGAGACACAGGTTCTCCCAGCTGTGGGGCGCCGGGTGTGAGGACTGGGTTCAGGGCAGCCGCACTAGCAGGTGTGAAGGGGTGGCCCCTGGCGGCTTGGGCTCTGTTTGCTCTGCCGCTAGTGGCTAAAGATACTGAGTGTCGTCCTCCTCTCTCTCTTAGGGCGTCCTCCTCTCTCAGCTTAGGGAGTCCTCCTCTCTTGGCTTAGGGCGTCCTCCTCTCTAGGCTTAGGGCGTCCTCCTCTCTTGGCTCAGGGCGTCCTCCTCTCTCGGCTTAGGGCGTCCTCCTCTCTTGGCTTAGGGCGTCCTCCTCTCTCGGCTTAGGGCGTCCTCCTCTCTTGGCTTAGGGCGTCCTCCTCTCTCGGCTTAGGGCGTCCTCCTCTCTTGGCTCAGGGCGTCCTCCTCTCTTGACTTAGGGCGTCCTCCTCTCTTGGCTTAGGGCGTCCTCCTCTCTTGGCTCAGGGCGTCCTCCTCTCTTGACTTAGGGCATCCTCCTCTCTTGGCTTAGGGCGTCCTCCTCTCTTGGCTCAGGGCATCCTCCTCTTTTGGCTTAGGACATCCTCCTCTCTCTCTTAGGGCGTCCTCCTCTCTCAGCTTAGGGCGTCCTCCTCTCTTGGCTCAGGGCATCCTGCTCTCTTGACTTAGGGCGTCCTCCTCTCTCGGCTTAGGGCATCCTCCTCTCGACTTAGGGCGTCCTCTCTTGGCTTAGGGCATCCTCCTCTCTTGACTTAGGGCGTCCTCCTCTTTTGGCTTTGGGCATCCTCCATTCTTGGCTTAGGGCGTCCTCCTCTCTTGGCTTAGGGCATCCTCCTCTCGACTTAGGGCGTCCTCCTCTTTTGGCTTTGGGCATCCTCCTCTCTTGGCTTAGGGCGTCCTCCTCTCTAGGCTTAGGGCGTCCTCCTCTCTAGGCTTAGGGCGTCCTCCTCTCTTGGCTCAGGGCGTCCTCCTCTCTCGGCTTAGGGCGTCCTCCTCTCTTGGCTTAGGGCGTCCTCCTCTCTAGGCTTAGGGCGTCCTCCTCTCTTGGCTCAGGGCGTCCTCCTCTCTCGGCTTAGGGCATCCTCCTCTCTTGGCTTAGGGCGTCCTCCTCTCTCGGCTTAGGGCGTCCTCCTCTCTTGGCTCAGGGCGTCCTCCTCTCTTGACTTAGGGCATCCTCCTCTCTTGGCTTAGGGCGTCCTCCATTCTTGGCTCAGGGCATCCTCCTCTTTTGGCTTAGGACATCCTCCTCTCTCTCTTAGGGCGTCCTCCTCTCTCAGCTTAGGGCGTCCTCCCCTCTTGGCTCAGGGCATCCTGCTCTCTTGACTTAGGGCGTCCTCCTCTCTCGGCTTAGGGCGTCCTCCTCTCGACTTAGGGCGTCCTCTCTCGGCTTAGGGTGTCCTTGTGCATGAGACCAACCTTGTTCACCACCACCTTTTATGGGCTCCTTATATATTCCAGGTGCTTGTCAGGTACGCTTTGTTACAAACATTTCCCCCAGTTCCTAGCTTGACTTTTAACCCTTTTGCAGGCGTGTTCCTATTCGTTTCCTCTTGTTTTGTTTTTTCGCAGAGCTGTGCTTTGGAAGTTTAATCCATTTCTGTTACGGATCATGTTTTGGGTGTTAACTCAGAACTCTGCAAGCAGCTCTAGATCTCGAAGATTTTCTACCGTTTTCTTTCAAAAGTTCAGAGTTCATCGTCTTATATTTTACACGTAAGCGTGTGATCTCCTCCGAGTGAGGCTGCAGTCAAGGCTCTTTTTGGTTCTCTTTGCTGGTGGGTGGATAAGCGCTCCAGGAGCGCGTGGGAAACACGATCGTCCCTGTGTGGCATTGCTTCCATGGGCTCTCTTAAAGGCCACGGGCCGCACCGAGCAGGGCTGCGTGTGGTTCACTGCTGCCCACCTTCCCCGCGGCCCACTGTCCCCGTCACCAGGGCTGAACCCGAAGCCCTACAGCCAGCGGACTGATTTCTCACACTTCCTTCTTCTTTGTCAAAATTGTCCATCTACGTTTGCCTTTCTGTGTACATTTTTAAAAATTTCTTCTTTAGGGAAACAGACAGCGAGAGAGTGAGGGCAGGAGTGGGAGGGGCAGAGGCGGGGGAGAGAGACAGTGTCCAGCAGACTCGGTGCTGAGCACAGAGCCCCACGAGGGACTCAACCCCGACATCACGACGTGAGCTGAAGCCAAGACGCGGACGCCCTCTATGTAAATTTTAGAATAATCTTGTCCAGACCTGTGAAATGTCCTGCTGGGATTCGAGTAGAGTAACGGCAACCCTGTGTCTCCGTTTGAGAGGGAGTGACCTCCTTCCGTATTGGGTTCTCGAACAGGAAACCCCGTGTAGCTCCTCCACTCACCGGGCTCTGATAAGGACTCCACGGGCACTTTGTTGCCACAGGACAGCTGCGTTTCCTGAGCAGCCGTAAGGGCATTTGTCGTTTCTGTGTCCGCGTGCCCATCGCCAGCCGAGAGAACACAGCCCAGAGCGTCTGCGCCTCGTGACAGCAAGTGCTGGGGACGCAGCTCCTCGGTTCCACGCAGGGGAACGCGCTCCCAATTCCACTGTGACCAACAATGTAGGTTTTTGCAAATCCTTATTACCTAGTTAAGAGAGTTTCCCTGTATTCTTACTTCTGTGGTTTTTTTTTTTTTTTTACTTTTGTTTTGAGTTCCTTGAGGGTTTTTTTTTTTAATGTTGTCAAATGTGTCTGTCTGCACGATTGATATGATTGAGCATTTCTTCTTTAGTTTATCAATACGGTGGTTACACTGACTGACCTTTGGAATTTCAAACCATCGTTGGAAACCTGGATGGAACCCACTTGGTCATGATGTGTACATGTGATTTTTAAAAAATTTTTTTAATTTATTTTTATTTATTTTTCTTTTTTAAAAGATTTTATTTATTTATTCATGAGACATACAGGCTGAGAGAGGGAGAGGCAGAGACACAGGCAGAGGGAGAAGCAGGCTCCCTGCGGGGAGCCCGACACAGGACTCGATCCCGGGACCCTGGGGTCACGTTTTGAGCCGAAGGCAGACGCTCCACCGCTGAGCCACCCAGGCGTCCCGATATGCACATTTGAAAACAGAAAAATATCTGTCTTGGTGAACTGTGTTTGCTTCTGTTTTGTCAGGGGCTTCGCATCTACACCCAGGAAGGCTGCTGCTTTAGGTCCTGTCTCGGGGCAGTGCTTGTCTGACTGTGTATCAGGCAATTCTGGCCGCACGGATGAACTGGGGAGAGGTCACTCTTCTCATTCTTCAAACCTCACATCCTCGGGGAAGCCCGATCGGCAGGCCCTCCGTGCGGAGGCCTCTGCAGGACTGGCTACCCCGCCTGCCCACCTTTAGCTTTGGGGCTCCTCCAGGAAAGCGTCGGTGCTGAGGCATCGAGGCAAGTGGACGAGCTTTTGCATGAACAGGGGAGCAAACACACACCTGATTACAGACAGGGATGCGGCCTGGCCCGAACTGGAACCGGAGTGTGATACTGGGCTCTGGGTCCAGTCCAGTAAGGCTGGGGGGCCGTGCTCTGGGCGAGGCCTTGGTTGTTGGGTCACCCTGAGCAGGGACTGGTGACAGGGACACTACCAGCAGAGGACAGAGAGGAGGAGGCGCGTGATGCTCACACGCCGAGACAGGGGTGCCTCATTTGTAACGGGGGGGGGGCCAGGAAGTGGGGCTGTAGCAGATGTGGGGAAGCCTCTGAGCCGCAGTGGTTCTGGCCGGCCCTGGGAAGGGTCTCTGGGGTCATGGGACCCACGCACACAGGATGCCAGTCTTCTCAGTTCTTCCAGAAACCATGACAGGACTTCTGAGGATATTTGGGGCCGCTCTAGGGACAACATCCCTCTTCGTTGAAGCCAACAGAGAACACTTCATGAGCAGACATGTTCAGGGCCATGTTTCGTGCCCTACATGGTTTTCCCTCTGTCGTAGGAATAATTTTAATTCTGCATGAGGTGTATGTCCATAAAACCCTGCCTCTGTCAAATGGGCTTAATTTTTCCTTCATTTGGCAGCTGACAGAGTGAAGTACAGAGGGTCTGGATGTCAGACCCCTTTGGCGGTCAGAGCAGGAACCTGCGGACTGGCTGTAAGCAGAACGTTCCGGGTCTGGGTTGTACAAGAGGTTCAGAGATTTTTTTTTTTTAAGTTTTTTTTATTTTTTTATTTTTTAATTAATTAATTAATTTATTTATGATAGTCACAGAGAGAGAGAGAGAGGTAGAGACACAGGCAGAGGGAGAAGCAGGCTCCATGCACCGGGAGCCCGATGTGGGATTCGATCCCGGGGCTCCAGGATCGGGCCCTGGGCCAAAGGCAGGCGCCAAACCGCTGCGCCACCCAGGGATCCCCAAGAGGTTCAGAGAAACTGCAGCTGTGGAGTTCCCAGCCGTTGGCTCCGAGTGGCAATTCCTGGGGTCCAGCCGACCTTCGTGGGATGTCCCATTGCATCCCCGACCGGGGAGCTTACAGAGCCAAGCGGTCGCTGCCCACTCTGTGTGGCAGCTGGGGAGGGGTCATCTCCGATGCCCCCGGTGCTGCCCTTCCTCGGTCCCTGTGGCATAGGAGACACGGCCCTGTGCTCCCCCAGGACGATGACAGGGTGGATATGGTGAAGTCATTTACTGTCATCCCCAGTAGGCGCTGAACCATGCCTGGGCCTGGAGGGCTGATCAGCACACCTCTCACTCTTGGGAGTGCGGACACTGCTCCAACGTGGGGACAGTTTCCCAAAAGATGAGTAGGGGGGACAGACACCTGGGTGGCTCAGTCGGCCAAGCATCCAACTCTTGCTCTCAGCTCAGTTCTTGATCTCAGGGTCGTGAGTTTGAGCTCTGCGTTGGGCTCTGGGCTCATCGGTTAGTCTGCTGGGGATTCTCTCTCTCCCTCTGTCCACCCCTCCCACCTGCACTTGCACTCAATCTCTCAAATAATAAATAAATAAATAAATAAATCTTTTTTTAAAAAAAGGTGAGAAAGGGAACATTAGCAAAGAACGTTTCCTGAGCCCCAGTAGCAGTAGTAAGGGCCATTCCTCTCATGGCCTTGAAGGGGGGCTCTGTGGTTCCCATTTTACAGGTGGAGACATCAAGACTCAGAGGTCAGCTTGCTCAAGGTCATCTGGCTAGAAGCAATGCACAGGGTCTTGAACCCGGGGTCACTCTGCCTTGGAAGATTTAACTACTCTGGGAGCAGAGTCTGGGTGCCTGCGAGCTGAGGCTCAGAAGATGGGGCTCACGCAGAGGAAGAGGGTCACTGGGGTCAGACTCCCAGAGGTGGGGATTGGAACTGAGGCTGGCAGCCCGAGCTAGGGCTCCCAGGTAGAGGAAGGGGGTGGGGGCCCTGAGGCCTGTGCCTCCTGTGGGTGTGGTGGCCACGGGGAGGGACACGGTTTCCAGGAACTACAAGCCCCTCGTGTGGGCCGTGGCCTGGAGTGTGGGGGCAGCAGAGAGGTCAGACCCAAAGGCTGGGGAGCCCAGAGCACGAACGACCTTTTTGGTCTACACTAGGGATTATTAAGAGGCTCTGTACAGCATTAAGCATGACGAGACACAGTCCTATTTCCACGTAGAGAGTCTACTTGATGGCCCTTTCAGGGGGCGGCGGGGGAACGGGGCAACACCAGCTGGATGGTGGGTGTCGGCTCACAGCAGGTGGCTCCAGGAGCACGGGCTGTGGGGACAGCAGAGGTCCCCAGCATCACAGAGGTGGCACATGAGGAAGGAGAGGCCCTCTTCAAATCCCCACCCCCCAAACAGACCAAAGCAAAAAACCACAAGGGCAAAGCAGTGTGATTTCTCTGGAAAAATGTGGGTGGGGATTTCAGTTTTGCAGATTGAGCTCGAGGTGTGTTTGCAACAACCAGGGAAGGGTCTTCGGAGGGGCGTCGGGGGCACAGAGCAGAGGATGCCAGGGAGCAGAGCTACTGCAGTGTCACCGTGGCTGAGGACTTTGTTCTGCATTCTAGCCATCTCACTGTGGAGTTCTAGGAAACAAACGCGAGAGCAAACAGCTAGGAGAAAAAGTGACCAAGTGTCCGATATGAGCCGCCAGGGGAAGGGGTTCATCCGTCTCAGCATTGAGCCCCTGTTATCTGGGCCCCAGGACCCTGGGGGGCACAGTTGGGGCTGCCACCTGTCATTCTATGGCATGGAGCTGGTCTGGGGCTCAAGGGCATCGGACAGGATCCGTCAGCCAGGGAAGTCAACTTGGTCCCTTTATTAGCCAGATGTTCCCCAGAGACTGTTGGTTGATCAGCGTGTGACACCAGGAGTGGAGCCAGGCAGGAGGGCCTGTGACTCTCGGGAGCGGTTAACAGAGAGATCTCCTCTGATCTCAGCCGCACAACCGACAGGCTCAGCGTAGAGCTCGGGGAGGGGGTTCCCAGGGGCACTACTGAGAAATTGAAAAATCATAACAGGTCTTTGGTTTCAAAATAAAGTCCTGCTAAACTCGCCAATACTTTTAGGGGAAGTCTCATGGGGAGGTGCGAGGGAGCCTGTGGGGTGCTGGACGTGTGGAGTGTCTGCGTTTGGGTGGTGGCTACGTGGGTTTATTCACAGGTGAAAGACTATAGTCTACCATTGGTGTATTTTACTGTGCTTGAGCTCTGATGTGCTGAATTGTGTCCCCCCTAAAGTTTAACACTAAACCTCGCAATGTGCAGGAAATAGGGTTGTTGCAGATGCAAGTAGTTAAGATGGGGCCATCCTGGAGGAAGCTGGTCTCCTTATGAAAAGGGAAAGTTTGGAGACAGACACACACAGGGCAAGCGCCGTGTGAACACTGGGGTGATGCTGCCACATGGAGGACCCCCAGCAGCTGAAGAGGGGCTGGGGTCAGCCTCCCCCACACGGCCTCAGAAGGACCCACTCTGCCGACACTGGGATCTGGGACTTCTAGCCCCCAGAACTAGAATACACTAAGCTGGCAGCCTGGGGTACTTTGTCATGGCAACGCTGGCAAAGGAATAAATAAAACTCCACATTCATGTAAGGAAGGAGAAGAAAACACGATCACCTCACTAGGGAAAGCATTTGACAAAATCCAACTGACTTTCATGGTAAAAACCCTCCACAAGCTAAGACTACAAGGAAACTTCCTTATATGATAAAAGGCATCTGTGAAAGCCCCACAGCTACCATCACACTTAATGGTGAAAAGCTGGTGCCTTTCCTCTAGGATTAGGAACCAGACAAGGGTGTCCTCTCCCCCCACGGCTGCTCAACCCTGTACTGTAGGTTCTAACCGGGAGAATTAGGCAAGAAAAAGAAACAAAGGCACTCAGATTGCAGAAAAAGAAGTAAAAATATCTCTAGTGTTGAGGAACATGATCTTGTACACAGGCATTCACAAGGAAGGAATTCACAAAATAAAGCCAGTAGAGCTAATTACAAGTTGTCTGAGTTTGTGGATGCAGGATCAGTACACAGAGGTCAGTTTAAGTACGTGGGGAGACATCCCATGTTCATGGATTGGAAGTCATGCTATTAAGAGGACAACACTCCCTAAATTATCTACAGATTCAGTATAATCCCTAGTAAAATACCAATACCCTTTTTTAAAAGAGATTGACAAATTTATCCCAAAATTCATAGGGAAATGCAAGCACCCCAAATATCTCAAATAATTTTGAAAAAGAAAGAACAAAGTTGGAAGACTTACACTTCAGTTTCAAAAGCCTATTACCAAGCTACAGTGTGGTACCGAGGACACTGTGGCATGGGCAAGGATGGGCTCAGTGATCCTGGGGACATAATGCAGAGTCCAGAAATAAACTCTACGTATAAGGTCCGCCGATTTCAACGAGGGCATCAGGACCATTCAGTGGGAAGAGAATAGTCTCTTCAACAAATGGAGCTGGGACAATTGAACATGCACTTACCAGAGAATGGGCTTGGAGACTTAGCTTACACACCATAAACAAAAACTGATTTACAAATGGATCAAATACTTAAATGTAGGGGCTGAAGCTATAAAACTTTCAGAACAAAACATAGATGTAAGTCTTCGTGACCTTGAATTGAGGAAAAGCTTCTGACTTCTACCTCGAGTGCAAGGAAGCAAAGAAAAAGTAGGTAGCTTGGACATCATCAAAATTAAGACTCCGATGCATTCAAAGACATTATTTCAAAAGTAACCAGAAGAGCCACAGGATGGAA
Organism: Urocyon cinereoargenteus; assembly: GCA_032313775.1. NCBI lineage: Eukaryota > Metazoa > Chordata > Mammalia > Carnivora > Canidae > Urocyon > Urocyon cinereoargenteus. The sequence continues at coordinate 59,084,550 of JAVLSZ010000028.1, forward strand.
GAAGTCATTTGCAAATCGTTTATCTGATAAGTGTCTAGTTACAGACTATGTGGAGTCGTCATCTTACGACTCAACAATGTGCCAACGACCCAAGATTTGAATAGACGTTTCTCCAAATAATGTATATAAATGGTCAATAGGCACATGAAAAGATGCTCAATGTCACCAGCCGTCAGGGAATCGCAAACCCAGGCCCCCATGAGACACCACTTTGCACCCACTAGCATGGCTGGAATAGAAAAAGGCAGCACCAACAGCAGATGTTGACGAAGATATGGAAAAATTGAAACCCCCATTCATTGTCCTGAATGCAAGATGGCAAACTCACCTTGGAAATCATGTTGGCAGTGCCTTCTAAGGTCAACCAGAGGACTCTGCACTGTTGCTCCGTGGTATGTGCCCACGAGAACAGGAAACGTCCGTGCACACGAATATTGTGCACACTGTTGATGGCGGCTTTACTCGCGGTAGCCAACCCAACCGTCCACCCGCTGGCGGATGGAGAAGGAAAGCGTGCTGTATCAACATTAGACTATTGTCTAGGAGTCAAACGAAGCCAAGTACTGGTACATGCTACCATATGAGTGAACTTTTTTTTTAAGGTTTTAGTTATTTATTTGAGAGACAGAGAGAGCATAAGTGGGGGGGGGGGTGGCAGAGGGAGAGGGAGAGAGAGAAGCTCCTGCAGACTCCCCGCTGAGTGTGAAGCCCGACATGGGGCTCGATCTCACAACCCTGAGATCATGACCTGCTTTGAAACCAAGAATCAGACGCTCAACTGACTGAGCCACCCAGGAGCCCTAATGTGGGTGAGCTTTGAAAAACCTTATGCTGAATGAAAGAAACCAGACACGAAGGTGTATATATAAATGATTAAATTCATATGAATTCTGCAGAATAGGTCAATCTGTAGAAGGATGCTGGCGTGACGGTGAGAATGGACTAGGGTTAATGGCTAATAGGGACCGTGTTTCTTCCCGGGGTGTGAAAGCACCATGGAAGGAGGTAGTGGCTATTGCACAACCCTGCAAACACATTAAAACCACTGAATCATACCATATAAAATGGTGAGTTTAGTGGTATGTGAATCGTATCTCAAAAGAGTAAACAAAGGCAGCATTAAAAGTGAAACAGCCAGGAATTATTTTCCACATCTACCATAAAACTCCATATCCTTAATATACATAAATCTGTTTTTTTTAACCACCACTAGAAACATCAGCAAAGGACACAAAAAGACAGCCTCACATAAAATGAAAGAGAAATGTAGACAGGTAGGACATAGATGGAGAGACTTCTGTTTTGCTAGTGAATTAAAAGGAGATACATGTCCTTGATTTGTACGTGTAGGTTTCTGTGTGTGTGTGTGTGTGTGTGTGTGTGTGTTTAATGTTCTGCAGTTTGTGCAGGTTTTTTATTTTAGAATCAGGAGAATTAATCTTTTAAGCTGTGTCAGGCCTTGAGGCAGTTCAGGGAACTGGAGCCCTGGCTGGAGGGAGGGAGGGGCCTGCATCTGCCCATCTCCGGGCCTCACCTGCCTGCCAGCAGCTGCCCACGGATGGCTGCACAGAGCCGCACACCAGCGCAGGGGAGACGCACACGGGTGCAGCTCATCCTGGCCATGCAGCCAATATGTGGGGGGTGTGATCACCAGGGGCCCCCTTCTCTTACTGCGTCGGTCCCTGTTATCCTGTCGCCGGCCAGCCTGGGATCAGCTGCCACAGGGAGGCCCAGGCCGAGGGGAGGGGCTGGTGCCAGGCAGGTGGAGAGCTCTGTCAGGTATCAGGAATCTGGATTCCACAGTAGTGGGGACCGCAGGACCCCTCACGGGAGCGAAGGCAAGGGCAGGATGTGCACCCCATCACAGGGAGGCAGTGGCCGTGGGGCCAGGGGTCCAGGAGGGCCCCGGGGATGAGCTCCCCTGAGAACCTGGGGAGGCCGAGCAACAGAGAGGAGACAGCCGGAGCTCCCAAAGCCAGGTGGGCGCACGAACAGATCTACAGCAGGATCTGCGACCTGGCAGGGACGCGGCAAGGACTGAACTGCTAGGGTGCAGCAGGGTGGGCCTCTGGGAGTGGGGGTGCATGGCAGGGGCCTGGTCTGCAGCATCCTGCTCCTCACGCTGGCTGGGCTCACGTGCTTGTGTGCATGGGTGTGTGAGCACCCGTGTGCATCTGTGCTTGGATGTGCATGCGTGCACGTGCACACCTGTGGGTGCCTGTGTGAACACGTGTGCGTGTGCACAGGTGACTGTGTGCATGTGTGCTGTACACGTGTGTGTGCCTCTGTAGAGTTGCATGTGTGAGAATGCGTGCATTCACATGTCACTGAGTGTGCCTGTTAGAGAAGCACCCAGGCTGAGGGGAGGGTCTGCATTGGGTGCGTGTGCAACTGTGTGTCCTGCATGCCCTCCGGATACGCACACGTGTACCAGTCACAGTGTGTGCAAGAGCACTGTGTGTGCTCCTCGCCTGCCTAGCTGGGGCCAGGCTGCTTCCTGAGCCTCACCTCCCCGACCCCAAAGTGGAACTAACTGTCCCCCATCCCGAAATGGTTGGGTGTGGGCCTCCGGGCAGGAGCCACCTGCAGAGCGCCGTTGTCGTGTGAAGGGGCCCTCTCCTAGGCCAAGGGGCCCAGGGCCCCCACCCTGGGTCTCTGCGATCTGCCTGGAGAAAGGCCCCTCGGTGGCCCCCAGAGCCCCGACACCTGCACACGGCGGGAGCCTCGGGCACTGCCCTCTGGGCCGGGGCACGTTCTCCCTCCGAGCTTGCTTCTTCCCCGTTGCCTCAGTTAGGAAGGCCCCGGTGCAGGCTGCGACCCTGCTGGCTGCTGCGGGAAGGTGGGCAAGCCCTCTGTGCTCAGGGTCCCTGCCTGTCCTCGCTCGCGGATCTCGGCGGGGACGGACCAGGGGGGATGGACAGCGTGCTCACGGTGGGGCCTGGCACACGGACGGGGCTCCGAATCCAGCCTCCGCTCTGGACTCCCCGCAGGAAGTATGACAGCGTCCGTAGGAAGCCGTACCTTCCGTCCGTGGACGGCGTCACCACGCTTGGGGGCACACGGCATGCACGATTTCAGCTTTTCCTTCTCTCAGTGTGAGCTCACGAGAGCCCTTCATGCCATTAATACTTTTATGACTGTAGTGCACGGAGCGCTTCTGCTTCCTCTTGTACGAAGCGATGACCTAGAAATCCGGGGAGGCCTGTGCCTCTCCTCCCCGTGTCCCTTCTGCAAGTCTTCAAGGTGAGGTGCATTTGCGTAGCGTGGAAAGGCTTGCTGCGGCTCCCGCCCCGCGGTGCTGGGTGCGGTGGGGTCAGCCGGGTCTCTGAGCCCGGTGGCCACGCTGCACCCCGGGTCAGAGCGACAGCAGGACACAGCCACCCTGACGTCCCAGGGCAGGAGCGGGGGCTCGATCATTATGCAGTCATAGATGGAACACGGCGGGTCGGCCGGGCGGCACGCTCACTCCATTTCTACTCCTGTTCACACAGCGGGAAGCGCACAGCTTCAGAATCACCAATATTTTCCCAAGTGCTCAGAGTTCAGGCCTTTTATTTTATGGACCGCGGGGGGAGGCAGGGAAGCGCAGGTCCCCGGGCAGAAAGACGTGTGTGCCGGGGGCTCTGGGCAGCACAGGTGGCAGGTGCCTGCACCTGCCCCTGGGCAACGGGGTAAAACGCAGTCTCAGGCCGGCGCAGACCTACTAAACCGGGGGTGGGTGGCGGAGGGCGGCCTGCAGGGCCTGCGGTGTGCACATGATTTTCCTGGCCGCTGGTTCACGACATGAAGTTGGGGATGAATCTCCGGATTACGTGAGTCAGCGACACACCTGCAGGTGCAGGCTCCGTGCGCGGCCCCGGAGGGGAGCCCCGAGCAGGCCTCTGTGCAGGACTGGCCGCCTGGGCGTTGCTGCGGGATGTGCTCCCCCCACCCCCATCCGGGGCAATAGGTTTGTTTTGTTTGTTCCTCAAGCGTGCGTGCAGCCCTAAATAGCCCTGTGAGGGGCTACCCTAGTGAGAAGTTTCGAATCAGCTTGCCCATTTATTTTTAAAGACTCTTTGGGACTCTTGTGGGCCTTGCGATCTGCTTATAGGGCAGTCTGGAGAGAACGGACATTGGGTGTTGGATTCTCTTACCCATGAACGTAGCCTGTCTCTTTCCATTCATTTGGGTTCTCATCAGTTTCCATGAGGTTTCATGATTTTTCCTCAGGGGACTCATGTCTCTTTTGTTAGGTTTATTCCTTTATGATTTTTTTCTTTTATTGTAAGATGGGATCACTTGGAAGATGGTCTCTCTGTTTCAGACACAGAGTAAATAAGGCTCATACAGTTTTAGGTTGATCCTAAATCCAGTCATAGTGTTATATAGTCTGATCACTTCCAATAATCTAGGTCTAGAAATTACCGCATTTTCTTCACGGAGTATCATTTAATATTCAAAGAATAACAGTTTGGTTCCTTAACAATTTTCCAGGGCTTCAGATTTTTGGTTTTCAGACTTGTTTTCTATTCATTACACTCTGCAAGGACCTCCAGTAGATTCTGAACGTGAGGTAGGAGATGGGATTCCTCGTTTTATTCCTGAGTTTCAAAGAAAGCATTTCTAATATTTTATCATAAACAATCATGGTTTCTGAACATTTTTGATAGGCACACGTGACCAGGTTAGGGCGTTTCCTTCCATTTGGGTTTCATTAGACTGATCGTGAACGTGTGATGGATTTTGATGGATTTTGTCCAAAGCTCTCACTATCAGTTAAGGACATACATACTCCGGGCCCCCCTCCCACTTATTAATCTGTTTATATGGACAATGATATGTACAGTTTTTCTAATGCTGGCAGAGCAGAGCAGCTGTGACCTCCTGGCATGTCCTCGCTGTTGTGAGTCTGGGGACAGCGTGAGTCTGGGGATGCTGGCCACCCACGTCCCTGACCGCTGGCCGCGTAGCTATTGACCCAGCCCTTCCAGTGCTTCTAAAACCACCGAAGCTTCTGTTTCCTCTGGAGACGCCCGTAGCTTACATCCTTCCAGGCCTGGTTGCGGTGTGCTTTCTAATCTGTTGGCACGATTCAGTCCTGCTATCGTCTTAATTTCCTTTAAGCTGCAGCCTCTGTGATTAGGGACTTTGATACCTTCCCGATGTCTCCTTGAAGACCACTCGTCTCTGCAGAGGATCTTCAGTGGTCAGTGGTCTCTACTTTTTTTCTTAACGATTTTATTTATTTGTTCATGAGAGACGCAGAGAGAGAGAGAGAGAGAGGGAGAGAGAGAGAGAGAGAGAGGCAGAGACACAGGCAGAGGGAGAAGCAGGCTCCATGCAGGGACCCCGATGCGGGACTCGACCCCAGGACTCTGGGATCACGACTTGGGCTGAAGGCGGACACTCAACCACTGAGCCACCCAGGCACCCGATTCTGTTAATTCCTGTTTTTCCTATCTGGATCCCCTTTCTGTTGGTGAGGTTAGACCGGTTCCATGTGTGGGGACCCTCTGTGGGGTCAGTGTGCTAGCAGGAGCCCCGAGAGCCAGGGTGACCCCCTCCGGCCATGGAACGGGTGGCAGGCAGCCTGTGAGGGGCCTGCAGCCTGGAAGGGAGCCTCAGCAGACCCCAAGTCTGCGGCTCCCTGGTGGGGGCCCACGGCCTGCGGGACTGTGGGCAGTAGGCTCTGCCTTCCTGGTCTGTGTCTAAGTGGAGCCGAGCCAGACCCTCGAAGCGACTGCCACTGGGTGTGAGCGTCTCTGGCTTCAGCAGCACTTGTCACGCTACCGGTCACCTTGGTGGGGGCTTCTTGTCTCTGTCCTTTCAAAGGCCTGTTCTCGGCCTCCCTGTGGCTCCATGGGAAGCGGCCTGTCCTTCGTCCGGCCGCCCTGAACAGCCGTGCGTGCAACAGCTGTGCCGCTCGCTCACCTCGGTCACGACACCGTCACTGCCTCAGAACACTCGTTCACCACCGGCTTGTGCTCCACGTGGGATCGTCGCCACATCTCGGGTCCCTGAGGCTCTACAGCGCGTGTGCTTCTCCTGCTGACGTTCGTGCGGATGCAGGCGACTTATGCCAGTCCGAAGATGAGCAGGGCCCCCTGAGAAGCCGTTGTCCCCCAGGAGCCAGCGTCCGGCCCCCTCCAAGTCCCTTCCTCGCTCCCAGTGTCACACATGCAGGAAGGTGGGGGGTCTTCTCTGATGGAAGCCATTCAGGGCAGGCTGTAGTTGCCCCATGCCCAAGCCCCTGGGCACCCGCAGCCTGTGTCACCCGGCCAGCGGTCACCTAGTGACCACCTGGTGTCATCTGAGGCCAGCGGTCCCCACGCCCCTCATGTTCCCCTCGGGCTCCTTCAGGAACTGTGATGCATCAGAGCTTCTGTTCTCCAATCGATCCTGCTGCCTATTATTCTAGAACAGTCCCCATGCCTTTTCACATAAAAGAAAAGTTTTATTTCCCGTGACACACAACCTCCTGAATGGGGGTGGTCCGGGGCTGACTCCACACCCACACTGAGCAGCCCCCATGTCCCAGCCCCCAGCCCCGCTGGCCCCCCGGGCCCCTGTGGGGGAGGCTTCCCGGCAGGTCCCCAGTGGGGAGGAACCAGCAGGGACACCTCCCTCTATCGGATGACTATGTTCAGGCCAAGTGCGGGGAGCTCTCACCTGGACGGGGGAGGGCTTGCTCCGGAGAGAGGCTTGCGGCAGAACCAAACCTGTGAGGTGGGTGTGCGTGGCCAGACCCTGAACTCCGTGGGGTTTTGCCAAGAGAACTGTGCCCCCTGCTCTGGTAACCACAGCGAAAATCAAGGTGTGCACGCAGGTGTGCAGGGGGCTGGGGGCCGCACACCGCTTCCCGTCGCTGCCCCACAGTCGTGTGCGGGACAGGTGACGTGCACCCCAGCCAGAGTCCTGATGGGAGGAGAGGCACACCCACCGGACTCCCCATTCCTCCGGGACGCCGGGCAGGAGCTCAATAATTGCACTGGCTAGCCTGCTAAAGGCAAGAATTAGCCCGCCTTCCTCTCTCCACGTGCACCGTGTCCTGACCTCAAAAGAAATATTACGACCTTCATAACGTATGCTTGCCTCTGCCCGGAGTGGCCAGAGTCCTTTCTCGTACACCGAGAGATTCACTGCTGCTCCCAGCAAATCTGCAATGTGCTAGATTTCAATCGAACCTCATAGTATTACATTTTTCTGATTATAAAAATCTGTCGTAATGCTTTTGTAAACCACAGAAACTCGTATAGAAGGAGGGAAAGACACCCGTGTCCTCATCCACCAGACACACGCGGACACGTGGCTTCGTGCACTGTTGGCGTTTGGGCGCTCTGCCGCACTGCTCCCGGGCTGCAGCACGTCGGTGAGGGCGGGGGGGCCCCCTCGCTGGGTGCCGAGGACCACGGGGGATGGGGTAGCTGGCCCTGACTCAGTGACCCCAGACCCTCAATGTTGTGAGACTCAACCCACCCCAATCCATGAGCACTCGCCGGGTCCAGCACCCGGAGCCCAGCCCTGGGGCCGCAGGAGTGGGACATAAAAGTGAGCTAGAAGTGGCCTCTGGAGGTCACAAGGGAGAGGTAAGGACGAGGTAAATAATTGTCACTGGAGACTCTGAGAGTTCCCTGCGCTGCTGCGGAAGACGGCTCCAGGCCGGGCGGGGTGGTCATTCTGCATCACAGCTTCCTTCTCCCACTGCCCGGTGCCCCAGGTTCCGGTCCTGACGCATCACGGCCGCTGCCCCGGGATCCTGCGGGGATCCCTGCCCACCCCTCGCAGCGTGGCTGGTGGCCTGCAGGTCTGCGGTCCTGCGGCTTCCCTCTGGGTCATCTCCTCCTCCTACAAGGACAGACCCCCTTCCTGTCCCTGGACTCGGGCCCACCCTGATGCAAGACGATGGCATCTCGAGAGCCGTAACCACTTCCAGGTAGACGTGAGTTCTGGGAGGCCCCGTTCCACCCACCACAGAGACAGACATCGAGGGGCATGGGGCCGGGGGAGGGGTTCTTGCGACATCCCAAGGTGGACACAGGACCCCGGGCTGGCCCGCTACCAGAGACCTCAGGCTCTGGGCACAGTGACGGCCTCGGGAGTGAGCTTGTGGCCCTGATGGAGCCCGGGAGGTTCTTGGCCGAGACCCCAAGTGCATGTGCGGAGGGTACATTCCCCTTCAGTGGTCGACCCCCAGTAGGAGGCGGGCGCTGCTGGGCTCTCTTCTCCGGCACATGGACGGAGCCGACCTGGGAATGACCCAGGGCACAGGGGCACTTCCCCGTGTGTGCCACTCCCGCTGCAAGACCAAACACAGTTTGGGCCTGCACCTGTCAAGGTGTGCCTGAAGCACCCTGGCACCCTGGCTTCCACCTCTCTGGCCACTGCACTTGGGCAGAACTCTAAGGCAGGGAATGTTTGGTCCCTGGCCACGCAGGGATGTCTGGGAACAGTTCAAGAATCACCAGGAGGGCTGCGGGCAGCAGGCAGGGATGCTCGGCAAGTGTGTAGGGCAGGGGGACTGGGTAAGTGTGCAGAGCAGGGGTTAGGGCAGGGGTGCGGGGTGCGGGTGCAGGGCAGGGGTGCCAGGCAAGTGTGCAGGGAGGGTGCTGGGAAAGTACACATGGCAGGGGTGCAGGGCAGGGGTGCTGGGCAAAGTTCATGCCTGGGGTGCAGGGCAGGGGTGCAGGGCAGCTGGTTAAGTGTGCAGAGCAGGGGTGTAGGGCAGGGTTGCTGGGCAAGGTTCAGGGCTGGGGGGGCTGGGCACACTTCAGGGCTGGGGGGCTGGGCACAGTTCAGGGCTAGGGTGCAGGGCAGGGGTGCTAGGTAAGGTTCAGGGCAGGGGTGCAGGGCAGGGGGACTGGGTAAGGTTCAGGGCTGGGGGCTGGGCAGGGGCGCAGGGCAGGGGGGCTGGCCTGCCCAGCCTCGCCCGGAGTGCCGTCATGTTACCTGGTGCCACCAGGTGTGCTGGTCAAGTCACTGCCAGGCTGGGTGAAACCCAGGTCAGCGGGGTCCTGCCCAAGGCATCTCTGGAGCATGGGGGGCAGGGGGGGGCGGGCAGGGCGAAGCTCCCCTCAGGGTTTTCCCTGAGAACCTGTGCAAAGGCGCCTGGGGAAGCTGTGAGGCAGAAGGAAGCCTCTTTCTTTCAGAGCAGGGAATGGGAAAACCCTCCCTTCTGCATTTTATGGAAATGGAGCCACCCGGGGTGGCGGGAGGAGGGCGGGTGGCAGGCCCTGGGCCAGGCAAGAAACCGCTGGGGGGTGGGGGGACAGCGACAGGCTCCCTGGGGGGTCCGCGCACCTGGAGGGAGGCGAGGGGGACTGGCGGGGGGAGGGCCTGAGGCCCGTGGTGGTGGATTTGGGAGCAGCTGCCCCCACCCCGGGAGGCAGAGGTGGCGGCCCTGCCCATGCCAGCGCGAGCCCTGGCCATGCACGCCGCCCCTGTCCGAGTCGAGCACCCCCGGGGGGCAGAGTCGCAGGGCGCAAGGCACCCCGCGTCGGTTTTGGTTTTCCCGTGAATCCCAGATGGCCTTCTCAGCCTCTGGCTCCTATATTTAACCTATTTAATGAGATTTCTTTTCCAGTAATTCCTGAAACTGGTAATCTCTAATTGGGTCAAATTCTCTACCCAGGAGCCAGCGATGCTATTTTTAGCGCAAATCCTCCTGAAGCCTCCCCCTCCCTGCGCAGCTGTCAGAGCCGACTGCATCGGGCTCCCCCCCCGCCCCCCCAGGAGGCCTCAGTCGGTGTCGCCTGGCGCAGGACAGGGGCACCTGCCGGCCTCCCCACCTTCACCCTGACCCCCGGCCCCGGTGACACGAATCCACTTAATGCTCGCCAGGTCCCCGTCCCATGTCACTATAAATAGCGAGTCTCGCTGCTTGGGCAGGGCTGGAGGCCAGGCCTGCTTCTCCAGTGGCCTCTGGTCCCCCTGGGGCTGCTCCCCAGGACAGCGAGTACTACAGCGGGTTTGGTGACCTGCGAAGACCCTGAGCATTCCCAGTGGTCAAGCTAAGCCGCACGGAGTGGAACCCGTACACAATCTCATCCTTGTCCCCATTCAGCCAGGGGACCCCGCTCTGTTCAGGGGCCACACCAGCACTGACTCCGGCGTGTGAGCCTCTCACGCACTGACCGCCTGTCCCCTCCAGTGGCACGCTCCACGCCTGTGTCCCTGTCTTTCCCCACTGGGCTGTGTGCTCCTGGTGGGCAGGGTGGGACTTGGTCACCGCTGTGTCTTCAGGACGCAGCACTGTGGGTCTCCTAGGTTGCCCCTGGTGGCCCTGGCTTCGGGGCCTCGGACTGGAGGCCCTGATTGAAGCATATGGGTCCCCGCCCGTCACGCGCGCAGCCCAGGGGTTGCTGAGGGCTGAGGCCGGCCAGCGTTGGTGTGGACACGCGTGCCTCTGGGCTCAGCGGGTCATCACGGGACCCGACCAGGAAGGCCAGAGCCCTGTGTCCCGAACAGTAGGGGTCGGGGAGAGGGAGCAGAAACCCCATTTCCCCAGACTCTCCTCCTTAGCGATCTGTCACTGAGGTCTCCCTCGGGCGTCTTCCAGAAGGCTCTGCCTCCCGCCCTCCCCAGGAGCCCTGGAGAGGATCGTCGGTCCATGCTCACCGTCCCTACCAGCCTCGGCCTTATTCCTGACCCCTGACGATTAGTTTCCAGTTCGCTGCCCTGGCCTGGCCTGGGGACAGAGCAGGCTTTCAGGGGCGGCCCCCGGCCCAGCCAATTCCCGGGAGGACCACGCACTGTCCTTCCTGACAGGACCGTGGCCACTGGTTCTACGTCAACCACCGGATGCTGGAGCTGCGTCCGAGCTGCCTCCGTGTCCTACCTGTGCTCTGGGACGATGCTCAGGGCAAGACCGACTCCCCCGACCGCCCCCACCCCATACCTCCCGGCATCCGGGGCACAGCGCCCAAGGACCGCTGCCCCTTGAAGCCGCACTCAGGTCCAAGGCACACGTGGCGAATAGTGGCGCCAGCTGTCATGTCCTTTGTCTTTCCTGGGATCAGCAGGAATAAGTGAAAACCCACCCGGGCCCTGGGAGCCTGGCACAGGAGGAGCCACTGCGTGTGGGGGACACACGTCCCCTCATGTCCACTGCCAGGCCGGGGGTCCCGTCCTCCTTGGGAAAGTGCCTGCCCGGGATGTGGCATCTTTCGGGTTTAGTAGAAAGCGGCTGCGGTCTAGAGGAGCCAGAGGGGACACACTTTGGCCTCTTGAGGGAGGGGAGGTCACATCTGGGCGGAGGGCTCTCCCTTCGAACTCCTGAGTGGACGTGGATGGGCTCGAAGGGGCCGCCTCTCACCTAGAGCGTCCACCCCACCTCCTCCAGGGGCCATTAGACCGTCCCCTCGCTTGCGGCTGCCGTCCAGCGTCCTGGGGTCCTCAGGAACCTCCCACCCTGCCTTACCGACCTCCACCGTGGCCTCAGTCCTGGGCTCAGTGAGACCCTTCTGCCCGGCCAGGGGCCAGTGTCCACTCATTTGAGGCCACTTGTCCCCCCAGGAGGACACAGACCTCGCAGGACCCCTGGCTCTGGAGAGAAGAGGTCAGTTCCAGCAGCCCCGGGTCTGGGGTTATTGTCTGGGCACCACAGTTCTGGTCCTCCAGAGCTCAGGGTACCAGTTCCGTCCACCGCCTCCGGTTGCTCACCCTGCTGGGGGCCCGGGCACGGTCACGATGGCACAGCCGGGCCGCACTCTGCACCCCCAGGGCTGGCCAGAGGTCACACGCTGTGGCTGCTTTCTGTGGGAGCCCTGGCCACAGTTTTGAGCACATACGTATTTATTTGTGGGGTCACTGGGCTGGCCCCGGCCGCTCCCACCGGCCAGCAGTCTTGTTCTGCTTAGGGCCGAAGCCTAGTGACAAGCAGCAAGCCCCCCTGACCATGACACCAACTCCTCCCGCTGCCCGGGTGTCCCTACAGACCGAGCATGCAGTCTGACGTCGTCTGGAGCCTGGCACTCTGGGCTGGCCCAACCCCCGGGCACGGCGGCAAGGACGCCAAGTCCCTGGGACCCCGCAAGCCCAGGGCCCCGTGCAGGGAAGGGGCAGAGCCAGCTGTGAGGCCCCAGGTGGTCTTCCTGGCCATTGAGGTATGGGGACAGCGATGGGTGAAGGGGGACATTAGTGGGTCCTGTCCTGCCGCTCTGCTGTGTGGCTCGGCGACCACCCACCTGCCCGTCCAGCTGTGGCCCCTGGTTTGGCTGGAGGACCCGCTCGCTCTCCTTGTCGGCCGCCTGCGCCCCGGGAGGCCTCAGCCAGACGGGTCAGCGTCCTGCCGTGGGTGGGGGGTGTGTGGCCAGTGGCCGCCCGGCGTGGTCCTCGGTCCGTCCTGGCCGCCTCCAGCTTCTGGATGGAGTCCTGGCCCATTCCTGCTGGAGGAGCCCCAGTCGGATCCCTGTGGCCGTTTCCAGTCTCCGTCCACACTGCGTTCCTGGGCTCCCTCGGCTCCGGCAACCAGCCACCGGGACGTATCCGGGAAGGTGCCTGTCCAGCCACCATGGACAGGGGGAGGCTGAGCCCGGTGTCCGGGTTTCTACGGCTAACGGAGCCCGTGGCGGGGCCTTTGATTCCTGGTCACAGTCTTGGCAAAATGAGCATTCCTGAGCCACTTCCCTGGTGAGGACCACCTGCCTGGTCCCCTAGTGGCCTGCATTTCCACGGGGTTTCCAAAAGAGCCACAGGAAACTTCATCCCCAGATCCACCCCGGGAGGAACACTCGCCTGGAGGCCGAGTCTCTGGCAGAGGTCTCAGGAACTTGGTGAGCGCCCCCAGACAGAAGCCAGCTTACAGCGACCTCCCTGGCTGCTATGGCCACCGTGTGCAGGGCCTGGCGGTCACAGGGTCCTGCGCGCCCAGAACACTGACCAGCTGGCGCTCGTGGGTGCTCCGTGCAGCCTCTGCGTGCACTGGGGGTAACCCCGCGGGCCGGGAGCTTTTACATCCCCGAATCGCCGAGGAGATGGGGCACGGAGAGGGAGACTAACCTGCACAGAGTCACGCGGCTGGGGGAGGAGGCACACGTCTGCGCTCTTGGCCTGGACACCACACGCCGCTGGGGAGGCCACAGCCCTGCCACACGACACCCACCGCCGTCCCGCAGAGTTCCGGGGTTTCTCGGTCGGACAAGCCCTCAGCCGCGGTGAGCCTCAAAGGCAAAGACCGAGATTTGTGACCGATGACGGGTCGGAGGGACGCCCGGCTGCGCTCCTGTCCCAGGAGGCCCGCGTTCCCGTCTCTAACGAGGTGCTGGCGATGCCCGGTGGCGTGCTCCGGGACTGGGGGACACAGGATGACCACGATGGCTCCTGTCCCTCTGCTCACCTCCCGCGGGGAGGGACGAGGTGCCTCCAGGAAGAGCAGAGTGTCTCGTCCCGGTCTGTGCCGCAGCCACTCTGCTGTTGGTCAATATTGACGATCTGTCGTGGACAACGGTATCCAGGGCCGACCGCACGCTGGGGGTGCTCGTGGCCAGGGTCGCCCTCACGCAGCCCCGAGAGCAGGGGTGTGGACGCCTGTTCCCATAGCCGTGGGGGCCGGACGGCTGGGATGGGGGTCTCAGGGCTGAGTTCCCTGGGGGAGGAACCTCCCGCCTTCCCGTGGCTCCTCTGTGTGCCGCAGAGTCACCGCCTTCTTTCTCCGAGCTTGTGCGTGTCTGTCTCCCGGTGTCCCCTCTGTGGAAGGACACCAGTCCTGTTGGATTAGGATCCACTCTATCCCGGGGTGGCCTCATCTCAAGGTCGTCTGCATGACCTTAGTCCCAGAGAGGGTCATGTTCTGAGCTGCTCGGGGTTAGGGGCTCAGCACGTGGATTTGGGAGGAGGGGAGACATGATTTAAGTGATGACATCCGCAGGAGCACGGGGTGTGGGCCCCGCAGTGTGCCTCAGACAGCGTGCCCGTCCTCCTCCCTGGTGCAGACTGCCCAGCGGACGGGACCAGAGAGGATGAGCGCACCCGCAGCCCCTGGCCCACGACACCCACCCCGTCCCCCACCCGGGGGGCCGTCGGGGGCTCCCACGGGGGCCTGGTGCCTCCGTCTCTGTGTCTCTGTGAAGGAGATGGACGCAGATCCTGCTCATGAATGTGCTGCCGACGGGGGAGGCTGCTGTGACGTGGGTCCCAGGGCATTGGTCATTCCTTTGTTCCTGGGTGGCTTGCCAGATTTTTGGACAGTGCTCAGCTTTCCTTCCATAAAATCATTAGGATATTGTAAATGTAAAAATATACATTTAGCCGGAGAGCTCACGCTTGGTCCTCCATGCTCGGGAGACCGTGTGGACTTTGCTACCGGTGGGCACGGGTGGGCACCGGTGAGGAACAGGTCGTCCCGTCGTCTGAAAACAGGGAGGACCGGCAAATTCCAGTCCCCCTGGAATGTCCCCCCAGGGGCTGCCAGGAAGAGCCCTGCGCACTGGGGACAGGGAACTGCGGTGGGGATGCGGTCACGGAGCCCTGGGGCCCGGAGGGGGGCGCGTGGGGAGGCCTGTGCAGGAGGAGGGCCCGGCGGCCACCAGGCGAGGCGAGGTGACCTGAGCTGCTGGGGATGGCACAGCGGGTGCTCCTGGCCAGGCAGGCGGTGAGGTGCCGCGTCTACAGCCCCCGGGGCTGACGTGCGCTGCCCGTGTTGCGCGCGTGGAAAGCGGCCCCTTGACGCGGCCCAAATGATGCGGCGCCCCAGGCTCTGGACCTGGAGCCCTCAGAAGAGCGGGCGGGGCTCCGGGGAGGGGGAGGGGGAGGGGGACAGCGGCCGCGGCAACTCCCGGGGGCCTGGAGACAGCCCCAGGCCTGGGGGGCTCAGGTGCGTCCTGGGGCCCGGAGGCACCCGGGCGGGCCCTGCTGCTGCCTCCCGGGACTCTGGGGCCCCTCAGTCCCGCCTGTGCTGGGGAGGGGACAGCGAGCAGGGGGCGGACGGCGGGTCTGCGGCCTTGCCGGTGGGTCCTCCTCCTCCTCCTCCGCGGGGCGCGGGCGCGGGCGCGGGGCGGCCGCTCGGCCCCTCCCCGGTGTGAGCCCAGGGCGGCCCCCGTGCACACCCAGGCAGCCGGCGTCCCCGGGCTCCAGGGGCCAGGGCAGGCCGCGGGGCCCCTCCCCCCGGGACTCCGGTCCGTCCTCGGCCGCCCCGCGCTCGCGCTCGCTGCCGGGGTGCGCGGGGCCGGGGCGCCAGGTCCCGCGGTCCAGGGCGGTCGAGGGCGCGGCCCCTCCTCGCGCCCGCCGGCTGCTCCGCGCGGCGGGGAAACTGAGGCTGCGGCGGCGGCCGCGGGGGGCGGGGGCACCGCGGGCGGCGCAGTGCGCAGGCGCAGGCGCGGCGGCGGGAGGGGACGCGCTCGGGGCGCGCGCGCGGGGCCGCCTGCGCCCCGAGTGTGCCCGCCGCGCCCCGCGCCTCCCGCCCGCGCCCGCCCGCCCGGCCCGGCCCCGGCCCCGGCCCGGCCCCGGCCCCGGCCCCGGCCCCGCCGCATGGCGCTGAGATGGCGGGGGCGCCGCGCGGCCGAGGCGGCGGCGGAGGCGGAGGCGGAGGCGGAGGCGCCGAGCGCGCGGCGGGGCCGGGCGGCCGGCGCGGGCTGCGGGCGTGCGGCGAGGCGTTCGCGTGCCCCGAGCTGGAGGCGCTGTTCCGCGGCTACACGCTGCGGCTGGAGCAGGCGGCCACGCTGAAGGCGCTGGCGGTGCTGAGCGCGCTGGCGGGCGCGCGGGCGCTGGCCGAGCTGCTGGGCGCGCCGGGGCCCGCGGGCGGCCTGGCCCGGGGCTCGCCCCCCGCGCACTGCGCGCTCTTCCTGGCGCTGCTCGTGGTCACCAACGTGCGCTCGCTGCGGGGCCCGCAGCTGCGGCAGGTCGGCCAGCTGGCGCTGCTCTTCAGCCTCACCTTCGCGCTGCTCTGCTGCCCCTTGGCGCTCGGCCGCCCCGCGGGGACCCCGGCCGGCGCGGCTGCGGGCGCGGCGGCCGCCGACCAGGGCGTGTGGCAGCTGCTGCTGGTCACCTTCGTGTCCTACGCCCTGCTGCCCGTGCGCAGCCTGCTGGCCGTCGGCTTCGGGCTCGCGGTGGCCGCCTCGCACCTGCTCATCACCGCCACCCTGGCGCCCGCCAAACGCCCGCGCCTCTGGAGGACGGTGAGTGCCCGGGCGCGCCCTCGCCGCGCGCTCAGCGGCCCGGAGGCAGCCGGGCCGGGGCGCGGGGTTCGGTGGGCCCGGAGGGGAGGGGAGGGGGAGGGGGAGGGGCCGCTCAAGGTCACCCCCGCGGCGCCGAGGACGCGGCGGGGCTGCGGGGCCCGCGCTTGCCGACCTGCCGGGCTCAGCGCGGCCTGGGGACCCGCGGGCTGGGGACCCGGGACCGCGCGGCCGGGAGCTGACCCGAGGTCAGGCCGCTGGGGAGCCCAGGTCGGCGCTCCTGGCGCCGCGCATCCGTCCCGCGGGGGGGCGGGGGACACGGAAGTGGGCGCGGGCGCGGGCTCGGGGTGCGCTCCAGTGTGCCCGGACCTCGGGGGGCGCGAGCAGAGCGCGCTCCCAGCCGGCGGCACCCCGGGGACTCGGGTCCCCTCCAGCCTCTCTCGTGCTCCCGTGCCAAGGTCGAGCAGGGCTCCGGTCCCTGCCGCCCCCACCCTGCTGGGACCTGACCGGGGCTGCCGGCAGCTGAACTTTGTCACTGCCTTCCAGGGGGGCCAGCGGGGCCGCCGGGAGGACCAGGACGCCGCCGCTCCCCGGGGGCTCCTCCCAAGCCGGCGACTCCGGGACCCAGACAGAGGTCTTTGCGCTGTGGGGCTCCCGGAGCCTGTCTGGGCGGTGGAGCTCCGCTCGGCCCACTGGGGCTTGGAGGGACCTCAGGAAGGGCCTGGTTTCTGCCCCCAGCAGCAGCTTTGTGGCAGGAGGATGGGCGGGGGAGCTCACGTGTGGAGAGAACGTGGCAGATAGAGGGGATGGGGGAGATGAGGGGAGGAGGGGAGGCTGCACAGGGCAAGAGCTGGGAAGAAGAAGGGAGAGGTGAGGGCACCAGGATGGTGATGCCAGGGGTGCACATGGTCAGAGGGGCCGTGGATGCACACTCTCGCTGGAGGAGCATTTCGGGGCCCACGGAGGCCAACATGTGCTGGAGGCTGGGGGGGAGGGGACGGGGAAGGGAGCTGTGGAGGTGGGAAGAGGGAGGGAAATAGTAGGGGTGTAGGCCAAGTCAGAGGTGAGGTGGAGAAAATGGGGAAGAGGGCCTGAGGGAGGGGAGGGGGCTCTGTTCTGGAGGGTTCTGCAGCAGGCCGCCTGCTTGCTTGCCTCTTGTTGGGGCCTGTAGCCTCGCTGGCTGTCCTTCGGGGGTGCCACTGTACCCCAGCAGGACAGCCTCCCCTCCCGGATTGGGAGGTGGTGGCCTGCAGCCAGGTGGGCTCCAGGTGGGGGGAGCCTGAGCCGACCTGGCCAGGCAGGCCCAGGGCCGGGGCAGCTCTGGGTTCTGGTGTACCAGGGGTTCAGCTGGTTCAATGAAAGGCCGCAATGTTGGTTTTTCGGGGGGGGGGACAGTTTTTATACAGTTTCTGGTCCTTCCTTCTAGACAATTAAGGGAGAGGCTGGAGTCTGTGAAGGTGCCTCGGGCACAAGGAGCTCTGCCCCCAGGATAAGGCGAGCCCCTGTATCCTCCAGGCAGGGAGCCTGTCCGGAGGCCGTGCGCCTCGGGGGTTGGCTGCTGCTGGCTCACTGGGCAAGGCACACTTTCCCGCACAGAGCCTCGGTTTCCCTACCTGCAGAGCTGCCAGGCAGGTGGAAACCTGCTGGGAAAGCACATATGCAGAGTCTCCTGCCACTTCCCAGTTCTCTTGGCTTCCTTAGAACGTTCCCGTCCAAGTCTAGGCGTCCGTCACTACTGGTGGTGGCGATGTGGGCAGGCACACATGTGGTGGGGGGCCTCGGGTGCAGTCTGCAGATTGGCCTGGACGCCAGGGGGGAAGGTGGGAGCCACATGTGCCAAGCGGGTCCTCCTCTGCTGCTCCGCAGCCTCCCTGCTACCCTGTGGTGCAGTCACATGCCCACAGCCCCATATTCCTCAGGATCTGGTTTGGGGTAAGCAGAGGCCTCGCAGGCGTCCGCTGGAGGCCCAGAGGAGGCTGTAGGAGGCCCAGGTGATGGACGGTCACTGAGGCCGTCTGTGTCAGTGCGGTGGGAGAGAGCCCGTCTTGCTGGGGGCGCTGAGATGGGGGGTCAAGCCCCAGCCCCGAGCCTCGGCCCCTCCGCAGGGAGGTTCCTGCAGCAGTCTTGCACTGCCCTGGTGTGCGGAGCTCTGGGATGTAACCATGTGCTTTGGGGACCCTGTGACACCAGTCTGGCCTGGCCTGAGAGCACCCAGGAGCGCCCTGACTGGACAGTTGAAATATGGGGTCCTGCCCTTCCGCAGGAGGGGTGCCTGCTGCTGTGCTCAGCTCCGGCAGAAGGACTTTAGGGACAGAGTCTCATCCCCCTCCCCAGCCCCCAGGAGGAGCCTTGTAAATATAGGCCAGACTGGGTCCACTTCCTGCCCCCCTCCCCCTCCCCCGTTGTATGTAAACACAGCGCAGAAATTCATTCCAGCAACGTGGGGGAGCCAACACATGTTGCAGAACCCTTGAGGTCTGCTCAGGGGCGTGTGGGGGGTCTAGGACGTGGGGGGCTGGTGGGGCGGGTAGAGGGAGACATCACGCGTGTGACCCCTGCTCCCTTGGGGTGGGTGGCACGAGGGACCTTGAGGGGTGCAGCTTGAGGAGGGAGTGGCTGAGTTTGGGGACAGGGGGGCAGTGGTGGGGAAGTAGGGTTAGTGTGCGTGCCCAGGTCCTGGCCTTGGAGTGGTGGCTGGGGCAGTGGGCTTTGTCTGCAGAGGAGCAGCTGGGGGGGTCTCTGCCCCCCCCTTGGGTTGTGCCCTTAGGGGCACCAGCTTCCTCCCTTCCTCCAGCTTCCTCCCCTGTGGCCTCAACCCCCAGGGCCCCAAATGACCACTTGTTGGCCAGGGGGAAGCAAGGGCCTGGGTTTTTCTGCAGGCGTCCAGGGCCCACTGCCCTGTGCAGAATGGCCTTGTTCGGTGGCCTGTCAGTGGGGGTGACATGCACCTCGTGTCCCCTCCCGGGTGCTGGGCCGCATGCAGGACAGGACAAGGCACCCTGACCCGGGAAGTGAGGTTTGGCGGTTCCAGGCTCCTCTGTCGCCTGAGCTCTGCGGGGAGCTCCCGTCCTGCCGCGGAGGGGGGGCGGCCTTGTCCCCACCCTCAGGGCCCGGCGCCCTGGCGACCTGCTGCGCACCGAAGGGCTGGTGCCCAGGTGTGCCCAGGTGTGCGCCGCGGGACCCCTGGGCGCCCGCCAAGCTGAGGCTCCCCCTCCGGCTCCGGGGCTTCTGCCCTGCTCTGGGTCCCGCTGCCGGCCGCCCCGCCCCCCACCGCAGCTCGTCCCCGCCCCCGCCCCGCCCCCTATCCCGGCCTCCCTGACCCCCGTCGGCCCCGCCCCCATACCAGGACCCCGCGCCGACCTCCCGCCCCTGGCCCCTCCCCTGCCTCCTCTAGGTGCCCCCCCCCCGCCTCCCCGCCCCTCCCCCCCAGGCCCCGCCCCTGCTGCCCTGCACCCCGCAGCGGAGCCCTTTACCAGCGGGGCCCCTCCCCCCGCAGGGACGCCCGTCCTCCTGCCCCATCTCCCTGGGCCTCCTCACCCTGTTGGCTCACCTGCTGGTGCCTCCACCTGCCATGGCCGACAGGTGCTGCTGGGTGGGGGCTGGAAGGAGGGCGGGGGGGGGGTCCTCCTGGCTCCGGGCAGTGTGGGGGGCGGGGTGCGGTTCTCTGCCTCTGAGGAGCTGAGGAGGGAGCCCACAGGCAGCCTCCTTGGTCTCGACCCCCTTTCCCTAGGCCTCCGGTCCTGGGCGGGGCTCAGCCTCCCATCACTGCATACTCGGGGTGTCCTCCAGGCTTCCAGGGCCGTGTCCAGCGGGCATCCCACGGGGACACCGGATTCCTCACAGGCGACACTCCCACATCTGGCCTGTTGGTCCCCGGGTCCCCTCCCCAGCATCTGGTCTGCTGTCCTCCCTCCAGGGCGGCTGGCCCTGACCTGAAGCAGCCCGGGCCAGGGCAGCAGGAATTGGGCAGGTGGCCCGCACGCTGAGGGGGCACATCCTGGCCTCCGGCCAGGGCTTGCACCTGCTCGGGGCAGGCCTAGGGACTGTTTCTTGCTGCCCCAGCAGGAGCCCAGGTATGGGACCTGCCTCCGCAGGCCCCAGGGACTGTGAGGGCTGGAGTCTGGCCCCACCTGCGGACCTGGTGGGGGCGCAGGGGACAGGCTGGGCAGACAGCTGTGACGACTCGGTACTTGTCCTGGTTGTGCCGCCTTCTCTGGGAAGCTCTGTGACCCACACTTGGGTGCCAGGCCTCGGGCTAGGAGCTGGGGGCCCAGTGGGAACGAGACCCCCTGCCCTCTAGGAACTTACTGTCTGTGGGGGGACGCTGGCCTGTGCCGGGGAGCCTGTGACCTTCAGAGGTGCGTGAAGGGGACGGGACGGGGCGGGCGGAGGGCTCAGGGCGGCTTCCTGAGGCCCGTGTGCTCCAGGCTGGACGGATGAGGCCCAGGGCAGCCTTCGGGGCCTGGGGTCAGGCTCAGCCCCGGGGGTGGGCGAGCCAGAAAGGGCAGCTGAGGGCTGCAGGGCACGTGGAGCATCTTCTGTTTCTTTGGAAAGCCGTGCCGAGGCCCTGCCAGCCTTTTTATTTATTTTTATTTATTTATTTTTATTTTTTAAGTTGTATTTTATTGGAGTTCAAATTGCCAACATATAGCATAACACCCAGTGCCCATCCCGTCAAGTGCTCCCCTCAGTGCCCGTCACCCGGTCACCCCACGCCCCGCCCACCTCCCCTTCCACCACTCTGCCAGCCTTTTTAGCAGACTGGTCTGGTCGGGTTTCTGTTTGGGGGTTCCTGGGATGCAGCGGGGAGCAGGGGTCACACGAGTGGACGTGGGTGCTGTGCCTGGCTCAGACCAGAGCGGCATCCTTGGGGACGTGTCTGCTTGCCACTGCCCCCACCTGCTGTGGGAGCTGCCCAGCCGCCTGCCCAGAGGCGACTGTTCTTGGGCAATGCCCGTCTCCTGTGCCCTCTCCGAGGTCCTGAGGGCCAGGGCTCATCTCCCAGGGGGACAGACAATCCGTGCTGTGTCCCTGCAGACTCAGCCCGAAACGTCCTCATCCCGTTTCCCGACTCAGAGGCGTGGGGGGCCGGTGTGGAGGGGTGCTGGAGCTCCTGGCTGTGGGTACTTACCCCGTGCCTCGGTTTCTTCTGGGGTGGCTCCGGGGCTTTGTAGGAGCGCGTGCAGCTTCCTGTGCCCCGGGCGTGGGGCAAGCGCTTGGCCAGGTGAGAGCCACCTCTTGTTACTGCCCGGGCCTGTGACCCGCCAGCTTTCTCTGACTCAGTGCCCCCGCGTCTGGGCTTGGTCGAGTGATGCAAGAGACGCCCCGTCAGCTGGTGGCGGCCAGACTGTCCGGACTGTGTCCTCCGGCTGTGCTGTTGGCGCTCTCCCCCTCCTGCAGCGCGGCCGGGGTGCCCCGCGGTGGCAGCCACACAGAGGCCTGTGTCCCTGGCCTCAGGGCTTAGGTGGTCCACTTGCCCGCCAGGCAGGGGGCTCAGGTTGGGGCCGGAGGGACAGACCCTGTGTCGCCTGGCGCCAGGCGCCTCGGTTCACACCGCGGGGCTGTGCAGGTGGGCAGGAAGGACCTTGCCCGCTTAGTAGGGCTGGGCACGTGCACCCCCCCCCCGTGTGGCCCGTGTACACGCATGCACACACGCACTGACGCCTCCCACAGATGCACCTGCAGACACATCCATGCCCTCACGCTTCACCCGCACGTCCTCACACTTGTCCGCCTTCACACACCCACCACGTACACACACAGGCACACGCTGCACACCCCACACATCGTTCCCGTGTTGACGTCGCCGCGTTCTTACCTGAAGGATATGGGACCCGGGGCCCTCCAGCTTCGTGACCCTGAGCGGCCTCAGAGACGGCCCAGAAAGTGAACCAGCCTGGGCTTCGTCTGGGGGGGTGGGTCGGTGTTGCAGAACGTGGGTCAGCGACAAGGGCCGGGACCCCTGCCCAGCCTGGGACCGCGCCCCTGAAGCTCCCACCCTCTGCTCCCCGATGTGTGGGCCGAGGGGGCAGCAGGCTGTCCCTCGCTGCCGCGTCAGGACCCTCCCTGGATCCTCCTGTGTTCCTGGCCCCTGGAGCCTGTGCTCTCAGACTGCGGGTGGCGGGACCTGCTGTGATCTCTGAGCTGCTGGTGTCCGGGCTGCCTCCTGCCCTCAGGCCCGGAGGAAGGCTCCCTGCTGATCAGAGAAGGGCTCCTTGCTCCCCGGTGCTGTCCCTGTGAGGCTGCTGCATGCACACGTGCGTGTGTTGGTAGCATTCGGAGCCCTGAGGCCCACCAGGACCTACAGGTCTGGATGTCTGGGTCTGAGGCTGCTCACTCTCCTCTCAGCACCCAGGACCCACCTTGCTCTGGGCTTGTTGCAGCATCTGTGGGCCGAGAGCTTGGGTGGAGGGACCGCAGTATGGCTGTCCTGGGTCTAGGTCTGCAGTTAGGGGCGCTTCCCTTGGTGGGGAGCAGGGCTGGACGGGGAGCCTGACCAGGTAGGAGTGGCCCACGGTGACGGTGACTGTGTGGGCAGTGTGGCTGCTAAAGCCCAGCTGCTGAGGGATCCCCAGGGAGGAGATCCCAGGGAAGGAGACAGGGGGACAGGTGTCCATGGAGGGACCCCGGGGGCGGGGGGTACAGGGCGCCCATGGAGAGACCCAGGGGCGGGGGGGGACAGGGCACCCATGGAGGGACCTGGGGGTGGAGGGGACAGGGTGCCGATGGAGGGATTCGGGGGCTCGGGGGACAGGGCGTCCATGGAGGGACCTGGGGGTGGAGGGGACAGGGCACCCATGGAGGGACCTGGGGGTGGAGGAGACAGCGTGCCCATGGAGGGACCCGGAGGCTGGGGGGACAGGGCACCCATGGAGGGACCTGGGGGTGGAGGGGACAGGGCGCCCATGGAGGGACCCGGGGGGTGGGGGGTACAGGGTGCCCATGGAAGGATCCGGGGGGGGGACGGGATGCCCATGAAGGGACCCGGGGGTGGAGGGGAGACAGCGCGCCCATGGAGGGACCCAGGGGTGGAGAGGGGATGGGGTGTCCATGGAGGGACGTGGGGATGGAGCGGGGACAGGGCCCCCATCGAAGGACCCGCCCGGGGTGGGGGCGCCCATGGAAGGACCTGTGGGGCGGGAGGACAGGACGTCTGTGAGAGGATCCCCTGCCCACAGGCACAGGGTGCCCATCCACGCGGGGACCTGAGGACAGGGGCCGTGGCCCGGGGCGTGTCGGGGTCACGGGAAGGGCCGGGAGCCCCCCTCTTCCTGGAGTTGTGCGGCAGAGCAGGGGTGCATGGGCGTGCGCTCCTGGGTGTGCAGTGGCACCGGTGGTGCTTCTGCGGGGGCGAGCGGGCGTCTCCTCGGGTGACGCGGACCCCGGCCTCCAGGAGCGAGGCCACCTCCGAAGCACGGACCAGCCTCTTGGTTGGCACCGTGTGCCCCAGTGTGCGGACGTGAGGCCCGACGCCCGGGAGAGGAGAGTGTGGCCGGCAGCCAGGCCTGCGCCCTGCCCTGGCCCTCGGGGCGCCCATGGCCTCGGGGGGCCGCCCCCCCAGCAGTCTCCCTAGGGCCCTGTGCCCGCGTGACCGTGGGCCCTTCGGGGGCTGCCTCGCACAACTGCACCGCACGCCTGCTCGAGGGGGCTCCGGGAACTGTGCATCTGGGTTGCCACCTCAGAAGGTCCTGATCCTTACTTGGAAGCAGGTGTTGCTGACCTCAGGGGCGTCCCCCTGGCTGACGGCGCCCTGGGGGGCTGCGGGGGGCTCGCTGCCTGGGGGCGCTGCGGGCAGGGGCTGGAGGGCGCCTCTGTGGTTGCTGTCGCTGGCGCCGGCCCGAAGGTACGCGGAGGCCTCGAGACGTCCCAGGGCTGCGGTCGGCGGCTGCGATTCCATGGCCCGGCGGGGACACACGTGGAGGCCCGGGAGCCGCAGCGGGGCGGGCAGGCCCTCAGGCCGGGATCCCCCCGGGAGAGCCACCAGGGCGCACAGGAAACGGCGCGGTGGCTCGCCGGGCCCCTGGGCATGGGCCGGTCGCGGTGGTGGCCACGGCCGGGGTCCTCAGCGTCACGTGTGGGAAACCCGACAGCAGGAGCTCACAGCCCCCCCCCCCCCCCCCCCCCCCCCGCCCTGAATCTGTAGTAAAGAAACCCTTTTTTGTTTTGTTTTTGCTATGGAGCCGGAGCGCTGCCAGCAGGGCGCTTTCTTGGGGCCAGAGGCAGCCCCGACACCTGTCCCTGTCCTCTCCCTTTTCCTCCTTCAGGGCATGCTCCTCCCAGAAGGCTTTTCTTAATTCCACCACAGAGAAGGTGGCAAGTGGTCGCGTTAGGAACCCCGTCCGTGAGCAACGTGGGAAAGGCAGCACCCCGCGGGGAGCACCCCGCACCCGCAGGCAGGACTGGGTGGGTCCCAGTGCGGGCGCCGTCAGGGGGGCCCCGACCAGAAACACTGGACTTGGCGAGGCCCGGGCGGGGCGTTGATTTGGCGCAGGGGGTGCGCCCGGTGAGGTGAGGGTTCTCGTGTGCGGGCAGGGCTCCCCCGCTTCGGGCGGTGGCCGAGCTGCCGACGCGGAGGCCGGTGCCCTGTGCTGGGCGGCGCGGGCGGCGGCTGGATGGAACCCGGGTGTTCCGCGCAGAGGTTTGAGTGCTGAACAGGGGGGATCTTGGGGTGCCTCGGGCTTGGGGTCAGGAGGCTGCCCAGTGGTCAGAGGGACACCCTTGAGGCGGAGGCCGCCGTGGGAGGCGCCGTCCCGAGGGAGAGCGGCACGCTGCAGGCCTGGCGGGGGCACGAGCACGTGTGTGTGCACCTGGGCCCCCGATGGGGAGATGGGACAGGGGAGAGGTCAGCCTGGAGCCGTGGGCCGGGCCCCGGCCTTGGAGGGACGGAGATGCCCTCCTGGAGTCTACGGACGTGGGGTGCGGTGACCAGAGGTGTAGGGGGCAGTGACGGGGGGGGCAGCGACCGGCAAAGCTTTGAGGTGCTCCTTCTCACTTGGGGTTATTTTCTGTGTTCCATTTCCCCTTCCAAGGGGCCCCTCTGAGAATGCACGTGGCCATCTGGGAGCTTCCTTCCCGGGTCCCCGCCCCACTGTAACGCCCGAGTGCGGCCCCCGGGGAGGCTGGGCTGGCCATGTGCATGGCCCCTGTTGTCCGTGGCGGCCCCCGGGGCCCCCTCTGAAGCAGCCTGGGGCTCCCCGGGCTGGGCTCTTCCCCTTGGACACGGCCCTTCTGTCCGGACGGCGTCTCATTCACCTGTCCTGAGAGCCCACCTGGTGACCTCGGCCCTTGCCGCCTCTCCCCGTGTGCGAACAGCCCGTCCCTGTCCCCGTGGGCCCAGGGGCCGGGCTGCTTGGGAAGGGGCCCAGCGCGGGACCTCGGCCAGTGACGCCTCCCCCTCTCCCACCCCTGACCCTGCAGCCTGTGGTCACCTTCATCTCTGGGAAGCTCACAGCAGCTGCAGCCCACCCCCTCCTGGTGGGTGCCGGCCCCAGCTCCCTCCACCCGCGCTCAGCCTCTCGGGACCTCGTGCCCAGCCCGCGGCCAGGGCCTGTGCTGCCGTGTAGACCCCTCACCAAAGCCCAGGAGCCTCGACACCCAGATTATGGCTTACGTTTGCGGAGTCCCGCGCCGTGTGCACTTCCTGATGTCCCAGAACCTGCCGCTGGGTCCTTATCCCCAGTCCCCTTGTCCTGAGAGCACCTGCTCCCCCCTCCGGGCGGTTTCCCCTCCTCCGCCCGGGTACCCCTCACCCTTGGGCCTAGCCCCCCTCCTCCCAGCCTCTACTCTTGTCCTGGACGGAGGACGAGGGGAGGGTGAGGCCAAGGCCAGCCCCCCACTGGCAACGAGCCTGGCCACCCTGGAGCCGTGGGACCCCAAGGCCCACCCGGTGCCTGGATCCGGAGGTGGCTGTGCGGGGCCTGGGGCGGGCGCTTGGGCTGTGTGCCAGCCTCTGTGAAGCCGCATCCTGCCGCTAGGTGTGGGCGGTGGGGTGGCAGGCTGTGCCTCAGGGCTCCGCGCCATCTGGACGCGGTGGCGCCTGGCCCCCTGCATTCCCGGGTCGCCGTGTCCCCAGTGGGTCTGCAGACACTCCCACCGCTCCTGGCTGGCAGGGTGCTGGCTCTGCTGCCCCTGCCCGGCCTCCTGGGGGCGGCCCGCCCTCCTGCCGCGCCTCGAACCCTGGCTCCTGGCTTTGAAAGCGTGTTCTGTGGTTGAGTTCTTGGTCTCAAGACTTGTCAGTGGTTGTGAGGTTCAGGGTGATGCCTGTGGTCGGCACGGCCGGCGTCACTCTGTGCGTCGTGCAGCCCGTGGCTTCTGGAGTAGGTGTGCGTCAGCCGGGGCGTGACCCCGGGGGCAGGGAGCCCGCGCTGCAGCAGCAAGGGGAAGGCGCCCGGCCCCTGCTCCGGGAGCCCCAGGGCAGCGTGAGGACCCGGGGGCCCGCTGTGGGGCGGGGATTGGCTGCTCACCCGGGGGCAGAGGGCCGTGCGCCTGCCCAGCCACGCATACTCGTCTCCAGGTGACCCCCCACCCACCCCCGCCCCGTGCCTGTCCCACTCACGTCTGCCCAGGTCCACGGGGCAGGGGTCTGCTTCGACCCATTCCTGCGCCTCGTGGCCATGCAGGAGGTGCCCTGGGCGGCTTTCCCCTCCGCTCTGGCCTTGCGTGTGGCCCTTGCACCTCCAGCCTGCGTGCCCCGCTGATGAGCCAAGTGCTCCGTGGAGCTGCCGAGAGCAGGAATGGGGCTTCCTGGAAGCCGAGGCAGCGCAAGAGCTCGCTTCTGGTCCTCTGCAGTCAGGTGCGAGGGCAGGAGTCGCGGCAGCGCTGTGGCTGCTTTTCCTGCAGCAAGCAGGTGCCCTGGCGCACGGCTTTCGGTCCGGTCCTTCACAGTGGCACTGCCTCCCCGGCCAGGGGCAGCTTCCCCCTGAGCCACATGTGTTACCGCTTCACACAGGCCCTGGACGCTTCGCACAGGTGTCGGTGTGGTGCCCACGCGGGACGGGCCCTGAGCTCTGCGCCGCTCCCACTCTGCATAATTCAGCTTCGCCTTGGACAGATCATCCCGACTGTGGTCTCAGCTTCTATCTGACGGAGGGGTCTTCTCTGTAGCGGATGTGCGTGGCTGCGCCGTGTGCACTGGGGTGGGCCACGTGTGCCTCGGAGCCAGAGCTCTCGCATGCGTCGTCCCCTCCAGAAGTGCTTCGACGTCGATGTTCGGTTGTCACCCTTGTTGTCCTTTGAGTTTCCCGGGACTCCTGGAGCCACCTGGCCCGTCTAAGGCGAGGAGGCCCTGCCAGCCCTTCCTGGAGTGGACACAGATCCAAAGCCTTGCCCCCGTTGTGCTTGAGTGGATGGACAGATGCAAGGATGGATGGCAGATAGATAGGTGCATGGGTGGATGGGTGGGTGCGGATGGATGGGTGGGTGGGTGGATGGTTGAGTGCATGAGGATGGATGGGTGGCAGGGCATAGATGGATGATACGGATGGGTGAGTGAGTAGATGATGTATGTATGTATGCGTGGATGGATGGATTGGATGGGGAAGTAGATAGATGAGTGAGTGGGTGGATGGATGGGTGAGTGGGTGGGTGGCTGGGTGAGGGGGTGGATGGACGAGTAGGTGGATGGACGGGTGGGTGGATGGACGGGTGAGTGGGTGGATGAGTGAGTGGGTGGGTGGACGGGTGGGTGGATGGGTAAGTGGGTGGATGGATAGGTGGGTGGATGGGTGGGTGGGTGGATAGATGGGGGAGTGGATGGGTGAATGGTTGGGTGGGTGAGTGGGTGGGTGAGAGAGTGGATGAATGGGTGAGAGGGTGGATGGGTGGGTAGGTGGGTGGATGGATGGGTGAGTGGGTGGATGGGTGAGTGGGTGGATGGGTGAGTGGGTGGATGGGTGAGTGGGTGGATGGGTGAGTAGGTGGGTGGCTGGGTGAGGGGGTGGATGGACGAGTAGGTGGGTGGATGGACAGGTGGGTGGATGGACGGGTGAGTGGGTGGATGAGTGAGTGGGTGGGTGGACGAGTGGGTGGATGGGTAAGTGGGTGGATGGATTGGTGGGTGGATGGGTGGGTGGGTGGATAGATGGGGGAGTGGATGGGTGAGTGGTTGGGTGGGTGAGTGGGTGGGTGAGAGAGTGGATGAATGGGTGAGAGGGTGGATGGGTGGGTGGGTGGGTGGGTGAGTGGATAGATGAGTGAGTGGGTGGATGGGTGAGTAGGTGGGTGGCTGGGTGAGGGGGTGGATGGACGAGTAGGTGGGTGGATGGACAGGTGGGTGGATGGACGGGTGAGTGGGTGGATGAGTGAGTGGGTGGGTGGATGGGTGGGTGGATGGATGGGTGGGTGAATGGGTGGCTGGGTGAGTGGGCGGATGGGTGAGTCCATGGCTGGGTGAGTCCATGGCTGGGTGAGTGGGTGGATGGATGGGTGGGTGGGTGGATGAGTAAGTGAGTGGGTGGATGGGTGGATAGATGAGTGAGTGGGTGGATGGATGGGTGAGTGGGTGGATAGATGGGTGGGTGGGTGGATAGATGGGTGAGTGGATGGATTGGGTGAGTGGGTGGCTGGGTGAGTGGGTGGATGGATGCACGGATGTTTTGAATGGGGGGTGTATGTCTACAGATTTGATTCTGCTTGGTGACACCCTGATTATGGAAGGAGACGGTGTTTGTGGTGAAGCAGTTCCTTGTTGGTTTCTTCACTCGCTGAGAAGTGGCAGGGAGAGGGGGACGGCGGGGTGTTACCCACGTCAGCACCCTGCAGGTGAGAGTGGTGGTCCCATTTGCATGGGGTCCCTTGGCAGTGGGCAGAGCTGGATTTGAACCCGGGCCCCTGACTTCGCGGCCAGTGATCGTCCAGAGGATTCACTGGAAGCAGGGCCCAGCGGGAGAGCGCAGTGAGGGGTCTGGGCCCAGACCACACCGGCCCAAGTCTGCTCACTCACCAGCTGGAGAGCCGGCCCACGCTCCACAGCCCGACCTCCGTCTCACGTTTGTAAGGGAGGCCAGGCGGGGTTGCGGGGAGCCCGGGTGGGGTGTGGGCTGAGCACAGGGACCATATCTTCTCCCACCTGTGACCTGGGGGATCAGGAGTCAGAAAGAGCACTGGGGATAGTTCCACGCCGACCCTGAGCGGGCAGCGGGATGGGGCGGCCGCGAGGTCTGAGTTTCCTCACGGGGGGAGGGAGTGTCACGGGCGAGCAGGGTTTCGGGGCGCCCTCCTCCACAGGCCGGCCTCCTGGCGGGGACCCAGAGGCCAGACGAGAGAGGCAGCAGATTACGCCGGGCCCTCCCTGGCCTGCCCTGTGGCTCCTGCCCCCCTGCCCTGTGGCCCTGCCAACCTGTGGGTCTTAGGGTGCTCGTCTGGACCCCGATGTGCCCTGCCCCGGCCTCGGGTGGGGTGTCCCCCACCCCCCACAGTTCCCCACGTGAACTCCCCCTGCCCCCGGTCACACCTGTCGGCAGGTGAGCTCCGGGCATCACCCCCATCACTGGTGGCTGGTTAGGTGGCCGACGCTGAGGGCGCCCTGCGGCCCGCCGGGCAGGGCTGTGCCCGAGCACGGGGTGTGGGCGACGCCAGGAGGGAGGGGAGCGCCGGCCGGCAGGTGGGGGTGTGGGGAGGCCCCGGGCCGGGTGCATGCAGAGCGCCAGGCAGAGGAGCCCCCAGCCCCCGGCCCGCTGGACACGGACTCCTGCACACGGGCAGCTTCACTAGCGCTCACGAGGCTGACCGGCCAGGGGGCCTCAGTTCCCTGGCGGATCATCGTGGCCGGGGGGAAGGGAAGGAGTGATGAGGTGCCTGTAGGGTGGTAACCTGGGCCCCGCCGCTCTGCTGTCCCCTTCTCCTCTGGCCCGACGGCCTCCCGCTGGCCCGTGTCCCGCCTCTGGCCCAGGGCAGGGCAGCCCGTGTGGTCCCGACCTCCCACTCTGTGCCTCCGAGCCGGGTGCCCGCGTGGGGGCTGTGGGGCGCTGGGCTGGGAGGGCGCGTGGCTCGCCGGTCCCCTTGCTGCCACATGTGCGGTCGAGGCCGGGTAGGGGCACAGAGAGGCCAGACAGGTCGTGTGTCGGCCTGGAAAAGACGTGTGCTTCGCGCAGGGACCTGTCAGTGTGTGGGGGGGTGGAAAGACGCCCACGACGGCGCCCGGGGCACGTGAAGCACCTTACCCTGCAGAACCCCGTCCGTGGCCTCCCGCACCCGCGCTGCCCGCCGCCCCCGACTCATGGCTTCAGGAACAACTGGCAGGAGCTGAGCCCCGGCTGAGCAGGTGGCCTGAGCGGACGTCCCGGGATGTGGCACGGACCCCCAATGGCCGTGCCGCCCCTGCTGCCCCCGGGCCCGGTGGGAGGCTGCTGCAGGCACCACAGAAGCACCTCCCCGGTGCCGTGAGCCTGCTTCAGGCTAGGAGTGCTCCAGCGAGGGCGCAGTGGTGGGCTCCCGGGACTGGAGATGGCCAGGGTCGCAGGAGCACGGCCGGGCCGGTCACAGGGCGGGGAGCGGGTCACATGGGGACGGGAGGCTCCCGGGGACCCTCGTGGGACAGCGGTTTTCTGGCTGTGCGGCGTGTAGGGGGCGCCGTCCCGGTGCCGGGAGGAGAGCGCGGCAGGTGGCCTGGCTCCGGGGACGGAGAGCTCCCCGCGTGCTGTGCTGCCACCGCATGAGGTGGCCCACTCGGGTCGAGGGGTGCACCTGCCGCCCCGGCTCCTGGTCCGGGAAGCAGCCTCGCCGGCACCCGTGGCCGCCTGGGCAGTGCGGTGGGGACACGGGCTGGGTGTGGAGGCTGAGGAGCCCCGCCGAGCTCGCGCCCCCCGCGTAAGGTGCCCTGTGCTCTCTCCCTTCCAGCTCGGAGCCAACGCCCTGCTTTTCCTCAGCGTGAACATGTACGGGGTCTTCGTGAGGGTCCTGGCCGAGCGCTCCCAAAGGAAAGCCTTCCTGCAGGCCCGCAGCTACATTGAAGACCGGCTGAGGCTGGAGGACGAGAACGAGAAGCAGGTGGGCGCGGGGGGCTCTACCTGCAGGGGCACGGGGCCAGCGGGCGACACGGGGTGGGGAGCACAGCTGCGGGCATGGGGCCGGGTGGGGGGCGCGGACAGCGGAGTGTGGGCCCGGGGTGCAGGGCCGGGAGCACCCAGCGGGGAGCACGGAGCTCGGGGTGGAGATGCTCGGGGGCCTCAGACAAGAGGAGACAGGGCAGTGGCAGTGGGGACTCTGTAGACGTGGCGGGGGAGGACCTGCCACCCTCTGTGGCCCCAGCCTGAGTCTCCCCATTGGTCAGACGGTGTGCCCAGGTGACACTGTAGGGCTGGGAGGGTCAGGGAGAGCTGCAGAGCTCGCCCCGTGGGTTTGTTGCTCTGCAGGGGCTGAGCTGCTCCAAGGCCGGCACGGAGGGCAGGGGTTTCACCTGTGGGGGGAGGTTGGGTGGGATCCAGCTGGAATCCACTCCCTTGGAGCCGGGGTGGTGGGGGGTGGTGAGGCACGTCCTGACCGGCCCTGGCATAGGTGTGGTGGGCCCTGACCCACCGTCCAGAGGCTAAAGCTCCGCGGCCCCGAGGGTGTCCCTGTGACAGTGGTTGTCATGGTAACCCTGGCCAGCAGCTCGGCTGTGAACCTGGGGGGCCCCCTGCCCGCCCCTGCCACAGCCTGCTGGGGCCGCGGGACCACCCACCCCCACCTAGACGGCGAGCCGGACCGGTGCGCACTGCCCGGAGTCCCGGGCTCGTCCCCGTCAGGGGTGCCGGGTGGGCTGGGAGCCCCCGGCGAGGCTTCCCTGCAGCGTCAGTGCTGAGCCTTGTTTCTGTGGGGTGGCGGGTGGGATTGCTCCGTACGTGAGAGCCCACTCGATGGCAGACGCAGGGCGTGGGGTACGGGCTGTCCTTCTAAAACATGCACACGCGTGTGTTTATTTATAGATACTATAACGATACCTAGTGTTTACAGTGAAGGTAGGTTGTGGTTTAGAAGCAGATGACGTACGTATGCTTAGATTGTGTGTGCGTATCCGGATGGATTTGTCTGTGGGAGATCCACGTCTGCGTGTATACGTACGTGCACATGCGTGGTATGCATGGGTGTGGGCCACATGTGCGGAAACGTGTGCATTTGTGTCTGTACACACGTGTATGTGTATATGTGGAGCATGTGTGCAAGTGTCCACGTCTGTGTATGTTTACGCGTGTGGATTTGCATTCGTGTGGACTCTGTGCATGCCAGTGTCTGTACGTGAGTGTGTGCATGTGTGTACAAGTATGTGGGGATACGTGAACATACGCATGCAAACGTCGGGTGTGTGCATATGCGTGTGGATGTGTGCGTAACTGCACATGTGTGGATGCGTGTGGATGCGTGTGCGGATGTGAGTGTAACTGTGTGTGCGTGTGTGCAGACGAGTGTGTGGCTGAGCGTGCGTGTGCATGCACACACGTGCGTACGATCCGGAGTCCCCGGGGCTGGTCCCTGAGTGCCTCCTCCGACATCAGCCCCGCCAACTGAGGGTCTCTTGGCCGTTTTTGAGACACTTGCACACGCAGCGCGGGGACCCCCCTTGGGAGCCTCCCCAACATCCTGGAAGAAGCGACGTTTGGGGGCCGCCGCTGTGTCTTTCTCTGCTGAATTTTCCTTTGCTCTTCCTCCTGTCTTCCATCTCCTCTGCGTTTCCTATCGGATGTCTGTCTTTCCGTGCTCGGCGTGTGTCTGTCTTCATCTCTTCTCTTCCCGTGGCTGCCTTTCCCGACGACCACGTGAGGCTCTGGGCCTGTTGGGCCCCCTAGCTTGGGGTCGGCCGCGTGCGATGCTGCAGTGGTGGCCGCGGCGTGGACCGCACGTGCATGCAGACTCCCAGGCCTGCGCTCTCCCCGCACCCCCGGCCCCGGCCCCAGGGGCCAGCGGTCACACACAGTCCTACCGTCACGGGGCCACTCTGCGTGCTCGTGGCAGCTCCGCCAGCAAGGGCTCATCCCGCAGAGGGGGGAGCCCAGACACCGGGAGGCTCAGGGTCGGCGTGCGGGCGCAGCAACTCTGCAAGATGGCAGATGTCACCCCGACCCGTCAGCCCGGTGACTGCTGTTACCGTGTTGTCACTCTGGGTCTGGACATTTAGATTTTCTGCATTTTCCCACGGACGGATCCACCGGTGCTTTGACTAAGCTGAGGCCGCTGTGCCTTCCTCCCCGGCGTGTGCGCGGGACTTTGTGTTCTCGGCCCCGACGTTTAGACTCCGTGTTTTGAAAACGTGACTCCTCCCGAGCATCCTTGTTCATCGCCTGGGAGCAGGCCTCAGCTGTGTCGTCGGGAGAGCAGGCGCGACTTCGCTCCGGGGGTCTCCCGGTTCCACCGTGTTCCATGTTCTCCTTGGAAGTTACCCGCGATCGCGCGCGGCTCCGGTAGCCGTGGCCTCTGAGCGGGGGCCCGGGGCCCGCCAGTCCATGGGGGGCCGCCTGAGGCGGGCCTGGTGGTCGGGGGCCCGGCGTGCGTCCCGGAGGGGAGTCTGGTCTTCGTCCCTCCTCCGCTTCCTGGCGGGCCTTGCTGTGCCTCCTGGCCCTCACTGACGCGGGAGGGCCCCTCTCCACACGGTTGCCCTTCGTATTTCTTTGTGGCGTATGTGTTTGACCCCTCCTGGCCCACGCTCTGTCCCCGTGGGTGCGAGCGGACCGCTCACCGTGGAGAGCCCGGTGTCCTCTCCGGGGTGGTCCCCGTGTCCCCACCTGTGTTTCTCTAGCCTTGCTTCTCTTGGTGTAGAAATTCAATAGTTCCATATTTCAGACATTTCAGTCATTTCTCTTGGTGGTTCACACGGTGATTTTGGAACAGGAGGGTAGGGTCATGTCCATGCATCTCTGGCTGGCCCAAGAGCGGGCGAGTCCAGACTTTGACCTGCCATGTCTTCTCTGTTGGGGCCTGGGGGTCGGGTCTGTCACACGGGAGTAGGCTTGGCACACGGCGAGGGCTTGCGGGCCCCGGGGGTCAGATACTCCAAAGGGACTTGGAGGGTCTTTCGCTTCCAGGACAAAGACGTCCAACCTTAGGTCTTCGAAACGGGAAAGCCTTAGAGCAGCTGATCAAGAAGGAAGAATGGGCATAAGGCGGGTGTTAGGGACGGAAGGCTCGGCGGCAGATAGAGCCGTGCTAAAAGCAGACACAAGGGAAACACTCAGGACTCGTCGCTGGCAGGAGATTTGAAAACTCCGAGATGCACCAGTTCCCGCAGTTTCTAGGATCGAAACTGATTCGAGAAGCAAACAGAGGGCTGGGAAAGCCCGTGGCCACCCAAATGTTGACTTAGCAGTGACAGTCGTCTCCGGGCCCGGTGGTCACCCATGAGCCATGTGGGCGTCCGGGGAAGGTGCCATTCCCGCTCCCGCTTGTCCCGGGGATGTGGGCGCAGGGTGACTCTCCGGAGTCACCGACGTGCAGGTCGCACACACAGGTGGGGAGCGGCCCCTGCTCCCAGCGCTGTGCTCCTGGGCGGTCACCCCCAGGCTCTTCCTGGCGCTGAGCGGGGAGTGGGTTTTGTCTGGACGCCTTGGCGCATCCATGTGCCACGCCTGGGGCTCTGCAGGGGCTGCCGCTGCCCCGTGTGTTGTCATCCCCATGATTGCCTGGACACCGTGGAAGCAGAGCTGGCAAAGTTTTCTTTTCTTTTTAAATGTTATTTATTTACTCATGAGAGAGAGAAAAAGGCAGAGACACTGGCAGAGGGAGAAGCAGGCTCCATGCAGGGAGCCTGACGCGGGACTCGATCCCGGGACCCCGAGGTCACGCCCTGGGCCGAAGGCAGGCGCTAAACCACTGGGCCACCCAGGGATCTCCCTGACAAAGTTGACTTTTTGTCTTGATCCAGTTTTGGTATCAGATAATATTGACTTCATATAAGGAGTTGGGGTGTGTTCCCTTGGGGTAAGGTGGTATCTCATTGTGGTTTTGATTTGCATTCCCCAGATGATTAATGATGTTGAGCATCTTTTCAAGCACCTGTCGGCCATCTGGATGTCTTTTTATGAGAAATGTATATTCAGATTTTCTGCCCGTTTTTTAATTGCATAATTTGGGTTTCCGATGTGGAGTTGTCTAGGTTCTTTGTATATCTTGGATACTAACCGCTTACTGAATCTACCATTTGCAGATACCGTCTCCCATTCAGTAGGTTTCATTTCTTTTTCATTTGGTTAATTATTTCCTTTGCCGTGTAAAAGCTTTTTATTTGGTACAGACCCAATAATTTATTTTTGCTTTTGCTTCACTCACTTGGGGAGACATCTCTAGAAAAATCTTGCTAAGGCTGATATTTTCTGGAAAATTTTAGGTAGAATTGGTGTTAAATTTTCTTCAGTGCTTGGCAGGCATATTTAGTAAAACCATCAGGATCTGGAGATTTCTTCTATGTGAATTTTATTCTTTTCATTTCTTTATTTCTTTATTTTTTATTGGTATATGAATTTTAAGATTAAGAATTCAGTTTACTTACTAGAATACAGAGCTATTCAGATGTTTTATTCACAGTATTTATATCTTACTGCATGAGTTGTAGTGGCTTGTGCTTCTTTGAGAAGCTTGTCCGTATCTTTGAAATGGTCAAATTCATGTGTGAAGTGTTACTACTGTTCCCTTTATCTTTTCAGTTTCTGCAGGGTCTGTAATGATAACGTTTCCTTCCTGATTTTGTTAATTATGTCATATCAGTCTCTCTCACTCATTTGGCTAGAGGTTTGCGTATTTTACTGCTATATTTAAAGGATTACATTTTTGTTTTGTTGATTTTGAGTTTTTTTTCCCCTGTTTTCAGTTTCTTTGATTTTTTTCTTGTATTTATTATGCTATTCCCTCCTCTAAATTTGCTTTACTTTGTTCTTCTTTTTCCAGTTTCTTTAAATGGAAGCTTAGATTATTTATTTGACAACTTTCTCTTTTTAGTATGAGCAGATAGTCTCATAAATTTCCCTTTCAGAGGTGCGCGCCACAGATATTGGTGTGTGGTATTCTCACTTTCATTCGGTTCTGTGTATTTTAAAAACTTTCCTTTGACATCTCCTTTTGACTCCTGGATTGCTTAGAATCCTTTTGCTTAGTTTCTCAATACTTGGAGATTTTTCTGCTGTTTTCTGCTACCGATTTTTAGTTTGAGTGAGTGATTTTCAAAGACCATGCTCTAGAATTTGAATTCTTGTAAATACGCTGAAGTTTGTGTCATGGCCCAGGATATGGCCTGTCTTGGTGTGAGTTCTATGGGTGCTTGAAGACAACGTGTTTTCTGCACTTCTTGGGCGAGGTGTTTTATACCTGTTGTTGACATACTGTTGGCTGATGGTCTTCTCGAGTGCTCTGTATCATTGCTAATCTTTGTCCAGATTTTCTATTATTTATTTTTCTTCTTAAAATTTTTTTTAAAAAAGAGTTTATTTATTCATGAGAGACACACACACACCGATGCAGAGACACAGGCAGAGGGAGAAGCAGGCTCCCCGTGGGGAGCCCGATGCGAGCCTCGATCCCAGGACCCCGGGATCACGCCCTGAGCCAAACGCAGATGCTCAACCGCTGAGCCACCCGAGCGTCCCTGGGTCATACTTGTTAAAAATCAGTCTGCCGATGTCTGTCTTTTGTATGTTAGAACACTTCTCTTTCATGTAATTATTATGTCAGAGCATCCACTTGTCATTTTATGTTTTGTTTCTTTTTCCTGCTTTCCTCTGTGTTAGTCGAACGCGTTTTTAGAATTCAGCTTTGATATATCATTGTGCCCATGAGTGCGTATCTTTCTCAGTGCTGCTTGAGGTTTTATGCTAAAGACACATAATGTCACATTCTACTGTTGTCGACATGTTGCCGGATAGGGTGAAGTGCAGAAACCCCACCTCCGTGGCCTTCAGCCTCGCCTGCGACAACACTGTCTTAAATATTTCTTCTGCATACATTTGAGCCACACCAGGCAGTGCTGTATGGCTTGCGTCAACCAGCACGTAGCGGAGAAGGGAAGTCAATTTTATTCATGGATATTTTTGCTTATGTTATGTCATTTCTTCCTCCCCTATGCCCAGATGCTTCCTTTTCTCCTTTTCTTTCTGGTTACAGGTCTTTCTCTTGGGGCAGGTCTGTTGGTGACAAGGCCTCCTACTTTTCCCTCTTGATTTCTTTCATTCCCGAAGGGCTCTGGGTAGACAGTTCTTTTCTCTTGCACTCGAGAAGCCGGCCGCCGTCTCATGGCCTCCACGATCCCCGATGAGAAATCTGCGGTAATTCGGACCCTGTGGGCAATCTCTGTCATTCCGCCTGCAAGGTCACTAGGCTCTCCTCTGTTCTCTGCCACCTGTCGAGCTTTTTATTTCGTTGGTTTTTTTTTTTTCAGCTCCAACATTTGTATTTGAGTCTCTTTTGTATCTTTTATCTCTTTGCAGGAGTTCCTTTTTCTTCTTTCATTTTTTTTCAGGTGTGTTTGTGGCTGTTTATCTAATGATTCTTACAATAGCTGCTTTAAAATCTCGTTAGGTATGGTGATTATTCTGTTAATCGTGCTGTTGCTATCTATTGATTGTCTTTATTCATTTGTTGAGATTGTTCTGCTTCTCATGTGCTGCGTGATTTTCTTTTTTTTAAAGATTTTATTTATGTATTTATTCATGAGAGACACAGAGAGAGGCAGAGACAGAGGCAGAGGGAGAAGCAGGCTCCTTGCAGGAAGCCCGCCCGATGCAGGCCTCGATCCCAGGACCCCAGGGTCACACCCCGGGTGGAAGGCAGACACTCAACCACCCAGGCGTCCCTAATACATTTATCTTAAGTCACGTTTTGGTGTCTGTAGGACGCTGGGAGACTTTGTAGGATCCATGTTCATGAGTTTGTCCTTTGGATTTCTGGCTTTGTGTTTCATTTTGCTGGTCAGAACACATCAGGCTTGTCGGCTCCTGATGCAGTGTTTACTGCTGCTTGGGGCTTTCGGTCTGGGTCTGAGATTGGACGTGGATTGCAGGTAATATCTTTATGATGTCAGAAAACTACTTTGTCCAGGTTTTGCTGTTTTTAATCGGGGATGGGTGCTTGATCTTGCCAGATGGCGCTTTGCTCCCTATGGGAAAGTTGTGTGCTTTTACTCTTGGTTATGTGTGTCGGCTTTAGGGACCATCCCTAATCTCGTGGGTGCAGCTGATGCTGAGCCCCTGGTCAGAAGGATAGCCACAGCCTGTCCTTAGGAATTTCATGTGACAGTGGCTTATGCAAGTGTGAGCACTCTTTCCCCCTCGTGTGCGGGTTCCAGGGAGCCTCTTTATGGCTGAGGTGGCAGGGCTGATCCAGGCAGCCCTTCCAGGCCAGTCTCCATCTCTTCACTGGTCCGCCACTGCTGGTGTGTGGCCCTCGTCCTCGTGAATCAAGATGGTAGGTAGAGGGTTGGACATCAAGACCATGTCCCCAGCAACAGAGGGACAAAAGGAAGAACAGGCCATCTTTAAGAGCCATTCCAGAAGCTCTCACATGACCTTTCACCCCCTGTCTCCTGGGCCACATCTAGCTGCAAGAGCAGGCTGGATAACGGGGTGTTTATCTTAGGTCTCTGAGCCCCAGATGAAAGTAAGGGGCTAGACGGTTGTGCTAGTGGTGACGAAGGGATGTGGGAACAGCGGCCAGCTCTGCCCTGGCCTCACTTCCAGCACCAGATGCCACTGCCCAGCATTCCCAGTGTGGTGCTCTCCTGTGGTCTGTGGCTGACTCAGTTTCCC
This sequence comes from Urocyon cinereoargenteus, assembly GCA_032313775.1. Lineage (NCBI taxonomy): Eukaryota > Metazoa > Chordata > Mammalia > Carnivora > Canidae > Urocyon > Urocyon cinereoargenteus. The sequence continues at coordinate 59,123,335 of JAVLSZ010000028.1, forward strand.
GGTCCTAACTTCACGGTGCAGGGCAGCTGATGGGATGGAGAGACCAGGTCCTGGAGGTGTGCCCTCAGCTGGGGTCCTTGGAGAGGGAGGGGTTCCAGGGCATTAGGAGGATACTGAACGGGGAGGAGGGTGTGCTGGGCACGGCGGGTGTGGGGCGCAGCCTCCCTTGTTTGATCTGATGTAGCGTATTTGTAGGTGGAGGTGAGGGATTTCTGACCTGAGCCCTGAGCAGTGGGAATTGGAGGTGTGGCAGGCAAAGGGGGAGCAGGGTCTGGGGGGCAGTGACCCCCTCACAGAGCACCTGCTGAATACGCTGTGCGCCTGTTTCCCTGTCTGGTGTGATGGAATTCAGACAGGGCAGAGGTGCGATGCAAGGCCAGGCCACCGTGCACTTCTCCAGGGACCCTCCGTGCGGGGCACGCTGGTGCAGGAGCCACCCCCGAGCCCCTAACCGCAGCTCGGCAGCCCAGGCGGCCCAGGGTCGTGGGGCCCTGTGAGGCTGGGTCTTCCTGGGAGAGCGTGAAGCCCCACGTGTGTTCTGGGGCAGCATTCTGTCGTGTCCCGGCCTCGTGCCTCAAGGCATTTCCAGCAGCTTCCAGGTGTGTTCGTGTTGCTGATGCTGCCCTTGGCCCATCCGCGGGGTGGCCTGGATGAGGCCCTGCCCAAGCTCCCTCCACCGCCCGCACAGTCTGGCACCCTCTGCCTATGTCTCAGCCTCGCCCCAGAGGCCCCCCGGCCAAGGAAGGGGTCGGCGTCTGCTGGCCAGGCACCAGTCACACAGCAGCTCCCACACCCCGTGCGCTGGGGCTGCCCCTCACATGTCAGCCTGGACGTGTCCATGCATGGCGTCCGTGTGCTCGCCAGCACTCAGAGCCTCTCTCCCAGGGGTCCCAGTACAGAGAGTGGTCACAGGCCATGGCAGTAGCGTGAAGTCCTGCCGCGGCATTGCAGTCTGTCCATTTGGCCGCCGTGGGGGTGGGTCCCAGGGTAGAGCCAGGCCTTGCTCGGGCCACATGGCTCTGGGGACAAGCTCCAGGCCCGGGACTCAGGTTGGCCTCGTCTGTCTGCTTGGCTCCACACAGCATCTAGCGGCGCTTGGCTGGCCTTCCCCTCTGCGGTTTACATGGAGATGCATGACCTGGGGAGGCTCCTGAGGGGTGTGGGCTCCATGTGTTAGGCCTGTGACGTGCTCTGTGGAATCCAGAGCAGACGGGTGAAGCCCTCACACCCCTGCCCCAGGCCTCCGAGGCCATTGCCCAGAGGCCCCCTGGGCTCCGGGGGACTCTTGTCACTGTGCCGCTCTCATCGTCCTCCTGAGGTCATCACGTGGGACGTGGCCTCACGGAATGGGACTGTGGTCCAGGAGGTCACCCGATGGCTGCTGTGGGCTGGGGGATGCCAGGGGTCGAAGGCTTCACTACAGCTGCTGCGTTGATGGGACAGGCTGCAGCTGAGGACAGGGGGCCCGGAGCAGAGCCTGGGGCTGGAGGGATGGAGTGAGGGAGCGGCTTCTCTTGCCCAGTCTCTGCCGTGTTTGCTCTTCTGAGCAGGCTTCCTTCCTCAGTCTACTGGGATTTCAATGTAATCTCTTTGCTTCCCGAAGCAGGCTGGGAAGGGGAGCGAGAGGCCCTGAGGGGAGGGCCTCAGATGCAGGTGTGGCCAGCTGTGGTCACGGGCCAGGGGGCTTGGGGGCGGGTGAGGATCCCTGGGAGGCAGAGAGGCAGAATGAAGCAGGTGGGGAAACTGAGTCCCCGGGAGAGGGATGGAGTCTCCTGTGCGGCAGGGCACCTCTGGAAAAGCCTAGATGTTTATTCCATTCTCTGAGAGGGAAAAAAACATCTGACCCCCAGAGAGAAGGAAGAAATCGGAAGATAGGACGGGGGGGAAATGCGACGTTGTGTACTGATCTCTGTGAGGTCACGGGACTCCCGTCTGTCCAGGGGGGCGGGTTTTATGGCACATCTGGAGGTCCCTCTCGGGGCCGTGTTGGGCAGTGGCATGTGGAGTGAGGCCTGGCCATCCTGGTTGGGGCCGGGGGCATTTCCTCCCTGTGACCTCTGCTCGGTGAAGCGGGGGCACGCGGGTGGGTGGACGGTGGGTGAAGGTTGCTGTGGTGGCCCGGGTGTCGTGGAGGTGATGCAGGCCCCTTGCCAGTGCTCCGGGAGCGAGTTTCCTGTGTAATGCCACTCCAGGCCTGGGCACAGGCTGCAGGGGCCCAGGGGCCAGGCAGGGTCTATAGCACCAGGCCGCCTGCTGCCCGTGAGGAGGGTCTGCAGCCCCTTATGCAGGGCAGCTCCTCAGCACCACCTCGGTGGGGTGATCGAGGACTCACAGGGGAGTCCTGCTGCGTCACACAGACCTGTCTATCCTGTCCAGGAGCGGCTGCTTATGAGCCTTCTGCCCCGGAATGTTGCCATGGAGATGAAGGAGGACTTCCTGAAGCCCCCCGAAAGGATTTTCCACAAGATTTACATCCAGCGGCATGACAATGTGAGGTAGGGCTGATGCGGCCCGGGTGCTGGGCCTTGGGGAGCTCAGATGAAGATGATGGAGGTGGAGATGGAGGCAGTGGAGGCGGCGGAGGAGGGGGAGGAGGGGGAAGTGGTGGAAGTGATGGAGGAGGAGGGGAAGAGGTGGAAGAGAAGGAGGAGGAGGTAGAGAAGGAGGTGGAAGAGGTGGAGGAGTGGAGGGGAGGCAGTACAGATGGAGGAGGAGGGGGGAGGAGTGGAGGTGGAGAAGGAGGGGGAGGAAGGGGTGGAGAAAGAGGAGGTGGAGGAGGAGGGGGAAGAGGTGGAGGAGGAGGAGGAGGGAGGGGAAGGAGGTGGATGTTGAAGTGGTGGAGGTGATTGCCAGGGTGGGCATAATGGAGACAGTGAGGGCGATTGTGGGAAGTGATGGAAGTGGAGGTGATGGATATGGGGGCTGTGGGGGTTGGCGAGGAGGTGATTGAACGGGAGGTGATGTGGGAGGTTGCGGAGGAGGTGGTGAGCGTAAGGGTGAGAGATAATGGAAGTGACGGTGATGGAAATGGGAGGCGCTGGTGGAGGTGGAGGTGATGCAGTAGGTGAGGAGTAAGTGTGCGGCGCAGGTAGTGGCAGAGGTGGGAGGCCTGTGTGTGTGTCTCTCATGAATAAATAAATAAACTCTTAAAAAAATAAGTTCTTAGACTAGCTGAGTATTTCCCTTTATGTAAGCGTCAATCAGGCTGGTGATGGTGGTTGAGGCCCGGAAGCACCCTCCACCCCTGATATTCTTTGCTGGTCCTTCTGGTTGGTGTCAGGCTTACCTGCCACTGAGCCTTTGCAGACACAACGGGATAAAAACTCCCTCTGTTTGTGTTGAGTGCTGTGTACTGAGTCTCTACAAGCTGGTGCTTGTCCGTCTAGGCTGAGCGAAAGACTGCTGCTGCCGCCAGCCCCTCCTCATCAGGGCCCCAGCCATCCCTGTGTGCGAGCCGGTGTGGCTAGCCGCTGTCTGGTGAGCATGCTCACTCGCACTGCTGTGCCTCTTGCTGAGGACTAGTGCTGTCGTCCTGTGGAGGATACTGAGCCCAATGGGGTTAAGGCCCCAGTGTGTGGGGCCAGCATTCCAGCCCAGGCAGCCCAGGCACTGTCACCTCCACTTGGAGGTGGAGCCAGTGAGTGGTGGGGCTGGGGCAGCCTGGGATTGGCTGATGCTCGTACCCACCTAGACTTCCCATTCACCCACTGCCTCTCCTTAGTGGGTAGGGAGGTGGCACAGTGACCCAGCCCCCTGATGAGACCAGATCACCAGAACAATCCAGGGAGTGCCCAGGGGGAGGGGAGTGGAGTGTCTGCACACAGCAGGGAAGGCATCAGATGTCAAGGACTTCCTGGGGCAGCAGGTGGAGGTGAGCATGGTGTGTGGTGCCCATGTGCCTCCCCCCTCTTTTCTGACTTGGGACAACAGACACAGGTGTGGAAAGTCACCATTTCCCTCTGATGTGAAAAATCTCCCCCCACATCCCCCGGCGGATGCCTCATTCCCAGCGTGCAGGTGTGACGATGCTGAGATAGGAGAGGGAGCTGAGGCCGGCTCTCTGTCCCTTATGGCACCAGCTCCACCATGGCTCCCCTGGCCACCCTTCAACAGGGTCAAAGGTGGCTTTGTAGAGCCCAGATGCGATCAGCTCACTGTCTTCCTCACCATCCTCGTTAGAGTCCCTCTCTGGTTCCCCATCATCCAGGATTAGAATCCCGAGTCAGTACACCATTCAGAACTAATAGGCTGATGTCATCAGGAACGGTGGAGTAAGGACATCTGAAAATCCTCAACTCCATAGAAGCAATGACAATACTGACAAAAACTGAGTCAACATTGTCAGAACGCTGGAAATTAAGCAAAGCCTTGCAAGAATCCAGGAATGTTTATTTATGAAAAACAGCTGGATCCTGGTAAAAAACAGCAAGCTTTGTAGAGTTCTAACTTACCCTGTTTCACTGTCTTTAGCTCCATGATAGCGTTGAAAACCAGCAGCTGCTATTACAATGAAAACCTGTCCACTGACAGCCACCTGAGGGGACAGAATGGGGTCAGGGCTTTGAAAAATTCTCAGAGAACTGTCATCATTTGACTGCCTGGGAATTCCCTGGGAAACCTTGCTCACAGGCTTGTCTTTATTTGACCTGACTCAACACTCAGTTGGAACAGCTTTTGCCCTGGGACATTTGTTAAGAACAATCAGTGGCAAGTGTTTAACATCATAGCTGTCAGAGGCAGTGATAACAGCTGAGGCGAGCAGCAGGGCACTAAAAACTTAAAACTAGGGAATGAGATGTCTGTCAGGTGCTTTGAAAGGCTCTGGGAATGTTTCTGGAAATCAGAAGATCCCACACACAAGTCGGGCGACGTGCATGTTCAGAAAAGACCATGATGACCCTGGGCTGTCCTTAGGTCTTGAGGCTGACCTTGAGGATGTGTGCAAGCAGGAAGAGCAGACTGAGACAGTTGGAATCTGCCTGGCTGAGTGCCCATCATCAAAGACTGAGAGACTTACTGGCTTCAGGAATGGGAGGAAATTTCTGTGTGGTCATTAGCTGACCACTAACTTAACCAACCACAGACTTTAATGGCCCCACATGAGATAGGAAACAGACTTTTCAGAGTTTGTCAGAAAAGTCACTGAACAAATAACACAAACAGCAACAAGAACAACTTCAATCCTGGGGTGGGGGTGGGGTTCTGATTTTCAGAGTTGCCACGGTGTATTATCTGATTTTCTGTGAAAATATATGCAGTGTGCAAGAAAGCGTGAATGTATAGCTCACATGGGAATGAAAATGCAGTCCCAGAGGGAGCCCACACATTGGACTTCTAGACAAAACTTTAAGTCACATACATATATTTTTAAAGATTTTATTTATTTATTTGAGAGAGTGAAAGAGAGAGAACATGTACAGCGGGAGGGGCAGAAGGAGAGAGAGAAGCAGACTCCCCGCTGAGCAGGGAGCCCGACCCAGGGCACAGGGCTCCGTCCCACGATCTCGGGATCATGATCTGAGTCGAAGGCAGATGCTTGACCCCCTGAGTCCCCCAGGCGCCCCTAAATCACCTGTTTGAAGTACTCTCAAAGAACAAACTGTGTCTAAATAAAGGAGAGCATGAGAAAGACTTCTCATCAAGTAGACTATACCAATAAAAAGGTCGAGATTATAAAAAACCAACCAAACAGAAATTCCAGCTTTGAAAAATACAGTGACCAAAATAAAAAGTTCACTAGAGGGTTGGGGTGGGGGTTCCACATTGAGCAGATCTGAGCAGGTTGTGGAAAGACTCGGGGAACTTGAAGACAGCCACCTGAGATCATGGAGCCTGATGGGTGGAGAGAGAACAGAGGCTGGGGGTCTCGAGGGACGCCGGCCGGTGCGACAGCACCCCCAGGATGAGTCTCCGAGGAGAGGAAAGGAGGAGAGAGAGTCTTTGAAAAAATAGGACTCAAAAGGTCTGAAATTTCATGGAAAACAGTAACGTACGCATTGCAGAAGCCGTGTCAGGACCCGCAGGGAGCCCCCCACGTGGTCGTTGAACCCTAAGGGCCAGAGATTAGGAGAGGAGTGGGCAGAAGTGACAGCCGGCAAGACCAGCGTGGGATTTTTCACCAGGGATGGTGGAGGTGGGGGCTGGGGTGACGTGTTCAGGGTGGAACGAAACAGGCAGGAATTGGGTATCCAGCAAAAACGACGGTGACAGCAGCACGCTGTGGCGTCCGGGGAGGAGGCTGTGCGGGTGGCGGGCGCCGTTGTTTAGACCTGCCCCGTTCCATAGTAAGCGGATGCTCACGTGGCAGGCTTCCGTCCCGTGAGGTGAGGCCCTGTCCCGCTGCAGGACCCAGGTGGCCCGTCCACGAGGCGTGGGGGTCCGCAGCGGGGCTCCAGGGCTGTCCCTCTGTCACCTGTCAGTCTGCAGGGGCCGCAAGGGCTGAGGAGGGCCATCTGGGGCTGGGGGCAGGTCTGTGGCTGTGGAGCTGTGCCCTGCCCGTGTCCTGGGGGGTCAGCAGGAGCTCTGACACCCCCCGTGGTGGCGAGGGCCACCCCTGCTTCCCCAGCCGCTGCTGCTGCCACCTGTCAAACAGGACAGACCCTTCCCTCCCAGGCCGGCCCGAGGAATAACCAGGGAGGGTTATTTTGGGGTGCTTGTAAGGCCACTCTGGGGACCGCATACCCGTGGAGGCGGCAGCCTGGTGCATTTTTCTTGCAGCATCCTCTTCGCGGACATCGTGGGCTTCACGGGCTTGGCGTCACAGTGCACCGCGCAGGAGTTGGTCAAGCTCCTCAACGAGCTCTTCGGCAAGTTTGATGAACTGGCCACGGTAAGCGCAGCCCCCGATGTTCGCGTGTCATTGGAGCAGCCTCTGGGGCTCCGGGGTTGCAGGTGCGACCTCGCGGATGCCGAGTGCGTCGGTCCCGCCCGGCTGTCGTCACCCACAACTTCTGCATCACCTCCCGCGACTCCTTTGTGCAAAAGAGGGCGCTTGCCCGAGCGCAGCCAGGGCGCCCCGAGCTGGCCCCAGACCGAGGGTGGTGGCTGGGTGGGGAGGCCCTGCCCTGAAGGTCACCTCAGCGGGTTGGTGGCGTTTGACGATGCCGAGCCCCCTTGCTGTGGCAGGAGGGTGCTGGCGTTTTAAGAGCTTCCGGGTGGAGGGCGGGGGACAGCGTCCAAGGGCCGCATGCCGCCGCCCCTGAGGCCCAGTGCTCTCCTCCTGACTCGGTCCCGAGTCAGGGGCAGGTCACGTGAAGGCCCGCAGAGGTCAAGCCCAGGCCTGGCTCACTGCCTGGTGTCTTGGTGCGGAGGCAACGGACTGCCTGGTGTCCTTGGACCTGGATGCCGGCCTCCCCTGCCCCACAAGGACGTGGGGGGACGCGGGGACGTACAGCCCCGTCCACCGGCCCGGCCAGCCTGCCTCTGGACGTAGAGGGGTCCTGGGCAGGTGGTTGGGGGGAGGGAGTTCGCAGACTGAGAACTCTTCACCCAGGGAAAGAACTTGGTAGAAAGAGTGGACGGATGTCCCCTTGATGAGGGAGGGGGAGGAGTGGTCCCCGGGCCAGCGTGCCTCGTAAAGTGGAGTCCTGAGGATGTCCCACGTGCGTGCAGGGCTGGGGGAGGGTACCCCGCGGGCTGCAGAGCGCCGGGCGCCAGCATTCGCCCTTGACCCGCAGGTGGAGTGGGTGGCTGTCACACGGGCTGTGCCTGGCTGTAGTTTCGGGACCGAGTCAGGAGGAGAGCACTGGGCCTCAGGGGCGGCGGCATGCGGCCCTTGGACGCTGTCCCCCGCCTTCCACCCGGAGTGTCCTGGAGGCTGGTTGGGATCTTGAGACACCCAGTTGGGAGTTCGCCGCTTGCTCGGACTGGGCTGGCGCTGGAGGCCTTTCTCCTGGGGCACCCGCCGGTGTCCCGAGCCGGGGCTCTGCAGGACCCCGTGTGGGGAAGGCTGCTGGGTCTTTCCTGAGGATGAAGAGGGGGGGTCGGCTCTCCGTCCGTAGCGGGTGCTGCCGGGCCACGAGGTGCCCTGGCAGCCTGGGTGCGGGGGTGCTGGCCTCGTGCCCTGGGGAGCAGCTGAGGCTCGGCCTCCAGGGCCTCTGGGGCCTCCTCCCTACCTGACACCTGTGGATTCGGGGAAGCATGATGGAGGAGTCAGGGTGACGAGTCCCGTGTGGCATGTGGGGCTCACGGACACGGCCTCCCATATTAGGGTCAGAACGTGTGTTTTGTCTGAGGCCGGGGTGCCTGGTGGTCCGGGGCTTTCTGGGTGCTGCTCTGAGCGTTCCGGGGCCTGCTCCTTTCCCCTGCCCCTCCACAAGGAAGCTTCTGGATGAGGATTCACTGGCTACTGGGGCTCTCTGAGGACAGGCTGCTGATGTGAGGGGTGTGCCCTCCCCCCACTGTCCGAATCTGTCTTTCCTGGTCCTGGAGGGGACGTGTTCTCTCAGTGACTCAGTGGTCAGCAGTGCCACCAGCCTACCGCCAACCCCCGCCCCTGCTTGGGTCGCTTACAACAGCCCCCGCCCCCAGGATGACAGGAGTCTGTAAAGTCTTAGCTTGTCCTTCCGCGGGTACACGGTTGGCAGATGTCTTCTCCCTGGCTTCAGCCAGTTTACTTACGTGGCGCGTGACTCTGCGTGCAGCCCACTTCTCAGTGTCCTCTCTTGTGGACCGTGGCATCCCCAGAGTGAGGGAGAGGTGGGCTGGCTTGGCCCACTTCTGCTCGGGGTGGGGGCTACAGATGTGGGCCTGCCCTGACCGCAGGGTGGAGGGCGGAGAGGCTGTCCCCGGGATGCATGGTCTGGGTCTTGTTCTCGGCATGAAATGTGTGATGTGGGGGCTCGCTGTCCTGTCCCCTTCTTTCTTCATCAGCTCAGGATACATCGGGCTCACCCTGGCCGAAGCGGGGCCTCCCGGACTTGCACCCCAGCTGCGATGTCACCATCCCTTTGCATCGGCACCCCACTCGGGGCTCACGCGGTGGACACCTGCTGGGCCTGCTCTGGGGACAGGACATGTTCCAAACACCTCTCAAGTCATCAGACTTGCCTTCTTGTTTTTGTTCATTGAATTTATTCCTGGGTGTTTTATTCCCTTTGATGCAGTTGTAAATACAATTATTTTCTCCGCTTTTCCGAGCATTCATTGTTTGTGTGCAGAAACACCACAGATTTCTGCGTGTTAATTTCACATCCTGAACATTTGCTGAATTCAGTTATTAGTTCTGACAAGTTCTTGGTGGCATCTTTAGGGTTTTCTGTAGATACTAAGCCATTTGCAGAGAGAGGTAGTGTGTGATTTTCTTTCCGTGCCCGGTTGCTGAGGCTGGGACTTATGCTGGATAAGTTGGATGGGAGTGGCCTCCCTGTCCACTCCTGACCCTGCAGGGGAAGCTCTCCTGTTCTCACTGTCGGGGCCTACGTGTGCCGTGGGCTTGGCATCCCTGGCCCTCACTGTGTCGAGAAACGTGCCCTCTGCACCTGCCGTGTGGGGAGTTTTTATCCTGAAAGGACATTGCATCCTGTCAGATGCTTGTTCTGCATCTGCTGAGACCATCATGTATTTCTACCCTTTCTTCGGTGAATGCGATGCATCACATCGATCGATTTGTGGAGATCGAACCACCCTAGCATCCTGGGAACAAATCCCACTTGGTTGTGGTGTCCAATCCCTTTAATGTACTGTTGGAAGTGGCTTGCTCATGTTTGTTTGGGGGGATTTCTGCATCTGTGATCATTGGGGGTATTGGTATTAGTAAAAGATCCTCGTCTTTTCTGGTCAGGTCCAGTGGTTTTGGGTTCAGGGTAATGCTGGCCCCATAGAGTGAAGTTGGGGGCTTTCTTAGAACTTAAATGTTGGTGATCTTCTTCAAACGTTTGGCAGAGGTCACTAGTGAAGCCATCCGGTCCTGGGCTTTTCTGTGTTGGGGGCTTTTGATCACTGCTTCAGTCTCTGTACTAGAAATGTCTGCAGATTTTCTGTTTCTTTATGATTCGGTCTTGGTAGGTTGAGTGTTTGTAGGGATTTATTCATTTCTTTTAGGTTGTCAGGTTTGCTGGTGTATTAGATGTGTCCCTTTTTATTCACTACTTGGCTCTTTCACTAGGACATGTGATTGTGTGGGCTGCAGTGGAACATGGTGGGACATGTCCATGTAGCTGTGTGTGTGTGGGGGGCATGCACGTGTGTATGGATATCCGCGAGTACATTGCATACATGCATGAGAGCGTGTGCGCATGCGGTTGTGCACACACACGTGCATATGGACACGCTTCTTCACGTATATGTGTGCAGGTGTCCATGTGTGAGTATGTGCATGTGGGCTAAAATTTGTTTTAGATGTCTTCCTGTTATGTTTCTGAAGGATGCTGTTCTATGGCTTTCTTTCCTTATGTCATCTTCATGTGGAATCTTGGTCAGGCCGGTCTCCTGGAAGAGTTTGGGCATGTTTCCTCCTGTTCCACTTTCTGGAGATTTTCTTTCTGAAACTTTTAAACAATTCTTAAGAAAATGTATGTATTTGAGAGAGAGAGAGACAGAGCACGAGAGAGCACAAGTAGGCTGGAAGGGGAGAAGCAGGCTCCCCACTGAGCGGGGAGCCCAACGGGGGGCTCCCTCCCAGCACCCTGAGATGACGACCTGAGCGGAAGGCAGACGCTTAACTGACTGAGCTGCCCAGGCGCCCCTGGAAGTTTTTATGTACAAGTTCAATTTTTAAAAGTAGGGCTATTATATATATGTCTATAAAATCAGGGATTTTTTAAAAAGATTTTATTTATTCATTCATGAGAGACACACAGAGAGAGAGAGGCAGAGACACAGGCAGAGGGAGAAGCAGGCTCCATGCAGGGAGCCCGATGTGGGACTGGATCCCGGGGCTCCGGGATCATGCCCTGGGCCAAAGGCAGGCGCTAAACCGCTGAGCCACCCCGGGTTCCCTAGAATCGGTGTTTTTATATGTATGTGATATATCCATATACGCATATGTACATATATCGGAGTGAGCTTGGTGTTTCTTAGTCTTTCGAGGAATCTGTCCATGTGAGCTAAGTCACCGAGATTGTTAGAATAAAGGTGTTTATGGTATTTCCCCGTTAGCTTTCTAATATTTGCAGAAGCAGCCGTGACATCACCTCCTCCTTTTCTGACTGTGATACTTTGTGCTTCCCTCTCTCCCCCATCATTCTGGCTGCACGTTTATCAATGTTATCAATTTTTGTAAAGAGTTTGCTTTTGGTTTCATTGATTTCTCTGTTTTATTGTTTTTCTCTGATTTATTATTGTGATTCTTGTGGTTTCCTTGTTTTTCTTTTACTCTTGTTTTTGTAGATTGGGAAGATGGAAGCTGAGACTGCTGATCGGGATCTTTTCCCTCCTAATGTGAAGAGTTGGTGCCACAGACCAGGCGGGTGTCTGCCTAAGGTGGCATCCCCGCGTTGCTGCGACACTGTGTCCTCGTTTCCCCTCGGTTTAAGATGCTTTCTAATTTCCCTTTTAATTTTGGTTACACCCATGGCTTATTTAGAGATACGTTTTTTGAGGGATTTTTTCAAAGGTCTTTCTGTTTCTGACTTCACATTTAATTCTGTTGTGGTCAGAGAACACATTTTATCAAAAATTTGAGTCCTCTTAAGTACACGGTTCAGAACACGGTCTCCTCAGGAACTGAGCAACAAGATGCACTGTGCTCCGTGCCATCCTTGTGTTCTGGGGCGTTGTGTACACACGCTGAGGCTGGCTGGGGACGGGCTGCTCACGTTCTTACTCTGCGTCATTACTTACGTCCTGGCTCCCGGGTTTCTCAGTTCCTGATCGAGGGGTATTGAGTCTGTGACATACTTAGAGATCTGTCTGCTCCCTGTGTTCTCAAGCTCTGCTACTTGATTTATAACATTTAGGGTTCTTAGGTCCTCTTGGTGAATTAACTTTTTTAAGATGTTATTGATTCATGAGAGACACAGAGAGAGAGAGGCAGAGACCCAGGCAGAGGAGGAAGCAGGCTCCATGCAGGGAGCCGGACGTGGAACTCGATCCCGGGACCACGGGATCACACCCTGGGTGAAGAGAGGCGCTCCACCCTGAGCCACCCAGCAGTCCCATTCTGTTTTTTTAGAGACAGAGCGTGTGTGTGCGTGTGAGCAGGAGAGGAGCAGAGGGAGAGCTAAAACCAAGAGTCGGATGCTCAACCTACTGAGCCACCCACGCTCCCCTAATTAACTATTTTCATGAAGAAATGACCCTCGTCACCTGGAGACCTAACGTCCTGTGTGAGCATAGCCGTTCCAGCTTTCCTTTGATTATTGTCGGGAAGCATGTCTTTTCCCCCCTTTCTTTTCCCCCAAGGGGTTCATGTCTTTTTCTCTAACGGGCTGGGTTTGTCTTTTCTCCCTTGAATCTGACTGTCTGCGTTTGCGGTGCTTTGCTGTCGGCCCGGGTTTGGTTTGTCCCATCTGTTCTGTGTCGTGGGTTTACTTCTCCTGCCATTCTGTGGGTGTAGGGGGTGCGTTCTGTGACTCTGCCCTTGCACCTCCTTTGGCTCATGAGTGGGCACCGTTGGCTCTGGCACTGGGCTGGCTGCTCCGGGGTCTGCGGCAGGTTCCTGGACGTCGTCCGAGGATCTCGAGGACGCGCCGCCTCTCGCGCCCCCCTTCCTGGCCTGTGTGAGGTTGCTGCTGTGCGTGTTTCACTGGTTATAAACTCTGTTCTGCATTGTTGCCATTTATGTTTGGGCAAACGAGCCGTTCCCTTTAGAAGAGGGAAGGTGAGTCCAGCCTGTGCGGGTCGCCAGCGGGTCCGCGTGTGGGTGCCCTGCAGGGAGGAGGGCGGGCCAGACAGCGATGAATCCGCTCCGTCTCTGTGTTTCTGAGAAGGGTCTTCATTTTGCCTTTATCTTTGGAAATTCTTTTCACCCGTTCCTTACAGGCCTGTGGGTCATCGGGTCGTGCTGTCCAAGGACGCCGCTCTGGTCCTCCGTACGCAACGGGGAAGATGTCTGTTTCCTCTGATTGCTTTTAAGGTTTTCTCTTCATCGCCGGCTTCAAGCAGTTTGACTCTGATGTGCCTCCATGAGGTTTTCCTCACGGATTTTGGGCTTCCTGCATCGGTGGGTTTATGGTTTGATCATCTGGGGGAGAAAGCCCTCGAATGCTCCTCACACATCCTCCCTTCTTTCAGGGACCCCGGTTTACCCGTGTGTGGATCTTGACGTCCCACAGCTCACTGATGATCCTTTTTCATTTTGGCCTCTTTTTCCATTTCTTTCGTTCCGGATGGTTTGTGCTGCTGAGCTGTCCAGGTGACTGGCGAGGTGTGACCTGCTGTCCATCTGTCCGCCCATCTGTCCAGCACCGCGTCGTCTCAGAGATTATGCTTCCATCTCTGGAACTTCAGCATGAACCCCCCACACACTGCCAGCCGCCCTGTCGAGGTCGCTGCTGGGCAGCTGAGGATGACGACCCTCTGTTCTTGAGTGCTCCGATGGTGTTGGGTGTGTTTAAAACCTACGTCCCATCCGCTTGAGCCCGGCTCCGAGGAGACGCGTCTGTGTGCAGGACGCGGGAGCCCCGTGAGTGCGCCTGCACGTGGTCACCCAGACACACCCCGCCTAGCAGGGTCCTGCGGGCAGTGAGACCCGAGGGTGAGCGTGTTGGTTTGGTCTCCACGGTCTCCGGAGGTTTATTGGCCCCTGTGCCCGGCGGACCACAGATGGACACAGTATTTATTGCTTGAGCCACTTTAGGTTTACATCCGCTCTGACCACAGGGCTCTTCTCTGGATGTGGGGAGAGCAGCCCCGCTGGGAGAAGCAGACGTTGCTCCACGCGCGTCCAGGCTCCGTGGGGAGGCCCAGACTCTGGCTGTGCCGGCCGCGGAGGCGGCCTGGGTTCCGTGCGCCCCTGGGGCTGACAGCTGGAGACCATCCTCCGTCGGGGCTGCGCCCCAGGAGTTCCCGGCCGGAGCTTGGTGCACTCTGGTCAGTTCTCAGCCCCCAGGCAGCCTGTGCCTGGCACACACGGGCGTACACACTCACACTCGGCCGGCGTGGGAATCAGCCCAGTTGGCCAGCTTGGACGTGCCTGGGAGGCATTGCCTGTCGGGGCGCACGGTGTCCATGCGGGGGCTCTCCTTGGGACCCCGCCCCAGGCTTGGCCAGTCTGCGCAGTCCCCGCCACACACGCAGTGGGGAGCCTTCCTGGCCCCCCTGACCCACTGGATAGGAACGCGGGGAGCGTGTTGGTAGGGATTGTGAGGGAAGACGGGGGGGTGAGGACGCGGAGGGTCTGGCCGAAGCCGCAGGGCTGTGCTCCCCCGGGAGCCACCGGAAGGTGACCGTGAGGACCGGTGAGGGTGAGGGTGTCCGTCTCCAGCCCCCGGGGTTCCTCTGCGTGTGGCCGCGGAAGCCAGTCCGGTAGCCAGAGCTCACTGCGGTGTGTGCCCACGTCCCTCCTCCTGGCCGGGCTTCCCCTGGGCTCAGCAGGCAGCGCAAGGACTCAGTGGCACCTTCGGGTCTCCTGGCGCCTTGGCTTCCTGGCCGGTGAACCTGAGGAGCCCCGGTGGCCTCATGCCCGGAGGTGGCCTCCTCCCCGAGCGTGCTGCGGGCTGGGAGTGTGCGCGACGGCCAGCTGCGTCCCCGGCTGAGCGGTGCCCTTTCCGCAGACGTGCTGTGCCCGCGCCATCAGGCTTGCACACGGGCGGGCTGTGGGGCACGCGGGGGCTCACCTGGAGTGTCCCGTGCAGGAGAGGCCCGCATGGGGCGGTGTGGTCAGGACTGGGCCCGGCTGTCCCGAGGGAGGAGGAGGCAGTGCAGGTGGCGTCCACCCTCGGCTTGGGGGACTGTCCCCGCGGGCGAGCCTTGACGTGGTGGAGGCATGTGCATGACGGCCAGGGGCGCGAACCGGCTGCAGAGCATGTGCACACGCAGCCACGAGCCGTCGGGGGTGGGCTGTGGGGACGAGGGCCCCAGGGCCATGGGTTCTTGCTGAGTTTTAATTTTCAGAGCTTCCTGCATTATGATGAGCCCGATTTAATTCTTCCTTAATGAGTAGGAAATAAACACTTCCCTGAAACAGCAGGCGGTGTGTGGAATGCGGGCACTGGGGTTTCCCGTGGGTGGAAGCCCGGCCGCAGTCCCTCGTGGGTGGCCGTGGGGGCTCCGGTGCGTGGTCCCCCGGGGCTGCCCCGGGTCACGATTCCCCGTCCTTGCTGTGTGGTACCCGGGGGGCTGCTCTGGTGCATGGTCCCCAGTGCACCGCACCCTCACTGGGGTCCCAGTGAGGACACCAGGCCCCTGGGGGACTATGCGCTAGGGACAGCCTGGCCCCTGTCCCCACCCCCAGGGTCACTCGCCTGGTCGTCCCCGCCCCGCCTGCTTCTGGGTGCAGAGATGTAGCTTCGTTTCAGGAGGGGACGATCACTCCTCGTCCAGGGCAGCTCAGGGCTGTGGGGTGTGGGCGCCCGGGAAGGTGGGGGCCACCCGGCTCACCTGGGGGTACCTGCGTGCTCCTGGGGACGCGCTCAGAGAAGCTGCAGGGAGAGGTCCAGCCCTGCCCTCGGGGGCTGGGGAACGTGTCGCGTGGACTCACCTATGCATGATGGCAGGGAGGACACAGCGGACCCACCTGACCCCTCTAGCCCCTCTGGCTGGCGGCTCTCCTCCCGGGTTCTAGATGTCACCGCACCTTGTGCTCACAGCCTGGGCCCCAGCCCTTCCCTCGAGAACGTCGAGGCCGCCACGATGCCTTTGTCACCCGCCCAGTGGACCGCCAGCGTGCTGGGCGCAGAGGGGGCTGGGCAGTGTGGTGGGGCTTTCTCGTGGTTTCCACAGAGGAAGGGTGAGGCGGGCGAGGAGCCTGACAGTCCGTAACACGGACCCTGGCTCTGGTGTCCCCTCCTCTGTGATCTGGCGGCCGGTCTGGGCGGCAGGGTGAGTAGGGCACGTGGGGTGGGGTGGGGTGGGGGCTCCAGACCCTTGGGCTGCCGTGGACACAGCGGGACTGGTCGTCGCGGCCCCCGGATGTCTGTCAGGACACAGGCCTTGGGGCGGATCCTGCTCGCCACCTGCCCTGAGCCCTCGGGCCCCTGGGGCTGGGGCCCCGCCTGGTTCCTTCATGTTGGGGAGCCTTCCTGGGTGCCGCCGGTCTCCCCGTTCCTCCCCTGGCGTGCCCTTGGCCGGCTCCCAGCTCGTTCAAGGCTCGCGGTTTCCGTGGTCCCTGCGTGCGAGCGACCCACCTGCCGGCTGCTTCCCATGACGTCCGTCCCGTGGGGGGCGTGGCAGCTGCCCCGAAAGCGGGGCGCTTGGCAATTCACTGGGGTGAACTTTTCCCATTATTGTTCCTGCACTTACTGGCTCGTGATTCTTTACATCGAGGACGGTTCACACGTCAGCTGATTGGTGATCCTCAGAAACGGTGCCCGCTTGGCTTTTGTCACCGATGTGCTTTCCGACTGAGGGATGGGCGCCCCGGAGCCGCCGTCCGGCCCCTCCGTCCCGGGCGTTCCTGGGATTGTGGGCGCCCGCTGTGCCTGGATGCATCCCCCCTGCTCTGGGGCCTCCCCGCGGGCGCCTCCCGCCTCCAGGGATGAAGCCGCCCCCAGCCCATGTCCCCAGACAGCGAGATGCCCCCCCGCCCACAGATGCGGCAATTGCTTCCGTCCACGGGAACTGGTTTTCCAGCTCGACCTCCGGCGTCTCAGGACGCAGGGCTGAGGCTGTGTTTTAGAAGAATAACGGCGGATTCTGTGTTTGTGTTGCTCTTTCCGACCACTGAGTCCCTCTGCTCCTTTGATTCTCCCCCGCATGTCCCTTCTCCCCGAGGCTGGAAGTCCTGGCGCCGGCGACGTCCTTTCCCTCTTTCATGTCTCTGCGCATCGAAGGCTCAGAGGGACGTTGCCTGCTCGACACGTGTGACAGGACACCGCGTGTAGTTTCGGGTTCCTCGAGGCCTTTCTTTGTTTTGTCTGCGGCTGACGTCCCACTGGACATGCAGTTGCAGCACCCGGACCCGGTCGCCGTTCCGATGCTGTCACCCTCCCGACGCTGTCACCTTTAGGGCTTATTTCATTTTGGTTTTGCGTTTTGAGCATCGCTGCTTGCCGTTTATTTATTTATTTATTTACGTAGATTTTTAAAAATTGATTAGAGGGAGAGAGAGTGAACACGAGCAAGGTGAGGGGCAGAGGGAGAAGCAGACTCCGTACTGACCAGGGAGCCCGGTATGGAGCTTGATCCCAGGACCCCGAGATCATGACCTAAGCTGAAGGCAGACGCTTCAGCTGAGCCTCCCAGGTGTCCCGCAATTGATTTTTTTGAACTGTGTAAAGTATTTGCATGGCTTGGTTCCTCGGTGGAGACCCCGAGGCCTGTGCGTGGAGGGAGGGCCACCCCGCCCACGGGGTCGGGCATCGTGCTGCCGTGGGCGGTCCCCTCGGTACCGGTACCAGCAGCCGATGTGCACGATGACCGCCTGCTGCCCAGAGCCACACCGGGCACGGGGCCGTCTCGGGCCTGCCTGGGCCTGCGGAGTCGGCGCTGGGCTGATGGCCTCTCTGCGGCCAGACGGACGTGGCTCCTGTGCGGTCCCCCCCCGGCGGGCAGAGGCTCTGGGACCACAGGACCCTCACCTACCCCGGGGCCGGCTCGCAAGGGCCCGGTGAAGGGAATTCTGTGCGGACGGTTCAGGAGGAACGGAAGCGCGGTGGATGGTGGTCCACGCCTCCTCCCGGCGAACGCTGTGGCTGATGTCGTGGGTCCGGGCCCCGCGGCTGCCCGCTCGGCCGGGCGGCGGGTCAGAGCTTGTCCGTGCGGCCTTCCTGCCCGGATCCTCCTGCAGCCCCTTGGGCCTCGCTGGCCGCTGTGTCCCCCAGCGTGGACATGTGGGCAGAGGTCTCAGAAACCACTGTCCCGTCGTCATCACAGGGGTCTGGCTCCAGCTCCCGGGCTGCCCCTCAGGGGCTTGAGGTTGGAGCATGGCCAAGTCGGTGCAGCACCTCCTCTGTCTCGCGAGCTGGCGAACGGCAGCCGGGACGGTGGAGGTTAGAAGACGAGGTGAGGCGTTCGCTGCTTGCAGCCCGGTCTGCCGTGCGCTGTGCCCTGCCCTGCCCCGTGGCCGGGCAGCCGGGAGGGGCGGAGGCTGCGCGGCGGGACCTTCACCAAGGACACATCCGCCGCTGACAGCTTGTAATTAGGAGGCTGTGGCCTCCGGACGCCACCTGCTCAGTGGCTTTGCCCTTCCTTGGAGGTCGGCGTGCGGGCGGCGTGCTCACTCCCGGGGCTCCCTGTGGGCACCTTCCTGCCTTCCTGCGGCCCGCGCACACCTGGGGTCCAGAGACAGCCGGGGGCACAGGGACGCCCTGCGGAGGTGCCGATGGGCACACATCACCCTTGAGGTACCGGGACCCTGGCCGGCTGCAGGAATAGTGCTGTCTCCCCTGAGTTCCTCAGAGGTGGGGGTCTGCAGCCCTGGGCTGATCCCTGGGAGAACGTCCTGACGCCCAGGACATGGACGAGGCTTGGCGGTGGCCCCTGGTGCCATCCCTGGGCCCCAGGCCTGGGGACAGGGGACGTTGGGAGAGGGCTCCCTGTCCTTGGCCTGCATGGGTGTCCTGGCCTGCCTGCCCACTGGGGACCATGGGGACGGTGGGGCGAGCGCTCCGGAAGAGCCCGGAGAGAGCCCAGGGCTGCCTGCTGGCTGGAGGCCTGGCGAGCGTGGCTGAGGAACGCGGGCCGGCTGACTCCCAGGGGCCCGGCCCTCGCCTCCCCCAGGGGGGCGTCTGCCTCTGGCCATCTGGTTCCGGCTCCCCAACACCAGCAGAGGACAGGCCGCCACCGGCCCGACCTTCCCGTGGGACGCCCGGGAGCTCCTTTCCACAGGCACGGAGGCCGGTGGGGTCCTAACAGGTGGCTGCCACGGTCTCCCGGAGGCTGAGTGGTCAGAACCGGACGTCCTTGCGGCCAGTTTGCAGTCCACGGGGGAGCCCAAGGGGGCCGGGCGGGCGCCCTGTCCTCTGCCGTGGGACGTGGGTGGGTCTGCAGGAGGCGGGAGCTGAGAGGGCTCTCACGGTGAATTCTCAGGTCAACGTGTAGCACCGGAGAACACCCGGAGGGGTCGGTCCTTCTGGGCAGACAGAGGGCAGCATGAGCAGAAGCCGGGGGATGTGCTCTCAGAGGGGGCTGCAGACGCCCGTGGGCCCAGGGCACCCGCGACACTCCCCGTGTGAACACAGCCACGCTTCTCACTGCTTGTGTTCATTCTGGAAAAGGTCATCGTTTTTCGTGAAGTTTGCGACTTCCGGTAACGTGTAGCGGGCTTCCTGTCCCCTCTGAACGAACGCGTGAATGCATTTTGGAGAGCGTCTCCCTCGTATCTCGTGGTCACACCCGTGGACCTGAGCCACTTGCGGGAAGGAGTTTTGTGAGGCCGTCTGCTATTTTAGGGACGTAGAGGGGAGCTTTACGGAAGTGTCCGAGGATGATCACAGCCGAGAGCGGCGGGTCAGTGTGTGACAGGTGCTAGGAAGTCTGCCCCCGGGCGACGGCGAGGTGGGCGCTGACACTCTTACTGTTGCAAAGTGCCAGAGTGGCAGTTCTGAGATGACCTTGGGTGGCGAGGTCAGGGTGCAGACCCTGGTGCGCCCCTTGCGGCTCGGGCCCCGGCGGGTGACTCTTCACAGACAGCCGCCCACACATCCCGTGGAGGCCAGCCACGAGGACTCAGGTGTGCGCACCTGCCCTTCGGGGGCCGGTGTTGGGGGTGTCTGGCACGATGCACAGGGGCCAGCAGGTGACGGTCTGGGGTGGTGGTCCGGAGGGAAGCAGTGCTGGTCCCCCTGGAAGAGAGAACTGGGTCCAGGCTGGGGCGGTGTGGGTGTGCCAGCTGGGCTGCAGGGCGGGCAGGCTGGGCCCCTGCGTGGGAACCGGCCTGAGTGCAGGTGTAGGGCCAGATGGGTGCCCCAGGGTGACCCTAACCACAGCCCTGGGGGCCGCTCACCTTCCTGAGCCTGCCCTGGCCTCCGAGGGGGTCCCCTGCCTGTCGTGCTGCACGCTCTGTGGTCTCTGGCACCTGGTGGTGCAGATGCCCAGGCCCCGGGCGGGTCACTAACCTGGGATTTGTCCTGTTGCCCCCCTCCCCCGCCCAGGAGAACCACTGTCGCCGCATCAAGATCCTTGGCGACTGTTATTACTGCGTGTCCGGCCTCACCCAGCCCAAGACCGACCATGCCCACTGCTGCGTGGAGATGGGCCTGGACATGATCGATACCATCACGTGAGTGCCCCGCGGCGACCACCCCCGTGGCGACTGCCCGCGCGCTGTCCCATCCACTCTGCCGAGAGCCAGGCCGCATGGTGAGGCGCGTGTGCCTCTGGGACCCCCTCCTCTGCATTTTGCTGGGACGGCATTTCTTCATCCGTGGCCGTCCCGGGCATTGTCGGGATGGCGTTAGTGGGGCGGGAAGAAATACGCTTTGTCGCGTAGCCAGGCCGGGCATCCAGGGAGACAGCCGGGTTCCGCTTGAAGGAACGGCATGTGCTCGGCCTTGCGCGCCTTGGCGTCCAGGTGCCCCGTGCCGAGGGGCCTTTGAGGGAACAGGTGCGCATCGCCTGGACACCGCGGGCCGGCCGTGTCCACTTCTCAGCCAGCCTGTCTCGTCCCGTCAGGCAGCGGGATGAAGAGTTAGGGACCCTCGGTCGGGGTAGGGACGGCGTGGGGCCGGGAGGCTGCGCTGGTGGCTGGAGCACCTCTGTGCCCACGTCTCAGCAGCTCAGAGGCTGGGTGCAGCCCCGCTGGACGGGCTTAATTCACAGGGACCGCTGTCAGCATCCACACTCGGAGCTGAGAAGTGGCAGCAGCAGCGTTGTCTGGGGAACAAGAAAGGGGAGAGAGAGAGAGATGCAAACGAGGAGGCTCCGAAGTGTGGACGGGTGTGGAGGTGGGGCGTCCAGGAGCCGGGCAGCACCCTCGGGGACAGGGGTGGGGGCCCTGCGGGCAGTGGGTCCCTGTGCCATTGGTGGCGGGTCTGCGCCCGCGCCAGGGTTGGGGGCGGGAGAGGCCCCAGTGAGGCCAGCGTGCATCCAGACACTGGAGCCTCTGCCCTCGAGGGGGAGCTGCACTGGGGCAGGCAGGCAGGGCCAGGCAGGAAGCACAAGTGCGTCTCCCAGAGGGTTCGGAGGCTCCCCCTCGCAATGGCGTCCTCTCGTGTCCCCGGCCACGCCCCAGCCATCAGAGCGCCGGGCACCACGTGCCACGAATACGCATGCGGTTCACATCGCGTCCTTTGTCAGCGTGTGACGTACGCCCCGTCGTGCGTCACCCCTCGTGTCACAGCCCGTGCTGTCTTGTGTGACGTCGCGTGGGGCTCACGCCCAGCAGCTCTCATGTCGCGGCCACATCAGTGTGGAGCATGGCCTGGGTCACGTCCTGTCTCGTTCTGGGACCTCCTTGGCCAAAGTGAGGTTGTGCAGGGGGAGGTGCGGGGAGGCAGGTGTCCACTCCCCCGTCAGCCGGTCAGGGGCGCATCCCTGGCAGGGCCTGGCCAGGCTGCCGCTGACGGCTCATGCCGATGATGTCCCTGAGGGGGGTGACGCCGGCTGCCCCTGCTGGGGGCCTCCTGGGGGGACCTGGTGCCCCCGCCGCCCCCAGGTCTCCTTGGGTGGAGAGGCGCCCAGAGGCCTGCTTGGGACGCCTGGCTGCTCACGCGGGCTCTGGGCCTGCCCTGGTGCGCCCCACCTTCGCCGCACTTGGCGGCCTCGGAGGGATTTCTGTGACCGTCTCCTGGCTGCCCCAACCCGGAGTTCTGCTCCTCCCCTCGGGCGTGGCTGCTGCTGTGCCGTGTGGAGAGGTGGATCGGCCACCTGTCTGCCCCCTGCTCCGTTCACTCGGGGCGGTGGGGGCCCCTTGGCTGTGTCTCCTGTCCACTGAGGCTGAGCTCCAGGCTCCCCAATCCTGTCGGCCCTGAGATCCACCCACCCCGGGGCCAGTGGGCATCTTCCTTGGCCTCCAGGGGCTGCCGTCTGCATTGGCTCCGGATCCCCAGAGGCTTCCATGGCCTCCTGGGATTCCGGGGCCCGGTTTCTGTCTCCACAAACTGGGAGCGTGTGCTGGGCGCCGTCCCGGCTGTGGCCGGGGGCGAGGGCCACCAGAGCCACAGCTCGGAGCCGGCCTCCTGCCCACGATGAGCCCCTCTTCCCTTCTCCGGGGGCCCCAGCACAGGGCGCCGCCTGTGTGCGTCTGCCACATGGTGGGCCTCACGCAGGGACGGGCTCCTGGGGGGCCACTCCTGGCCTGCCGGTGGCCTCCCTCACCTGCCGCACCGCCCCCGTCTGACACAGAAACGTGCGCAAACGTGTGTATTTGTGTTTAGCCTGGAACTCTGTAAACGCGAAACTTGCCCGAGGAGAAGCGAGGAACAGTGGCCAGGGCGGGTGTCTGGCCTCTGGCCCGGTGTGTGCTGCTGTGCGTTGGGCCCGCGGCACCCGAGGAGGACGGCGGCTTCCTTCTGGGCAGGGCCTGTCCGTCTTCTCCCTCGGAGCCCTGAAGGCACAGCATCCCCGAGGCCCGCCGCGGCCTGGATGGCTAGAGTGAGCTGTGGGCGACCGGCAGGAAGGTGGTGCTTGCAGACGCCCCTCGCCAGGCCGCGGAGCGGTCGGCTCCAGCTGGGGGTCCTCGGCGCACAGGGGAGACCCAGAGCCAGGGGCTGGTTTGGGCCGGTTGTGGGATTCTTAGAGCATCTGCTGCAGACCCCGTGTGCGGTTCCAGGGTGCTCAGGGTCGGGGGATGCTGCTCCTTCCACCCCGAGGGTGTTGCCTCTCTGGCAGTACACCCAGTCGGGTGCAAACGCGAGAGTCCCTGGACTTGTGAGCTCAGGACAGGCGTGTGAGGGGCTGGGTGTTTGCCGCCCCTGCATGAACACGGTAACGGTGATGGACGGCCGCTCCTCAAGGGCAGGTGCGTGCAGGCCCTGGCCGCCAGGGTTCTGTGCTCTCCTGAGGCTGGGGCCGGGGGGGCGGGAGGACGTGTGCAGCGGGTGGGGGCGATCTTGTGCTCCACTCCATGGCAGGCACGTTCCCGTGGGAGTAACAGGCGGGAACGTTGGCACGCTCTGTGTTCAAGACCGCGCAGGGCGCTGATGTGGAAGCGGAGGCCCAGGGCTCCCTCCTTGCGGGGTGGGCGCCGCTCCTGGGGTTGGGGGCTCTCCGGTCGGGCCGGCCCTGGTGCTCGGCTGGGTCCCCATCAGCCGGAGCCTCAGTGCCCCCCTCCGCGGCTCCTCTGCCCCGGCCCCTGAGGCTGCAGAGCGTCGGGTCGCACAGCCACCAGCAAGCGGGTGCCGCTGTTGTGCCAGAGACGTTAGCCGGACACGCTTTGCTCCGGCTCTGGTGTTTGGGGTTACGTCTCCGTGAGACCTTCCCTGATGCGCGTTTTACTGAGAAGTGAGTGTCCCGGTAACTGCATTTGTTGGCAGATGTTTGAGGCAGAGCTTTCCAGAGCAGGTGAGGGTGTGTGGGTTGTGGGATTTGGTGGGCGGCTGGCTGGGGTGCTGCGTGCCACACGTGGGTCCCCGCCTCCCGGCCCTGGGCCCCTTCCTGGCTGCAGAGGCAGAAATGTTAAAAACGCTCAAATAGACCGTGTCCTGCTTTTCTCATTCAGGTTTCTCTGTCTTCCTTTCTGTTTGCAAATTTCAAAACAAAAAAACAAAACAATAAAAAAAAACCCAACCCAAATTCTAACCTCATTTTGTTTGTCTTGGCGCCTCTCTTTAGAGGTTGGGAAACGAGTGATAAAGTTAATATTGAGAGAAAATACGTTCATCACGTGTAAAAGTCAATAGGTATCGAGGACACATCCGTTCAGACTCCCAAGTAACCCGTGGTGGCACGCGGACTTCTGGACGTGCACCGGGGACCCCGGACCCGAGGCAAAACACTGTGGTTCTGGGGGCCGGGCCCTCGGTGGACACAAGGGGCGGTGATGGGCGCCCGGCCACGGAAGGCTGGGCCAAGGGGGACGCGGTCCTCATGGGCTGGGGGAGGGGGTTCCTGCAAGGGCAACCGGCACCCAAAGGCCCTGGTGATGGGCCCTGAGGGATGGGGGTGAGGGCCTGGGAGGGCTCCCTGGAGGCTGCGTCTCAGCTGGGCCAAGTCGTACTAGGACGAAGGTGGGCGCACATGAATCAACCGCAGTTTTGAAGCAGGAGGGAGGTTGGTCTCTGAGCTCACGGGCCACCTGCTGTGCTGGGCGGGTGGGGGTCTGCCCCGGGCTGGGCGCTGGTGGGGTTGGCTCCAGGGTGGCGGCCTGGTGACCCTGCATGTCTGTGGTTTCCCTTGTGGCAGACTTGCTAACCACGGGGCCACCGCGTCCTGCGCCGTGGCTCGGCCTCCTGGTGTGGTTGGGCTTTGCCGCTCATGCTGAAGGCCTGTTGGTCACACCTGCTGTGGGGGCCACCTGTGGACAGAGCAGGGCGGCAGAGGGGCTGGTCTCCTGGCTCAGCGCTCCCCCCGGCATCTGACTGTGGGCCTGCGTCCCAGAGCCGGGCGGGGACCCCGTGCTCCCGCCTGTCCGGGCTCCCCTCATGCGTGTACACGAGGGCCCAGCTCATGCCCATGACCTGTTTCTTGCAGGTCGGTGGCCGAGGCCACTGAGGTGGACTTGAACATGCGTGTGGGGCTGCACACCGGCCGGGTCCTCTGCGGGGTCCTCGGCCTGCGCAAGTGGCAGTACGACGTGTGGTCCAACGACGTGACCCTGGCCAACGTCATGGAGGCCGCCGGCCTGCCCGGGTGAGTTGAGGGGAGGCGATGCGCTCCGGGCCAAAGCACTGGTGCAGGTGCTTCTCGGAGCCACCTGGGATGGGCCTGTGGGGGGCCCCCAGGACCCCTGGCCTCTGCAGGAGCCGCAGTGGATGGAGAGGAGGTCCGAGGCTCGGACCACATGGTGCTGTCGCTTCTCTCTGCTCGTCCCCTGTGCTCACCCGAGGAAGGGAGGCCCCGTGGCCTCACCGTCCGGAGGGCACGCCGGCTTCCTCCTGGCACTGCGTGTCCAAGTGCCTGGGCTGTCCTGACACGGGGAGCCTGAGTCCTGGACGCACCCGCGGGGAAGGCCGCCTGCCACCGCCTGCAGGCCCTGGGCATGGCGGGGCTGCTGTGTTGCAGGAAGGTCCACATCACGAAGACGACGCTGGCGTGTTTGAACGGTGACTACGAGGTGGAGCCGGGTCACGGGCACGAGAGGAACAGCTTCCTTAAAGCTCACAACATCGAAACGTTCTTCATCGTGCCGTCTCACCGGCGGAAGGTAGGCTCCGGGAGGGAGACGGGGCCCCCACTCGCCTGGTCCTGGGCCTGGGCCAGGCCTTCGGGGTGGACGAGCTCCTGGACCCCCAGGCGGAGCCTGGGGTCCTCTCAGGGGCGGGGCCACCCTGCAACCGCCCCCCCCACTGACCTTCCGGGGCCTCTACTCCTCTCCAGCAGCACAGGTCAGTGGTGGGCTGCTGAGGGCTGAGGGTGCCGTGCACGTGGGAGGGCCCGTGACCCGCATAGGGGTCCTCAAGGGCTATGTGCCCAAGGAAACGGATTTGGGTGTGATTAAGGGGGCCTAGTTCTTCCAGGGCTCAGGCGAGGGGTTCAGGGCAGAGAGGAGGGTCTCAGGGCACAGGCGAGGGGCGTGGGGCACAGACGGGCACGGGGCACAGGCGGGGGGCGCAGGGCACAGCCGGGGGGCGCGGGGCACAGGCGGGCGCAGGGCACAGGCGGGGGGCGCGGGGCACAGGCGGGGCACATGGGGCACAGGCGAGGAGCGGGGGGCACAGGCGAGGGGCAGGGGGCACAGAAGGGGGGGCCGTGGGGCACATTCGGGGTCTGGGGGCACAGGCAAGGGGCACGGGGCACAGGCGGGGAGCACGGGGCACAGGCAGGGGGGGTGAGAGGCACCGGCAAGGGGCGGGGGCACAGGCAGGGGGCGGGGGACTCAGGCAGGGGGTGTGGGGCATAGGCATGGGTGGGGGGCACAGGTGAGGGGCAGGGGGCTCAGGCGGGGGATGCGGGGCACAGGCGGGGTTCGCAGGGCCGAGGCGGGGGTTATGGGGCACAGGCGGGGAGCAGGGTCACAGGTGACGGGCTGTCGGGACACAGGTGGGGGTTGGGGGCACAGGCAGATGATGTGGGGCACAGGCGGGGGGCGAGGGGCACAGAAGCGGGGAGCAGGGGCACAGAAGGGGGGTCACGGGGCACAGGTGGTTTCTGGGGGCACAGGACGGTGTCTCAGGGCACAGGCAGGGGTCGCGGGGCACAGGCGAGGGGCGGGGGGCACAGAAGGGCGGCCGTGGATCACAGGCGGGGTCAGAGGGCACAGGCGGGGGATGCAGGGCTCAGGCGGGGGGCATGGGGCACAGGCAGGGTCTGAGGGCACAGGTGGGGGTTGTGGGGCACAGGCGGGGTCGGGGTCACCAGCGGCCCTGGTGCTCCTTCAGGACATAAGCAGGTCGGCTGCGAGACAGAGCTTGAAGCTTCTCCGTCCCGGGTGTCCGTGGTTTGGGGCTGTGCAGGCCCCGTGACCTGGGGCCCACGGCCGAGGGGCTCCCTGAGCTCACTCCTGAGGCAGGGGCTGCCCTCGCGGGCCTGGAGGAGGGCCGGGCGAGGGGTCACCCAGGACCCCAGGACAGCAGCAGTCACCCAGGCAGGTGGGGCCCGCGGGGCAGGGTCCCGGGGGTCTCTGGGCGCTGGTCCTCGGCCGGCTGCCGCCCCGCCAGCTAGCGACGTCCAGGCCTCCGGGTCCCTCCCTGGCCGGGCCCCAAGCCCCCCACTGCTGCAGGCCCAGCTCCGGGGCCTCGCTCTGGGTTCCGAGGCCCCGGGAGGAGCCGAGAGCCGTGTGCCGTGGAGCCGGCCCGCCGGTCCCGCTCGCCTGTTTGGCATCCGTGTCTCCGTGAGGTCGTGCCCGGCCCGGGGGCAGCTCGGGGCTGCTCACGGGCCGTCCCCGGGCCGCCTCTGCACAGATATTCCCAGGGCTCATCCTGTCCGACATCAAGCCAGCCAAGAGGATGAAATTCAAGACCGTGTGCTACCTGCTGGTTCAGCTCATGCACTGCCGGAAGATGTTCAAGGCGGAGATCCCGTTCTCCAACGTCATGACGTGTGAGGATGACGACAAGGTAGGAGGGCTGCCCGCGCCGTCCTTTGTGCTTCCTGACCGTGGGGATGCTGTCCGGGGCTGGGTGGCTTTCGTTTCCCTGTGAAAATCTTCCTATCCTCTTGCATTTTTTTTTTCCACTTGGCATTCCCCGTGCTTCTCGGTAAATTCGTCTCAGACCCCGGCGGCCGTCTGGAGGTTCACGGTCCTCAGATGCTCTGTCGTGAGGTCTGGAGCCCCGGCCACGGCCTGTGAGCCCCGGCCGCCGTCCCACAGACCCGCCCTCGGCCCCCTCCTGTCCGTGGCCTCCTGCCACGCACCTGCTTGCCTCTCCTCCGTGGCTAGATCGTCGAGTCCGGGGAAAGCGGCCTCCCCTGGGGTCCCCGCCTGATGACCTGGCTCCCGGGAGTTTCTGGTTTTCTCCTTGGGTTGGTCAGAGGCATCCTTGGATTTTCTCCTCTTCTGCTGGGTTGGGGGACGGTGCCGCCCCGTGCGGGTCCCAGCGTCTGCTTCAACCACATGGGCCTCCTGTCTGGGCTGCGGGCGGAGACCCCAGCCCCTCCAGGGGCGACCCCGGTCCTCCGTGGGGGCAGGAAAAGCCTGGCGCGCTGCCCCTTCCCCTCCTGTGTGTTTGCATCCTGGGCCCCCCAGCCCCGCGTGGCTCCGTCCACGACTGATTCCCGTTTCCCGGCACCGTGCCATCTGTCCCCCGCCGTCCTGGGTGTTGTGCAGTTACGAGGAATTCCATCCCTGCAGTTTTAGGGGCTTTTCAGGAAGCAGCCAGATTCTGCTGGCTGGCACTCCCAGGGGTTTATGGCCTCTAAGGGTTTTTGTGGATTTGGCTCTGAGCTCACGTTTGTGAGAATTTTGCTGGGATGTGAATTCCATCGACACTGAGTACCCGTTCCACCCCCACCCCCCGCCCCCGGTACCCAGGGGCTTCACGTGTGTGGCCGGTGGGTTTGGACATCCCAGGCGGGCAGGCATGTGCAAGAGTGTTCCTGAGAGCGGGTCCCGTCGTTGCAAAGCCAGGTCTGAGAGCGTGGTCCTCACCGTCCCCCCCACGGGGGGCAGGGTCTCCCCATGTCGGTGTTTACTGGTGGGGTTTTAGGGGGAAGCTTCCTGCCCATCTCACTCAGGCCCTGCGTGGCTGCAGTTAGGATGACGGGCTCTGCGAGCTCTCTGGGTGCCTCTGCCACCTGCCCTGCCTGGGTTCCCACGTCCTGAGGGCCCCTGGCGGCTTCCCTTTCTTACCACCTTCTTGTGCATCTGTAAGTGTGCCTGCGTGAGTGTCCATGCGTATGCATGGCACAAGAACGCATGCCTGTGCATGTGCGTACCGGCCCTTCCCTCCCTCCCTGTCCTCTGATGTCGCTGCTGGATTCCTGCCCCTCCTGGGAGCACAGTGCCGCGTCCCTGAATCCTGGCCCAGCCCCTGACCCCTGAACCTCTGCAGTGCGGGATGCCTCCCAGGTGGGGCCGTGCGCACCTGCCGACTCTGGTCCTTTGTCTGTTTGCCGGGGCCAGCGGGTCCTGGCCTCCCACCTTAGGGGTCGCCCCCGGGGTGGAGACGGGGCAGTGACCAGGCTGGTGGTTCCGAAGGGTGGGGGACAGGCACCGAGGCCGGGCCAGGATGCCAGCTGGGCAGCTGGGGAGGTGGCTGTCGGGTGACCCTTCTGGGCAGGCCCTACTGTCCCCACTGTCCCCTCTGCCCCCCAGGGCCCATGTCCCTGTTGAGATGGGGTCTCTCACTGGCCCTGCGTCCCGGTCGTCCATGTCCAGGCCTGAGTCCTGCGCAGGCGCCCTCGTGTGTGGCCAGGGCTGGCTCTCTCGGTTTTCTGGACGAATGGTTGTAGCTATGACTTTGGCGCCTCTTTTCCACCCTGTATTATTATTATTATTATTACTACTACTACTACTACTATTATTATTAGGTTTATTTATTTATTCATGAGAAACACAATGAAAGAGAGAGACAGAGACACAGGCAGAGGGAGAAGCAGGCTCCGTGCAGGAGCCGGATGCAGGACTCAATCCCGGGACCCTGGGGTCACGCCCTGAGCTGAAGGCAGACGCTCAACCGCTGAGCCCCCCAAATGCATGTCACACGTGTGTGCGCTCAGGGCCACTGTGAGTCAGCGTGGGCATCGTGCTGTTGTACAAACCCGTGGTCGTGAGGGCTTGACCAGGAGAGAGGTTAGCTTTTCTTACGCTTAAAGTGAACCCAGAGAGCAGGCAGGTGGGGGCCCATGTGGCAGCTTCATGATCATCTTGAGCCAGACCCGTGACCCCGTTCCGGCCTGCCTGCCTGCCTGCCGTCATCGCCACGGCCCAGCAGGGATGCTGGGGCTCCGGTCATCGCGTCCTCGTTTCAGCTGGCGGGAAGCATGCGGAACAGGCATGTCCATGTCGGCCCCCAAGCTGGCTCTCCTGCCTGCAGAGCCCCGTTCCCCCCATGTCCCCGCAAGGCCTGGTGGCGAGCAGAGCGGGTCCGGGTCACCTCTCCCGCCCCGGGGTCAGCCGGCCCAGCCCGGCCTCCCGACTTCCCGCAAGGGCCTCTTGCTCCCGGCGGCTCTGCCTCACCTGGGTCTCTGCGTGGATTCCGAGGCTTCCCGCTGGCAGCACGCCGTGCCCCCCCTCGTTGTGGGTCGCAGACCGGGAAGCTGGAGCAGAGAGGTTAGGGGCGCCCTCGGGGCTGCACGGCTGGCCCGCACCCAGGGCTCTGCACCCAGGCCTCGAGCCTGCCCTCCGGCAGGTCAAGAAACAGGCTCAGGCGGGCAGAGTCTGCACCAAAACGGGCACGTTTCCGTGTGACCTTGGCTCTGACTTGTTTTCCGAGGAAACACGATTGTTGTGGAAAGTCCAGGGAAGAACGACAAAGAGGGAAAGCGTGGCCTCGCCGCGGGGCGGGGGAGCCGGGGGGCGCAGCGGAGGTCCTGCCCTCCAAGGAGCCGGCCCGGGAGGAGCACGGACGCGCTCGCTGCTGGTCTCCTGGGAGCAACCTGCCCAGCAGGGGTCGTGGGTGACGGCTCTGTCCCAACCCGTCCCACCTTCTCGCCGCGTTCCGAGGGGGGCGGTGATGCACCACCCTGGCCGCACGCATGTCCGCAGTGGCGCCACACAGTGTGCACACTGGGGCCCCCGGCGGGCTCCCCGAGGTCGCGGCTCCCCAGGACGCGTGCACCCGAGCTAGTGATGGGCGCTGCTGGGTGGTGCGTGTGGCTGTGCCCCGGGTCGTCCTGGCGGCCACACTCGGGCCCGGAACGTTCCCTCTCGCCACGATCCCCCTTCTGCTGTGCCACACTGCCCCCCCCAGCCCCCGGGCCCCCCACGGACGGCTCTCCGTGCTGACCTCTGCACTGAGGACATCGTGGACGCGGACCCCGGGATGCGCCCCGGGACCCTGGCTCCTCCTCTCTCGGTTCGGAGCCCCGGTCCCTGTCCCCCATGGCCGGCTGGCATTCCGCGGGGCGGGCGGGCCACCGTTTGCGGGACCGTTGAAGGACGTTTAGCTTGTTCCCGACCGTGACTGTTAAAAATGTGACCGCAGCATTCGCTCGCGTTCTCTTTCGTGGGGACGTACATGCTCATTATCTGGGACGGATGCCCAGCTGTGCCGCCGATGGGTCTTGGTTTTGGTTTTCGGTTTTTTTTAAGAAACCGCCAAACTGTTTCCGCAAAGACCGTCCCACACCACGTTCCCGGCAGCCACGTGTGCGAGACGCAGCTTCTCTGCGTCCAGCCAGCTTTGTGCGGTCTCTGTTTTGAGAAAATGTTGGCTGTTCTAACACGTTTACTGACTTGGTTTATTTGCATCTCCCAGGTGGCTCGTCATGCCAGCCACCTTTTCAAGTGCTTGTTTTCTGTCCATATATTTTCTCTCCTTTGTTGGCAAAATGTCTGTCTGCTTTGCAATTGGAGTGGGTTTTGTTTTGGTTTGTTTTGTTTTTTTTTTGGTACTGTTGACTTTTCGGAGTTCTCGATGAATCCTGTGTCTGATTCTACTGTCACACGTGTGGCTTGTCTTTCCGTCCCGTTCACAGTGTCTTTTCCAGGACAGAGGTTTCAAATTTCAAAGATGTCCGATTTACTGATATTTTTTTTCCTTTCTGGACTGTGTTTCTGGTGTTCTCAGAATTTTCTATGTAGCCCAAACCCTAAAGATTATCCCATTTCTTCTAAAAGTTTATACTTACATGTTTTTTGGTTAAACTTATGGTGCATTTTGAATTAATCTTTTATATATACATATATTTTATAGCATTTTTAAATTTAAGTTAGATTTGCCAACATATAGCATAACACCCAGTGCTCATCCCGTCAAGTGCCCCCCTCAGTGCCCGTCACCCAGTCACCCCCACCCCCCACCCACCTCCCTTTCTTTCACCCCTTGTTTGTTTCCCAGAGTTAGGGGTTGTTTGTGGTTTGTCTTCCTCTCTGGTTTTTCCCACTCATTTTCTCTCCTTTCCCCTTTATTCCCTTTCACTATTTTTTATATTCCCCAAATGAATGAGACCATACACTGTTTGTCCTTCTCCGATTGACTTACTTCACTCAGCATCATACCCTCCAGTTCCATCCACGTTGAAGCAAATGGTGGGTATTTGTCATTTCTAATGGCTGAGGAATATTCCATTGTATACATAAACCACATCTTCTTTATCCATTCATCTTTCGATGGACACCGAGGCTCCTTCCACAGTTTGGCTATTGTGGACATTGCTGCTAGAAACATCGGGGTGCAGGTGTCCCAGCGTTTCATTGCATCTGAGTCTCTGGGGTAAATCCCCAACAGTGCAATTGCTGGGTCATAGGGCAGGTCTATTTTTAACTCTTTGAGGAACCTCCACACAGTTTTCCAGAGTGGCTGCACCAGTTCACATTCCCACCAACAGTGCACGAGGGTTCCCCTTTCTCCTCATCCTCTCCAACATTTGTGGTTTCCTGTCTGGCCAGTGTTCCCCATTCTCACTGGTGTGAGGTGGGATCTCGTTGTGGTTTTGATCTGTATTTCCCTGATGGAAATACAGTGATGCGGAGCATTTTCTCATGTGCTTGTCGGCCACGTCTATGTCTTCCTCTGTGAGATTTCCGTTCATGTCTTTTGCCCATTTCAGGATTGGATTGTTTGTTTCTTGGGTGTTGAGTTTGATAAGTTCTCTTTATAACATGTGAGGTTTAGGTTGAGATTTCCTTTTTTGCACAGGGACGACCAGTTGGTCCAGCACCCTTTGTTGACTCTTCCATTGAATTACTTTTGCATTTAGTCAAAAATCATTGACCATACTGGTGTGAGGCTGTTTCTGGACTCTCTATTCTGTAGATCTCTGTGTCTCTCCTGTCACCAGCGCTGTACTGCTCCGACCAGGGTAGCTACACAATCAGTCTTAACCTTGGGTTGAGTGATTTTGAGAAAAATGAGCTATTCTCATCCCCTTCCTTTTCCATTTATATTTAAGATAAGCCTGTCTATCTATGAAAAAATTCCTGTTAGGATTTTGATAAGAATTACTTTAAACCCATGCACCACGGGGCACCTGGGTGGCTCATTGGTTGAGCATCTGTCTTCGGGCTTAGGCCCTGACCCGGGGTTCTGGGATCGAGTCCCACATTGGGCTCCCTGCATGGAGCCTGCTTGTCCTTCTGCCTGGGTCTCTGCCTCTTTCTCTGTCTCTCATGAATAAGCAAATAAAATCTTTTTTTTTTTTTAAGAACCTGTGCACATCAATATGAGGAGAATCGACAGCTTTACTGTGTCATGTCTTATCAATGAGCATGTGTGTCCCTCTGTTCATTGAAATCTTTGATTTCTTTCACCAGTATCATATATTCTTCAGCATACAAGTTGTGTACGTGTTAGATTTGTAGCTAGTACTTCGTTTTTCTCCATGAGTACATATGGTACTGAATTTTGACTTTGGTCTTCACATGCTGATTATTAGTTTTAGAGAGAGAGAATGAGAGTGCACAAGCAGGGGGAGGAGCAGAGGGAGAAGGAGAAGCTCAAGCAGATTACCTGCTGAGCAGGGAGCCCAATGTGAGGCTTCATCCCAGGACCCCGAGATCATGCCCAGAGCTGAAACCAAGACTCAGACGCCCAACTGACTGAGCCACCCAGGTGCCCCAAGAAATACCTTTTTTATGTTCATCTTGTATCCAGCGACCTTATGGAATTCATTTGTTCTAGAGTTGTTTCCTTTTCTACATAGAATTTTCTATATACACCACTGTGGCATCTGCAAAGGGCCAGTTTTCTGATGTTCTTTTTTTATTTTTCTTGCCCTATTGCAATGGCTGGGGTTGCTGAAAGCACTCCCATCTTTCACCAGCGAGTACAATAGTAGCTGTCAGTATTCTGTAGATCTTCATCAAGTTGGAGAACTTCCCCTCCCTCCCTAGTTTTCTGATCTTGTTTATCAAGAATGAGTGTTGAATTTTGTCAGATTCAACTGTCAGATTTTTCTGTGTCAATTGACACAACCATGGGATTTTTTCTGTGGTGTATTGCATCGATGTGCAGATGTGTAAAAGGGTCTGCATCTGTATTCATGGTCATGGTGCATGCTTCTGTTCTTAGGCTGCCGAATTCTATTTGCTGTTTTGTTAAGGATTGTAGCATCGGTATTGAAAGAGATGGCCTGTAGTGTTCCTTTTTTTTGTCTTGTCTCGGTCTGACCTTGGTATCAGGATGATGCTGAGTTTATAAAGTGAGTTGGAAGGTGATACCTTTTCTGTTTTCTGGAAGAGATGATACAGAATTGTTGTTAATTCTTATTTAAATGTTGAGTAAAATTCTCCAGTGAAGCCACCTGGAGCTGGAGATTCATATTTCGGGAACTTTACAGTTATGAGTTGAATTTCTTTAGTAAATTACAGGGCTAATCTCATAATCTTTCATGTTAGGTGAGTTGTGGTAGCGTGTGTGTTCCGAGTCGTTCATTGATCTGAGTCGTCAAAGTAAGGTGTGTAATTGTTCATAGTATTTCCTTATTACCTTTTTGACGTCAGCAGGGTCTGTAGTAGAATTGTTTCATCTCCAGGTTTGTTAGTCTCTCTCTCTTATTTTCTTTGTCATGCCTGCTGGAGATGTGTCAATTTTATTGATATTTTTAAAGAACCAACTTCTGTTTTCTTGCTCTGTACTGGGTTCCGCCCGCATCCACACAGAGTGCCACATGAACGTCGCATGCCCGTATTTGCAGACGCAGGTGTCTCAGGGCCAATGATGCGCTAACTCACCTGGGATCTCAGCGCCAGCAGGTGGTGGAGGCACGACCGCATCTCGGCCCCACACCTGCCCCCCCAGACAGCATGCTGAGGGAGTGGAAGTGCTTTTTCTTCAATAAGTGGAGGATTTGACATTTATTTTTTTCCCTCCATGGCGGCAGCGGAGGGCATTGAGAACCGCATCGGAGAAACTTAGAAACCGCTCATCGTTCTCTGCGAACGTCGTCCACACCACGCCAGGCACGCGCGTCAACAGGTACATCGGCCGCCTCCTGGAAGCGCGCCAGATGGAGCTGGAGATGGCAGACCTGGACTTCTTCACCCTGAAGTACAAGCAGGCTGAGCGCGAGCGCAAGGTAGGTGGCAGGGGCCCCGGGAGCCACTCCCCCCACCTGTCTCCAGGCGGCGTGGTCCCCGGGTCTCGGGTGCCCCTGCAGGGACCTTGCGTGTGTTCTGGCAGCTGCAGCCACTGATGGGTGGTCTCCGTGTCTCCCAGTACCACCAGCTCCAGGACGAGTATTTCACCAGTGCTGTTGTGCTGGCGCTCATCCTCACCGCCCTGTTCGGCCTTGTCTACCTTCTCATCATCCCGCAGTAAGTGTGACGGGCCTGGCCATCGGGGCAGGAGGGTGCCGGAGGTCCTTCCTCGTCTGCTTGTTGCCCCCGTGGTCCCTGGCACCGGGACCGCACGAGCCACAGCCCGTTGTCCCCTGGTTGCAGTCAGCCGTCAGGCAGGCCCTGGTGGCACACGTGTGGGACGCTCACGCTCAGGTTCTCGTGTGTCATTTACACAGCTCTAAGACACAAGATATTTTCAACGCCTTTCCATCCGCCCAACGTGTAACCTTGACTTCAGGACAGATTTCGAGGGACGTTGATTTCTAGGTGCACGTCATCTTCAGATACGTTAAAGTGAGAAATAGTGGCCTCTGGAAAGGAAGAGAAACGTAGTAATTTAGTAATAATCAGTTACCCAAAGTCAGAGTGAGTTTGGCAGTGCTTGTGTTCAGGAGGAAAGTCTACTTTCCTTCCAGAGAGGCCACTTTTTTAGACCCCCTGGTGGAGTGGCTCTCCTTTGGTTTCCAGAGTTTCCAGAAAGCACAGGAAGCTGCTCCGTCCCCAGATGCTGTAAACAGGGCGACCACCTGATGGCCCCGTGTGGGGATCAAGCTTTTCCTAGAAAAGCTGCTCCCAGATGACTTGGCCCAGGAGAGCAGTGCCCAGCGGCAGGTCCTCCATGAGGGAGGACCTCTCCATGGGCCCCGCTGGTTAGGAGTTGGGGGGAAGACAGAAAGGGACTTGGCGGAGAGGTCGGGGGTTGGAATCACGGGCACTTGTTGGGCACACCTTGCTTGGCCCCAGCTCGCAGTGACCCTGCATCTTCTGTTCTAGGAACGTGGTTGTCCTCTTGCTCCTGGTGTTCTGCATCTGCTTCCTGGTGGCCTGCATCCTGTACCTGCACATCACTCGGGTCCAGGTGCGTGTGTGTGCGTATGTCCAGACCTGCCATCGCCTGGGTCCAGGTGCATGTGTGCATGTGTCCTGTACCTACACATCACTCAGGTCCAGGTGTGTGTGTGTGTGTGTGTGTGCGTGTGTGTGTGTACTGTACCTGTACATCACCTGGGTCCAGGAGTGTGGGTGCGTGTATCCTGTACCTGCATATCACCTGGATCCAGGTAGTTATGTGTGCATGTGTCCTGTACCTGCACATCACTGAGGTCCAGGAGAGTGTGTGCATGTGTCCTGTGCCTGCACATCACCTGGGTCCAGGTGCCTGTTGTACTTCTCCCTGACCTATGATCCATGTGGTCCAGATGTGTGCATGTGTGTCCTGTACATCACCTGGGTCCAGCTACTTATGTGTGCATGTGTCCTGTACCTGCATATCACCTGGCTCCAGATACTTAGGTATGCGTGTGTCCTGTACCTGGACATGATTCAGGTCCAGGAGTGTGTGTGCATATGTCCCGTACCTGTGCGTGACCTAGATCCAGGTGTATGTGCGTGTGTGTGTCTTACACCCTGCTTGGGACAGGTACACGTGTTTCTTGCATCTGTATATCACCTGGGCAGGTATGTGTATTTGCCTGTGTCCTTTACCTGCACATCACCTAGGCAGGTACATGTGTGGCCTCCGCTTGTCCTCTTGACAGGACAGGTGGGGCGGTGGAGAGTAGCAGGAGCTCCCTAAGCCCTGTCGTGTGCTGGATCCTGCTCAGAGTTCCAGGAGCGCCCCTGGGACACCGGGCAGGTGGTCCGTAGTGATGGGATGAGGGCCGTGGGGTGTTCTGAGTGGAGAGTCCCTCAGGGCAGGGGACCAGCGATCCATCATACTCCTGCGTGGTAGACGGGACACCTGCACTGTGGAGGGTTCTCTGTTGGCTTTGCTGCTGTGAGCTTTGGGGTGGGGGCTGGGCTGGCTCCATGGGTGGCTGTGCTCCTGGGAGAGCCCTCGGTCCCAGCCCCGCCGTGGCCCCCTGTCCGTGTCTTCATGCACCCCATTACCCCACTTCACCCCATACCCCATGGCCACGTCCTGCCGACTCAGGACTCTCTTTGTGTAATTGTTGGAAACAGCAACTTTTTGAAAAATTAAATTCGCTTTTATCCACTTAAAGAAGTTAACAAACTTCTTTGTTATTCATAGGTAACTTTTTTTTTTTTTTGATTGAAAAGATGCTATTTATTTAAACCAATTTCCAGTTGTTTGATCTTCATAGGGTGACACGTGGTTTGGAAACTGCTATTTTCAGCTTTAAATAAGATGATGTTTTCACGTAGTTTTCGGGGAGAATGTGACAGGTGGAGCTGACTCGATGGCCCGCCACCCCCTCCCGGGGAGCCGGGAGCTGGGTGCTGCGACGGACACGTCCCTCCTGGCAGAGGTGGCTCAGCCGAAGCGTGTGGAATTCAGAGTCTCATGTCCGTTGGTGCCTCTGCGCTAGCTCTGAGTGTCCCCCACGGGGTGTGGCCCAGAGATGGTGGGGAGGGGTGGCGGCCAGCAGGTGGGGCCCGACCTCAGTGGAGGGAGGTACAGGTGGGTGAAGCTGTGCATGTGGGTGAGCCAGGGTCCTTGGTAGCAGGGCCTCCGTGGGAAAGCCTGAGTCAGCTGGGCACGGGCTTTCCTCTGGGACAGGGCAGGCGGCCACAGGCAGGGCATCCGGGCTGCTGGGCCAGCTCCGTGGCCCCCTGGGACCTCCATCCCAGACTCCTGCAGTGCTGGGGGCTGCTGGCACTGGGGCCTCCGTGCCTCCATGTCCCTGTCTGTGATGTAGGCCGGAATTGAGTTGATACGCACCAGTAGCGGGAGCCTGGCACACAAGGGGAGAAGCTGCAGGACAAAGGGACAGGGTCAGTGGGGCCAGGAGGAGGCCAGGAGGAGGCCAGGAGGTGGGGATGGGGAGGGGGGGCCTGCAGTGCCGTGGGCCAGCAGAGAGTGGGCGTGAGGGTGCAGGGTGAGAGCTAGGAGGGGCCTGAGCTGGACCAGGTGGCCACGAGTGCCAGTGGGAGCGGGACAGCCGGCCCTGGGTGGGGGGCTGTGGGGCCAGGGCTGGCCGCTGGGCAGGAAGGGACTGTCCACGAGCCTCTGCAGGTTCGGGTACGCTTTGCTCTGAGGGCGCTTGCTGGGGGCTGGGCAGCCCCGTGTTGTGAGCAGAAGAGGTGGACGCAGCCTCGTCCAGCACAGAGGCTTGCACAGGCCCTGCCCCGGCGACACCTCGTCCTGGGCCGTAGGCTCCAGGCGCCCGTGTAAAGCAGGCTGCGTCGAGCCCAGGGAGGCGGCCACGGCGGCCACGGCTGCCTATCTCACACACCCTTGGCCACAGGCTCAGGCTCGGGTCACCAGCACCGCGTGCCTAGGTCGATGCGTGGGGTCCTGGCCACGGCACCCTCCACGGAGAGGCAGGTGTCCTGTTGTGCTCCGTGGCATCGCTCCTGGTGGCCTTGGCGACGTTCCGCACGTGGTGTGCTTACAGGTGCTCACGGGGTCATTGCTGGAGTTGGCACAGCTGCCTTTCTTGTGGACGGCGTGGCCCGAGGACGTGCAACCACAGACAACCCGCCGGGCCACGTTTGATGGCTGTGCTTCTCGTTCCGGGGGGGTTTCTCCCGGGTTTGGGGCAGATGTGTTGGTTTTTTTTCTGTATTACAACAATTTTCCACGCATGTGTTTGCTCCATGAGTGTATAAGCAAACTGACCATGAAGAGCAGCGACCGGCCTCAAAGCTAGGACAGGCCCCGTGGAGTCCACGTGTGGCCAACGGCACGCAGGTGGCACCCCGCGTCGGTCTCCGTGACCAGCAGCGTTCACTTTTCAGAAGAGCACGTTACCCCTTTGCATGTGAGCGAACGCGTGCGCAGGCTCAAGAGTTGGGGGCGAGACGGGGGGCGGGTCTCAGCACCCACGCTGGCAGTCCCCGCTCCTGCAGGGCTGTGGGCGTGCTGGCCGACGGGACCGTGGCTTCGCAGGTAACGGAAGAGCCAGCTCCCGTGGCATCTCCCGCAGAGAGCCCGAGAGCTGCCCTCCCTGCGCCCTGGCGTCTCCAGGCAGCCCCAGGGAGCAGCGTGTCCGAGCGCCCCACGTAGGAGGGTCCCTCCCCAGGACCTGGCCTTCCTCCTCGGCTGGGCTGGTGCCCATCCCCGGGGGGTTCTGGAACCTGCGGGACAGGAGAGCAGAGGACAGGAGTAGAAAGCAGGTGGCGGGCGGGCGCGGCCCCGCTGCCCGGTCCTGGCCACCCCCGCTCCCAGCTGCGGCGTCAGTCCTGTCCTCCTGCTGCTGCCCGGCCAATGACCGCGGCCTCGGAGGTCCCAGGGCACGCACGCCCGCTGGCTCCTGGCTGCGGGCAGCACGTGCTGCAGGGCAGGGGCCCGCAGGCTCGCTGTCGGCGGGGTCCCGTGGGGCGGTTGCGCGTGGAGTTCTGGCACCCCAGCCCGCCCACTTCCCCTTCGGCCACCGGCTGGCTTTCAAGACCTGGTGCTGCTGAGCCGGGTCCTCTGGAGTCCTCGGTCGGGAACCCATCCCTCCGGTCACGCTGCGACCCTCTGCCGTGGGCGACCGCGGGCCGGGGGTGGTGGCTCTTCGGGGCCGGCGCTGGGGGAGGAACCCTGGGCCCTCCTGTGCCGTGTCACAGGCAGCAGATCCGGGCTGGTCTTACCGTGCGCCTCTCGCTGTGCGTATGACCGAGGCTGAGAGTTCTGACGTTTCAACAAACGTTTCGGGGGTCACGGGGTGCCGCCAGACCCGGACAGCACCCCAGCGCCCAGGAGGACGCGCCCCGGCTCTGCAAGGGCGGCTGCCCAGTTGACACCATCCCTGAATCTTCAAAAGGCCATTTCTGTGTCGGCGAAGCTGCTGCATCAGGATGGGGCGGGGGTGGGGTCGTGGCAAGAGCAGCAGCTCCAGGCCCTGGGGTCCCCTCCCCCCTCCGTGAGAACGTCGGGCTGCAGTGGGCTCAGCAGCATGGCTGGGGCGAGGGGTCTGCTGGCTTTGGGGCCTGTCACTGGGCGGGGAGGGACCCTCGTTCCTGGCATCCCTTCCTGGGTCCCCGGTTGGGAGGAGCTCGGCGGGTCGGGGGCTCCCTGCGTCTCTGGGGGCCACTGGGCCTCGGCGCTGGCCGCGGTCAGGTCGGCTGAGGTGAGCAGCCCCGTGTCCTGAATGTCACCTTCTCTGTGTCCGCAGAGCGGGCCGTCCCCACCCCCGTCATCACACCGCGTCTGCCGAGGTCCCCGTGGGTGCCGATCACACGGGACACGGGCACTTTCCACCCACTCAGACCGGTCTCTCCACATACGTGTGTCGCGGCGGTGGCTTCCTTAGCACACTGTTCTGGTCGTGCTCCTTCTGAGTCCCCGCCCGTCCCTCTGGGGCTGGGATTCACCTATCGGGGCAACCAGCTGCTCTGGGGGCTCCCGCCCGCCTACGAGCTCGTGAATGGAGAAGGCCCACGAGCTGGTCTGTGTCCTCTGTGGGCTTGTCGCTGGTGGGCCTCGAGGTCCCCAGGGCGGGCAGGGGGCAGGGGAGATGGCTGGCTAGCGGGGGGGGGGTGGCAGGAACCCTGGGACCCTGCGAGTGTGAGCGGATGACTGCCCACGTCTCCGTTCTCGTGCGGTGGGGGTCCTGGCACGGAGCACCTGGCCAGCCAGGGGTCCACGACCCTGAGCAGGGCCCGCGAGGAGGATCCAGGTTGCGCGAGGCCACAGCGCCCTGTGGTTCCTGCGGGCCCGCGTCCTAGCCCTGGCGTGCTCTCTGCACCCGGCGAGGCGATGTGCCCGGCCCTGTGCGCTCCGCTGTGCTCAGTGGCCCCGAGGCCTGGGTCCCAAGACACCGGATCCCTGGATGTCACCGTGCGCTGTGGAGTGAGTGCGGGGGAGCCGGCGCCCAGGCAGCCGAGGGAGTGGAACCGGGCTGCCCGCAGTGTGGACGGTGTGACAGGTGCTCAGCGGGCGCCCCGGGTCGGAGGTGACCGAGGCCAGTCCCCGGCGGCTTGCTGGCTCTCCCGTTTCCTCGGAGCGTCGTGTGGCGCTGGCACGTGGGCGGTGGGAGCAGAGCTGTCCTGCGTGAGTGCATCCAGGACACGTAAGTCCCTGCCCATCCGTAGGACATCCGGGAGCGGCTAGTGCCCGCCGCATGTGCCCTTCAGTGAGTAGAGCGCGGAGGGAGGGCCAGACCGGAGGAGCCGCGGGGGCAGATTGTGTCCCCTGTTCAGCATCGTCGTAGGAACCCGCCACCGCTTGGCCGGTTGGCTGCCAAATGGGAACGGCGCATCCACCCCCCAGACCGCCCCCGCCTCTGAGCCCCGCCTGCACACTCCAGGCCGCCTCCCGCTTCAGCCTCCCTGCACTCCGGGCACAGCTTGCTGAGCGTCGGCCGGTGGCCCTCCAGTCACCAGAGGCCATCAGAGGCCAGGCCTGGGCAGTGCCCCCAGGGGCTCCTGATGTCCACAGCGGGAGGAGCCCCTCTCCCCCCACCCGTGTTTGCTGAGCGAATGCGTGAGCTGCGTGTGCCTTGTCGGCCAGGCGAGAGTCCGTGGGCACATCTCCGTCCCGGGTGGGGGCGGACACGAGATTGGACAGGGAGGGAGGTGGCCAGTGCCAGGTGTGAGCAGTCGGGGCTGGCGCCGCTGCAGGGGGCTCCTCTCCCTGAGATCTGGGGGCCCAGCGTGTCTGCGCAGCGCGGCAGTGTCAGGCTCAGGAATCCCGAACGGAATCTGGAACCAAGGCTGTGCCGTGGGAACCGCGTAGGACGCGGAAGGCCAGCTGGTGGGGACAGGAGGGTCGGGACTTCCCCAGGGGAGGGCCGCGGAGGGGGCCGGCCCTGGCTGGCTGCAGGTCTCGTCAGCGTCTTGTGCAGGGTCCCTGCGGTCTTTATTTTAGTTTTTGTTTCGAATTTCACGAGTGTGAATCTAAAAAGAACTTTGCGCTTTTATCCACAAGTCACGTGTTGACTATTGCAAAAGGTATTTAAGCTGCCTTCTTTCTTTTAAAAAGATTTTATTTATTTGAGAGAGAGCCAGAAAGCACAATTTTGGGGATGGGCAGAGGGAGAGGGAGAAGCAGACTCCTTGCCGAGCGGGGAGCCCGACGTGGGACTCGGTCCCAGGACCCTGAGATCATGACCTGAGCTGCCCAGGTTCCCCCAAACAGATTTAAGATAAAATTTCTAGTAACAAAAACAGCGTAAAACCTATGTGAATAACATAAAACTTAAAGTACCTAAAAAAGACACAAGTACGTGTAAATTCTTGTTATTTAATATAATGAATAACAATATATAAACCTAAGAAATATATGACATAGTAAGGATTTAATGCAATAAAAATGTCAAATTAATCCATTCATTCCAGCGCCAGAGTCACAGCGTGGGGCACACGGTGGCAGGTGTGGTTGTTTTTCACTGAAAGACAGTAGTTTCCGTTTCTTTTAATTTTGGCAGCGTCGACCTGGGAGAGGAAGCCTGGGCACAGCTGAGATGTGTGGAGGGGGGGCCTGGGTGGGGAGCCAGCGGCACCAGGGCGCGCGGCCCATTCTCTGCTGTGACCGTCCCTGCGACCCGAACCAACTCTAAGAAACGCCTGTGGTCACAGTAATGTGTTTTATTGTCCAGTGTTTTCCAGGATGCCTGACCATCCAGATCCGCACCGTCTTGTGTATTTTCATAGTGGTCTTGATCTACTCCGTGGCCCAAGGATGTGTGGTGAGCATGTCCGCAGGTGGCAGGGTGTAGCGGGGGTGCCCCGCGAGGTGTGCGGGGCTGAGGGGGGCTGTCTCCGGGTGAAGGGACACCCAGCCCCTCTCCAGTGCGCAGTAGAAGCTGGGGCAGGGTCAGGGCAGGGGGTGGGGCGCTGAGTACCAGGAGGGAGGCAGGGCCGCAGTGACAGTAGGGGAGCCGGAGAGGGCACGGCCATCAGGGGGGGCGAGGGGGTCTCTTGCTTCTCCCAGCCTACACTGGGAGGAGCCTGGAGGGCACAGCAAGGGGGTGCGGGCGGCACCTGGGGGCATCCCCTCCTTCCCACAGGAAGCTGTAGCAGCAGGTGGGCGGTGCAGGTGCGACTGAGGGCGGCTGGTCCTGAGCCCCCGTCTCCCTGCCACCCCTGCCCCTGTCTCAACACCCCTGCCCCTCCACCCCTGCTCCTCTGCCCCTGACCCCTCTGCCCCTGCCCCCTTCACTCCTGCCCCTGCTGCCTCCACTCCCCACCATCCCCTCCACCCCTGCCTCTTCTTGACCCTGTGTCCCCTCTGCCCCTGCCTCCTCCACCCCTGCCTCTTCCACCCCCGCCTCCTCTACCCCCACCGCCCCATCCGCCCCTGCTGCCTCTGCTCCTCTGCCCCCTCCAACCCGTGCCTCCTCTGCCCCCACCGCCCCCTCTTCCTCTGTTCCTCCACCCCTGTCTCCTCCACCCCTGCCTCCTCTGCCCCCTCCACCCCCTCGGCTCCTCCTCCCCTGCCCCCTCTGCCCCTGCCTCCTCTGGCCCTGCTTTCTCTGCTCCTCCTCCCCCTTCACCCCCACCCCCTCCGCCCCTGCCCCCTCCACCCCCTCGGCCCCTCCTCCCCTGCCCCCTCTGCCCCTGCCTCCTCTGGCCCTGCTTTCTCTGCTCCTCCTCCCCCTTCACCCCCGCCCCCTCCGCCCCTGTCCTCTCCACCCCTCCACCCCCTCCAGGTGGGCTGTCTGCCCTGGGCCTGGAGCTCCAGCCCCAACAGGACCCTGGTGGTCCTGACGCCCGGCGGCCAGAGCGCACTGCTGCCCGCTGCGCCCTGCGAGTCTGCGCCCCACGCCCTGCTCTGCGGCCTGGTGGGCACCCTCCCACTGGCCATCTTCCTGCGAGTGTCCTCCCTGCCCAAAATGATCCTGCTCCTCGTGCTCACCGCGTCCTACATCCTGGTCCTGGAGCTCAGCGGCTACACCCGGGCCTCGGGGTAGGTGTGCTGCTGCCCGGCCCCCCGGACACACGCGTCGGGCGCTGCCTGCTTCCGCGGCTTCTCCGTGTGTCCATTTGGGCCCAGGGCCAGCGAGGCCTCAGTTCGGGCGGGAGGTGCTGCAGCTGGGCGGGTGGCAGGTGCTGTCGACTGGCCTGCCCCGGAGGCGCGTGCACGGGTCTTGGGCCCTCCATACTGACAAGGTTTCCCTCCTCACCCCCCCACGCCCCCCAGGGGCGGCGCGGTGTCTGGGCGCAGCTTCGAGCCCATCATGGCCATCCTGCTGTTCTCGTGCACGCTGGCCCTGCACGCCCGGCAGGTGGACGTCAAGCTGCGGCTGGACTACCTCTGGACGGCACAGGCAAGAGGCGCTCCGTGTGCTCCACAGAGGGTGGGGTGCGGCAAAGGAGCCCCTGGGGAGGGGCCATGCGGGTGGAGGGGCTAGTGCTGGGGCAGGATGGGGACCAGGGGAAGCTGAGCACAGCCCCATGAGCCCAGCCTGACAGGCACAGGAGTTTGGTGGCATCCTGAGCAGTGAGCTCCCCATCCCCAGAGGCGTCCGGCAGTAGGGCTGCCGCACAG
Organism: Urocyon cinereoargenteus; assembly: GCA_032313775.1. Lineage (NCBI taxonomy): Eukaryota > Metazoa > Chordata > Mammalia > Carnivora > Canidae > Urocyon > Urocyon cinereoargenteus. The sequence continues at coordinate 59,167,671 of JAVLSZ010000028.1, forward strand.
GGTGGCTCAGCCTTTGCTGCGCTGCACGGGACAGCGGGTCTCCCCAGGGTCATGGGAGTGTCCAGAAAACAGTGACTCTTGCACCGCCCGCCCAAGTTAGTAGGTGTGCGGGTACAGGTATGCGAGCTGTCGGCCCCGAGCCTGGGGACGGAGGGGATGACTACCGGAGGCGTGGGCTGTGCACCTGCCAGGTGACCAGCACACCGGTGCACGTCTGGGCCAGCCGGGCATGCGCGAGGGGCCCCCCTCGTCCCCTGTTGTGTCCCTCGGCCCTGGATGGGGAGGCGTTCCGGCCTGCTGGACAAGTCCACCCGTGCCACTTGCAGACGTCTGGACCCTGGGTGGAGGGCCTCCCTTGGCTTCCCCGGCTAGAAGTGGGCAGGGGGCATGCCCTAGAACAGAGATGGTGGATGCGAGCTCTCAGGAGCTTTCTAATCCTGATGTATTACGAAGCCGCTCTCTAGCATCCGAGGCATTTAATTGTGTCTGGTCTTCATGGTAGCCCTGCCCAGGGCATGGGCCTGCAGGTGGGGAGCAGGGCAGCGATGTGAGGTGCTCGGGCCCGGGTGGCTGGTACATGGCCCAGCGGGAGGAGCCTTGGTCTGAGTGGTGTCCGGAGCAGGGGGGCAGTCGCCTCATCCTAGGAGCCCCGTGTCCAGCCTGGGCGCCCCCCGGGGGCCAGGGTGCAGGGAGAGCCAGTGTTCGATGCCAGACAGGTGGAGCCCAGAGGATTGGGGGGTGAGGTCGCCCTCATCGAAGAAGACCATGGGCTGCAGAGACCAGCACGGACACCTGGAAGTGATGTTTGGTGGCCGTGTGGGCACCCTGTGGCCTTGTCCGGGTGACACATAAAACCTTCCAGCCTGGGTGAGGATACAGTGACTAGTTCCCCACCAGGACGGGCTTGGTGGCGGGCCTGGCGCGCAGTAAGCGCTCGGCGCGGCTGGGCGGCCTCCGGACGCCGCCTTGTTCATCTCTTGGGACGCTCCACCTGCAGGAGGCCAGTCTGATACTTCTTCTCTGGTTTTGTTAACCTGGGAAAGACAGGTCCCGCCTAAGGATGTCCTGGCAGGATGCGTGTTCGGGACCATGAAGGGTGATCCCGTTCCTCCGGGTAGACAGAGGAGGGAAGACCCGTGTGCGTGCGCGTGTGCGTACCTGAGTACATAGGGGGTCTGCACACACGTCCGTATGCCGGGGAACAACACAGCCTAATTATTCTTTTCTGCGTAACACCTGCACTGAGGTTAAAACCACTCTCTTCACGCTTCATTCCTGTAAAGTATGCAGTTCGGTGGTTTCCAGTGTATTGACGGACTTGGGCCGCCGTCGCAATGGTCAGTGTTAGAGCATCTTCACGTTCCCAGAGAGCCCTGTCCCCAGCAGAGGTCACTCCCTACGTCTGCCGCCCCATCCCCGGGGATGCGTGCTTCTGCTCATTGCCCATCCTGCGTCTACTCTGGGCAGCCCACGCCTCCGAGTCCTGGGGAGACCCCTGATCTGAGGGGCTCGCAGCCCGGTGCCGTCTTCACTGTACACCTGGATTCTAGGTTCTGGGTGGGCAGAGGCCCTGGAATGCTGAGCCCTCTGGACCCCTGTCCATGGGGCTGGGACACCCTGGGGGGGCGGGTGTACAGTGCTGGCTTGAGTCCCCCTGCAGACCGGGGAACCCGATGCTGGCTCTGTCCCTCAAGGGACTTGAGCTGCCACGGTCATCCCACGTGAGGGCCCGACCACAGCCCGGATTGGGTGGGTCAGTGGTAGGACCGTCGGCTCACCTGAGATGGGCGGGTCTAGGGCCACTGCAGGTGCCCTGAGGCAGGCCACCAGACAAGACTCAGGGCCTTCAGCCAAGGGACCCAGCCGGCCCTCTGTGACCGTGCCGGGAGGGGCCCAGCCGCGTTCTCCCCGGGCCTGCTGATGCTCCGCCCTGGCCAAGCCCGGAGGTCTCAGGTCGGAGCCGATGCCAGACAGACGGCCGCATACGTGGGCTCCCAGAAGGGAGACCCGACCGCTGCTGTTTGCCACAGCCTCACCAGGTGACGGAGCGCAGCGTCTCTCGTGGGCTGTGCCAGGGGAGTCAGGGGACTCTTGTCTGGCTGCAGCTGGCTGTCCAGGGGGACCGGGCTGGCTGGACCCTAGAGGTGCCCACCCCGTGGTCAGCTGGCCCGTCTGGTTTCAGGTCTTTAGTTGCGATTAGCTGCTCAGCTTGAGGAGAGCAGTCAGGGTGCGCTGGAGAGCCGGGTTGGCCTGGTGTGTGCGCATCTGGCTTCCGGCTTGTTCACCAGGCACCTGCCGTGCGGCCAGCGCCACAGACAGAGGCTGCGGTGCCCCGTCTGGGTTGGCAGGCGCTCTTCTCGGTGTCCCTTTAGATGGTGTAAGCCCAGTGGTTGGGCCTGCCCTGGGGTGCCCCACTGACAAACCCAGGCCCCCACCTCTAGGTGAGTTTTCCGGGGAGCTCAGGGGCAGGGAGACCCTCCACGTGTCACTGGAAGGGGTGCCTACATGCGACACACTGACATATTTTCCCAAGGACGTGTAACGGGAAAGGCCACCTCACCTTCCTGTAAACCCAGCAAAACAAGGACATTTCTCGACTTTGCCCGCTTGCCCTGTGGGTCCGTAAGCCTGTCACGCAGACTTCACAGTGCCTCACGCCGTTCCGGAACGGTCAGTCCAGGCCTGGGGGCTAATTATTTTCAGACCCCGGGTGGTGACAGGAGCCTGCATGCTTGAGCTTCCTCCTCGTCTGTGGCCACTGCAATGCCTGCGTGCCGGAGCCGTGTTTCCTTTGGATTCCCCAGACAGCCGGGATGCCGACCTTAGTTTGGGTGATGGTAGGGCAGCTTGTTCCTGCACAGGGAATGCCTGTCTCGGGAGGGTGATTCCCGTCGGTGGTGGCGCCGTATTGGCGGCACTCGGAGGGAAGGTGGCCCGGCGTTGGCTTGCCTGTCGTGCGGGAACGGTTCTGTGTGTTGTTGGATTCGCTTTGCCAAAACGTGGTAAGGGGATTTGCGTCGGCGCTCATGAATAACGTAGTTCTCTCATTGTCTTTTAGTTATTTGTTTATTTATTCATTCATTTATTCACTTATTTATTTATTTATTTTTGTAAATTTATTTTCTATTGGTGTTCAATTTGCCAACATATCGGTTGTTCTCTCATTTTCTAGGCCAGATGAGTCTTTGAGGTCAGAGCGAAGCAGGCCTCACCAGTGGGGACCTGTTCCTTCCTTTGCGGGTTTCTGGAAGAGTTCGTAGAATTGGTACCATTTCTTCCTCAGACGTTTTGGGAAGTGAAGCCCTTTGGCTTGGATTTGTATGTCTGTGTTTAGAGTAGGAAGGGTTTAACTAAAGTGAGCTTCTCTAAAGATAAAGGGCCATAAGGCTTTCCTTCTTTTTTTTCTTTTTTTGAGGTAGCTTTGGGAATTTATGTCATTCCCTGAACGTTGTTCATTCGCTTATCACAAACTTGTTATTACTATTCCCTTCTTACCCACTTTACCATTTGTAGGATCTGTGGTGACATCCCCTCTCTCCTGATGTAGGATTGTGTAGACTCTTTTTTTTTTTGATCAGTGTGACTAGAAGTTGATACATTTTATTGATCTCAAGAAATAGCTTTTGGTCTTATTGATCTTTCTCTGTTATTTTGAGTTTCCAATTTCATTGAATTCTACTCTGATCTTTATTTTCTTCTGATAACTTTGGGGTTAATTTACTCATGTTCTCTAGTTTCTCAAGATGATTTGTACTTTCTCTAACTCAGCGGTTTTATTATACATTTTCCTCCAAGTGCTGCTTAATTCACAAATTTTGACATTAAATGTCATTTCATTTTCCTTTGGCTGAAAGATCTTTGTTGCTGTTGTTGTTGTTGTTATTGTTCTTCTTCTTCTTTCTTCTTTCTTCTTTCTTCTCTCTTCTTCCCAAGAGTTATGAAGACATACATTCTTTTGTTGAAAATTTCCCAGGGATCTTTCTGTTACTGACTTCTCCTTAGTTATACTGTGGTCAGAGATTATGCCTTGAATTCTTTTAGATTTCTTGAGAAAGAGGGGCACATGGGTGGCTCCGTTAAGCTGCCGAACTGATTCCTGAGAATTCTATCATCCCTGTTCCGTTTTGTGGCTGTTGGATGGTGTGGGTTTTTTAAATTTATTTTTATTTTTTAATTTTTTATTTTTTTCAATGGTGTGTTTCATGAATGCCAATGAGGCCACCCTGGCCGAGGATGCTCATAGGTCTTCTATGCCCTAATGGACTTTATGCCCAGATATTCTACCAATTTTTGAGAGAATGATGTTGAAATCTCCCGTTGTACCCGTAGACAGAATTTTGTGCGGTTCTACCAATTTTTCCTTTGTGTATTTTGGCAATTCATTATTAGGTGCATGATAAATGTTTAGGATGAGGATGTCCTCTTGGTAAGTTGAAACCTTTGTCCCCTTTATCACTATGGAAAGAGCTGCTTTTCCCAGGTAATGTGGTTGGCTCTGCAGTATACTTTACATGATATTATATAGGTAATCCTGCTCCCTTTATATATTTTTTCCATCATTTTACTTTTAACTTATTTATATATTTTTACTTAAGGTGGGTTTCTCATAAGCAAAACACAATTGGACCAACATACAATTGGACCTTGCCTTCTTATCCCAACTTATAAATTTCCGCTTTTTAAATTGAGCTGTTCAGACCATTTATAATTAATATGATTATTGATGCATTGGATTTTAATCTTTTACCTTGCTGTCTCCTATTTGTCATGTCTGCCCATCTGTTCTTTGTGGTTTTTTCCCTCTTTCTCTCCCTGCTTTGGATTAAATATTTTTGTTATTCTGTTAAAATATAAAAGAGTATTTATTATTCCATTTATAATTAGTATTGATTACTTTATTAATAGTAATAATTCATTTGTCTCTCTTGCTTCCCCTCTTCTTTTTCCCTTCCTCTTTTAATTAGCTGCATTCTTTGTTGTATTATTTTTTAGGTTTCAAGTTTTTATATAAATTCGATGGTTAACATATAGCTATTATTACTTTCAAGGGTAGTATTTAGTGATCCATCACTTACACATAATGCTCAGTGCTCATCACAGGTGCCCTCCTTAATACCCACTCCCTCTCTCCCCTCGCCTCAGCAACCCTCAGCGTGTTCTCTGTAGCTAAGAATCTGTTTCCTGGTTTGCGTCTCTCTTTTTTCTCTCCCTGTGTTCATCTGTTTCATTTCTTAAATTCCATACATGAGTGAAATTATATGGTGTTTGTCTTTCTCTGACTGACGTATTTCATTTAGCATAGTATGCTCTAGCTCCAACCAGGATGTTGCAAATGGCAAGATTTCATTCTTTTTGATGGCCAAGTAGTATTCCATTGTATATATAGACCACATCTTTTTTGTTTTTGTTTTTACGTTTGTTTTTCTTAAAATTCGATTTTCCACCATATAGTATAACATCCAGTGGTCGTCCAACTAAGTGCCCTCCTCAGTCACCCAGTTACCCCATCCCCCCACCCACCTCCCCTTCTGCAGCCCTTTGTTTCTTTCCCAGAGTTAGGAGTCTCTCACAGTTTGTCTCCCTCTCTAATTTTTCTCGCTCAGTTCCCCTCCTTTCCCTTATAATCTCTTTCACTGTTTCTTATATTCCACATATGAGTGAAACCATATGAGGATTGTCCTTCTCCAGCTGACATTTTCACTCATCATAATACCCTCCAGTTCCATCCACATCGAAGCAAGTGGTGGGTATTTGTCCTTTCTGATGGCGGAGTAATATTCCATTGTATACATAGACCGCATCTTTATCCATTCATCCGTTGAAGGACATCTCGGCTCCTTCCACAGTGTGGCTATTGTGGACATTGCTGCTATAAACATTGGGGTGCAGGTGTCCCAGAGTTTCCCTGCATCTGTATCTTTGGGGTAAATCCCCAGCAATGCACTTGCTGGGCCGTAGGGTAGCTCTATTTTTAACTTCTTGGGGAGCCTCCACACAGTCTTCCAGAGTGGCTGCACCAGTTCACGTTCCCACCAACAGTGCAGGAGGGTCCCCCTTTCTCTACATCCTCTCCAACGTGTGTTGTTTCCTGTCTTGTTAATTTTCACCATTCTCACTGGGGTGAGACCACATCTTCATCCATGCACGTTGATAAACATTTAGGCTTTCTTGATAGTTTGGCTATTGTTGATAATGCTGCTATAAACATCAGGGGGCATATACCCCTTCACATCAGTATTTTTGTATCTTTTGGGTAAATACCTAGTAGTGCAATTGCTGGATCTTAGGGTAGTTCTATTTTAACTCTTTGAGGAAACTCCATACTGTTTTCCAGAGTGGCTGTACCAGTTTTCATTCCCACCAGCAAGGAAAGAGGGTTCTCCTTTCTTTACCTACTCATCGACACTTGTTGCTTCTTGTGCTGTTAATTTTGGCCATTCTGACAGGTGTGAGATGATGTCTCATCATGGTTTGATTTGTATTTCCCTGATGATGAGTGATGTTGAATATCTTTTCATGTGTCTGTTGGCCATCTGTGTGGCTTATTTGGAAAAATGTCTATTCGTGTCTTCTGCCTATTTCCTAGCTGGATTATTTGTTTTTTGGGTGTTGAGTTTGGTAAGTTCTCTATAGATTTTGGATCCTAACCCTTTATCAGGTATGTCATTTGTAAACATCTTGTCCCATTCTGTAGGCTGTGTTTTAGTTTCATTGATTGTTTCTTTCATTGTGCAGAAGATTTTTATCTTGATGAAGTCCCAATAGTTCACTTTTAGCTTTGTTTCCCTTTCTTCTGGAGACATGTCTAGGAAGAAATTACTATGGCCAATATCAGGGAGGTTGCTCTGTTTGTCTTCTGGGATTTTTATGGTTTTGATTTTATTCTGAATAAATTAATTGGTCTGTGGTATGTAAGAAAGTGGTCCAGTTTCATTCTTCTGCATGTGGCTGTCCAGTTTTCCCTATGCCATTTGTTGAAGAGACAGTCTTTTTTTTTCCATCGGATATTGTCTCTTGCTTTGTTAAGGATTAGTTGACCATAGAGTTGAGGATCCATTTCTGGGCTCTCAATTCTGTTCCGCTGATCTATGTGTCTATTTTTGTGCCAGTACCATAGTGTGTTGATCACAGCTTTGTAACACAGCTTGAAGTCCAGAATTGTGATGCCTCCCACTTTGCTTTCTTTTTCAAGATTGCTTTAGCTATTTGGGTTTTTTTGTGGTTCCATACAAATTTGGGGATTGTTTGTTCTAGCTCTGTGAAAAGTGCTGGTGGTATTTTGACACGAATTACATTACATGTGTGGATTGCTTTGGGTAGTATAGATATTTTAACCATATGTGTTCTTCAAATCCATGAGCATGGAATTTTTTCCATTCCTTTGTGTTCGCTTCAATTTCTTTCATGAGTGTTCTCATAGCTTTAAGAGTATAGATCTTTTGCCTCTTTGGTTAGGTTTATTGCTGGGTATCATATGTTTTTTGGCACAATCGTAAATGGAATCAATTCCTCGATTTCTCTTTCTGCTGCATTACTGGTGTACAAGAATACAACAGATTTCTGTACGTTGACATTGTATCCTGTGCTTTCCTGAATTTGTGTATCAGTTCTAGCAGTTTTTTGGTGGACTCTTTTGGGTTTTCTACATAAAGTATCATGCCTTCTGTAAATAGTGAAAGTTTGCCTTCTTCCTTACCAATTTTGTTTCTTTTTGTTGTCTGATTGCTGAGGCCAGGACTTCCAGGACTATGTTGAATATCAGTGATGGGAGTGGACATCCCTGTCTTGTTCCTGCCTGTAGAGGAGAAACTCTCCTCCTCATTGAGGATGATATTAACTGTGGGGTTTTTTTTGTATATGGCTTTTAATGACGTTGAGGTATGTTCCCTCTGTCTCTATTTTGTTGAGGGTTTTTTTCAGGAAAGGATGCTGTATTTTGTCAAATGCTTTTTCTGTGTCTGTTGAGAGGACCATATGGCTCTTATCCTTTCCTTATTAATGGGCTGTATCACACTGATTGATTTGCAAATATTGAGCCACTCTTTTAATTGCAAGCCAGGAATAAATCCCGCTCAATTGTGGTGAATGATTCTTTTAATATATTATTGATTGGATTTGCCAGTATCTTGTTTTTACATCCATGTTCATCAGGGATTTTGGCCCATAGATCTCTTTTTAACTAGAGTCCTTGGTTTTGGGATCAAGGTAATGTGAACCTTGTGGAAGGAGTTTGGAGATTTTCCTTCCATTTCTATTTTTTGGAACAACTTGAGAATAGGTATTAACTCTTCTTTAAATGTCTGGTATAATTCCCCTGAGAAGCCATTTGGCCCTAGACTTGTTTTTTGGAAGATATTTGATGACTGATTCAATCCTTTGCTGGTTGTGGGTCTGTTCAAGTTTTCTATTCCTTCCTGTTTCACTTTTGATAGTTTATATGTTTGTAGGAATTTATCCATTTCTTCCAGATTGCCCAATTTATTGGCATATAATTTTCATAATATTCTCTTTTAATTGCTTTTCTGTGATGTTGGTGGTTATTTCTCCTCCCTGATTTGTGATTTTATTTCTTTGAGCCCTTTTTTCTTTTTGATAAGTCTGCTATGGGGTTTATCACTTTTATTAGTTCTTTCAAAGAATCAGCTTCTGGTTTCATTGATCTGTTCTACTGGTTTTGTTTGTTTCTGAATCATTTATTTCTGTTCTAATCTTTATTATTTCCCCTCTTCTGGAGGCATTAGGTTTTTTTGTTTTGTTTTGTTTTGTTTTGTTTTTGAGGCATTAGGTTTTTATTTGCTGTTCCTTTTCTAGTTCCTTTATGTGTAAAGTTAGATTGTGTATTTGAAAAGTTTCTTGCTTCTTGAGGAAGGCCTGCATTGCCACATACTTCCCTCTTATGACTGCCTTTGCTGCATCCCAAAGGTTTGGACTGTTGTGTTTTCATTTCATTTGTTTCCATGTATTTTTTATTTTATCTTTTATTTCCTGGTTAACCTGTTCATTCTTTAGTAGGATGTTCTTCAACCTCCATATATTTGTGTTCTTTCCAAATTTTTCTTGTGGTTGACTTCAAGTTTCATAATGTTGTGGTCAGAAAATATTCATGGTATGATCTCAATCTTTTTGTACTCACTGAGGCCTGATCTATTCCGGAGAATGTTCTATGGGCACTTGAAAAGAATGTGTATTCTGCTGCTATAGGATGGAATGTTCTGAATGAATTTGTGAAGTCCATCCGATCCAGTGTGTCAATCAAAGCCATTGTTTCCTTGTTGATTTTCTGCTGAGATAATCTGTCATTGCTGTGAATGGGGTGTTGAAGGCCCCTACTATTTTTGTATTATTATCAATGAGTTCCTCCATGTTTGTTATTAATTGATTTATATATCTAAGTGCCCCCACGTTGGGAGCATGACTACTTACAATTGTAGATCTTCTTGATGGATAGACCCCTTTATTATGATATAGTGTCCTTCTTCATCTCCAGTTACAGTCTTTGGTTTAAAATCTAGTTTGTCTGGGCAGCCTGGGTGGCTCAGTGGTTTAGCGCCTGCCTTCGGCCCAGGGCGTGATCCTGGAGACCTGGGGTCAAGTCCCACCCACATCAGGCTCCCTGCGTGGGGCCTGCTTCTCTCTCTGCCTGTGTCTCTGCCTCTCTCATTCTCTCTCTCTCTCTGTCTGTGTGTCTCTCATGAATAAATAAATAAAATCTTTAAAAAAATAAAATCTAGTTTGTCTGATGTAAGGATGGCTACACCAGCTTTCTTTTGATGTCCAATGGTTCTCCATCCCCTTGCTTTCAATCTGCAGGTGTCTTTAGGTCCAAAATGAGGCTCTTATGGGTCTTTTTAAAATCCATTCTGATACCCTATGTATTTTGGTTGAAACATTTAGTCCACTTGCATTCAGAATAATTATTGATAGATATAAGTTTAGTGCCAGTATATTACCTGTAAAGTCTTGTTTACAGAGACTTTACTCTGTTCCTTTCTAGTCTTTGTCACTTTTGGTCTTTCCCACTGAGAGTCCTTTTTAATATTTCTTGCCCAGCGGGTTTAGTGGTCACACACTACTTTAGTTTCTGTTTGTCTGGGAAACTCCGTCTCTCCTATTTTTTTTCTTTTCTTTTCTTTTTCTTTTTTTTTTTTTGGCTCTCCTATTCTTAATGACAGCTTTGCTGGATAGAGTATCCTCTTGGCTGTAGATTTTTCCCTTTCAGCACATCGAGTATATCATGCCGCTCTCTTCTGGTCCACTAAGTTTCTGTGGAGAGATCTGCTGCTAATCTGATTTGTCTTCCCTTGTAGATTAGGGACTTCTTTTCTCTTGCTGCTCTTAAGATTTTTTCTTTGTCTCTGTTTTCCATATTTAACTGCAATGTTTCTTGGTTTTGGCCTGCTTTTGCTGATTTTGATGGAAGTTCTCTGTTTCTCCTGGATTTGCATGTCTATTTCCTTCCCTAAATTAGGGAAGTTTTCAGCTATAATTTTTTATTTTGGCATGGCTAGGTTTTAGGTCTTTGATCTCTGCAGTAAGAGACTCTCTGGTGTCCTCTATGCTTTTCTCAAGCCTAGCTAATATCCTTATGATTGTTGCTTTAAATTCTGGATCAGTACTTACATCTGCTTTGATTAGATCCCTGGCTGTGACCTTTCCTTGTTTCATTTGGGATGAATTCCTCTGTTTTGGCATTTTGTCTCAGTCTCTGTCCTCTATGTGTTAGGAAAGCCTGGTATGTTTCCTGCTCCTGAGAGTAGTGGCTTTATGAAGAAGGGGTCATATAATGTCCAGGGCCTGGGATTCAGGAAGTGTCCTGGTGTGTGCTGTGTGCACTGTGCTGCGGTGTTCTGGTGGCTACATCCTTCATGCCAGTTGTCTGCAGTGTCCCCTTGCCTGCAGTGGGCAGTGTTTGGACCTTGTCCAGCATGTTGCAAGTTTTAACTAGGTGTGCTCTGCTCTGCTTGTTAAACGAGGCTAGATCCTGTTTGCACTAGAGCTGAAGCTTTGCGGCATTCTGTGGTCTTTAGATGTGGTGTGTGCAGGGGCTTTGTGCTGGTTTTCTTGGGGAGGGACCCACTGTTCTGCTTCTCAGGCTCACTCACCCAGGAAAAGCAGCGCCTGCAGCACAGGGGGCAGGGCTTCGTTTAGGCTGCCAGTGCTGGTGCTGTGCTGCTTACTGAAGTTAGTTTATGCTGATGGGTTGGGGAGAGAACTGAAGCTTGCAAGTCTTTTGTCCCTGGAGAAGCAGTGACACTTCTCCCAGATGTGCTCCAAGAAGGGGGAACTGTCTTTCCCAGTGTGTCCTAGGGGATTCTCCAATTGTGTCCTCCACTCCCGGGCTCTGCACCTTCCTTCTCCATAGGGGTGCTCACTGCAGTGCCCACCGGGCTCCATACTGGCCACACTGTGGACCTCTAGAACTCCAGTCTTTGAATCCCACCAGTTGTAAAATCTTGTGAAAATCAACCTCTCTTGTTTTCCCCATCATTGGCTTTGGGGAATTGTTCCTGTGCATAGGCCTGTGTGTCCACCCCCTCACCCCCGTCTGTCTGTTGCCTGACTCTGTGACCAGGGTTCTTTCCCCACTGCAGTGCCCACAATCTGTTTCTCCCCAAACCACATCTCCCCACCTTCTACCATCCATGATGTGGCCTTTTCTCTCCCTCTTGTGCAGTTTGTTGTCAGTCCTAGATTGACTTCTTGGGTGTTCAGAATGAGTTGATACGTATCTAGCTGTGTTTGAGGGACGAGGCAAGCATGGGGCCCTCCTCCTATTCCACCATCTTAGCGCCCCCCACCCCCTGTGGTATTATTTCAGTGAATACTTATTATTGTCTCTCTTTAGTTGATGTTATTCTACCTACAACAGCATACATCTTTCTCCCATCCTAGGTTTTTGGTACTGACGTCATAGATCTTATTTGGAAATATATAATAAACTCCAAAATATATTTTCCACCATAAATTTATTTAATTGTATTTTAAGGATATTTTATGAGAAGAAGTGATATTTTTATGTATCCTCAGAGTTGTGAATTCTGGTGCTTGTCATTCTTTGGTGAAGATCTAGGTTTCCATCTGGTACTCGCCTTCTTCCTGAAGGATCACTTTTAACATTTCTTGCAGGTCTGTTGGCAATTCATTCTTCCAACTCTCATGTGCCTGGAAACATCTTTATTTTGCCTTCATGATTGAAAGATAAGTGTGCTATAGGTCTGTAGGTTGATGATCCTTTTCCCTTTCACATTTTAAAGATATTCTCTTGTCTCTTGTCTGGCATTGCTTCCAGCGATTTATCAAACACCATCTTTCTGTGAGTAAATGTGTCCTTGTATCTGGTGGCTTTTGAAGATTTTCTCTTTATTCCTGGTTTTAAGTGGCTTGATTGTGATGTACCCTGATGTCATTTTTTGCTTGAGGTTTGTGGAGCATCTTGGATCTGTACGTTTATAGATTTCAGTAAATTTGGAAAAATTTCATCTTTCATGAAGATGAAGACATTTCATTTCTTCTTATGTTTTTCTGTCTCTGTCTATCAAGGGCCTTGCCTGTGTGTGCATTAGGCATCTGGACGGTGTCCCACACCTCTCTCATGCTCTGGGCACACACTGTTCCTCCCTCTTCTCAGTGCCTTCCACATTTGGTGCTTTTCACGTTTATCCTCATTTCTGCTGCAGCACCTAATATTACTTTTGCTAATCCCGTCTGTGCATTTCCCATCTCAGATTTTGTAGTTTTCATTTTTAGAATGTAGATTTGGGTCTCTTTCACATCTCCTCTGTATCTACTTACCATGTTTCCTCCAGCTTTTTTTTTTTTTTTAAGATTTTATTTATTCACAAGAGAGACAGGCAGAGGGAGAGGTAGGCTCCCTGCAGGGAATCTGATGGGGGACTTGATCCCAGGACCCTGGGATCACAACCTGAGCCAAAGGGAGAAAGCCAACCACTGAGCCACCCAGGCACCCTTCCTCCAGTTTTTTGAACAAATTGTTTAACTCAGACCACCGACTGTACGCCTATAGGTCGAGGTCAACTGATAGTTGTCAACTCTTAGTTATGAGCTATAGTTTTCTGCTTCCCTGTCTGCTAATTTTTAGTTAGATGTTATGACTTGTGAATTTTAGTTTCTGGGTGCTAAGTATTCCTTTATGCCATAAATATCATTTTGATCCCTTTTTTGGGACCTAGATAAGTTCAAGTTGAGGCCTGAATAGAACAAAAAGGCAGAGCTGGATTCCAGCACCTCCTCCTGCACGGTTGAGCTGGGACATTGGTCTTCTGCCCTTGTTTCTCCTGGTCCTGAGGCCTTTGGGCTTGGACAGGAAGCACCACTTGCTTTCCTGGGCATCCGGCTTGCAGACAGCAGAAGGTGGAACTGCTCAGCTCCGTGATCTTGTGAGCCAAGTCCTGGTAATCTCTTCCTGTGTCTGCATATATTCTGTTGGTTCTTTTTTCCGGAGGATGCTAGTGCAGCATCAGCAGCTCTGTTCATAGTGAGTGTTCTGGAAATTAAGAAATGCACTCTCCTACTATTTGAGGAATGAGCTGGCAGTGACCATCTGCCTCCAGCCAGATGTCACTTCCAAGAGGATGCAGGGATGTCACTTCCCAGAGAGAGCATGACCGGCTGTTCATTTTGAGTGAGCATGTCCTTCATTCCAGGCACTAGGAGAAGGGTGTGCTGGTCTGGTTGGTTAAATTAGAAATCTTTGCAGCATTTTATGGAAGTCATGGTGATAGTCACAGCACATCTAGCCCACTGGTCACTGTGCCAGCAGATCTGGGACCCATCAGGTTAGCTGTTTTGTTCTGTTTTATTGATGGAGACACAGTGGCCCCAGCCTGCGAGCCCCTCTTCGGGTGCCACGTAACTGTAAAGTTACACCCGGGGAAGTACTTTCTGAGATGTCAGCTCCCACATTCTGTCCCTTAATGTCCAGGGTCAGATTTTGATGTATGAGAAGGGAAATGTCTTTTGAAAGAAGCTCTGCTGCAGAGGGAACAGCTTGAGAATGGGTGTTGGTTTTATCTCTCATGTGCTGGCAGGAATAGTGTGTGTCAGCTACACCAGCTCCTTCTCACCAACACTTAGAGTTTCATGGCTGGTTAGGAAAATCTTACAAAAAAGAGAATTTCACTGGGTGTTCCTCTTATTTGTTAAATATATTACAATACAACTTCTATTTAACTTGTTTTTTTTTAGATATTTATTTATTATTTATTTATTTATCTATTTATTTATTTATTTATTTATTTATTTATTCATGAGAGACACACAGAGAGAGGCAGAGAGAGAAGCAGGCCCCCTGCAGGGAGCCCGATGTGAGACTCGATCCTAGGACTCCGGGATCATGCCCTGAGCCAAAGACAGATGCTCAACCACTGAGCTACCCAGGCGTCTGTCTTCTGCTTAACTTGTAAGAAGATGGACATTTATCCATCATGTAACATAGACCTTTGCATCTGTGGATGGATTGAAAAACAGACAACGGTTTTTGCTACCCTGATTTGCTATAGATGTCAGTGAATTCTAAGTCAGTGGAAAGAAAATGAATTTTGAACTAAAGTTTTTGATCACAAAATGATAAACCAAGATTCTTTTATTTTACAAAGTTGAAGTGCATTCACTTACGTTGCTTTCTTCAACACTGACAATATTTTGGGGAGAGCAAAATGGTTAGTGCCATTAGCAAATAAAACTACCATCTTAAAAATATTTACTTCGTCTTTATCTTATCCCGTGAAAAACTTTCTTTTATGTCAGTCATTGCACACCCATTGACAGGTAATGAATTGCATGCTCCTAGGAGGGGTTCCTGGCTTCCTTCTGACGCCTCCATTTCTCCCATGGCTGCAGCCTCCCTTCCACAGAGGACAGCTTAGTCCATCTCCACTGGGTTTTGTACCTTCTGGGCTCCTTCTCCTGTGCCCCCTGCTGCCTGACTGCATGCTGTGAGGAGGAGGATGAAGCCCATCCCATCGCCAGGCTCCTTGATAACTAATGGGCCAGTGGACCACCCATGGTGGTTTCCCAGCACAGCCCCCAGAGGAGGCCTAGGGCTCCTGACCTGGCCCCTCATCCTGGCTGTGCCCTCCCCTATGGTCCATGCATCTTCCTCCTCAGGCCGGGCTTCTGCTGCTCTGCCTCTGGGAGTCACTGCTTCTCACTATAACTGGTAGATGTTGTACTGAATTAATAGGAGCGGATGGCTCCAGGCTTAGCAGGTAGCAAACACGCTCCAAAGCCTTGATAAGTAAGAGCAGGGCCCTAAAATTGAGGACCTTCCATCCACTTTATGATGAGGAAGATGGGGCATGTCACCTGGCCATGATGCAAGACAGGAAGTGCAGAGTGGGGCCTCCAAGCCCCAGCTTTGATCACCAGGCTGCAGGCTCCCGACGAGGCATCGCTCTGCCACTGTTAGCACCCCTAAAGGCCAGTGTCCACAGGGCTGATGCAGCCCTTGAAATGTTCCTCAAATGGCCCCTCTCAGGTCAGGCTGGGGGCCAGGTTTTGGAGCTAGAGTGAATGACCAATGGCCCTCTGGTTGCTTCAGCTCATGGGCGGAGCTGTGGATGCTGGTTTCATTACTCTGTGCAAGGCCCTGAGGCTCAGAGGACCTTCATCTCCCCATCAGCATAGCCAGGGGACCCCCTTGGCCTTCGCCCCCTGCTCCCATGAGCCTATACCCAGCTGAGCTCCATTGGTGCTGCATCTGTTCCCAACCCCAAGTCCCCACAGGTCTCCCTGTCTCAGTGCCCAGGATGTGAATCCTGCTGGAAGTGGGGAGATTCTAGAGGAAATGGGGCTGCCTACCTGGCTGTGAGCATCCTGAGTGACTGACACAAGTGGCAGTGCCCATGAATGTTCTAGGGCACATCAGGGGCTGCCTGGGGGGCAGCATGACCTGGGAGCAGGCTCGTGCCTCAGAACTGCTACAGGTGTCTCGGTCCCAGAAGGTGGTGGGGAGTGTACTTTAGAAATGGAGTGGAGCCCCCCATTATCTGTCCTGTGGAGGTTACAGCTGATCAGGGTGGGGACTTACCCAGAAATTTGTGGCTCCTCTGGATCCCTGTGACAATGATGTAGCCGCTCTGCCTGGAGAAGAGGAGCTCTGGGGGGTGAAGAGGCGCCTTGTAGACCAGGGATCTGCACCCTTGGAGGTTTAGTTTGGATGATTGGAAAGACCTGGTTGCTGTAGGAAAGGTGATTCATGGCCCTCGCTAACAGTGGTGAGGCGGATGTCATTTAGAGCCAGGGGACAGGTGCAGCATAGGCAGGTGGGGTTCATCGCCGAGGAGCAGGTCAGGGCCAGCAGAGAGAAATACGAAGGGGAGACGTCAGGGGCCAGAGGTCTGGTTGAGCTGACCCAGCAGGCCCGGGGAAGGCAGTCCAGGGCGTCAGATGCCACCCGGGAGGGAGGGGCTGAGGAGCCCCATCAAGGTGGGAGCCTGGCTGGACTGCTGGTTCTGCTGAGACCAGGTGATGCCCACGCAGGGCCAGGCTGGAAGGGGCTGGGGGACGTGCTCAGCCTGGTCTGGGAGAGGCGGCCATTGGGAGTAATGAGCAAGGGGAAAGAGGCCGGTGGGTGACTGAGGGGCTGTCCCCCAGGCAGAGGAAGAGAGGGATGACATGGAGAGGGTGAAGCTGGACAACAAGAGGATTCTCTTCAACCTCCTGCCGGCCCACGTCGCTCAGCACTTCCTCATGTCCAACCCCCGGAACATGGTGAGCACCTGCTCCCGGCTCCCACCCCACCGAGCAGCTGCCCCCAGGGCGGAGGGGGGTCACAGGCCTGTGACTGGAGCTCCCACCCAGAGGGACGTGCCCCCCACTTCTCTGCTTAAGATCGCAAAGCATGGCTGTTGCTGAGCCAGGCCACACCGAGGCTGAGTGGGCTCCACGGGCAGCAGGCAGGGGCCAGACCTCAGGAGGCTCCAGGGGCAAGGAAGTCCTTGTCCCGGGAGAGAGCAGAGCACCTGTCACCCCGCATGGGGGAGAATGGGCTTCCGGGGACCCGTGCTCGGGCCAGCCGGGCGGGTCAGAGCTTCCTAACCGCAGTGGCCTGCTGAGTGAAGCTCTGCAACCACCCACAGAGCGGGACCCACTAATGCTGACTCCAAAATACAGAGGCTCGGTCAGCGGTTTAGATCCTAAAGGCGCAGAGCCCAAGGCTCAGGCTGGCCGTCTCTGACCATACATAGCTTCCAGGGCGTCCTGTTCCTCCAGCTGGCCGGGGTAGCTCGGCAGGCCCTGGTCCTTCCCTGCCGCCCTGTCACCCGCCCACCATGCTGCCCGGCGTGCCACTGACCTGACCTTTGCCTCCAGGACCTGTACTACCAGTCCTACTCGCAGGTGGGCGTCATGTTCGCCTCCATCCCCAACTTTGATGACTTCTACATCGAGCTGGATGGCAACAACATGGGCGTGGAGTGTCTGCGCCTCCTGAATGAGATCATCGCTGACTTTGACGAGGTGAGGTGCCGGCCATCCCCTGAGGACCACTCCTGAATGGTGCCCTGGAATGTGGCGCATTCCCCGCACACAGAGCTGGGAGGAAGCACATGCATTCGGTCCCCTTGGGGGTCCAAACTGACCCTCGCCATGGAGAAGGGCCCGCAGGCACTGAGTTCTGGTGGTGGGTGCTGGCCTCCGTCCCCTACCTCTTACCCACGCCCTTGCTGGCGCCCCTCACATCGGCCTCGACCTTGTCTGGTGCCCACAACTGAAGAAACCCTCTGCTTCCCAGAACAGACTCTTCTGTGCTGGGGTTGCTCCTGCAGTGGCTTCTCTCAGATGTTACATCACATTTAACACTTTTGTGTTTTAAACAAAGCTCATGGACAAAGACTTTTACAAGGACCTGGAGAAGATCAAGACCATCGGGAGCACCTACATGGCTGCAGTGGGGCTGGCACCCACGACTGGAACCAAGGTGAGTGCTGTCCAGGGCTTTGCTGCTCAGGAACTGGGTCTCAGCTCTGTCCCAAGCTTCTTTGAGATCCTGGGCAGATTCCCTGCTCTGAGCCCCAGTCAGCACAGCACTGGGTCAGGGCAGTGGCCTGTGGGCTGTCCATTCAGGGGCCAGCTTCCTCCAGACAGTCTCCCAGGGAAAGTCAGCACGAGGCCTGTCCCGGGGGCCTCCTCTGGCCCTGCCCTGCCTGCCCCACTGATCCCCTCCTCACCAGCCCTGCCCCCTCCCCACCAGCTGCACCCCAGTCCTGCCAGCTCAGCATCACGGAGTGTTCCCCTCCCCCAGTGCAGAACTGTGAATAAAGTCCTCAGGTTGCCCCTTAAAAAAGTGGCAGGGAAAGAAAGGAAGATGTAAAAAGAAATGTAATGAATGGAAAACAGTCACAAATACAAGAGGTACTAATCTGACTATATCAATGATTACTTTAGATGCGAATGTAAATATGCTAATTAAAAGAGACAGTGGGCAAAAACACAAGACCCAACTGTATCTGCCACAAGAAATACCTTTTAAATGTAAAGACACAGATACCTTAAAAATGGAGGATGTAGAAGGAGATCCCGTTCTAGCGCTAATAAAACAAAATTCAAGGAGCAATTTTAATTTCAGATGCAGCAAACTTCAGGTCAAGGAAAATTATCAGACACATAAAGGGAGGGAGACTACAGAATGATAAAGGAGTCAGTTCTCCAGGTGGATGTAACGGTCTTCAATATGCATGCACCTAACAACACTGTGTCAAAATACACAAAGTAAAACACAGATGGAACCATGAGTGGGACTAGATGAACCCACTCTTATAGTTGGAGACTGCAGCACCCTTCTTAGTAATTGGCAGATCCCGTGGGCTGTGCATCTGCAAAGGTGGTTGGAGTGTGAACAGCATCATCAAGCACCTAGATAGATTGGCATCTGCAGACAGCTTCATCCAACAACAGCAGAACCCACATTATTCTCAAGCTCATGTGGAGCTTTTACCAAGATAGAGCACATTCTGGGCTCCGAGACATACCTCAACAACTTTAAAACAGTTGAAATCTTGTAAAGTATGTTCTCAGAATAGAATGGAATTTAACTAGACATCTGTTGATAGGGAGAGAATTGGAAAATCCCAGAATATTTGGAAATCAGGCAACACTTGTCTAAATGACATGAATCAAAGAAGAAATATTAGAAGTTTTGAAAATGTTTTGAACTAAATGAACATGCAGTTTATCAAGGTCTGTGGGATGCAGCAAAAGCAGCTCTTAGGGGGAAATTTATGTCGTTGAAGTCATATGTTAGAAAAGAGGAACGATCCAAAATCAACCATGTAAGCTTCCACTTTAGGAAACTACAGAAAGAAGAGTATAAGCCTCTGATAAGCATGGAGGGGGGGAAGCACAAATTAATGAAATTGAAAGCAAGTATTAAAGAAAAGCAATGATGGGGCACCTGCGTGGCTAAGTCAGTGAAGAGTCTGAGTCCTGATTTCAGCTCGGAGCATGATCTCAGGGTAGTGAGATCGAGCTCTGCATCAGGCTCTGTGCTCAGTGTGGAGTCTGCTTGAAATCCTCCCTCTGCCTCTGCCCCTGCCCCTCCTCCCACTCATGCTCTAAATAAATAAATAAATAAATAAATAAATAAATAAATAAATACAATCTTTTTAAAAAAGAAAATCAATGAAACTAAAAGCTGGCTGTTTGAAAAACCCATAAAGTTGATAATCTCTAGCTATGCTAAATGAGAAAAAAAAACAAGTTACTAATATTAGAAATGAAAGTCGGGCCAGTTGTACTGAACCAATGGGCAATAAAAGGATGAAAAGGTATGTTAGGAATAATTCTGTTAAAAAAAATAAAAGGAATAATTCTGTGCCCACAAGTGTGATGATTTAGATCAAATGGACCAATGCCCCGAAAATCACAACCTACCAAAACTCTGACAAGGGGGAAGTAAAAAATCTTAACAGGCCCATATCTATTCAAGAAATTGCATCAATAACTAGTAACCTTCCAAAACAGCATGTTTGGAGGAAGAACAGGAATGTTTCACTGAACATTTAGGGAAGAAACTATAGCGGTTCTCCAAAATCTCTTCTGGAAAGCAGAAGTTTCTAACTCATTCTGTGAGTCCAGTATTACGGTAACATGAAAACCAGATAAAGCAACGACAAGGAAGGAGGATCACAGGCCAGTATTTCTCATGAGTAGAGACGTGTAAGTCCTCAGCAATCATTAGCCAGTTGAATCCAACATTGTATGAAAAGAACAATAGACCACACACAAGGTGGATTTATTCAAGACGCCAAGGCTGGTATAACATTTAAAAAAGTCACTGAAATCTACTAGATCAACAGGTTAGAGAAGAGAGATCATGTGATCATGTCAGTTGATGCAGAACAGCCATTGACCAATCCAACCCTCATTCTTGATTTTTAAAAAAAAAAATGATAATTTTTTTAATTCATGTGAGCAAACTCTGCAAACGGAAACCTTGTCAACTGGATAAAGAACATCTACAAAAACCCTGTAGTCTGACATCACATGGAGATGGAAGACCCGGAGTAGGGTAACGTAGTACAGCAGAAAGAGAAGGGAGTCGGAGGCCCGATCCCGCTGACCTCAGGGTCGAATGGAAAGGTGCCGTGATCAACGGTGTGGTGTCGGGGAGGAAGAGGCGACTGGATCGGTGGAACCAAGTAGAGAGCCCAGACGGGGACCCTCCACCAGTAGAGGCAACGGATCTCTGACGGAAGAGCGAGTGGAGCAACGGCAGCCTTCAGGGAACAGTGCTGGGACACCTGCACGTCTCTCCATGTTTAGATAGATGTGTGAAATCAACTCAAAATGGGTCACAGACCTCCACGTCAAAGCAGACGTATCATACATCTAGAAGATAACCTACGACGGAATGTAGGTGACCTTGATGAGTTTTTAGATACAACCCCAAAGGCATGATCCATGGAAGAAAACATGGTTATGTTGGATGTAGTTAAGAATTTAAAATTCTGTAAAGGACTTGGACCTAAAATACAGAAAGAACTCCTGGGGTGTCTGGGTGGCTCAGCTGGCGAAGTGTCTGACTCTTAATCTCAGCTCAGGGTTTGATCTGAGGGTGGTGAGTTCAAGCCCTGCATTGGGCTCCACGTTGGGTGTGGGGCCGACTTAAAAAAACATAAGAATGAAATGTACAGAGAATCTTAAAATGCAACAAGTAAGAAAACAAACCACCCGATTAAAAAGTGGGCAAAAGAGCTGAAGAAGGTGCACGGGACGAGTGAAGCATACAGAGATGCTTTGTATCACATGTCATCGGGGAAATGCAGATGAAGGACCGGAAGGGCCCAGACCCAGAGCCCCGAGGCGCCCCAGGCTGGCGAGGACGCAGAGGGGCAGGAGCACTCACTGCTGTGGGGATGCCGAGGGGGCACCCAGAGGACAGGCTGGCCGTTTCTGCCGGAGCTAAACATCCTCTTACCGTGCGATCCTGCGGCCACGCGCCTTGGCATTTACCCCAGGAGGCGACCCCCCGTGCCCGCGTGAGCACCTGATGTGGATGTTCACAGCAGCTCTATGCGTGATCGCCGGAGCTCGCCAGCAACCAGGATGCCCTTCGCTGGGTGAGTGGATGATCGACCCACTGTGGCCCATCCAGAAAGGGAACGTCACTCGGCGCCAACAAGGAAAAGCTTGGAAAAGCTGTGGAGCGGCCTGGGGTGCGAGTCACTGAGGCGAGAAGCCCACCTGAAAAGGCTGATACTCTAGGATTCCATTTATGGGACATTCTGGAAGAGGTACAGTTATAGACACAGCGGAAGGCCCAGGGGCCGGGGGTGCCGGGGGCGGGGGACAAACACGCGGGCTTGGGCACCGGGGGCGGGCAGTGGAGCTGCTTTGTGTTAAACTACGGTTGTGGGTGCAGGGAATCCTGCCTCTGTGGGAACGCACGGGATGTACACACGCGCAGTGAGGCCTCGCGTACCCTGCGGACTTACCCCGTGGGTCACTGGGGGCGCTTTGACGGTTACCGAAGCTCCTGATGCAGGAGGGGGTCAGGAGGGGGCCCGAGTGACGGAGGGCAGCCTGCGGGGCTCCTGCCAAAAGGGAAAAGTGGACGGACGTCGTCGTTTTACACGCGAGAGGCCGTGCTAACAGCACAAAGCCGTGAGAGCCTCGGGCTCCGTGTGCGGAGAGACTGGACCCCGACAGGCCGGCCGTGGCGCCTGGTGTCGCTCACCGTGGCTGCCCCCGCCCCTCGCCCCTGCCCACAGCGGGGTCCAGTGCGTCCAGGGGCTGACGCCAGGTGGGCACCCAGCCTGCGGGCGGTGGGTGCTGTCGTGCATGCGGGGTCAGGTCCCTGATCGCCCCGGGGGCATGGCGGGGCACCTGCCGAGTGTCCCCAGCCCCCAGACTTGCCCTCGCACATGCCCCGTGGTAACCTCCGTCCGCTCGTGTTCAGGCAAAGAAGTGCATCTCCTCCCACCTCAGCACGCTGGCGGACTTCGCCATTGAGATGTTCGACGTCCTGGATGAAATCAACTACCAGTCTTACAACGACTTCGTGCTCCGTGTCGGTAGGTGTCTGCGGGCTCCCACCCACCCAGGCTGGTGGCCTCCACGTGCCCCCACCAAAGCCCTGCCCCCCCCCCCCGCCACCAACATCTGGGTCCCAGGAAGGAGGCTCAGGCCTTGGGGGGCGGGGGAGGCCTGGAGATGCAGGGACCGCTGCCTCTGAAAGCTGGCACCTAGGCCTTGGGACCCAAAGGGGTGCCCTTGAAACACCGGAGTCCACGTGTGGCCAGAGGAGGGTGCTCCCAAGTGGTTGCTTGTGGTGGTTCTAAATTCAGAAAAAAAACCTAAGAACTGAGTGTGAGGTCGGCCAGAGTGGGGGTCGGCCGGAGTGAGGGGTGCTCTGGGGCTGCAAGCACAGCTGAGTCGTGCCCATCCCCCGAGTGCCGCACTCCGGCCTGTCCTCGGGCTGGAGCTCCACGTGTCGGGAGACACAGATGCTGCTCCCCCCGCGGCAGGATCCGTCCGGCTGTGAGCGCAGGCCCTTCCAGCCCGCAGGCAGGCTCTGTGGGGTCCGTGCCCCAGCAGACGCGGGGGGAGTGGCCCCTCAGGCTCCTGTCCGGTCCCAGGTCAGCCCCAGCGCCACCCCCACTGCGGGGTCTGGCCCGCTGGCGATGCCAGTGACTGAGAGCACTAGCATCCCTGGGCTAGCCCAGAAAAGTCTGCACAGGTACAGAACGGGGCCACTGCGTGGCGTCAGCAGAGCCGGGAGCCCCGCTGCAAGGCAAGTCTCGTAAAGAGAAGGGGGCTTCCACACCCCACTTGGGAGCATCCCGAAAGACTGAACAGTCCTGGGCTGCACACGCTGAACACCTGTGGGTTCGCAGCCTGGGAAACCGTTGGGAGTGACCGTCCCTTCTAGAAGGGGCCTGCGGGCCACACGCTGCCGTCCAGTAGGCCTCCCAGAGCAGGCTCCCCGCGGGGCCACTGTTCCAGGAAACGGGACCGTGCGTGCGGGTCAGGACGGTGCCGGGAGCCCGGGGCTCTGTGTGGGAGCAGAGGCCTCTTCCCAGCGTGGTGGGTCCCCGCTCCGGGAGGGGCTCCGTGCTTGGGGACCCTGGGGATCCACGACCCCGGGAGGGGCGGCTGCTGACGGCACTCCGCGGCTGTCTTCCAGGCATCAACGTGGGCCCTGTGGTGGCCGGGGTGATCGGGGCCCGAAGGCCACAGTACGACATCTGGGGAAACACGGTCAACGTGGCCAGTCGGATGGACAGCACCGGTGTTCAGGGCAGAATCCAGGTGAGCTCCTGGCAGTGCCCGCGGTGCCGGCCTGCGGGCGGGGGCAGGGCCAGCCCGGGCTCCCTTCCCCCGCCACCTGCTGCGCGGCAGGGACACCTCGCAGGCTAGGCCGGTGTCCGCCTGAGCACACCTTGCTGTGCCCGTGGCCGCGGGGTGGGCCCTGTGCCGAGGCCGGGTGCGGTGGGCGCTGGGGTCCTGTCACGCAGGGAGCCGCCCGGCATCCCGGACCCTGCCCACCTTACACGGAGCGGCTTCCTTGGGTTTCCAGCGCTGCTGGGCTGGGAGCCTCTGGGCAGCCCTCCCTCCCTGTATGGGGCTCCCCCGCCCCCCAGGCTCCAGGACCAGGGCTGCCCCTCCCCACCGTGCACAGGTGTGGGCAGCCCTTGTGCCCTGTAGCACCCCCTGCCCCCCAGCTCCGGGACTGGGGCTCCCCCTCCCTGGGTGCACAGGTGTGGGCAGCCCTCACGCCCTGCAGCACCTCCCCAGCCCCCCAGGCCTCAGGACTGGGGCTGCCCCTCCCTGGGTGCACAGGTGTAGGCAGCCCTCGTACCCTGTAGCACCCCCCCAGCCCCCTAGGCTCCAGGACTGGGGCTGCCCCTCCCTGGGTGCATAGGTGTAGGCAGCCCTCGTACCCTGCAGCACCCCCCCAGCCCCCCAGGCTCCAGGACTGGGGCTGCCCCTCCCTGGGTGCACAGATGTAGGCAGCCCTCGTACCCTGCAGCACCCCCCCAACCCCCCAGGCTCCAGGACTGGGGCTGCCCCTCCCTGGGTGCACAGGTGTAGGCAGCCCTCGTACCCTGTAGCACCCCCCCAGCCCCCTAGGCTCCAGGACTGGGGCTGCCCCTCCCTGGGTGCATAGGTGTAGGCAGCCCTCGTACCCTGCAGCACCCCCCCAGCCCCCCAGGCTCCAGGACTGGGGCTGCCCCTCCCTGGGTGCACAGGTGTAGGCAGCCCTCGTACCCTGTAGCACCCCCCCAACCCCCCAGGCTCCAGGACTGGGGCTGCCCCTCCCTGGGTGCACAGGTGTAGGCAGCCCTCGTACCCTGCAGCACCCCCCCAACCCCCCAGGCTCCAGGACTGGGGCTGCCCCTCCCTGGGTGCACAGGTGTAGGCAGCCCTCGTACCCTGTAGCACCCTCCAAGCCCCCTGGGCTCCAGGACTGGAGCTGCCCCCCCAGCCTGCACAGGTGTGGGCAGCCCTCAGGACCTCCCAGCTCCATGAACCTGGCTCTGTAGGGGCGCACACAGCAGGCCTGGAGGCCTTGGGAGAAGAAGGGGCCTGTCCACTCCCCCAGTGTGGCCGCGGCCAGGCTCTGGGAACCCACAGGGCTGGGATGGTCGATGCAGGGTGCTCTGTGAGCACTGGGCTCCTCTGCCCTGAGGCCTGGCAAGGTCATCCGAGACCTGCGTGAACCCCGGGTGCGGGCCCCCAGCTCTCCTGGGTCCGCGTGTCCAGTCCGGGCCCTGCCTCCGTGTCCGGGGTCCTTGGCGAAGCCCCGTGGTGAAGCTCCAGCCGGCCACCGACCACGCCCACGTGGAAGTTACAAGTTTCCGACTTCCGATTCCAGCCAGCCCCTCCCCTGCTCAGGACCGGGCTGTCCACTGTGGCTCCCGAGGCCGTTCCCCGAGGTGTGGCCCCCTCACGGCCTTGGCCTTCCCCCAGGTGCTGGGCTTCCAGCCACGTGCACACTCCATGTCCCCCTCGGGTCTTCCCGTCTTCCTGCCACACTGCAGGGACCGGCCTTCCACGCCCCTGCGTGCAGGTCCCTGCGTGGAGGGAAGAGCGTGGGGAGATCCACAGGGTGCTTTGGGCGACCACGGCCCCGTGTGCCCACACTGACCCAGGGGCCTGCTCACGGGGTCCCACAAGCCCCGTGACCCCCTGGAGGCCACCCTGCGTGCTGGGCAGAGTCCCTCCCATGCCCCACGCCGCCGTGTCCCCGCGTGTCTGTGTCTGGACCCCGAGGGACAAAGCACTCCGCTGTCCCGCGAAAGCCCCGTTGTCCGCAGAGGACCGCGTCAGGGGAGCTCTGTGCAGACGGGGCGCCTTGCCCCTGCCTCGGCCCTGGTGTTAGCATCCGGTGGGAGCGCGCCAGACACCTGTCAGTTGGGGAAGCTGGCGGTCCCTCCGTCGGGGCCCCCGGCCTGCCTGCCGCCTGGCCCTGAGACCACCCCTTCTGTGCCCCC
Organism: Urocyon cinereoargenteus; assembly: GCA_032313775.1. NCBI lineage: Eukaryota > Metazoa > Chordata > Mammalia > Carnivora > Canidae > Urocyon > Urocyon cinereoargenteus. Next base: position 59,193,626 of record JAVLSZ010000028.1, read on the forward strand.
ACGCACACCCCTCCCCGTCTTAAGGAGCACCCCCATTGTTGCTGCTGCGCTTACGCGTCCCTGCTTTGCTGGGCCCAAGCTAGATGTTTGGCTCTTTCCTGCAAGAAGTGAGAGCGAGCGGGAAGCTCCGATGTTAGCGCTAAAGCTTCACCTGTCCTGCTCCTCCCTGTCCGGGGCTCTGGCTGGGCCCTGGGGCGCCACAGGGCCCACATCTGGCCTGATGCCACATTCTCTGTGCCCCGTCAAGCCTGGCTGTGCTCCGGCGCCCCAGCCCCCGCCCCCGGAGAGCGCTGCTTTCCCGGGCTCAGCCCTGGGGTCCCTTGGCGCTCTTTGATGTTGGGGACAGGCCGTGGGGGGTGCAGGAGGGACCTGCTGTGTGGCCCTGCCCCTGGGGTCGCCCCCTGCTGACCCCGGGGGACGCTCGCTTGCTTTCCTCTGCTGCAGGTGACGGAGGAGGTTCACCGGCTGCTGCGAAGGGGCACGTACCGCTTCGTGTGCCGCGGGAAGGTCAGCGTGAAAGGCAAGGGCGAGATGCTTACGTACTTCCTGGAAGGCCGGACTGATGGGAACGGCTCCCAGGCCAGGTCCTTGGGCGCAGAGCGGAAGATGTGCGCTTACGGGCGAGCCGGCTTCCAGGCCAGACTGGCCACGGGCCCGCCCCCGGTGGCCCCCATGGCCGGCCTCCCGGTCCGAGCCGGGCTGGGGGCTCTGCAGGGCTCGGGGCTCCCCCCGTGCCCCCACGGCCAGCACCTGCCCCCCAGAGCAGCGGGGAAGGAGGCTTAGCGGAACCCACGCCGGCTGCTGGGGCTGAGGCGCTCCAGCAGGGACCAGCCCGGCCCACGGAGCAGGGCCAGGGGCCATGCTGGGCCGCAGAACGGGTGCTGCCCGGGCGTGACCTGAAGCAGCCGGGCAGTGACGGGCGAGGGGGAGCCCTGCCCACCTGGATGCTGAGGCTTTCAGGGGACCGTGCCGGCTCGGTCCTGTGTTCCGTGGGGTCGGCTCGGCATCCGGCGTTGAGACCCCGAGAACATCCTTCGCAGCTGCTGGCTTCGGTTCCGCGGAGCCGTGGAGCCGCGGCCGGGAGAGCGGGAGCAAGGCCTGCGTGTGGGCCGTGGCAGCCAGGGACGGGGGCTGGCTCTGTGACGAGCGGCTCGGGGGGAACAGAGAAGCCCCTGCACAGACGGGGGCGCTGGCCTTCTTCGGGACCCGTGTTTGCTGAGAGCCAGAGGCAGGTCTTCTGGAATTCTTGGGGCCCCGAGCCACGCCTCCGTGTCACGACCAGCATCCTGCTCTGCCCGCCGTTCTGCGTTGCCCTCGACCCCCAATGGCATCGGCCCTGCAGACCCTGGCCCCCCTCGCTGGGGGAGGGATGGCGGGCGGTGCCACCATCCTCGTCCCGCCCGGCCTCTAGGGCCCCTGCTCTTCTCACAACAGCACATGCCTGCGTGGATTGATGCAAGCGAACCTCATGCCCGAGAGAGGGCTTCCCCGGGGTGGAAGATTCCAGAGTGAGTTTGGGGCTGCGTCTGCAGGGAGCGCGCCGCAGGTGACTCTGGGAGCTCCAGGGGCCTCCTGTGCGACGGGTGCAGACCCAGGGATGTGCTGCTAGGGCCCCGGGGCAGTGGCCGGCCTGGGGAAGGATGGGGAAGGATAGGCCGTAGACCCCGACCCGGGGAGGACGGCAGCGTGGCCCTCGGGGAGGGCTGGGCTCGCTCCAGTTGAGCCCCCAGGACGGCCCTGGGCTGCTCCCGCGTGGGCCCGGGAGGCGAGCCGTCCTCCCCGGGGGCCCGTGTTGCCAGGCGGGGGCCTCTGCAGTGCAGCCAGCTCGGCCGGCCGCTGGGGGTGCGTGGACAGGCCAGCGGTATGGGACTCAGGACAGAAGCGGGCGGGTTAGACGGCTCTGCGCCGGGCCAGCGACGGCCATGACCACACTGGGAAGGACTCCGTGGCCCAGCCAACGCCCCCCGCAGCCTTTAGTGACCTGGCATGAGTCCTCCAGAGGAAACCGAGTCATCTCAGCAGTCCTGTGAGCATGTGGCCCACGGGCTGCAGGGCTGAGGACCTGGCCCAGAGACCCGGCGCCCACCGGCTAGTGGTGGCCGAGCCTCCAGCTGGGGCAGTGCAGGGGGGCGGTGGACGGCACCGTGGCCCCGATCCCACGGACGTGCTGTCACGTGGCAAGGGTGACTTTATAGGTGGAATGGAGGCAACGGGTCTCCAGCTGGGCGTAGGGTCCTGCGCCGTCTGGGGCCACCTGCCCCCTCGAAGTGGACGCAGAGGCAGGGCGGCAGGACGGCCCGAGCATGAGGTTGCTGTTGAGAAGTGCAAGGACCCGGCCACGAGCCATGGGAGGTCTGGTGGCTCCGCAGGCAGACGCCGGGAGCACGTGGACACCCGTGAGACTCTCAGCGGCCCCCCAGCCCTGCCCGCCGGGCCCGGACCCGGGGTCCATGGAAGCAGGAGCTCCGGAGCCTCCCATGGTGGCGAGGCCCCAGCCTCCACCTGTGTCATCAGCAGTCCAGGCCCTGCCGATCCCGAGGGCGCGGGAGCTGCCACAGTGTCCCTCGGGGTCGGGTGCACGACGTCTTCCTCTTTCCTTGTGATGAGACTGTATGATATTGCCTTATTTATTTTTGATTTTGTACAGCGTTTGCAGACAGACGTTAGCCTGTCGAGTAGGGTTCTGTCTAAATGATTTAAGACGCTCTGTAAATAGTGCACTGTTTCAAGTGGCACCTGTTCACTCCCACCAAAACTGAGAACAGCCCGACCCCCGTGCAAATGGCACGCTTCACCCAGATGTGTGACGTTCCTAGGGGGCCACATCCCAGCGTGCGGAGGCCCCGGCACTTTGGGGGGGGGGCCTGCGTGTCCCTCGGCCACCCTAGTGTGCTGCTTATGCCCAACCTCAGTAGAGTAGGAGGCGGCCCCGACCTTCCAGACACTTCCAGGGGCCTGCCGGGCTGCATGGGGTCTGTGTCCTGCAGGGTGAGCCCCCACGGGCCAGGCGCCTGGAGCCTGCGGATTTGCAGACTCCAGAGCCACCAGGGCTTCCAGACACCTTCTGTCACTAGAAGCAATAACTAACTGAACTGTGGAGACAAGCCTGGTCCAAAGCAGATATGTTAATTCCAACACAAGCCATGTGCGCGGGTTTGCCTGAGGTCAGCCATGCTGCGGGGGGGCCCCGGCCCCTCCTGTAGACCCCGCGCAGGCACCTCCCTCCGTGGGGTGTGCTTCGGGTCACCCTCGGGGCGAGGAAGGGGAGAGGCAAGGAAGGCCCAGCTCTGTGCACATCTGTGACCCTCTGAACCCCATGTCCACGTGTCCTCGGGGTGCGGTGTGCCTCGGGACCAGGACGCCCGTCCTCCCTGGTAACCTGCCTGGCGTGCAGGCTCTGTGCCTGGAAAGGACCCAGCCAGAGGCACCATATGCTGCTTCCCCCGATAGGCTTGCGGTGCTCCCGTCCCATCAGCACCCTGGAAGTGGTAGGAAACCCCCACACTGTCCTGCGGCTCGAGGAGGAAGGGCCCCAGCGGCCTTGTGCATTTGTCCCGGACCCGTGTGCATTCCAGCGTGTGTCCCTGTGGTTCCCTGAGTCAGGGTCCCGCCGGCCCCTCCCGGTGTGGCAGGGCCTGAGAGGGAGCTGCCTCCTGAACGTGCACCTGCTGGCGCCCAGGGGTCGGGAAGGGGGCGCGCCCCCGCCGTGCACCAAACAGCCCTCTGAGCGCTGCTAGCTCCGGTCAGCGCTATAGAAGGTCACCCCGGAAACTGACCTGACCCAATTTTATAGTGGCTTCAATTAAAAACATGACGAAACTAACAAAGCAAAAAAAAAAAAAAAATCAATCTTCTTAGAGGCAGTGGATTTCAAAATGTTTGGTTTGGTGAAATCAATGAGGGGCAAACGGTGGCCGGCCGGAAGCTGGAGCTGACAGCTGCGTCCCTGGGCTCGGACATCCTGCCTCCCCGCCTCCCCAGCTGCAGGTTCACGCGGGGAGTCTGCGCCCAGCACCCTCTGGGGGACTGGCCGGCACGTGGAAATGTGACCTTTCTTCTCACAGTATCTTGGGATTTGCATTTGCCTTCCTGAGTCTTAGGCTGGGGGTTTGAAATCAGGCAGCCTGAGGCCCCCCGTCCCGGAGGGCGAGGGGCAGACGGTCAGGAAGGCTCAGCGTGGCTCAGCCTCGTGCATAAGCCCCCGCCGGGGATTCTGCTAGGATGGACCTAGGAGGTGGGGCCTGCTGCTGACCGGCAGGCCCCTGGGGGGGCGGGGGGGGCCCCTGATTCTGTGAGAATGATGATGGTGGGTGGGGAGGAGCCACAGGCAGGCCCTGTGCCCGAAGACGGTGGGGGCCTCACAGCCACGACTGTGAGAACGTAGGGGTGCCGGGGTGCCCGAGTGGGAGGGGCGGCCTGGTGTGGCCGGCAGCGGCCGCGGCCCCTAGCTCCTCCCTGCGTGCCCAGCCCCAGGCCCCACCCCTCAGGGTGCTCCCAGGGACACCCCAGCTCCGGAAGCCAGCCCGTGTGTGCACACGCTGGACGCCGATCTTGTGGTGCCGGGGCACGTGGGTCACCGCCACGGCCGGTTCATTGACATCAACCTGATAGCAGAGGCCACATTCTGGGACTGGACCTCACTAACAGCCTCGTGGTAACGACTTGTACACCTGCGTTTCGTGATTTCCTTCAAAGTTATAATCCACCTGTTCCCCACCAGCTCTGTTCACAGAGATAAACTAACTGCTCTGCTGGAGCCATGCTTTACTCACAGCTGTGTGTGTGCACACGCGTGTATATGTGCATGCGTGTATGTGCATTTGTGTGTGTGCAGGTGTGCACGCATGCAGGGGGTATGCATGTGTGTGGATGTGTGCGGGGGTGTGTACGCACTTGGGTTGTGTGTGCACCTCTGTGCGTGTATGTGGATGCATGTGGGTGTGCATGTGTGTGCACATGTCTGTGTGGACGTGTGCAGGTGTGCGTGCGCACCTGTGTGTGTAGATACGTGTGGGCGTGCATGTGTGTGCGCACGGTCTGTGTGGACATGTGTGTGCGAGCTTGTGTGTGCACCTGTGAGCGTGTATGTGGTTGTGTGTGGGTGTGCACATGTCTGTGGACGTGGGCGGGTGTGCACGTGTATGCATCTGGCGTGTGGATGCGTGTGTGTGTGCACATGCGAGGGTGCGTGTGCGCACGCGTGCACACAGTCTAGCGTAACCAAAGTGAAAAGCAGTTGTGTGTCCCGAGATGGAGGGAGCGTGCAGGGAGCAGACTGCCCTGGGTGGGCATTCGGCGGGACGGCCCGAGAGCCCAGGGCAGGACGTGGCCAGGGGCCCAGCAGCGGCCCCGGCGAGGAGCGAAGGCTCTTGTCCGGATGTTTCCCCCAGAGTGCGTGTGCGGTTCGTCGCAGAGGCGCCGGGTGTCGGGCGCTGCGCATCACCTCCCCTTTGTGCGGCAGCTTTTAGTTTGGTTTTGCCTGGTTCTCTGGTACCCGTGGAGGCCGGGCAGGGAGGCCGGGGGCGCGGGCGTGGGTTTCCCGAGGCGGGGCTGGAGGGAGCCTGGGCCTGCCCGTGGCTGCTCCTGATCCGCGCTGGAGCCACCACCCCCCGGCCATGTCCACTGTCCCTCTGCTGTGCAGACATCCATGGACGGGGGCCCTCTCGGCTGACGTTCTCAGTTGTCCAGAAGCACGCGTTGGCTGTCAGTGCTGACCGTGGGGGCAGCCACCTGTCACCACCACCGGCGGGGGGCGGGTTAGAAACAGCCTTTTAGTCCTTTATGAGATCTGTGCGTGGCCCCTGCCCCATGCTGGGTTCTGCAGGTTCGCACAAAAGCTGCAGGAAAGGCCAGGGGTCATCCGCATGTGCAGTGAAAACGCGGCTCCTCTGGAATTCCCGCGTGGTCCCCGTGACTGAGACCCATGAACGCGGCAGCCTCAGAGTGCCCGCACCCTGAGCACCGGTCACCACCCACAGCCCCTGCGGTGTCCTGAGGCCTCGGGCCCAGAGAGTCCATGACTTGAGCGAGCCCCACAGCGCAGCGCCGGGGCTGGGACCCATGCCCGGGGCAGGGACAGTGGCAGGCCTGTCTGTCCCAAGCCTCGGTTTCCATCGTGCTCAGCGGCTCTTTGCCGACCCTGCGTTGGTCGTGATGGTCTGCACCTGGGGGCCCGCTGCAGTGGGGGGCCCCTGGCAGGCTGGTTCTGAGAGGTTTGCTGCCCAGCCCACCCCTGGGTGTGCCCCGGGCTTGGCCTCCTTCAGAATGCCGTCCCCAACTGTGGGTCCCCCCAGGACCCTGGAGGCCAGCCCCAGGAGCCCCACCATGTCCCACTTTCCAGCCTCAGTCTGTCCTGGGAAAGCACAGAGCCTCCTTCGGCAGGGAGGACAGTTGCCTGGGCCTTCTGGCTTCACCTAGGGCGACGAGGGCCTCCAGGAGCCCCCAGACCACACACGCTTCCCTGCACACCTGGAGCCCAGTGGCCCCCAAGTCCTGGGCCCGAGGCACGTGGGCCCCGGGAGGCTGTGGGTGCAGCTGGCCGTCTCTGCTCTGTCTTGCTTGGCGGTGCAGCCATCCGGTGCCTCATGCCCCGGGCCCCGGGTGGGTGGCCGGTGTCCCCTCCTGTGCGTCAGGGGACAGCCAAGGGCAGGTTTTCCGGAGAATGTGGGGAAGGCAAGATGGGGATTGAGGAGGCTGGTAGGAAACTGGCTCCTTCAGTTCCTTCTGCTCGGACTTCTGAAGCTCGCCTCGTTTGCTGAGAGCTGAGGTCTAAACAGAGGGGTCGTCCGGGACCAGCCCCCCGAGAGATCTGGGGGGCCTCCGGGGCTCGCCGCGCCGCATGTGCTATGCAGACAGTCTGTGGAGCAGCCACTCGCAGCGCCGTGTCCATGGGCTCTCGTTCCTCATGGCGTAGGCCACGGGCCCACCAGCAGCCAGAACTTGTCTCCTGCCTCCACCAGCAGACCCCGGGCCCTGGGCACGAAGCCCACGTCTCAGGGGAGCATCCCTAGTGGCGGGAATCCCGAGGGAGCCCACCGCCACCTCTCGCACACACCGAGGAGCCCACACTCCCGAGTGTCAGTCCCGGGGGCGGGGGGCGGTCTTGCCTTCACCCTGTGCAAACCACGGGCTTGCTCACCACACGCACTCAGAATTGCATGCCGTGAAACCCCGTGTGTGTGAAGCCCGCCGTGAACGTAAACACGCAGCATGCACATGCACGGAGGGACAGGCCCGCCTCGGGCCATCTGCCGGCTGGCCGCAGAGTGTCCCCGCCACACAGCGCAGCCTGGGGCCCCCGCCCGCTGGCCACACGACGGCACAACCACTGGCCGCGTTGCACAAGGAAGATGACATAACGGTCGCCACCACCTCGAGTAGCTTCCATTCTCGCTGAAGGTAAACCCCAGCACCTCCCCCACCCCCCCGGAGTTTGGTGATCGCCGAGAAAGGCCGCGTGGGCCCCTGCGCCGTCCGTGTTGGGCTGGGCCTGGCCGAGCCCTCGGGGATGCGGGGCAGGTGGGCCGGGGGACACGCTCCCCGCCAGCGCTCGAGAACGGCTCTCCAGACACGGACCCGGGTGACGGGGTCAGATGATGGCAGCTCACTGTCACCGGGTGGCTTCTCTCAATAGATTTGTATAATCAATACGGGTCTATTTTTATGTCAACCCCACACTGTTCCTTCCAGTCTTTTCCAAGATTGTCCGATCAAGACAAGTCACCCAATAATTGGTCCTATTTTTATTAACGAACCAGTGAACGGACTGAAATGTTAACGTGAATGTACATTTCTTAATTGCAACTTTTCTACCGAGTGTTTGCACTATACTTTCTGGAATCTTATTTAACAAAAATAAAGGAAAAAAAATTGCTTGACTAAACCCTGTGGTCGTCCTAACCGAGCACCACGGGGTGGCGGGGCGGGGGGGAGGGTGCGGAAGACACGCCTGCCTGCGGGAGACCGTGGGCCCCTCCCGTGTGGGCGCGGGGGGCTCCTGGCCGGGCTCTGCTGCTGCACCCACCGCCGGCCGCGGGGGCGGGGGGAAGGCCTCTGCTCCCAGCCGGGGCCCCGGGAGGGTGACTTGTACTGCCTGCTGTCCTCAGACCAAGCCGTGTCCTCCCAGGCAGGGAACCTGGTTGAATCAAACCAAGGGTGGACGGTGGGGGCCGGTGGGGGGACAGCAGGTGGAGCCAGGCTGTTCCCTAAAGCCAAGTTCCACGGGCCAAGGTCGGGCCAGTCGGGCCAAGGTCGGGGCCAGGCTTGGGAGGGGCTGCGAGGCCCTGGACCGCAGTGTCAGGAAGGACTTGCCGGGCCACCCCACCGGGACACCCCCAATGCCACCGTCCGGGGAAGCCACCTCCTACCCCCACATGGTGGGCAAGAGAAGCAGGACTGGCGCAGGGACAACCCCCCCACCAGCTGCTGGGGATGGGAGGGGACAGGAGGAGAAGGGTGAGGACAGGACGGGAGGGGATGGGAGGGGACTGGTGTCTCCCTCCCTGGGGAGGGACTGGGCCAGACCCTGCAGAACACGAGAGCGAGAGTGTGACCCAGGCTGGGCACACCCTGTAGGGCCCGAGCCCCAGCCCCGTCAGCAGGGAGGGAAGGAGGGCGGGGCGGCACCTCCTCTGACAACCCCGAGACCCGGGGCGAATTTCCAGCCCCCACTTGCTCCGCATCTTCCCTCAGAGGTCGGCAGACACATCATGGGGTGCGTGCCATCCTGAGGGGTAGGAGCACGTGACAGCACTGAGGGCCCGTCACGGGGCTGGCAGGTCCCGCCTGCAGGGCAGGCGGCACGTGGAGACCCAGGGAGAAGCTGACATTGCATCTGGAGCCCGAAGGCCGCTCGAAGGCAGAAATCCCTCCTCCTGGGCGGGGTGGGGGGACCTCAGGCCTTTCTCTTAAGGCCTTCAACTGATTGGACGCGGCCCACCACGTGATGGAGCTTGATCTGCTTCAATCAGGGTCCATGTACACGTCAATCGCATCAAAACCGTACCTTCAGCACGACATCGGGACTATCTAGACTGGCGTTTGACCGAACAGGGGGGCGCAGCGGCCCAGCCAAGCTGACACATAAAATCAGTCATCACAAGCATAACGCGTGGCTCCTCTGGTTGTATCTCTAAGTTCAAATAAAGTCAATCCAAAGTAGAGGAATTTATTTATTTTTTTAAACATTTTATTTATTTATTCATAGACAGAGAGAGAGAGAGAGGCAGAGACACAGGCAGAAGAAGAAGCAGAAGGAGAAGTGGGCTCCATGCACCGGGAGCCCGATGTGGGACTCGATCCCTGGTCTCCAGGATCACACCCCAGGCTGCAGGCGGCACCAAAACGCTGAGCCACCGGGGCTGCCCCAAAGTAGAGAAATTTTAAAAGTCCTTGTGAAGAGCATAACCCCCCCCCCCCCGGAGAAACAGGCCATTTATAGAATCCTCCGAGAAAGGGCTACAACCCACCAGGGAACACGCAGACACACATCCACAGAGCCTCCATGAGGGACGCGCGCGGTGAGAACGCAGAGGTACTGTGTCCCCCTTCCGGGCGGTTTGCGTTTTGTTTTATTGTTTTTAATTTATTTTTTAGTATATGTTTTAAAGGAGATTACACAGCTAGCAGAGCTGCAGCGAGTGCCCACTCGGACGCCGTGCCCAGGACTTCGAGGCCCGCCGGCTGCTAGCTAGCAGGGAGCTCATAACGCTAAGACCCTTTAGCCCACGCAGTGGCCTGTAGGGTTCTAACAGAATTGGTAGACGTTAGTACAAGATGCTTCGTGCTGAGCAGGCTCGCACAAAAGACATGATTCTGGAGCTGCCCGCAGCCCCCAAACCTGTGAGTGGGGGACGCGGTGACCCTGCTTGTGCCCTCGGCCGCCACCTGGCACGCTGGACCCCATACCCGCCCTCGATCCGGAGCACGGACAAGTCTGTGTCCTACCCCACACGGCTGCAAGCCGAGGCGGCCACGTATACCCGGGCGGGCCTGGGAAGGCACGGGGCCCCGGGTCCTACACCCCCACACGCAGTTGGGGTCCCCCTTTGGTGCCCAGGTGCACCGCATGAGCACCTGCCGCACGTCCCCTGCAGGAGCCCAGGCAGAGGCGCAGCTGAGCCACCAGAACCGAGGCAAACACGGGCTGTTTTGAGCCTTTGTTTTGCAGCGAAAAGAAACTTAAAACAACAGGTGCTGAGACTTCCGTGGCGAGTGGTCTACAAACCAGATGTCCTTAGCCAGGTCACCTGAACCCAACGTGGGCAGCCCCTCAAACCGGGTTCTGACACAGTGACAAGCTGTGTGAGCATCGGACACCCTGGGTCAATAGCGTATTTTAGGGGGAAAAATGTGTCCTTTAGATAAAGATTAGGTTAGAAGGGGGTCAGTTCTCTTTTCCCGTTAAATGATACTGCCGGAGGGAAAAGCAGGCTGCTTCGGGGGAGACCCCGCGGCCCAAGCAGCGGCACCCGCCTCCGGAGTGCCCTCCCGTCTGCAGGTGGCCCGGGGTCCGAGGACACAGGGGTCGCAGAGGTGGTGGGCACGGACGGGACGCCCTCCCTGGGCACCACGTCCGAACCTCGGGCACAGTCCTCCCTCATTCCTCCGGCGGCTTCCCGGCCACGCCTCCCGTGACTGGAGCACACCCCGATCCATGCTGTAGGGGGAGATGCCCCGTGAGGTCTGAGGTCGCATTTCCTGCACTAACTGGGCCCCTTTGTAGAAATGCAAGAGTCTGCTTCGCCATCGTACAGGGGAGGAAATGCCCCAGGAGCACCTGGGAAAGCATCCGAGGAGCAGAACCCCTCCCCCGGGGTGCCTGGGGCTCCAAGCTCAGGAACCGCCCCCCGCCCCGCCCCGCCCCGCCCCGCCCCATCCCGACCCGAGGTCCCTCCATCCTGCTTTCCTCCTCCCTGGCCTCCTTCTGCATCTGAACCTCTCAAAGGACCAAAGCAAGACCAGAAAGCCCCTCGGTTCCGCATCGGAATCCCTTCGCATCAGACACAGACGCTCGGGGGGTTATTACCCCAACACTAAAGCGGGCGAGGGTTGGCCCCGAAGGGTTTATTGCGTGGTGTGCAGTTACAGCCAGACTTTCCGCTGTCGTGGCTTGGAAAATAAACCTGTTTCCCCAATCCGTTAATTGTCATAACAAAGGAAGAAGTGGAGACAAGGGGGAGATGGGAAGGACCCAGCCGGGGCACTCAGGAGTGTCCAAGCACTTAGCACACGCAGGTGGCCTCAGGGTGACTCGCCCAGTGACCGCAGCCCCCGCCCCGCCCCGCGAGGACCCGGCCTTCCAGGTTGGAGACCTCAGAACCACCGCAGGGAGAGCCGGGTTCCCGACCCCGCCTGCTGGGCCCGGTCCAGGCTTCGGGGTGCTCCTGACTGTCCCAGCTGAGCGCTGTGTCTCCTGTGTCCCTGTCCCTGTGAGTCGGGCCACGCCCGTCAGGCCTGGAGGCGGCCCAGGGGAGGCGGCCCCAGCGCTCTCCTTCCCGTTGCCAGGACACAAAGACAAAACCAACCGCCAAGTGTCTCCAAATACCGTGGGGTGGTGAACACATTCGTAAGGTGAAGCCTAGGTGTGCACGGCGACCAACGACACGTCTGCGCCAGGTGGGCCTGGGTGGCGAGCCCCGGGCGCCCCGCTTCCTCCTCTTCGCAGCACAAGGGTCCAGACCCCTCCGGCCCTTGGGCGGGACCCCAACGCTGCCCAGGGGTGGGGCCGAGCTGCAGGGGGTTGGGTTCGTCACCCCACCCCTGCCCCCATGCCATGGAGCCGCCTCCCGTGGAGCCTCGGGCCTGCCCTCCCTGCGAGGTGGCGGGGGGGGGGGGCAGCACCAGCCCATGTGCCAAGGAGGTCGCCACGCTCCCTGCTTTCGACATATGTCACCCTGTCCCTGGGTCACACCAGGGAAGGCGGCAGGGGGCGGGGCCGCCGGGGTAGGTGGTGGGCATCCACATCCCCTGTGGGCTCCGCTCCCTCCGTCCCGCTGTCCGGTGGCACCCCCCAGAGCCACACGTGGGGTCTGAGTAGTGGGAGCCCCTACTCGGGAGGCACCAGGTAGGGAAGGCGGTGGTCCAAGGGGGACCCGGGCCAGCCCCGAGGACTGGCTGGGGCTTGCAGATGGACAGACGGATGGACAGAGGCCGGACAAGCCTATAGGCTGCGGCAGGAGCTCCAGAACACGCACCTCCGGGCCGGCACCGAGGTCACTCGTCCTGGAGGGTGAGCTCGTGCTGAGTGGCCTCCTCGATGTCCCAAAGCTGGCGGGCCTCCCACTGGCGCACGCGCTCCCTCTGGGGGAGGAAGGGCAGCTCTGAGAAGACCCGCGGAAGGGACACAGGCCTCGCGGGCTGCGCCCCTGCCCACCCCTGCCCTCGGGCTCTCGGCACCCCCACTGCCACCTGCCGGGCATTGCAGCACCTGGAGGGCTGTGTCTGGGTGTGACTGGGGCCGGTAAGGACCCGGGACCCAGTCTGATGAGGGTGCAGACAGGAGGCAGGGGGGAGGAGAGGGGAGCAGGGCCAAGGGGGGCCAACCCAGGGCCTGGGGTCCCCCCACTGTGCCCAGCTGCAGCAGGGAGGGGTCCAGGCCAGGAACAGCCCTGCTCCAAACCCAGATGATGGCCTCCCGGGAACCAGAGTGGGGGCGGCCGGCGGGGGGGTGCAGGTGGCTGAGCCAGACCGGACTAGGGTGCCCTGGGGCAGGGACTGGGGGAAAGGAGATCTGGGGTCTCCAGCACTCCAGAGTCCTCCAAATAGACTGAAAGCATGAAAACTAGGAGCGACCCCTGAGGACCTGGAGAGGCTGGTGTTGGGGCTGCCCGCGGAGGTGCAGAGCAGAGCAGGACAGCAGAGGGGGCCTCCAGGGAGCTTGTGGCCACCCCAGCAGTCAGGGTGCTGGGAGCTTGGCGCCCGCATGAGGGACCCCAGCCGTCCAGAGGCTGTCCCCCCGCGACCACATCCACCACAGGGACACCCTCGGTCCCCGCGCCTTTGTCAGCTCTGGAACATTCCAGCCACCTCACAGCTCTCCTGGCAGCGGGCGGGAGCACCAGCCCACGGGGACCCGACGGCGGGCAGGCATTCGGGATGGCGGGCGGGGCTCCCCTGCCCTGCGAGGCCGGCTCCCCACACAGCCAGGGCGGCCGCGGCGCAGGGCGGGGGCCTCAAGGATGCTCCCCGCAGCGGCGCCCAGAAATGCCAGCGAGGCCCAGCAGCAGGGCGGGGGAGCCGGGCGTCCTGCGGCGGCCCGGGCACGTGGAGCCCCGCACCCTCCGAGGAGACCTGGAGGGCGGCCGTCCAGGCGGCAAGGAGTCCAGCAAGCACAGCAGAGTGCAGGGCGACTTCCCAGGGGGACGTGTCCGGCCCCCGGGCACCCAGGCCATCCACCGCCCACGGGTCACCCCAGGGCAGCAGACTCGGACCCAGGGTCAGCTGCAGCCCTGTGTGAGGGGCCAGGCCTAAGTCCCCTAGCGGTGCCCTTCTCAGAACCTTCTAGAACACCAGGGCGTCAGAGGAGGTGGGGAAGCAGAGCTCCCAGCAGGAAAGGGGCCCTAGGGGGGACAGGGGCCATGGGGGGAGGCCCCAGATCTTCACTCAGAGGAATGGAAAGAGCCGCGGCTGTCTGGGACCACTTGCCTCACCCTGAGAAGGCCTGGAGGGTTCACAGCAGCAAGTTCGGGAGCTTGGGGAGCAGAGGGGACCTGGGGTCACAGGTGCTCTACATGGGGTCGCCTGGCCCCTCGGAGCAGGTAGGGCAGGCCCAGGACATCAGAAAGGCTGAGCCGTGGGGGAAGGGCAGCTGCCTCCACAGAACCCTGAGCCTCCAGGTAGGGTCAGGGTCAGGGACTGGTCAGGGATGGGGACGGGGTCGGGGTCAGGAACTGGTCCGGGTTAGGGTCAAGGTCAGGGACTTGTCAGGGACACGGTTGGGGTTAGATCTGGGACAGGGTTGGGAACAAGGTCAGGATTGGGTTCAGGTTGGGGACTGGTCAGGGACAGGGTCGTGGTCGGGGACTGGTAGGGGACAGGGTTGGGGTTGGATCTGGGACAGGATTGGGGACACGGTCGGGGTTGGGAACTGGTCAGGGACAGAGTCAGAGACGGGGTCGGGGTTGGTAACTGCTCAGGGACAGGGTCGAGGTCGGGGACTGGTCAAGGACTGGTTGGGGATAGGGTTGGGGTTGGATCTGGGACAGGGTTGGGGACAGGGCTGAGGTCAGGGACTAGTCAGAGACAGGGTCGAGGTTGGGGACTGGTCAGGGACAGGGTCGAGGTCGGGGACTGGGTTGGGGTCTGGAACTGGTCAGGGACAGGGTTGGGGTTGGATCTGGGACAGGGATGCAGACAGGGTCAGGTTTAGGTCAGGGACTGGTCAGGGACAGGGTTGGGGTTGGATCAGGGAGAGGGTTGGGGACAGGGTCAAGGTCAGGAACTGGTCAGGGTCGGGTTTAGGTTGGGGACTGGTTGGGGACAGGGTTGGGGTTAGATCAGGGACAGGGTCGGGGACAGGGTCAGGGTCGGGTTCAGGTCGGGGACAGGGTTGGGATTGGATCAGGGCCGGGGTCCAGGACAGGGACAGTCCTACCTCGGCTGCCATCTTCTCTGGGTCCCTCCGCCTCCTCCTGGCCGCGCTCGGGATCCCGGGCAGCCCCGTGGGGCCAGCCCAGCTCCCTGGTGCGCGGGACTCCACGTCCTGCTGCCGCGTGACCGAGGCCTGTGTGGGAGGGTCCTCCTTGGGAGCAGGGTGCCCTGAGCCGGGCCCTGGCTGCCCACGAGCCGCCCTGGAGACACGGCCGTTGGAGAGCCGTGGGGTCTGCAGGGCGGCCGAGCGCCCGGGCCCTGCCCGGAGGGATGGGGTGCTCCGGGGGGCGTGCGCAGGCCGCAGGGACTGGGGCTCGGGGCCCTCGCCCTGGCGGGAGGGGACCTCGCCCAGTGGCCGCCTGCGCAGGTGGGGGAAGCCTTCCTGTGGGGTGCTGTGCTTTACCGCCTCTCTCCAGCGCTGCTGACCCATCGTCAAGGAAGGAGCCTCATCTTCCTCGGCATCGCTCAACGCAGGAAACTGTCAGGACAAAGCGCGGAGGTTGTTCCCTGGAAGGTCCCGGCCGGGTGGCGGGGGGGGGGGGGGGGGGGGGGCGGGGCGGGCGGCGCAGGACAGCACGCCCTCCTCCTGGGCCTCTGCCCTGGGTGCAGAGCCTCGGGCCTGCCCGGAGCACCCGCCCGCCGCGCCAGCGCTCCGCCAGCCTCGCCTGTTCTACTTTTTTGGTCAAAAGCAAGCATTGGTCAAAAATGCAATTTTTTATCGATAGACTTGAAAAAACAAGTGGCTTTCAGGTAAAGTCACTTTTTTCCCCCCAAGAGAAAACTGTAAAACGTCGTCAATGAAATCACGCTAAAATCCACACTCAGCAGAGAGGAGCAGAGCGACAGGGAGGCATCTGCTCTCTGTACGGGGGGGGGGGGGACAGGAGCCGGGCAGGGGTGCAGCGGGCGGGACACCGAGCATCCTGATATCGAGCGCCTGAGCCCCGAGCCCCTGAGCCAGTGTTTCCTTCCAGAATGAGCTTTGGTGAAAACCCTCTAAGTGCTGTGCTCATGGCCTTTGCCAGATGCTGACAAACCATCCTCAGCAAATAGCTTTATCAGCATCATAGGGCCCCGGCCTCCACGGCGCTCCTTGAAAAGTCACGTGACAACAACGGGACAGACTGAGCATTTGTTCTTTGAAAGGAGCCCTCGGGTTGCTTTAAAGAGGTGCCGCTTCCCGTGGTGACCAATACCAATGGGGGGAAATACTATCCAAGGTCCACCAGGAATTCCTGCGACCCGGCAAAAAACCCCAAATAATCCAGCTGAAAAACAGGCAGAGGAGCTGAACGGGGACTTCACCAAAGAAGACACGCGGACGGCCAACAAGCACGTGGACAGAGGCTCCACGTCCCTGGCATCAGGGAAATGCAGAGCCCACCTCACACCTGTCAGGCGGCGGAAGTCAGCAACACAGGAAACCACAGGCGGACGCAGAGGAGGCGGAGCGAGGGGGCCTCGGGCCCTGTGGTGGGCGTGCGGACCCACACAGCCACCCTGGAGAAAGGTGTGCAGGCGCCTCAAGAAATGAGAAGGTGAAATACTGTGTGACCCAGGAATTGCACTTCTGGGCATTTAGCCCCAGGAGAGGAAACCTGCATCCTGAGGAGGGACCCACGGCGCCCCGGCCCCTGCAGCCGTGGGGTGCACAGCGGACAGCACGCGCTCCCGGGGGACCATCTCGTGCTCCCATTGGCAGCGGCAGTGACAGTCTCCGGTCACAACGTCCACGGTAGGCGGTGCTTCCCAGGAGTATTAAGAGAAGCCGCCGGCACGCGCGGTGTGGGAGGAAGTGGAATTTTCTGCAAGAACAGGCGGATGAAGCCTCCGGGATGGGTGATTCTGACATTCCCGGAGGCCCGCGCGCTGCAGGCTTGGCAGAAAACCAAGGTGGAACCAACTTCCACCCGTCACGCGGGGCACGGCCGTGTTGTTTTCCTTGAATTCCTGCTGTGCATTTGCACCCGAAGGGATGTCCCTGGCGCTGAGTTTTGGGGGAGGCAGAGCCGAGAGCACGGGAATGAGATTGACGTAATAAAGGCCTAAATGTTTCTTAGAGAACCGAGGACAGAGGCTTATGTTCCCTTTAGCGCCAGCCTGATTGGGAACGTTGCCAGCAGCCGGGAGCGCGTGAGCATCGCCGCAAGACCAATGAGACCCGCACCGAGGTGCCTACGACGGACGCTGGGACCTCAGTTTCTGCGGGTGGGAGCTCGGGTCACCCGTAGGGCCCTTGGGGTCAGCTGTCCCGGCTGCAGCCACGCAGGAGGGGGGCAGGTAAAACGAGAAAGTCCAATTTCCACCTCCCCGCAGTCCTGCTCACCCAGTGGCTGCCCTTAGCAGTTTGTGCTAAACAAAAGACACAGACCACGCGTCCCGTGCACAGAAGCGTTCATGCGTCATAGACGGCCCCTGGCACGTGTGGATGGTCGTGTGCTGTCCACCGCGCACCCCCCGCCCAGATTTGCCACGTCCCGGACTCTCTGAATGGACATGTAGGATAGACTGTGGCTCGGGATACCAGAGCGGGGTCAGGGGCTGGAGTTCCCGCAGCGGCTTGGAGGCGGGGCAGGACCGAAGGGGGTCTGCAGACGCCACCTGGGAGGAAGGGTTGTTTCTCCGGGACGCGTGCTTAACCAGGTCCCTGGGGCTCTCAGGGAGTCCTTACCAGGTGAGTGTGTCACCACCAGGTAGCGGGCGGGGGTGCAAGCCCAGCCGGAAGCCCAGACCGGGCCTGGCTGCACCCACCAAGGAGGGGGCCCGGGGCCGCAGCACCCAGGGGAGAGCCCTCCCGGGGCGGGAGTGGGGGCGGGCTGCAGAGCCTCCGCCGTGGGGCTCCCGTGTGCTCTTCCCACATTGTTCTCCTTTTGCAAAACCTTTACAAGTCGATGAACGCGAACTCGAATCACCCTGAAAAACTGGATTCACGCCGGAAAACGAGTCCGCGGCAGGAAGTGCCCAAGCGTTGACCGGGGTGGCTGCGCGGCCCTCGGGTCCCATGGGGGGACCCACTCCCTCCTAAGGCGCCCTCTCCAACAGGGAGCAGCGGCCGATGGCGTCGGCGGCCACTCCTTCAGCCACCAATGGCCCAGACGTGTCTCTGTGGGTCCCTACTTACCGTGTATGGATCTCCGTCGCTGCTTACAGGTCTAGCCCCTGTGCCCTGTCAACAAAGGCAAACAGAATCAGCTCCATGCCGTCTGCAGGAGGCCGCACGGGAGACAGAGGGCTCCAGAAAGATCCAGAGGGTGCTGGCCACAGAGACAGCCTCAGGGAGACGCGGGAGCGCCTCGGTCTCCAGGGCTAACCCTGGGAAAGGCCAAGTTCACGGGCAGATATAGTAGGTGAGCCCGGGAACAAAAGCCATGTGCTACGGGGCCCCTGGGGTCTCAGCGGTTTAGCGCCTGCCTTCGGCCCAGGGCCTGATCCTGGAGACCTGGGATCGAGTCCCACGTCGGGCTCCCTGCATGGAGCCTGCTTCTCCCTCTGCCTGTGTCTCTGCCCCTCTCTCTCTCTGTGTCTCTATCATGAATAAATAAATAAAATCTTAATAAAAACAAAAAAAGCCGTGTGCTAAACCATACAGGCCGGGATGTTCTCTTGCTGGAAGTACCTTTGATGCAGACGCTGCAGCATCACCATAGAGCTAGAGACACAAGGAAATTCAGAGAAATAGAAACAAACTACTAATCGGGGCTAATTCACGGTTCTGGGCTTTTTCTTTTTTTTTTTTCAGTCTCTGGTGGATGAAAAAGAAGCAAAAGATCCTGTTCCCACGGACGATCACCAGGTGCTGTGGACAAAGACCTAACCTTTCCACAGACGTGCCCCGAGGACCAACACGCAATGAATTGTTCCCTGCTTTTCCGAAAGAACAGTCGGATACGTTTTTTGTAGGACAGTCCTGTAGGGCCGACAGCTTACAGGGAGGCCTGTGGTTTTTACAGACACACACTCAGCACAAGCAACCTGGACCCACCTCTGGGAATGTTATTCGGGAAGAGATGGGTTTGAAATGAGCGGGGAAGGGTTCTGTTTTTGTTTTTGTTTTTTCATTTCATGTTGTTCTGACGGGCCAGCCATTGAGGGAAAAAAAAAAAAATTCGCAAAGCCAGGTCCCTACCTCCTACCCTACATGAAAATAACTTATGAGGGACCGAATATTATGGTCTTTAAAAATTAACACTACTGAGGCACCCGGGTGGCTCAGCGGTTGAGCGTCGGCCTGCGGCCCAGGGCATGACCCCGGGGTCCTGGGATCGAGTCCTGCATCGAGCTCCCTGCATGGAGCCTGCTTCTCCCTCTGCCTATGTCTCTGCTTCTCTCTCTCTCTGTCTCATGAATAAATAAATTCTTAAAAAAAAAACCATTCAGAATATTAAAACGAAACAATGATTTTTAAAACTCTGAAAGAAGTGGAGTTCTTACAGCATTCACCAAGATAAATTCCAGCTGCACAGAAGGCATAAATGTCGTGAGAGATGGCATGGCCTGGGGTCACTGACGTGGAGGGGCTTGGGCGGAGCTGGGTGGCCGCACCCTCATCCTTCATCCTCAGGGTGGAGCCGGGATCCTGGAACCGGGCCGAACCCCACAACCCTGAGCCCCTGCAACTTGCTACCGGAGCAGATTTTGCTCAGTGAGCGACTCACCATCAGTCCTGTTGGGCCTGCCCGGCTTCTCGGCGCCAGCACCTACCAGATTCTTCCTAAGCAACATTTGCAAACATGCCCCGTTGTCTTCAAAACCCCCTGAGCTCTTAGGAGACCCAGCTTGTTCCTGAGCTGCATTTCTGAGACCCCACATAGACGCTCGGCTTTGTGTCCCCTCTCCGTCTGTCCTCTGCCGACGCGTGTGAGCGCAGAACCACGAAGGCACTGGAGGGAGGGGCGCCCGGGGGGCCCAGTGGATGAGCAGCCACCTGCGGCCCAGGCTGTGACCCTGGGGTCCCCGCCGGGAGGCTGCTGCTCCCTCTGCCTGAGTCTCTGCCTCTCTTTCTCTGTGCCTCTCATGGATAAATAAATAAAAACCTTAAAAAAAATAAACAAATAAAACGGTGGAAGGAAATGCGGGCGGATTCCTCTGTAAATCGGCTGGAAGGAGGGCTTTCACGTGACAACCCACGACACAGAAGCCGTGGAGGAGAAAAGTTAAACTAAACATAAAATTTTAAACTTCTGCAAAGAAAAACACACGATATCCTCAGTGAAAACAGATGGCGCACAGTCCCTGTAAAAGAGGCCATTGTCTCTCCAACCCGGGGAGAGCGCCCTTGCAAGGACCCTTAATGGTTTAAAAAAAACAAAAAAAACAAAAAAAACACAAATGTTTTTCTAATACACTGATAAGAAAAGATCTCCATGTTTTGGCTACAGTCTTTCTCTATTTTTTTCCAAAGTGAGGAAAATTAAGGATCTAATGTTCTAGAAGCAGCTACAAATAACATTAGCTTCCCGTGGCAGCTGGGCAGGGAGGCAGGGCCACTCCATACCTGCGTAGGCCTTTTGACACCTGGCCTAGAAATGGAGAAGGGAGGAGGGCCCCTCCTCCTCTGACCAGGTGCAGGAGACCAGGAGCCGTGGGCCGCCCCTTCCCCGGGCTGGGGAGTGGTTGGGGGGTGGTCCCGCCCCAGTGGGGGCCCCCGAAGCGCAGGGCTGTGTGACGCCCCCCAGGGACCCTGCTGGTCCTGCACCTGCTTTCCCCTGGGCACACGGAGCGGGCATCCCATGGGCTCCCCTCCCGCCTCCCCCCACAAAGCCACACCTGCTGGGCTGGGGAGGAAAGGGGGGGTGGGGTGTGCAGGACGCAGAGCCGCACAGGTGAGTCAGGGGAGGCCGTGCTGGGTCCCAGCGCAGGGCGCCCGGGGCCAGGGGAGGTGGGCAGCGGTACCTGGGCCCTGAGCGCCATCCCGTCTCCGTGCAAGGAAGCAGCTGCCGCAGGGAGCCCGCGCCCAGAAGCACCCGCGGCGCCGCCCATGGGCCAGGCAGGGGCGTGAATCCACCTGTGCTCGGCCTACACCTGCTGCCTGTGTGGCGCAAGTGCAGGGCGGAGCACGCATGTGTGGGCCGAGGCCCGGGGGTCTCCACCTGGTGGGCTCCCAGGTACACCTGTGTGTGTGTTTGGGTTTCCTGTGGCGCCGGACCTGGCATCCTCGTGCATATTCACCGCAAGCTACAGGAGCGGAGACCATCGTCCCACCAGGCACCCAGGGGCGAGGCCTGCGTCCCCGTGCCCCCGTGTCCTGAGCAGGGAGCCGCATGTGACCCACAGGGTCCTTGGTGCTGGGGACAGTCCTTCCCAGCCCTCAGAGGGTGGGCGTCAGAACCACCAGGCGGCCCCGAGGGTCTGCTGGCACCCGGCTGGCCTTGCTGGTGGTGCCCAGCCCCGGCGCTAGTGGTGCTGCCGCCGCCACGGTGAGCTCTCCCCATGGCCAGCATCTCCGGGAGGGGGACGGAGGGGGGCAGGCGAGAAGCTGGGACCCACCCAACCCGCCTCCTTTTTTAAAAAAATATTTTATTTATTTATTCATGAGAGAGGCAGACACACAGGCAGAGGGAGAAGCAGGCTCCCCGTGGGGATCCCGATGCGGGACTCAATCCTGGGCCCCCCGGGTCATGCCCTGGGCCCAAGGCAGCTGCTCAACCCAAGTCCCCCAGGCGCCCCCGACCAGCCTCTTAACGTTTCATAGTAAAAAGCACTTTAAAAAAAACCTTGCCTGGTGCCGTCTCTCCTTTTCCAGATGCCAGGTGAGGGCCACAGCGGGGACAGTTGGTTCCGAGTCCCGCCGTGTGAGCCAGGTGCGGCCTCCTGGAGAACACCCCAGTGTCCTGTTGTCTTGAGGGCCCCCTGACCTCCTGGCGCCCCGGGTGCCCTGCCCTCCTGACCCGAGTCCCCCTGACCTCCTGGCACCAGGGACCGCTGCTCTGAGCGCAGCCGCAGCCTCTTCTGTTTGCGTTTGCCACTGAAAACAATTTCGAAATGGGCAGTGTGTGTCTCGGGTCACGTTTGTCGGGCACGCCGAGTCGCCTGTCCCCAGCACCCTCCATGGCGCCCTGGGCGGGAAGCACGGGGTCTGGGCAGGGGCCGGGGCAGGGGAGGCCCTGGGCTCCAGGCCGGGGAGGAGCGGGCCGCACACCCTGCTCTGGCGCGTGGGGGAGCCCAGCGAGTTCCCAGAGCGGGGCCGGGGAGGCCGTGCACCCGGGGCTGGGGCCTTTCCCTGGGCAGGGGCCCGGCCTCAGGCGCCACTCAGCCAAGCAGTAGAGGCGCGTGTCCCCGGCCTGTCACACTGAAACCGTGTCACGGGCACGAGGGACCCTCTTGGTGCAGGAAAGAGCAAGTCGGAGCCTGGCTTTTGACAGACCCACAGGTGGCCCAGGGCAGCGATGGCTGCGTCCCGAGCTTTAGGATCGTGGCCGGCAGCGGGTGGCATCGGCGCCCACTCACCTACTTCCTTCAGCGAGGCTGCTCCACCTCACGCTGGGGCTTTCAGACTCCAGCACACAGAATTACTTATTGTTTCTGCATTGGATATTTATTTTTATTTTCTGTCTATGACGATGCTTTGGCCTCTTCTAGCGCTGTTCTGGCTGGGTAGAGGCTGCCCGCATGAGGTCAACGGTCCCCGGAGCGGGGAGGACCCGGCAGGGAGCACCACGCCTTCTGCTGGGTGCTGAGCAGCCCAGAGCTACAGCCCTGGAGACGGTGCTCCTCTGGCTCGGTTGCCCGGGTCGGGGAGCCAGGCACGAGGGGCCATCCCACAGCTCAGAGCCCGCCGGGATTCCTCAAGGCGGCTGCCCTGCTCTCCTCCCCCACGGAAACCCAGTGAGGGCTGTGGCCTGGGCCCTGCCCCCTTCCCACTGCCACCTCCTGGCCGCCCCGGGGCCTCCCGGTGGCCCGGGTTACATGCCATGCCGGCTGTCTCTGGATCACAGAATATAATGAATTTTCTTTCTAAGCCCATTTCTAAAGATTTAAAACAAATTTATTAATGAGAGATACAGAGAGAGAAGGGGGGGGGAGGCAGAGACACAGGCAGAGGGAGAAGCAGGCTCCATGCAGGGAGCCCGACGTGAGACTCGATCCCAGGACCCCAGGATCACACCCTGGGCTGAAGGCAGGTGCTAAACCGCTGAGCCACCTGGTCTAAGCACCATTTCCATCTCGTCCTGTGTCCCATTGACTTTACTATTCTGTACCCAACATGTATATTCCTAGAACAGATTCTACGCAACCAGTTTACTCAAGGTTGCAGTTGACCTCGGGTTATAAATACGAGGCTAATGACTAATACTATTTGGAAACCACTACAGAAGAGAAAAAAAACCCGTAAACTTCACTAATAATCAATTAAGTGCAAAAGATCATAGCGCAGGGACTGCTTTAAATGCACTAACATTTGTAAACATAAACTGTCAAAATACCTCCCAAGACAGAAAGAGCCAGGTTCACTTGTGAATCCTACTGGACATTTAAAGAAAGAAATTATACCAATTCTTTATCATCTTTACCTGAAAATATAAGCAGAGTAAATAATTCTTAACCCATTCTTTGAGGCCGGCATTACCAGAATACCAAAAACAGATGAAGACATTACAAGAAAGGAAAACTATAGATGAATATCTTTCATGAACAGAGATGAAAACATCCTCAACAAAATATTAGCAAATCAAATCCAACAACGTACAAAATAATTATATACTGTGACCAAATGGGATTTATTCTGGTGAGCAAGGCTGTTTTGAGAGTTGAAAATCATCCAGTGTAAGCCAACACATCAAGCTAAAGAAATAGCACATGATCATATCAATAGAGGCAGAAAAAGCATTTGACAAAATCCAATATGCATTCATGATAAAAATGCAGTAAACTGGTACTCCTGGGGGGCTCATGCCCTTCAGCTCAGGGCATGATCCCAGGGTCCTGGGATCGAGTCCCTCATCGGGCTCCCTGCAGGGAGCCTGCTTCTCCCTCTGCCTGTGTCTCCGCCTCTCTCTGTGTCTCTGATGAATAAATAAGTAAATAAAATCTTTAAAAAAAACACTCAGTAAACTGTGAATACAGGAGAACTTCCTCAACTCGATAAAGAATATCTCTAAAAACTTCAGTTTAAAAATAAACCCAAAAAAATAAAAATAAAAAATCAGTTTAATCACAGTTAATGGTAAGAATCTTTTTCTTTAAGATTTTTTTTAAAAAAAGCTTATTCATGAGAGATGCAGAGAAAAGAGGCAGAGACACAGGCAGAAGGAGAAGCAGGCTCCACGCAGGGAGCCTGATGTGGGACTTGATCCCAGGACCCTGGGATTATGACCTGAGCCAAAGGCAGATGCTCAGGCATTGAGCTACCCAGGTGCCCCTAATGATGAGAATCTTGAAGCTTTCCCACGAAGAGCAAAACAAGACAAGGATGTCCCATCTCTCACTTTTTAACATCATGGTGGGAGTCCTAGCTGATGCAATAAGACAAGAAAAGGAAATAAAGGTCTACTGATTGGGAAGGGGTAAATGAAATTGTCTTTGCAGATGACAAGAAGAATCATTGAAAAAACTCCTGGAACCAATAAGTAACTAAAGAAAAGTGGGAGGATACCAAGATCCAGAGTCAATCCTTTCTGAATATGCCAGCAATGAATAAGTGGAATCTGAAATTAAAAAGACACCACTTACATTAGTACCCCCCAAATGGAATACTTGTGTGTAACAAAATATGAATGAGATCTATATGAAAAAGTACTAGACTGTTGGATCTTACATAAGAACTGGGTAAATGGAGAGGCATCCCATGTTCATGGATAGGAAGACTCAATTTTGTCAAGATGTGGGTTCTTCTCAACTGGATCTATAGATTCGAAGCAATCCCAATCAAGGTTTCAATACATTATTTTGGAGATGTTGATAAATTGATTCTAAAGTTTAAAAAGAGAGGCAAGGGGATCCCTGGGTGGCTCAGCGGTTTGGCATCTGCCTTTGGCCCGGGGTGTGATCCTGGAGTCCTGGGATCAAGTCCTGCATCGGGCTCCCTGCATGGAGCCTGCTTCTCCCTCTACCTATGTCTCTGCCCCACTGTCTCTCTATGTCTATCATGAATAAGTAAATAAAATCTTAAAAAAGAGAGAGAGGCAAAAGACCCAGAATAGGCAACACAGTACTGGAGAAGAAAGTGAGAGGAGTGACGCTACTTGACTTCATGCCCTATTCTAAATCTATGGTAATCATAATCTATGACCCTATAGCAGAGAGAGGAATATTGGTAATTAATAGACAAAGAGAGCAATGGAACAGCTTAGAGAGCCCAGAAATAGACCCACATAAATATAGTCAGCTGGTCTTGGACAAGCAAAGATAATACAATGAAGAAATGGCTTTTTAACAAATGGCACCAGAACAACTGCGTGTCTATATGCAAAAAAATGAACCTAGACACAGACTTTACACCTTTCACAAAATTAAGTCAAACAGACTTAAGTGTAAAACGAAAAACTATCAACTCTTAGGTGATATGGGGAAAACCCAGATCTCCTTGGGTATGGTGATGAGTTATTTGATGCTAAATGTGTGATCCACAAAAGCAAAAATGTGGAAGCTGGACACTAGTAACATTAAAAACTTCTGTGAAAGAAAACATAAGGAGAAAAGAAGAAAACCCAAAGACTGGGAGAAAATATTTACAAAAGATGAATCTGATAAAGGACTGTTATCTAAAAAAGTTAAAAGAACGCTTAAAACTCAAAAACAAGAAAACAAACAACCTGATTAATAAATGGCCAAAGGCCTTAATGGACACATTCCCCAAAGAAGATAAACACCAAATAAGCACATGAAAAATTGCTCCACATCATACGTCATCTGGAGAATGTAAAAAACAAGCAGATATAGGTAAACATCTCTTAGAATAGCCAACGGATACTGTCATCACTGGGCAGGAGCATGTGATGCCACTCATGGTGTCCAGTCATGGTGTGACCAGGGTGACAGCACCCCCAGTTGCATATATCACAGTCACACTGTGATGTGAGGGAGATCCCACAGCATGGTGTCCACACTGTGATGTTGGGGAGACACCCCCATGATATCCACACTGTGATGTAGGGGAGACACCGCCATGATGTCTATGCTGTGATGTAGGGGAGACACCCCCATGATGTCCACACTGTGATGCTGGGGAGACACCCTCATGATGTCCATGCTGTGATGTGTGGAGACACCCCCATGGTGTCCATGCTGTGATGTTGGGGAGATACCCCATGACATCCATGCTGTAATGTAGGGGAGACACCCCCATGGCATCCACACAGTGCTGCTGGGGAGACACCCCCATGGTGTCCACACTGTGATGTTGGGGAGACACCCCATGATGTCCATGCTGTGATGTAGGGGAGACACCCCATGATGTCCACACCGTGATGTTGGGGAGACACCCCATGACGTCCATGCTGTGATGTTGGGGAGACACCTCAGCCTGATGTGCTACAGACCGTAGTATAGGAAATGATCCCCACTTTTCTGCTCGGCATCCTCGCCCTTTGAGCAGGTCAGAGAATAGGCAAAGCTGTGTCCCCCCCACACCTGGTGGGCACGAGTACAGCACACTGTTGCCCCCTCTGGGCATGGGGAGGTCCCAGTGCCCCAAGGACGGCTCTGTGGGTTGGAGGTTGACGGATGAGGCTGTCGGCAGGTTAGTGAGCAGGTGCAGAGAGCGCCCCAGGTCAGGCGTCAGAACAGGGACCCCGTCCCCCCAACTCTGTCCAGAGGCTCCTGGGGCCACTGTGGTGGAGCATTTTCTTGTCATCAGACTCAGGGGCACGCTTCACCACTAGGGAGACACAGACCTGCTCTCCAGGGCATTTTCATCACCGCCCAGCCAAACAAGGCCTGCCTGGGAGCCGAGCAGGGCCCCGGGCAGACTCCTGGGTTGCACTTCTTCCTTCATACATGGGGCGGTGGAGGGCGGGAATGGCTCCCTCTTGGGGGGAGCCCCAGCACGGGGGCGGAGGTGGGGTCTGTGGCTCCTGCAGAGTCCTGCCCATCACCCCACAGCCCACCCCACCCACCTGCCGCGGTGACCCTCCTGACCCCTCCCAGCGTCTACCCTGGTTCGCCCACCCTGGCCTTCAGCAAGAGCGGAGGAGGCAGGCATGGGGGCCCCCGGGAGCTTGGGTGCCCGCGTCAGAGCTTGCCAGTCAGGGTGCGCATGGGGCGGGGAACATGCCTCTCTACCCAGACCCCAGGTGACATGAGGCCAGCCTAGGCCACGACACTTGGGCCATGGGTTCGGGAGAAGATCAAGGGAATGAACACAGGTGGGCACTGCCCGTGCGCCTGGCGCTCGGTACCCTGACCCCAGCCCGGACGTGTGCCTGCAGGTTGGGTGGCCTGCATCGCGGAGGAAAGCCCTGTGCCTTCGGGGAGCCCTCGGGTGGACCCGGGCCCCGGGCTCGCCGCGAGCTCCTGCCTCTGGGATCTGGGCTGTGCCGATGTGACAGGAGCCAGGTTACTTCCCCATGTGATTGGGGGGAGCGGGTGTGAGGACAGTGCCCTTCGTCACTCGGGGACGGGGCCGCGGCCAGGTGCTTGCATGGATTTACATCATCCCCGATGTCGATCGCAGAACACGACACAACATCTTTGTGTCCTTCCCCCGGAGGGGCCTCCGGATTGCAGTGTTCCCTCCCTTTGAAGGTTTGACTTTGCCCTTGACCCTTGCATTGTTTTTTAGAGCGGAGATTGCCCAACTTCCTGCTGCTGGTGAGTAAGCGGCGCGCTGCCGGGGCAGGACTGGACCCACCGGGTGACGGGAGGCCTGTGCGGTTTCATCATCTGGGGATGCCCCCTCCGCCCATAGCAGCTGGGGGGGCGTGCGCAGCCTCTCGGGGCTCCCGATCCCCCGTCACAGGTCAGGGAGGTGGCATGATGGGCCGGGACATGGGAATCGAGGGGCCAGCCCCCGTGGTGCAGCTGGGCAGGCAACCTGCCCCTGGGGACGGAGGCAGCCGTTGCCCGAGTCCTAGACGCAGCAGGTGGCACCTGTGCCCGCAGCTCCTGCAGCCAGGGCCCGACGCATGCTGGCAGGGACACTGCGCACAGTCCGGGTCCCCGCCCGTGACACCCGCCACGGGGTCGCACGGAGGAGCGGCCGGCCTGGGTTTTCTGAGCCAGGAGCAGCGGCTGGAGGATGCACCCCGGGAGGCAGGGCGGGCGTCTGTGGCTGGGGTCCCACAGGGCCGAGGCTCTTTCTTACTGAATGGATCTAACACACATTCCGTGTTTGGCTCAGAAAACTTCCCCTTGCGTCCCCAACCACCTTTCCGTGCTGCCCCCAGTCCACCCGACTGCCCTGAACTTGCGGCGTGTGGCCTCCCCCGACAGCAGGTGTCTGCAGGCTTTGATTCGGGGCAGGCGGCTCCACGCCCGGATGGCGGCGCGAAGCCCACTAGATCCGGGGGGTCGTCTGGCAACACTGCTGGGCACGGCGTGGCGCCAGGTGCACTCGGCAGGGGAGCAGGGAAGCCTGGCTCCCCACACCCCACTCTGCCCTCCCCGCCCTGTGACTCCTCCATCGCTGGTCAGATGGGCAGGGGTGCCCACGGGTGACCTGGGCAGGGCGCTGGGGAGAGACCCGCGGGCCAGCGCACAGCCACACGCTCTCAGCTCGGCTCATCCGGTCGGTGTGTCACGTGCTACCAGGACGCAGGGGAGGAGCCCCGGCAAGGTTCCCGGGAGATGGGGACACTCAGGTTGGTCCCCAGGGATGGAGGAGGGCAGCAGGGCAGACGCACACCAAGGTATAGCAGGGCGTGGGGGGCCCGTGGAGACGCAGACGGAACCGCGCACCACTTCCCGAGGGACGGTCCTGCGCGGACGTCCGTCTCCCCTGAGATGCCGGGCTTGGCTGTGGCCCCTCCGGCTGCAGCCCCTCCCGCGGCCCCTCCCCGTCCCTGAGCCAGCTGACCTTTCCGGCCTCACGACGGCTGTGAGCCTGTCGCCGATGTGCCTCTGGCGCGGCCAGCCCGCTCTGTCTGGGGTCCGGCCTGCGGTCCGTGTCCAGCCTGCAGGGACGCCAGCGGGAGGGTCTCGGCCCGGCTCTCTGCCCTGCAGGCCTCACCCTTCCCCGGGTGGCCTGAGCCCGTCGCACAGCACCTATGGCCCCTCTCTCCCGTCCCCCGGCTGCCCTCCCAGCTTCCGGGAGGGACAGCGCTGGGTCCTTCCCCGAACGCGCCATCCCCTTGGCCGCGGCTGCGGCCTCACCCACGCGCGGCACGGCGCCCCGTCCTCTGCAGGGTGGGTGAGGAGGGGCTTCCCGCAGGGCCCACCCTGTGCCCCCAGTGGCACGGACTTGGGCGGTGGGACCTGGGCTTGGGGGTGCGCTCAGGAGCAGCCGCCAGGGGCGGACAGACAGACAGACAGGCAGGCCCACAGAAGCCCCCGGGAGGGCCCACGCCGTTTGGGGTGTGTGGCCACGGGAGGGAGCGCTCTCTCTGGCCGGCTCTGGTTTGTGGCAGCTCTGAGGCAAGCAGCGGAAACTTTGGGGACATCGATCTGCGACGGAGAGGAACTGAACGGGCCGAGCTGGGGCAGGGCGGGCTGGAGGCGGGGGCCTCGCGGGCAAGTGCACAACAGGGCGAACTGTCCAGGGCTGGCACCTGGCCCCTGCACAGTGGGCGGGCCGTGAGTGCTCACCCGATGATGCCCGTCGTGTGGTGTCCTTCAGGGGCCATCTCGGGTGGACACACAGACCCTGAGTGGAGGAAGTGCAAGGAAATCCAGAGTCCAGACTTCTTTTGGAAACGAAATCGTTGAGGCACCTGCTGGAAAAATAGCACTCAGCCAGTCCGAAGCCTTGGTCAGCTCCTCGCCGGACACTGACCTTTACTCTGTAAAAACAGCGACAGACACGACCTTGACCTCCTGACTGCAGTGATTTCCACTGACCTTGTTTTGGTGGCCGCTGGAACTGCGGCCAGGGGACGGGGCAGAGCGAAGCCAAGGTGCTCGCCCACCGTGGCCCGAGCAGGGGGCCGTGCATGGGGCTGCACATGGGGCCGGGACGGATGTTGTGATGCGCTCGCTCCTGGGGTCTTACGGGAGGATGCAAGCACCACTATAGGGACTGATGCTGATTTATGAGGTCGGGGAACTGGGGCGACGGAAGTTGGCGCTCCGCCCAGGTCCCTGACTTCACGCGCCCCCCACCCAGCAGGTGCCCACCTCGGGTTCTTACCTATTCCTCTCACCATTGTCCATAAATGTTGAGTCACCCTGATGTGATTTCATATTACTGTTTGGCACACAAGCTGCATGCTCCGCACCTCCCCATTTTTAAAAGATTTTATCTATTTATTGAGAGAGAGAGAGAGAGAGAGCAGGAGCGGAGGGAGAAGCAGACGCCCCGCTGGGCAGGGGGCCCGACGGGGGCCTCGCTCCCGGGCCCCTGAGATAGATCATGACCTGACCCGAAGGCAGGTGCCTCACCGACTGAGCCCCCCGGGCACCCCTGGACCTGCTCGTTTTTATTGGACATTATGGTAAACTTGCAAAACATCAGCACTGGACATTTTCTCCACCGGTAAACGCAGAGCTGCCTCCTTCTTGCTAAGAGCGGCCTAGTTCCCAGGGGCTGATTGTCCACGTGAGCCCCTCAGGCCCCAGAGGCAAGCGGGCCCCGGTCCCACTGCCTTTAAACGCACAGTGACATTCTCACCACCCCCAGAGAATATCCAGGAAATGGGAATTTTCACAAAAAAGAATCCTGGTAAAAATTCAGTCCGACGGGGCACGTGTCGGGGGGACTCTGGGTTGAGCGTCAGACTCTGGTCTTGATTCAGAGCTCAGGCCGGGCTCTGCACTCGGCAGGGAGGCTGCTAGAGATCCTCTCCCTCTGCTCCCACTCTCGCTCTCTCTAAAATAAAGTAATCTCTTATTTTTTTATTTTTGGTCTGAGCCAGAAAGTCAGGGGAAGCCTGGGGTCCTGGAGCCCATCCTGCAGCCACGGCCCTGGCCCTTCGTAGACGCGGGGTCCAGCTCCTCTCTGGATGCTGTGCTCCGGCCACACCAGGGAGCTTGGCACCAGCTCCGGGGGATGCTGGGCCTTTCCTTCCATCCTCATCGTGGGAAGGGCTGCGATGCGTGTGGGTCCCTGGGCTGCGGGTCTTCTGCCTCAATTCTGGGCTTTGCCACGGAGACCTTGCTGGGGTCCCTCCCTTCCCCTCCCTGGGCCTTGGCTTCCCCATTTGAAGCTGGCAGGAGGCCCGGCCCTGCCCGGCTGATGTCTCCCGCGCTCCCTGGGTGTGCGGAGGACGAGGAGGGGTGCCGACTGGTGGGCCAGGGATGCCCCTTGAACACAACAGGCGAGGCCTGGCTCGCGTTCCTGGTTAGAACAGCACTTTGGGGCAGCCCGGGGGGCTTAGTGGTGGAGCATCTGCCTTCAGCCCGGGGCGTGACCCTGGGGTCCCGGGATCGAGTCCCCCATCGGGCTCCCTACATAGAGCCTGCTTCTCCCTCTGCCTGTGTCTCTGCCTCTCTCTGTGTCTCTCATGGATAAATAAATAAAATCTTTAAAGAAAAAAAAAAAAAGAATTGCACTTTGGCTCCAGGTGGAAACCATAACAGGATAAACACAGTCGGACACCTGGGCCGGGAGCCCTCCCTCCACCCACCATTTGCGCAGGGCCTTGGGCGCGCAAGCAAAACAAACTTTTTTTTTCCAGACTTATTTTGAACGTGGCCACAAACACGCAGCGCGGGCAATCATTAACCGCCCATTCAGCGGGAAGGGGAGGGCCGGCCGCACCCTTTATAAGGCGCCCGCGGCTCCCAGCGAGCATCGGGCTTCGGGCACTGAGCGTCGCCTGCCTGCGAGCCACCGCCCACCAGCCGGCCTCTGAGCACCACACCTGCGCGACAATGCCCGCAGCCCCTGCTGCCCGCGCCTGGCCGCCTCTGCTCCTGCTGGCTGTCCAGCTCGGAGCCACCGCTGGCACCCCGCAGCCGTGGCACTGTGCGCCCTGCACCCCCGAGAAGCTGGCGCTCTGCCCTCCGGTGCCCGCCTCCTGCGCCGAGACCGCCCTGCCCGCCGGCTGCGGCTGCTGCCCCATGTGCGCCCTGCCACAGGACGCGCCCTGCGGAGTGGCCACTGCGCGCTGCGCCACCGGGCTCAGCTGCCGAGCGGCGCCGGGGGAAGAGAGGCCCCTGCACGCCCTCATCCGCGGCCAGGGCGTCTGCGTGCCCACCGATGCCGCTGCAGGTAGGACCGCAGCCCCACTGGGTCCCCTCCCCAGGACAGATGACCAGGGCAGGGCGGGGGGTGCCGCCGAGCAAACCCACCCACGGCCAGAGCACGGCAGGCAGAGGGTCTTCCGGCACCTAGTGAGGCCCATCACTGCGCGGTCCAGCAGCAGGTGCCCAGGAGAGGGCAGGAGAGGCGGGAGGGCTCCCAGGACTGGGTGCCAGGGTCGGGGAGGGAGGCCATGGGGTGCGGCCACCGCTGGGCGGCCCAGGACGGGGATCCCTCCTGCCAGCCGGCCCGGGGACGTCCTTTATCACAGGCTGTGGGGACCGCCTGAGATGCCCGCTGCTCCAGAGCTGGCGGGAGTGGAGGCTGGGAGCCTGCGTTCACTGCCATAGAAAGAAGGTGTTTGATGTGTGTGTCGCCCCCGCGCAAGGACTGGACTGTCAGATGTTCCTGACTTGCAGAGGGGAGCAAAGGAAACACCCCTCCGTCCGTCCCCCTCCGTGGGGCCGGTGGCTGGGCTGTCCCGGGTCCTTCCTGGAGGAGCCCCATGGTTCTGTAACCCTGCTAGGGCATCGGCCCGTGTGCATAGCCCTTCCCAGGAGGCTCTCTGCCTTCAGAGTCAGTGAAATAGATGCATCCCCAGGGCCCCCCAGGAAAGCCAGTTCTCTATCTCCGTCCACGCGCCGAATCCTAACGTCCACGTGGCTTCACTCTTCCACCCCTTTAGAGGCAGACTCGGGGCGCCCTTGCCAGACCCTCCCCAATACCTGGATTACACAATTGCTGTTGGGTCGTCACATTCCGCGGAAACTGTCAGAAGCCCTGTTCAGCGGGAAGGGGGTAGAGCTCAGGATCAGCTCGAGCAGCCTCCCAGCCCAGCCTGGCTGCCGGGAGAGGAAGGCGCTCTCAGGGGCGCAGGCACCCAAGCTCGGGGGAGGTGGCAGGGGGCTCACAGGTGTGCGGCGCTGCACGTTTCAGATGCCAAGGAGTCCTCGGAGAGCTCGGAGATCACCCAGGAGCAGCTCCTGGAGAACTTCCACCTGATGGTCCCGTCGGAGGAGGACACGCCCATCCTCTGGAACGCTGTCCGTAATTACAAGACCGTGAGATCCGACGACTCCGACAAGTTGAAGGTGAGGCCCTGGGGCAGGTGCCACGCAGAAGCCGTAGGCCCCCCGCCTCCCGGGGGCCTGGGAAGGATAGACATTCCCCACCGCAGCTGTGCCTGTTCTCCCACCAGGGGCCTGCTGGGCGGAAAGCCAGCTCCCCGGCTGTGTAGCTTTGCCCGTGTGTCGCCCTAAAGGTCAGGCGGGGCCTTTATGCTCCCTCCCCGAGGGCGCCCGCACCCCCACTTAAACATTGTGATCAGAGGCATCAGCTCTGCAAGCATCGCCCCTTCTATCGTCCCCCGAAACTGTCCCCACCAAGCATTAGCTCCCTGGTCCCGGCTGAGCCGACGGCTGTTTTTCATTCTACCGCTTGAGGGCGACCAAGAATCAAAGTTGGGGACACGGGCCGGTCTGTGAGAAAAAGAGCCAGACGGGGCCCACAGGCCTGGGCCCCAGGCCTGACCCGCTTCCCAGGCGCTTCGGGGTTTTGTCTGCAAGGGTGACAGATGCAGACGGTCCCGTTGTCTGCGGTAGCCCGGAGGGGCCGTGTCCTCACTCCGCGTGGCTGCCGTGACATAACAGCACAGAGGAAAGGCTCACAGCTTAGGAGCCTCTGCTGCGGGAGGGGCCGTGTCCTCTCTCCAGGCGGGTGGTGGGGGGGGGGGGGCGGCGAGTCCCCGCAGGGCAGGGGCCCGGGGAGGCCCGGTGGGGACGCGCAACTGCATCCCGTCCTCCTGGACTGGACGGCCCCTGGACGCTCAGCCCGTCAGGTCAGTCCCCGTGTCACTCACGGCGATGTGGGCCTAACTGCCCTTCCAGGAGCCCTGCCGGCGGGAGCTGCACGAGGTGCTGGCGCGGCTGGCCGAGGAGCAGGCGTCCAGACAGCTGTACAGTTTCTACCTGCCCAACTGCAACAAAAATGGGTTCTATCACAGCAGACAGGTATGCACCTTGCTCGGGGTGCCTTCGCGGGTCGGCCAGCCTGGCACATCCCCTCAGAGCCGTCCTTTCCCCAGACAGGGCATCCAGTCCCAAATATGCCCTGCATGGCCCCCCAACCAGCCGTACTGAGTCAGACTCAGCCCCTCCGGGGCCCGGGGCAGGGGGTGGGGGACCCCGCAGTCGGCCAGGGGCTCTCGGTCGCTCGCGCAGTGAGCCCGGGCAGGTGGGCAACAGGCCCCGTGCTCTGCACCTGTGTCCCGGCTGTGACACCAGAGGGAGGGGAGAGCTCCGCTCAGGAGATAGCCAGCCCCCTGCTTTCCTCCCCTTAAGGGGAAGCGACCACCTTCAGGAAAGAGTGTTTCTGGCCTCCTGGGTGATCACTGGGATGGGAAACAAAGCGAGGCTTCATCTGGGGGAGCTCTTTAGGACTCCGGGAAGCTTGGGCTCTGGGGGGATCACAGCGGGGTCACCTCCCCCTTCCGGGAGGAGGCTGCGCTTTCCTGATGAGGAGCCTGCCCGGGGGCAGGGGGGGTGCACGGCGTCCAAGGTGACAGCAGCCACACTCGGGACGTGTCCCTCCGGGCCCAGCTGCCCCGCCGTCGGGGTCACCAGGCAGACAGCTGTGCACACCGGGCCATCTACCGCATGCACAGCCTCCCTAACAACCGCGTGCTCAGCCTCATTCCCTATCTTAGGAGGAGAACTGGGTGGGGGGCGTCCGTGCCCTTGGCCGTGGTCACGGGGTGCCACCTCCTCCCAGCCCATGGGCCGCCCCTGACCTTGCGCTGTCCACTTGATCTGCAGTGCAAGACAGCCATGGACGGCCAGCGCGGGCTCTGCTGGTGCGTGTACCCCTGGAACGGGGAGAGGATTCCGGGGTCCGTGGAGGTCAGAGGCGACCCCAACTGCGGGCAGTATTTCACCGGGCACAGCTGAGAGCAAGCACGCGCATTGTCCTCTGTCCCTTCACAGGGAATATTTAAGTACATAGTGTATTTATAGTCTAGAAATCATGCACACTTATCTAGCTATATATGTATATGTGTGGGAGCCACTTTTATACGTGTTGGTGGACGCATAAATCTGTAGTTTATTTATTCACTGTACATGTATTTTTTTTGACACAGTCACTGTGCTGTGTTACTTTGTAAATCATGACACACATTAGAGGCACTGGGTGTAAATACTTGATTTGTAGCTCCTCAAAGTTCCCTGCTTCTGGTTCTAAAAAGCAGGGGAAAAATAAAGCCTGGAAAATGCAAAACTTATATGCGTCATAGTGCTGGTTTGTTTTTGTTGTTGTTGTTGTTCCCTTCAAGTGACCTGGGGGGACGGTGAAGCCGTGCTTAAGGACTCACCCTGTGCCCACAGATCCCAGTCTGTGTAGACGTGCAGGGAGAGTTCAGGGCTGATTATGGGACCCGAGTAGGATGTGGCTGTGTGGTCACATGCACCTGCATGGTGTGGACGTGGTGGGAATAAATGCTCTACCTAGGAACACGGTGGCTGCGTGGATAAGGACCGAATGCTCCCCCTTTGTTTCTGAAATCCCCTCACACACCCCCTTCTCATACAGCTTTGGTGTTTCAGTCTCCCTGTCCTGCTGCTGGCATGTCTGCCCTTCCCCTACCACCCCCCTGCCTGCCCCACCCCCTGTCCTGGGGCCTAACCTCTGATGACTTGCCCCTTTCCTGCCTCTGTGAGCAGCAGGCCTGCCCCCCACCATCTTAAGCATGGGATACAAGCACTTTCTTCCTTTGCCCCTCGCCCTCTCCTCTGTCCTCTGTAGGGCTTGACCCCTTGTGTTTTGATGGTTGAACCCTGAGCACATGGGGCTTCTCTGCTCCCTGGATTCCTTATTTCTTCCTAGCAGGAACTATTCCTGGCTTGCTCTCCCCGATGCAGCCCTGCCAATTGTTCCTTCCACATCTCTCCACGATGGGTATCTCAACCATCACATGGGTCCCTCCTGGCCTCTTGGCTGCCTCCACTCCATCTCCTGGATGCCCCTATCTTGCTGTGGGAAAAGCCAGAGTCTCCCCAATTTATACCCCCACCCTCCATGGTCTGGGCTCCAGCTCTCCCTCTTGGGGCTCTCCCTTCACCTCTGACCTGTGGCTGCCACCCTCCCTCTGCCAAGCCCCCAGGATTGACTTGTGAACTCAACATCCAATATTATAATATGTTATGACTATTGACACAAAATCTTCAACAAAATACTAGTAAACTGAATCCAGCAACATATTAAAATAATCATTCATGAGGCGCCTGGGTGGCTCAGACGGGTATGTATCCAACTCCTGATTTTGGTTCAGGTCACGATCTCAGGGTGTGAGATTGAGCCCTGCAATGGCTCCATGCTGAGCATACAGCCTACTTGAGATTCTCTCTCTTTCTCTCTCTCTGCTTCACCCCCAACTTGTGTGTATGTGTGTGCATGTGTGAGCTCTCTCTCTCTCTCTCTCTGAAAAAAAAATTCACTATAACCAAGTGGGATTTATCTCAAGTGTTGTTCCAACACCCTAACAAAATAATGCAACAAATCATATCAATAGAATAAAAAAAAATCACATGGTCATCTCAACAGACTCAGAAAAAGCATTTGATAGTATCCAATATCTTTTATAACTTTTCAGGGTAAAAAAAAAAGGGGGATCCCTGGGTGGCGCAGCGGTTTGGCACCTGCCTTTGGCCCAGGGCGCGATCCTGGAGACCCGGGATCGAATCCCATGTTGAGCTCTGGTGCATGGAGCCTGCTTCTGCCTATGTCTCTGCCCCCCCCCTCTCTCTGTGTGTGACTATCATAAATAAATAAAAAATTAAAAAAAAAAAAAGAAAAAAAAAAAAGAATCCAAACAACAAATATCAACAGACTAGGAGTAGAAAGAACTTCCTCAAGCTGACTAAAGGGATCTAGGAAAATCCCACAGCTGACAATGTGGTTAATGGGGAAAGTCTGGGTGCCTTTCCCCTCCCTGTAGATGGTAAACAAGGCGAGGATGTCTACTCCCATCACTTCTCTTCAACAGTGTCCTGGAGGTTCTATCAGTTAGGCAAGAAAAATAAATAAAGGCATTCAGGTAAAGGAAAGGTAGAAGTATCTCTATTTGGAGATGATATGATCTTACATACAGAAAATCCTAGGCGATCCACTAAAGACTATTCAATGAGTTGAGCGAGGTTGCAGGATACAAGATCAATATACAACAATCCATTGTATTCCTATACATTTGCAATGAACAACCAAAAAATAAAATTAAGAGAATAATTTCACTCAGTGTTTAGCATTAATAAATAAAATACTTGGTGATACATTTAACAGGGGAAGTACAAAATAAAGACTACAAAATGTTGTTGAAAGAAATAAAAGGAAATCTAAATAGATGGAAAACATACCATGTTCATGGAACAGAAGGCTTGACATTGTCAACATTAAACACCTTAAACCCACAGATTAACCACAATCCTTTTCAGAATCTTAGCTGACTTCTTTGTAGTCAGCTAAAAAACGGATTTCAAATTTAGTATGGAACTTCCAGAGGTCTGGAATAGCCCAAATAATCCTGCTAAAGAACAAAGTAGAAGGACTCACATTAACTGATTCCAAAACTTTCTACAAAATAATAGTAATCAAACAGGGTGTTAGGGGAGTAAGGATAGACATATAGATCAGTGGAATAGAATCGAAAGGCCACTAATAGACATTGATGTTCAGCTGAATTTCAGTGAGGGTCGGAAGACTGTTTAGTGAGGATAAATGTTTTTTTCAACAAATGGGGCAGGGAAAACTGAATAGTCGCATGTAGAAGAAATTGGATCCCTACCTCACACTATATACAAGATTAACTCAAGACCAATAAAGATGTAAATATAAGAGCTACAAACATAAAATTCTTAGAAGAAAACTTAGGGGTAAATCTTCACGACCTTGGATTTGGCAAAAGATTCTTAGATATAACACCAAAAATGCAAGTGACAAAACTGAAAGCTAAATTTTACCCAAATTAAAAACTCGTATGCTTCAGGAAAGTAAAAGGACAACCTGCAGAATGGGAGAAAATATTTGCAAATTAATAATCTGCTAATGCTGGCATCCATTATACATGAGGAACTCTTACAACACAGTAGTATAAAGACAAACAACCCAGCTGGGCAAAATATATGGACAGACATCCCTCCAAAGAAGATACATAGTCACTAAGCACATGACATGATAGATGCTCACAGTCATGAGTCCTCAGGGAAATGCAAATCAACACCCCAATGAGATGCCCCTTTGCACCCATGAGGATGGCCATGATCAAAACAGCAGGTAACAAGTGCAGGTGGTGATGTGCAGAAATGAGGCCCTTGTATGCTGCTGGTGGGAATGTACGATGTGCAACTACTTTGGAAAACGGTCTGGCAGTTCCTCAAATGATTCCACACCGAGTTACCATAGGACCCAGCAATTCCGCTTCTAGGGCTATATCCAAGATAAGTGAAAACAGACATCCATGCAAAAACTTGTACACAGATGTGTGCTCTTAGATGTGTCATTTATAACGGCCAAGAGGCGGAACTAGTCCGAATGCTCATCAGTAGACAAACAAATGGATAAACACAATATCATATATATCCATATCACGAAATACTACTTGGCGGTAAAAAGGAATGATACGTCCTACAACACGGATGGACCTTGAAGACAGTATACGCATCACCACAACCTCACATTGTGTGATTCTGTTTGTGTGGACGTATGTCCAAGGTAGGGAAGGCTGCAGAGAATGAAAGTAATGAGTGGTTGCTTGGGGCTGGGACAAGGGGCTGGAGGATGATGGCTAGCGGGTACGGGGTTCTTATTTAGTGATGAAGATGCTCTAAAACTGGGTGAGGATGATGCCACACGTGGGTGAATACACTCAAAGCCACTGAACCTAATGGAGGTATTTCGAGCGTGTATTTCTTTCGGCCTTCTTGCTTGCCGTCATTGTCCTCATTAATATCACCCACCGAGGTCTGATTTCAAGATAATCAACTCCTCCTTCAACCTGGAAGCATTCATCTCCTGTGCTTTCTCGTTTTCAAAAATGTGGGGATTCAGGGAGGTGATTCCTGTCATTGATGCTCAATTTAATCACATTATGGTCATAAACTATCACGTACGTGGTATCTAGGCTTTCACTTCTGAGGCTTTCTTACCACCTGATATGTGATTGATTTTTCGACGTCCTGCAGGTTCTTGAGAAGGACGTGCAGTCTATTATTTCAGCATGTAGCTTGGTTGGGCTAAGCTGGCTGGTTTTGAGGTTGCAGATCTCCTAAATCCCCTCCGATTTTTTTCAAAGAGGGTAAAAATTCCTGTAATATATTAATTTTCAAATAAAAAAGTTGAAGGATATTTTATTGGGTGCACGTGTTTAGAACAGCTCGTACTCCTGGCCCATCCACCCTGATGCTGTCTCGTGGTGACTTTCCTGCCTCTAAGAAAACACTCTCTGGCTTAAAATCAAGTTGTTCTCATCATACTGGCTACTCTACATTGTTCTGGATACTTTTTTCTGATTTCACTTGTCTACCCTTTAACTTTTAGCCTCCTCTGTTGATTACAACCCGTATCTTGATTTTTAGCAAATGAACCTGCTTCTCTATGTTCACCTGACAAATTTCATTTCATTTTATTTTATTTTATTTTATTTTATTTTATTTTATTTTATTTTATTTTATTTATTTTTTTTTATTTTATTTTTTTTAAAGATTTTATTTATCCATGAGACACACACACACACACACACACACACAGAGGCAGAGACACAGGCAGAGGGAGAAGCAGGCTCTATGCAGGGAGCCCGACACGGGACGCGATCCCAGGTCTCCAGGGTCACGCCCCGGGCTGAAGGAGGCACTAAACCGCTGAGCCACCTGGGCTGCCCCAGTGGCTTTATTTTTAATGATTTTATTTCATTTAGAGAGCATGCGGGGAGGACAGAGGGAGAGGATTCCAAGCATACCCCCCGCTGAGCAGGGAGCCCGAAGCAGAACTCTATCCCAGGACCCTGGGATCATGACCTGTGCCTCCCAGGTGCCCCCACAGTGTCTTTAAACTGTACCGTCTTGTACATTCGGTGGAGCCTGCCAACCTAAAGTTATTCTCTTTTTTTTTCACGCAATGAGAAATGCATGTCATATTCCTTTGAATATTTGCCAGGACGTCAGGGGGGTCTCAAGTGCTCCCTTTATTTTCCAGCCTCTAGGCCCCTGGCTTCCTCCAAGGCAGGTCGTGTACTTGATGGTCACTGACGCAGCCTCTGCAGAGCCCATTCTGTTCTTTCTTCCCCCTCTGCGTTCCTTGTTTCCCCGGTTGGGTGCCTCAGACCAACGGTGCCGGTTGGTCCCTCCCTGAGCTCCTGGGACATGACAGCTCCTAACCCCGTGCTTGGAGGGGCAGTTAGTTCTCATTTTGTTTCCGGAGGAAATGATCTGCTGTGCGGCTCACTTTGGATCTAGCTGTGCTGCTCGGAGGTCGTGGCTCTCAGACTGGCCGGGGCGCCCCGGGAGCCCTGCTGTGTGCGGCCGTGTCCCCACCCGGAGCTCGCGGGGCAGCGGCGCAGCCAGCGTGGGGTGCCGGGAAAGCCTCCAGCTCCGGGAGTCTGCGGTGGGTCACTCACCCCTGCCCGACTCGGGAGAGGAGCTCTGTGGCCCGTCGCCCTCCTGCCTCCTTCACTCCTTCAGGATGCGCGTGCGTGTGTCCATGTAGCCGGGGGCAGGTGCTGACAGCTCCCAAGCTGTCGGGGGCCCTGGTGGGGTGGACGGACGGCGACCTTGTTCCTGGGTGCATGCTGCAGCATCACTGCTCTGGCCTTCCCGGCGCGCAAGGGGCCACGGGGCACCTCTGCCCCCTTTAGAATGGCCAGGGCCTCCGCTCTGTTTCTAGTGACCTTGACGTTCTCCATGGCAGCCTAGAGGGACATGCCTGCAGGCACCTCCCCTCAGCCCTGGAGATCTTGGTGTCCCCCCAAAACTACCTCCTCTTGTTTCCTTCTTCAGTTGGAAGGCTGCCTTGGGTGGCGCCTTCTATGTCCTCCTGGGCCCCCAAATCCAACCGACGAATAGGGGACCCTATGTCTAAAATATGCCCTGACTACACCCCCGAGTCCCCCCGGGGGCAGCGGGACTTGGAGCGGCAGGCCTGGTTCCCCATCCACTCAGCGCAAATGCCAGGGTTCCTGGCTCCCTGACCTGGCGCCTGCCCTCTCCCAGGTCCCACCTTGCGCACGCGGGGTCGGGGGTGTCCGGCTCGCGGTGGCCCTGGCGTGGGGTGACTGCTCCCTGGCCTCCCCGGCGCTCACTGGAAAGCACTCCCATGAGGCCTTCCTTGACCAGCTGCCACGCGGGAATGAGAGGATGGCCACCGACAGGCGTCCCGCACCCTGCCGCCCTGCCGCCCTTCCTGTGCGGAGCCCCCTCCTCCCCAGCCCCGCGTCCCGGCCCCGCCCGCGGGCTGCCCCTCTGCCCGGGAGCTGTGACTCTGCACCCCTTGCGCACCGCCTGCGGGCGCTGTTCCAGAGCAGACGGTGTGGAGAGGCGGGACCGCTTGGAGTGGGGGCCGGGGGGCGTCCAATCCCCTTCCCAGGTTGGGGACAGGGCTACACCATGCGCATGGAGGTGGTCAGCAGTGGGAGCCGCGGCCCTGACTCGGGAAGAATCCGGCCCTCGGAAGCGCAGGCTCCTTCAGCCTCCTTCTTCAGGCTCCAGGGCGACAGGCGGTGGCCGAAGAGGTGAGCAGCGGCCTCTCCAGGTAGAGGGGGCACATGCGTGTCACTGCCGAAACTGCTGGGAGTGTAATGAGGTGGAAATAAAGACATTGCCTACATTTTCACAACCAGGTTGACATTATGCTGTGTTTCTTTGTGTGCATGTGTGTGCACGTCTGTGTACATGTGTGTGCACGTGTCTGTGTATATGTGTGCATACGTCTGTGTGCATGTATGCGTGTGTGCACGTCTGTGTAAATGTGTACATGTGTGCAAACGTCTGTGCATGTCTGTGTATGTGTGCAAACATCTGTGTACATGTGTGCACATGTCCATGTGTGCACGTCTGTGCGTGTGTGCACGTGTCTGTGTAAATGTGTGCATGTCTGTGCATGTGTGTGCACATGTCTATATATGTGTGCAAATGTCTGTGTAAATGTGTGTGCACTCCTGTGTACATGTGTGCGTGTGTGCACGTCTGTGTACATGTATGCACGTCTGTGTAAATGGGTGTGTGCATGTGTCTGTGTACATGTGTGCAGACATCTCTGTGTGTGTGCACGTGTCTGTGTGCACATGTCTGTGTGCATGTGAGCACATATGTGCACGTGTCTGTGTGCAAACATCTGTGTGCATTGTGCACGTGTCTGTGTACATGTGTGCACGTCTGTATAAATGTGTGCGTGTGCACGTGTCAGCATGCATGTGTGCACATCTGTGTGTGTGTGCACGTGTCTGTATATGTGTGCAAAGTCTGTGTGCATGTGTGTGTCACTGCATGTGTGGGCCGTGGGCGTGTGCCTCTGTGTGGGTGTGTGCAAGTGTGTGCACGTGGGTGTGTGCACAGTCCAACAGCATCTGCTCTCATTTTCACCCACCACGAGCATTTGTCTTTATCATCGACATCGAAATCCTTGTGGGTGACATCGCCGTCGTGCCACCTTCAAGAGCGTGTTGGGGAGGAGCGCTGGGTCCCAGGAGTCCAGCCGTAAGAGACATGCCTCTCCGGGCAGCGCAGCACAGCAGGGAAGCCCCTCCCATGACACCCTCCTCAGCGTCGGTGACAGTCATGCTTCAGCTGTGCCGATGTAGCCAGTGCATCCCCGGGGCTTGGGGACACACGCCCTGGCACGCTCATTCCTGTGTTTGGGGGATGGCGGCTGGGGACACGTGGTACGGGGGGTGGAGGAGCTCCCAGGATCTAGCTGGGAGGCCAGGGGCGGGGGCGGGGAGAGGGCCGGGTGTGTGCAACTTCACATGCTCATCAGACGTGACAGGAGACCCGGGAGAAGGAAAGTGGTCCAGGGCCGGCGGGCACAGGGTCCCAGCACGGCCTCCCACGGGGCTGTCACCCGCAGGGGCTCCATGGGGCCCGCCCAGCTCCGTCCCGGGTGCCCGCGCGCCTGCCAGACGTGTGCAGCCCCAGCACCCATGGGCCCCGGGCCTTGTTCTGCTCGCCAGCTCCCTCCCTCAGGGTCGGCACCTTGCAGGCACAGCCCCCACCCAACCCTGGCCTGTCCCCGTGGACTATCCCGGAGGACGCAGAGCTCAATGCCAGCTGGCACAGCCCTGCAGAGGCTTCTCTAAAGGGTCGGTCATGGGTGCCTGGGGGCTCAGGTGGTGACCTTGGGGTACCGGGATGGCGCCCCAGGCAGGCTCCCTGCTCAGCGGGGGTCTGCTTCTCCCCCTGCCGCGCTGTCTCTCCCACAGCCTCTCAAATGAATAAAATCTTTAAAAAAAGGGTCAGTCGCGGCTCTCAACAGGCCACTCAGGGGCCCGCGGCCTCTCCCTCCCCGGCCTCATT
Source organism: Urocyon cinereoargenteus (assembly GCA_032313775.1). Lineage (NCBI taxonomy): Eukaryota > Metazoa > Chordata > Mammalia > Carnivora > Canidae > Urocyon > Urocyon cinereoargenteus. The sequence continues at coordinate 59,237,036 of JAVLSZ010000028.1, forward strand.
CACTGCACGAGCAGAGGGGCTGAAGGCCACAGGGGACGCCGTTCGGCAGGTTTCAGGTCTGCTCTGCGTGGCCTGAGTGGTGACGAGACAGGCCCCTGGGGGACACCAGCCAAAGGACTGGAGGCATGACCAGGCCCCGAGTTCCCGGGAGGTGTGGCCTGGCGCCTCCATAGCCTCCGGGGCACCCGCAGAGGCCTGAGGGGCTGGGGGGGTCCTGCTGGGGTGCTTCTTGGGATGGGATGGGACAGGCAAAGGCATTTGTCTATGCAGACTCCAGCTGCGCTCGGAACACCCAACTCTCCAGCGACGCGAACCCCGGAGCTGGTCACCAACACGGGGAACGGAAGCTGGTCTCCTTATGGTAAAAACTTTATTTACTATTTATAAATACATCGCAAGACAAACTTTTCAAAAATACCTTTTTTCCCCAAAAAAACTTAATTAAAAAAATAAAGGAAAGCTAAGAGGCAAACGTCTCGAGGCTCCTCTGTGTCCCCAAGGGGCCGCGGGCGGCGCTCCAGCCCGGGGTCTCCCGCTCCCGCTGGTTGGAGTCCTGGCCTGTGGCCGCAGCCCACCGGGGTTCTGTCGTCCCGCACGGCCACCCTCGTGTGCTAACCTGTGCCTACGGTTACCTAGCTCAGCTCCTAGCGTATCTGGACTATGATGTATACAAGGGGACACCTCAGGCGGAATGCACGTTCTCTGCGTCTACGTGTGACTAGAAGGAGAAGCAGGCGGAGTCCCGTGTGAGCGCATGGATTGTCTAGGTGGCCCCCGCGTCCCCGGCGGGCCATCCCTCTCTGCCGGGTGACCGAACTGATTTTTAACTCTTTTTACATCGTGCGGAGGAAGACAAGGACAGAAAGGAGCTCATCCTCAAAGATAAACCTGGTTCTGGAACTGCTGAACGGGGGAAATGCAGTTTGTGGTCTGTGGTCCCCAAATAATCCTGCTCTCGTTCCGCGGCCGCTGAAAAGGGCCGATTCTTGTGGTGCCCCCGGCCCTGTGGGGCTGCCTCTGCTGGCGGGTCCCCAGCCCTTCACCCTGCACCCCCGGGAAGCTGCCTAACCCAGAGGGTCAGGAACACCTGCTCTCACGGTCTCCCGGGGATCCCGATGACATTCTTGGCCTCTCGAATTTTCGTGTAAGACTCATCTACTCTCTGCTCTTCACCAGGGTGGCCCCCGGAAGGCTCGCAGGACCCTCTCCACGAGCTGAGCCGGGCCCTTGCCCGATGGACGTGAGCCCCCGGCAGGTGCACCGGGAGGTCTCAGACACCACTAGGTGCGGGGATCCCCATCCTTGTGAGGCCTGTGCCTGCTTCCAGAGCGGGGACGAGGCCTGTGCTCCAAGGAGGCAACAGTCGCTGTCTTGAGGCGGAGGGTGGGCTGTGCGGGCAACACGCGGGAGCGCTCGGGGACGCGCAGTGCTGGGGTTTACGTGTACGTTTGGAGGAAGCGGGAAGAAAAACCAAGCAGCGTCCCACGGACTCCTGGGAGGTGGAAGGCGCCCTGGTTCGCCACCTAGAAGAGCCCTAGGCGTCGCAGACATCTCTTTTTAAACTTTGGTTAAAAGAAAAAAATCAATTCACCACAAAAAAAAGAAATATAAATTGAGGCTGTAGCCAGATGCTGATCATGTCCTTGGCAGTCTTTTGTGCAAAATAAGGCGTTTCTGAGCTCCACGTTGACTAAAACAAACAGAAAGATAAATATGTTGAGATAACTCCCCCACCTCGGAAGGCTCAACTCCTGCCCCATGGTGCTTGGTGCTAGATCCCCCCGCGGCGGGCGGACGGGGGCTGTAGGCCGAGGCCCAGGCCCAGGTCTCACCCTCAACCTTGAGTTCTTGCTTCCGACTCGTGGGGAAACAAAACTTGTAACTAAAAAGGAAAATTTGGGGGCGCCTGGGTGGCTCAGGTCATGATCCCGGGGCCCCGGGACTGAGCTGCGTGGGTAGGAGTCTTCTTCCCACCCCGTCCTGCTGGTGCTCTCTCTCAAATAAATAAAATCTTTTAAAAAAAAAAAAATGAAACGAGAATTTCTTCTCTTTCCTTAAGTTTGTCTTGAGATGAAACACATTTATTCTCTTTTCCCCAATGGCTCTCTCCATTTTAAAATTTTAAAGATTTTACTTATTTATTCATGAGAGACACACACACAGACAGAGGCAGAGACACAGGCAGAGGGAGGAGCCGGCTCCCTCCGGGACCCCGGGTCACGCCCTGGGCCGAGGGCAGACCGGGCTGCCCCAGGCTCTCTCAGGTATTCAAACACCAAGCAGGATCGCAGGTGACAGCATGCTTGGAAGTCAAAGTCTCCCATAAACCCCCCTTTGCGTCTGGTGAAGACAGGCCTGTCCAGCACCGACTCTCAACGCGTCCGTGACGTAGAGTACGAAGGAACACGAGCCACGCTTGTAAGCGCGAAGCACGTTCCTTCCCCACGTCCTCGTGGATTCAGTCCTTTGCTGCGAGGACGAGCCCCCGACAGGACAGCCGCGTGGGGCAGCCTGGGCGGCTCTGCGCTGCGTGCGTCCGAGTCCAGCATCTCCCAAGGGACCGGAGGCGCCCGAGACAACGGGACCAGGGCCCCACTTCCTGGGTGGGCGTGTCCCGCTTCCCCGACTTACGTGGCTGGCGGCGTCTACTTGCTGTCCATGCTGTAGCAGTGAATGTCGCCTTTGCCCCTGGCGTCGAAGCCGGGCAGCGGCTGCCCATACTTGTCCACGCACCAGCAGAAGCCCCGCTTCCTGCCCTTGGAGGGGCGGCACTGAGGAGGAGCGCAGGGGGGCAGTGAGCCCGGAGGGAGCCCCCGCAGGGTCCCTGCCATCTGAGGGGCGCGTGTGCAGCGAGGTTACAGGCTTGTGCATGTGGGAGGGGGGCTCCCTGGAGAAGCGGGCCCGGGGTGGTCCTGGGTCCCTCAGGTGTCACAGCGACGCTGGACCTGCCACCCTGCAGGCACCTGCGCTGACGGGCGGGATGGCAACGTCCCCACCTCCCCGGGCACCTGTCCCCGGGCATGCGCCAGTCTGCACAGACGCATTCTCAGCGTGGGTTTGCCGAAGAACTGACTGAAGGGAACAGACGGACGTGCTGCTGCCTCCCGGCAGGTGGCACACAGGTGTCACAGGGACACCACGGAGCCCCACGGCCAGGGAAGCGCGGCCCCCAGGCGCTCGGGCCCTGTGGCTTCTGCAGCCGCCTGGCGGTCGTGACGCTGAGGCTGCCACCGTGGAATGGCTCATCTCCAGACACGACTCACCCTGGCCTAAAATAAGGACATGCTGGCTGGGCCGCGCCTCCCAGGAAGGGGAACATGAGGGGGCGCCCAGGGGCTCCCGGGGCAGCAGGGGGCATGGCACTCACCTGCTTCTTCTTATAGAAGCCCTTCCTGTCACAGTTGGGGATGTGGATGCCCCTGGGGCTGAGCATATCCAAGAACTTGAGCCGGTTCAGCGTGTCCTCCACCTCCCGGCGGCAGGGCCCCTGTCGGGGAGCGGCGGGTTACAGGGAGCACGGGTGGCCCCGCGGGGGACCCGCCAGGTCATGCCCACGCCACCAACCGTGGCTCCCCGGGGTTGGGGACACACACGACACTCAGCGACCAGGCAGACAAAACAGGCACCACCTCTGCGCAGAGCACTCGAGGTGCTGGAACCTGTGTCCCTGTACCTGGACCCCCGAGACACCCCGAGACCTCCCCGCGGCAGGCAGTGCCGGCCCCTCCCATGCAAGGCAGGCTCATGCACCCTGACCGTGCGCCCCGAGTGCCTGCCACCTGCCACCCGCCAGGAGAGGCGCTCACATATTCCGTCTCTCGCTTGTACTCGGAGGAGAAGTTCTGGGTGTCAGTGCTCTGGGACTCGTAGTCCACCTTGTAGCGCTGGCTGTCCTTGGCGTGCCCCTTCTTGATGACGTCCATCTTCGTGTGCAGGGGCTGCAGCTTGGCGTCGGGCACCCGGTGCGTGCCGGGCAGGGCCTGCGTGCCCCCTGCGCCGTGGTCCTCCTCCGACTCGCTGCTGTTTCCTTGAAAGGTGCAAGGGGCACAGGGTGGCACGGCCATCCACCGTGAGCAGCGGCCTTTTCAGAATCTCACCCCTGCGCCCGAGTCCTGGCTGCGTGGCAGTGCCATCCGGCAATGCCACGTGACCTCGAAACACGGGGATCAGGTTCGGTTCCCGGGTACCAGCAGCGGGTGGCCGACACGGCACCCCAGGGAGTCCACTTTCTGAATGGAATCTGCTGGGGCGCCTGGCTGGCTCGGCTCTTAGGTGGCCAACTCTTGGTCTCAGCGCAGGTGGCAGTTTCAGGGTTGCAGGATCGAGCCCCGTGCTGGGCTCTCTGCCCAGATCCCCCTTCCCTGCTCCCATTCACACACGCTCGCGCGCTCTCTCTCTCAAATAAATAAATAAATGTTTAAGAAAACTAAATACAGTGAAACCTGCTGTGTGCTCTTCCAGGGCAGCGGGGGCGTGGAAGTCTTGTCACCACCCGTGCCCTCCACCAGCAGGGGGCACGCCCGAGCCAGAGCAGGGACAGTGCTCAGGATTGACTCTGCTCCGAGGGAACAGCGGTCTGGAGGACAAGCACCCCCAGCTCCACCTGCCTGCCCTGCGGGATCTGGGCCCCACGCGGGGTGGAGGCAGCAGCCGGAGTGCACAAGCCCTGCAGGGCCCCGGAGTCCAGCACCGTCCGGGGAAACCGCATGCCCCTCCGGGACTGGCTGCGCGTCCCCCTGCTCTGGGCGTTTGGTGGTGTGAGATGGGTCCCGCCGACACGTCTCTAACTCCCTGTCCGCGCGTGGGCTGGAGCGCCCGGAGGGGGCTGCACAGACCCTGTGCGCGCCGGGCACGTTGCTGTGTGCCGGAGCTCTCAGTCCCCGAGAAGGACCCCACTACCCCGAGACACCTCCCGGTGCGCAACGTGCAAACGAGAAGGGCACCCGAGGCCCTGATGCCGGTGCTGCAATGCCCACAGCACCACCGCAGTTTCAAGCCCACGGATGAAACGTGGGGCTCCTGTGGTGTCAGCACACTCTGGTTTCCTTTTCCAGGAGAACGGTGGGGTGGCTATGGGGGAAGCGCCCCTGAGGAGCCCCTCTGGGTCACGCGATTGCCCCGTTTGACCAGCAGTGTGCCTCCCAGGGACACCCCCCCCCCCCCCACTGCACGCAGGGTGGCGGCCCGCAGGGAAGCCGGCTGACACCTCTGGCTCTAGGTGACAGGTGCATTACACGGTCTCCTGGAAAGCGCTCCCGCGGCTGGCTCGGGGACCGACTCTGCAAAACGTGCTCAGGGCAGGTGTGCTCACCAGGGCCCGGGGATCACCCCTCCCTGGGAAGAGAGACTCCCCGGAGGCGGAGGGGTGGCTGGGCTCCTGAGGGGTCTGGCGTCAGGGGAAGTGCAGATTAGCCCAGTGCCTGGTTCTTAATTGCTAGAATTTGGTTTCAATTTCCTTTAACCCAAGGGTTTTTTTTCCTCCCTTGTCAGGGAAGTAGCAGGGACAAAGGAGATGCTAAGAGTATGCAAATAAACAGATTTGCATTTCTTTTCCAAGAACGGAGTAACTTCTTAAACCTCCCCAGTTTTCTTTCTAATGCCTGCGGACTTCAGCAGCAACACAAAACCTCCCCAGTGAAGCAGCGGATAAAGTGAACTTGGGACGGCCACTTAAATGCACCTCCCCACCCCCAGAGGCCCGAGAAGCCTTATAAAATCTTAGGTCTTTTAATCGCGTTATAGGAAAGCCCATCAACTCACACCGGGGAGCCTCAGTGGTAGTCGTCGCAACACACCCATTGCTGGCTACCTGGAATCGGCGGCGCCTCTAAGAACTTCCAAGTGCACTTTTTGAAAATCCCAAAGACACGCGGGCCGAACGCAGTGCCCACAGAGCACAGGACCTAACTGCCCCACACAGAGGCCCTTTAGCCACTTCACATCCACCACCTAGAACAGTGCACGTCTTGGGAAACTGGATTTTTGCCTTCCCACCAATCCTGGGTTGGCCCAACAGAGCCAGCCTGCCTCCCTCGGGAGTGGAAACGTGCAGAACCCGAAGCCACAAAGGGACTTCTCTCCTGCCAGCCCGGGGTGGGGGCGCTGCCTGGGGCGGGCAGGTGGGGGCATCAAGCTCCCCGCCTCTAGGGAGGCTGGCTGGGCCTGCGGGGGTCTAGAGCAGCAGCTGCCGACCCCATTTACACGGCCTGAGGTCCCGATGCGCCAAGCCGGAGCCTCCGTCCGTCCTCTTGGGGCTCCCAGCAGCCGCGCCCCAGCCCTCCGAGGCCGGGTTAGGCGGCACGCGGTGCTGGGCGGGCTCCTTCCCCCTCAGCATCCCTGAGGTCTCCGAGTCCACGTTCCCCGCAGCTCCGGCCCTGGCGTGGGTCTGGGGCGCACGCGGGGCCGATGCGGGACGTGCCAACCGGGCGCACCCGCGTCCCTCCTTGCCTTTGGGCGACCTTGGGGGGGCCACCTCCTTGCGGACATCAGGCTGCGCCAACGCAACGAGACGTGCATACCTGCTGCCCGCCTCGCCGTCCCTGCCGCGCGCCGAGCGTCCCCCAGGCCGGCAGCGTGTCCCGCACGTACCGCGCAGCCTCCCGGCCCCCACCGCCCCCGCGCCCCGGCACCGACGCGCTCGCTCCCCGCCCGCCCGGGGAGATGCTCCCCCGCCCGGGGTCCGCCCGGGGTCCGCCCCCCGCCCGCCCGGGACACCCGCGCCCAAGCGCTCAGGGGCGGCAGCCGGGGCGGGGCCCACCTGGCGCGGCGGCTCACCTGGCGCTGGCGGCGCAGGCAGCAGGTAGGCGCGCAGGCGGCCGGCGGCGCTGGCGTTGGCGCAGAGCCCGCGGCCGTCCAGCAGCGCCTGCAACGGGCGCGGCTCCCCGGGCGGCGGCTGGCAGCGGAGGCCCGCGCCGCAGCGCTCGGTGTAGACGCCGCACGGCTGGCCCTCGCGCAGCGCGCACGTCAGGCAGCAGCCGCAGCCGGGCTCCCGCACCAGCTCGGGGCACGCGGGCGCGGTGGGCGGCGGCGCGCACTGCGCCAGGGCGCGCGCGTCGCACGGCTCGCAGCGCACCACGGGGCCCGCGCCCGCCGCGCCCGCGCCCGCCCGAGCCGCCGGGGGTCCGCGGAGCAGCGCCAGCGCCGTCAGCGCCGCGGCCCAGAGCGCGGGGCGCGCCCCCTGCATGGCGCCCTCCGGGGGGCCCGCTGCTCGGCCGACCGGGGCGCGGGGATCGGGAAGCGCGCGGCGCGAGGCTGCGGGAGCGCGGGGCGGTCGCCGGAGCTGCGCACTGCGCCGCCGATGTCGCGTCTGGGCGGCCCGAGCGCGCCGGCCGCTATATAGAAGCCGGTGGCCGAGGACACGCCCCGGAACGGCGCGCGGGCGGGGGCGGGGGCGGCGCGGGCGCGGGGGCGGGGGCGGGGGCCGGCACCTGCTGCACCGCGCACGCGGGCCCCCGGGCAGGGCGGGGAGCGGGGGCCGGGGCCGGGCCCGGGGCGCCTGGCCTGCGCGGACCCTCGCCGGGCGCGCTGCGCAAAGCTTCGCACCACGGGGAGCCTCGGTCGGGGCGTCGTGGGGAGTTCCCGAGCGGGAGGCCGTCGGCTGGCGCGCGCCCCCCGCCCCTGCGCCTCGGCCGGTGCGCCCGGGCCCCTCCCGGCGCCTGCAGCGGGTCCCTACGCTGGACCTCCCCGCCCCCCTCCCCGTGGGTGCTCTCGCCGAGGCCACGGAGCGGGCGGGACGGCGGGCGCTGCCGAAGCGGCGGTGATGCCCGGCGGCCCCCGCCGTTGCGCGCTGCCGGCCCCCGCGCGCCCGAGGGGAGATGCTCTGGGAGTCTCGCTCCTTGCGCGCCGGGCTGCGACGGGGCCAGCGCGCCCCTTCCCTAGGTGACCAACAGAGGGCACCGGTGGCCCAGGATTGGCGCGGGAGCTACCCTCTCCAGGCTCCTCTGCCCAGAGCTGTTGGGGCCGCGGTGCCAACGGAGGAGACCGGGGAGGGGACGTTCCCGGGCGCTGTTGGCGATGCGTTCTTGCTCCAGGAGGCGGACAGGTGCCTTGTGCGGTAGAGACCGCCCCTCAGGCCCCCTTACCTTCCCCGCTGCCCGGGCCCAGCCCCCTGTGCGGCTGTGGGTGAGGCTGGCATGAACCCCCAGCGTCCGCCCTGCTGTGTACAGGCGCAGGTGTGTGTGCACGCGTGTGCCCTCCTTTAGAGGGGGAGCACCAGCTGCTCACAGCAAATGCACGGGCAACAAGAGTTGTACGTGAGTCCCTCCTTGGAAACATCAGGGACCCGCAGAGGGACCTGTGTACCCAGTTCTGCAGGGGTGTCCACTCCTGTCCCCTCCGGCGACCGGCATGGGGCTCAACCTCCTGGCTGCCCCCCCGGGCCCCCCCCCCAATCCCTCCTTGTAGCTGTGTTGGCTGCTTTGGCTCTGAGAGCAGAGTCCCCGAATGCCCTGGAAAATCAGAGGGAGCCAGACATCCCCTGAGGGTTGCAAGTGCCCCTTCACTACCCGCGGAGGCCACAGTTCTGACCGAGTGCTGCTTGTCCCGCTATAGATCCCTGAGGTCGGCCTCTGTGTTTAGGACAGTGTCAGCCGCCAGGCAGCATGGCACTGCTGGAGTGTTGCTGGGGGCAGTGGTGGCCCCGAAGCCCCAGGAGAACCCGGCGCCCTTCCCTGGCTTGAGAGCGGGTGCCAGTGTCATGCAAGGCCCCAGGGGGCACCAGAGAGCTGGGTGCCGGGCCACACTGTGCACTCAGGACCACGGGTGGTAGGACCTTGGTCCCCTTCTCTGTGAAGTCCTGCAGTGGCCAAGTGGGTCTGCAGTCGTGGGCAGCCACGTGGGAAAGACCACGTTCCAACAGGTGCTCGTTTTTATGAGACCCAACTGCAGGGACCCTGCCCCCCCAGCCACCCCCAGATTGTAGTCGTTGGAACCGGGGGACTTTGATGGGCTGAAACTGCCTTTGTGTCATGCTACTTGATTGTGTCAGATGGTGGTTCACCCGGCGCCGGTGGTTAACTGACAGAAGCTAGGGACTGGGGTGGTCAGTGGGAAGACGGGCACCCCCATGCCCTCGGATGGACCCGCGTGCAGTTGCTTAGTGGTTGTCAAGTGTGTGCGGCTGTGGGAAGAAGCCACAGCCCGCTGAGGGCTGGTGGTCGCTGGGGTCAGCCCATGACACGAGCCTCTCATTTCTCCGTTGAGTCCACTGCTGCTGCTCACAGGCACCTGCCCCCGGGTGACATCAGTCTTCCCGGCCTCCCTTCCACCCAGGCCCCGCTGACCCACCACCCCAGGGTGCTCTCCACGGGCAGTGCAGATGGATGTCGGGAGCAGTGAACCCTCTCTTCTGTGTCTGGGAGGTGTGGCAGTCAGGCTCCCCTGCCCGGGTGGACCCTGGACAGGACGACCCTAACTCTCAGAGGCAAGCAGCCTGTAGGGTCTCATTTCAGGCCTCGGTGGCACACTACCTAGAGCTTCAGTGTCTCCCGCTAGGGGAGGTGCGGGTGGGGACGGGGAACCTCGCTGTCCCTCCACCAGCTCTCCTGCTTGGTGAGCCCCCCCACTTCTGCTCCCCAGGTACATGGTAGGAGAGGTTGGGCATGCCCATTCCAAAAGGGAGAGACTGGAAGGAATAAACAGATGATGGGTCCCAAGCAAGTCCCACACCTAGCAGCTGGGGTCCCAGGAAGGCTTGCAGTCTGTCTTTCTCTGGGGACCCTTCATCCATTTCCAAATTGCGGGACCAAACAGGATGCACCAACTCTGAGGTCCCTGGCTCCAGACTGTGGGTTTCCAGTGGACCCCTCCCCAGTCCACTTTGTCAAGTTTTGTCTTCCTTTCTGAACCCCAGAATTCCACATCCCCCAAGAGGCCGCATCCTTTGTGAGCCCCCAGCCCCTCCAGACACACCGAGCGAAGGTCCTTGTGTGCATACGCCCCTCCTCACTCCCAGCTGCTCCCCTCAGCCAGGCTTTTCCAAACCTGGTAAGACTCCACTGGAAGGCCACTGCCTCTCTTGAGGCTTCTTCTGACCCCACAGGCACCCCCCTCCCAAGACACAGATGCCCACTGCCCCCTACTGTCTGGCCTGGCCAGCCTGTGAGACCCCGCAGCCAGCGTGAGGAGGTGCTCAGTACCTGAACGGAACAGACAGCCGGACCCTTGCTGCTCTTACACGCAGGTTAAATCCATTTCTAGTGCCCTCATCGGCAGTGATGCCCTAATGCACCCTAAAACTAGACCACAGAACCCAGCAGAAGTGGGGGGACTCACCTAGCAGAAGTAGGGGGGCCCACCCAGCTTGAGGCTTGCGAGGTCAGAATAAAGAAGGCTGAGCCATCAGGGAGGAAGGAGAAGAGCCAAAATGAGTGTGAGGTGGGAGGAGAAGGGAATGGAGATGTGGGAGCAGGGGGCGCAGCCCCGGGGAAGTGGAGCAGGGTCCTGGCGGCACGCAGGGCGTACTGGGATGTTATGAATTTGAAGTAAGACTCATCAGCCTGACCGTCCTAGTTCCTAGACTCAACGGGTGACCCCCACCCTGAACAGTCAGAGTTTGCTTCACTGGGCATGGTTTTCCCAAAAGAGGAGGCTGAACTGTGAGCTGGACCAGGGATGGGGACAGACCAACCAGGGACAACCCAACCAGGGATGGGGACGAGCCAACTGTGATCGGGACCAGGGATGGGGACGAGCCAACTGTGACCGGGACCAGGGATAGGGACGAGCCAACTGTGAGCGGGACCAGGGATGGGGACGAGCCAACTGTGATCGGGACCAGGGATGGGGACGAGCCAACTGTGAGCGGGACCAGGGATAGGGACGAGCCAACTGTGAGCGGGACCAGGGATGGGGACGAGCCGACTGTGATCAGGACCAGGGATGGGGACAAGCCGACTTGATCGGGACCAGGGGTGGGGACGAGCCAACTGTGAGTGGGACCAGGGATAGGGACAGACCAACCAGGGACAACCCAACCAGGGATGGGGACGAGTCAACTGTGAGCAGGACCAGGGATGGGGACAAGCCAAAATCAATTCTCCTTTCTGTTTCACAGCTTTCACCATGTGCATTTTGAGGCTCCGGGTTCTGCACACGCCTGTAGAATTTCTGTGCCCTTGGTGAACTGACGGGTGACCCTGTTGTCATTAAAGTTCTTCCTTGCCCTATGGATTGCTTTGCTGTGTAATCTACTCATTTGATACGAGTTTAGATACTTCCATTTCTTTCGATTGCTCTTTGCATTGTTCCGTTTCTACCCCCCCCTTTTTTAATTGGCTTACTCAGGGATTAGATCATCATTCTTTTAGAAGTATTTGAAATTAGACGGCCTAGTTACTCTTCTTCAACAAGCATGGAGACATCCGTTTTCAAGGGGTAATCCGAGATACTTCATTTATTCAAGCAATTTTCTACCACTGATAAACGTTTGAAATCATCACCAAGTGTTCCCCGAGAGAGGAGCAGCGCCGGAGAGAGAGGAGGCTGTCACGAGTGTTTGTGTCTACTTTATGGTAAGACGCTGAAGTGTTTTCATAAAAGATAACACTTACTTATGGAGAGAGAGCTTGCCTCGGAGAGCTTCTGGGAAACCCGTGTAAACATTTACATTGCAGAGCGAGCCCACTGTCTCCACAGAGTCAACAGACCGGCTCGAAAGCCGGGACAGACGCCGGCATGGGATTTGGTTGCAGGCCTTGGCCTCGAGGAGAAACCGTTGTGCGGGGCTCCCCGTGGCTTTCAACGTGGAGCTACAGTTGGGCAGCGGGTTCCACGCTCAGAGCGAGTCCGCTGCACGGCCGTGTGCGCGCTCTCCAAGCGCCGTGCGGGCCCCTGGGCGGCCCCTGGGTGGCCCCTGGGTGGCCTGGCCCTCGGGGGCGCTCCCGATCGAGCTGTGTGAACCTTGGCCTTCGCTGTCCCCCGTTAGCGAGTGGCCCTGGGCCCCAAGGCGTGCGTGCCCACATCTGGGCCAGCATCTGGCCGCTTTGCCAGCCCGCCTGCCCTCGCCTGGTCCGTTTTTACTTTGTGGGCCGCATTTCTCTCTTCTCTCCTTCTTGGGGCGGGGGGGTCCTTTCTTACATTTCCTATTCTGTGGGGAACGTCAGCTTTTCTTTCACTTAGTTTCCCCTTTGGGTGCACAGCGCGCGGTGCGAGGAGCTGCCTACGGCCGGTGTTTCTGTGTCTGGGCGTCGGTGTTGGGAGGCTGGCCTCCGCGGTCCGCGGTCGTTGCTCGCGACGCACTCAGGTTCTGTGGGTGTGTGTGGCCCTCGCGGGGGCCCGTTACCAGCTTCGGGAGGACGTTGATGCTTTTGTTTCTCCAGGCGGGTAGCCGCCCAGTTAACGGCCACGAGTTCTGTGTCGCCCGTGGCCTGCGGTTCGCGTGTCGGTGCCGCGTGCAGGGCTCGGCTCTGCTGCGTCGGGTCGTCCCCGAGCCCGGGGCCCGAGCGTCTGCGGCTCTGTCTTGGGCCTCAGCTGCCTGGCACGTGTGCATGGCTGTTCTTAGAAGCGGCCCGTGGGGCTCCCTAGACGAGCTCTAGCCGGAAGCCGGGGGCCTCTCCTGTACTTGGGGTGCTCAGATGGGGCCACACCTTTGGGCAAAGCTCAGAGGGAAAGGATGGAAGAGACAGGCTTTTCCTGCCGACCTCCTGGCTTCAGGAGCGCTTTCTGTGAGTCCCTCTGGCCAGGAAGCCGGCCCGGCACCTTCTGTGCGCTGGGCTGCGTTTGGGGCATCACCCGAGAGGAAAGAGGACCCTCCACACCAGGAGGCACCCCACCGGGGCAACCTGGCCATGCATCGGCTCCCCTCCGCATGGCCGGCTCTGGGGACTAGACGTGTCCGTGGTGGTCAGAGGCTGGTCGAGGAGCTGGGGAAAATCACTCCCTCGTCGCGGGAAGTGGCGTCCTGGTTGTTAGTTTTCATGATTGTGCTTTTATTTCTTCCGACTACTTTCAAAGTTATTCTTGAGTTATTTTGCAGTACTCCCTGGAAACCACAAAGGCCTCTTAATTTATAAAATCCTAGTGTTGGTTGGTGCCTTTATCCTATTTCTGTGCAACGGGAGCACATTCAGATGCGTTAGTTCTAGTTGTGCGCTCCCGGATTTCTGGGCTCTTGTTGCTGTGTCTTTGTGTCTCACGTCCCAGAACGTGTTAGTGTTCTTGTTTTACTACAGTTAGCATTCCTTTGAATATAGTCTCGTAATTCGGATTTCTTCCTTCCTTCAATTTTGTATTGCCAGCCTTCCCATAATCAGTGTCTACTAGGTACGGATCTTCCACCCTTTTAATCTAAACCTAGTGGTGCATTTATATTTACGGTTCATTTATATAGCAGGTAGTGGGGTCCTGCTCTTTATTTTTGAACTTAGTTCAATAATCTCCATCGTTTATTTTTTTATTTCTTAATTATTTTCTAAAGATTTTATTTATTTATTCATGAGAGACACAGAGAGAGAGAGAGGCAGAGACACAGGCAGAGGGAGAAGCAGGCTCCATGCAGGGACCTGATGCAGGACTTGATCCCAGCACCCCGGGGTCACACCCTGAGCCAAAAGCAGATGCTCAACCACTGAGCCTCCCGGGTACCCCAATCTCCATCTTTTAATTGGACCTTTTTTGTTAATTAACATTTAATGTAATCATGCACGCAATTGGGCCAAATACACCATTTTTCCTGTTTACTTTCTCTTTGTCTCATTGAATCTTTCTCCTGCTTTTTTTTCCTGTACATTTTTTGGATTCATTAAATATCTTTTTATATTCTACTTCATGTCCTCTGTTGGCTTTTTTTTGTATTTCTTTGATCGTTGACTTTACAGAATACAATTACCATGCTTAACTTTTCTCAGTGAACCGTGGGTTACTATTGGACCACTTTTCCGTGTAAGAGCTTTAGAACAACACAATTCTGTTACTATAACCACCACCCATTCTGTGCTATGAAGGTAATATATTTTGCTTACACACATGTTCTAAAACACACAGCATGATGTTATGATTTTTGTTTTAAGGAATTAATAGTCTTGGGGCACCTGGGTGACTCAGTATTAAGCATCTGGTTCTTGATTTTGGCTCAGGTCATGATCTCAGGGTCATGGGATCGAGCCCTGAGTCAGGCTCCTCGCTCACCGTGGAGTCTGCTTGAGATTCTCTTTCCATCTCCCCTACCCGACCCCGTGTGCTCTTTCCCTCACCCCCTTTAAAAAAAAAAAACAGAATTCATAGTCTTACATATATCTTTTCACATTTTATTTTTGGCCACACGTCGACTCCCTCTGGTCCTCTGTGTTCCTTCTGGCAGACCTGGGCTTTCGTCTTGGATGATCCTGATGGCCTGAGGGTCTCCCTGTGGTATTTCTTTCAGTGTAGACCTGCTGCTGTGGATCCTTTCATCTTTCTTTTTTTTTTTTTCTGAAAATGATTCATTTCAGCTTCATTTCTAAAGGATATGTTTGCTAATTATAGAACTTAGAGTTGGAAAGGTTGTTCTTCGGCATTTGAAAAAAATATTTCATTTTCCTCACTCTGGTTTCCTTTGTTTTTAGGAAAAGCCGTCTGCCTTTCTTTCTGTTGTTGCATGGAATAAAATTATTTTCCCTCTGGGTGTTTTTACCCAGTTTTTCTCTGGTTTTCAGAAGTTTGACTAGGACATAGCTTAGTGTAGTTTTTGTGTGTGTGTGTGTGTGATTATCCATCATGGGACTTATTGAGCTTTTGAATTGTTGGCCTGATGACTGACATCATTGGGGAGTTCTCACTTGTTATCCGTTCAAATACTTCTGCTCTGGTCCCCTCTCTCCCGTCAACACACCTTGTTATGCTAGAATGATGGATATTGTCTCCATCTGCGACAGGATGTATTTGTTTTTTCCATGCTTCAGTGTGAATCCTTTCTGCTAATTTACTTTGGAGTTTACTGATTGTTTTGTTTTGCTTAGCCTCCATTAAACCCACTGAATGTTTCCTTAATTTTGTTTATTATATTTTTTTTTCATTGTAGAATTTCCATTTGGATTTTTTCTCTGGTTTTCATTTCTTTTTTTTTCTTTCTTTCTTTTTTTCATTTCTTTGCTGGAATTACCCATCTTTTTTTATTTTTGTTTTTTTGAATTACCCATATTTTAATCTATTTTCACATTTTTCTTTAATTACTTTAGTATATTTATAAGTTATCATAAAATGCTTGTCTGCTGCATTCCTTGTACACCTCTCGCACTGTTTTATCTCTTTAGAGTGGGTCCTGTTTTCTTGGTTCTCTAAATATCTGATAATTGTTTATTATATACTTGACTTTGAATATAAAGGACGGTGAGGATGGTGTGCACTGTGCTTCGTTAGGCAGCCGGAGCGAGCGGCCCGTCACCGGGGTCCATCAGAGTCAGGGGGGCTGTGGTGGGTACCCACGTTCTGTAGCTGCAGTTTGTCTCTGGACCACACCAGGTTCCTCTCTGTAGTCAAACCTTTGGTTCTAAATACCTCAGAACTGGGACATTTCTCTCCCTCCAGATTCTCCAGTAGGAGAGTTGGCAGGACATGTGAGCTGGCTCCAAATTTGGGGTCCTCCAAATTCCAGCCCCCAACAGGCCAGTCCTTTAAATCTCCTCATCCTGGCAGATGTGCTCATTTTCTGCTCTGCAGTGATCTCAAGGAGCAAGTAGCCATTGGTCTGTTCTTTTCGGGGAAGGTTTAGAAACCTTCTAGAATTTAGTGCATGTAGACCTTATTTTTTCATCTGCGTATTTCTGATGGGTTTAAGTAAAATACTGTTTTATTTAGAAGTTCACTGTTTGGCTGGTAGGGATGGTCTTTTGCTGTTCTCTCCATTCCACCTTGAAGCAGACACCCCACCCCTCAGTACAGGTGCCTGGCACTCTGAACTGCGCAGCACAAGAACTTGCCCAGCTCCTCCCTAGGGATGCACATTTGGGCTGCTTCTGCTCTCTCCTTTTCTTTTTGTATTGTTGTAAAATAAGGGCTACCATGTGTAACACTGTGCCTACGTCTTTTAACATATTTGCTGGAATATTCCTAGAAGTGGCACCGCTGGGTCACAGGGTAATAGCATGTGTGATTTATCTCCATTCCTCTCTGTAGGGACTGTGCTATCTCGCATCTCCTCTAGTATATGTGAGAAGGCATGTCCCTTTGTCTTACCTCGTCCTCGGTGATCATCAGCCTTTTGGGTTTTTGCCCCGCTGATGGGCAAGAAAATCATAACTCATCATCCACTTGACCCTTGGACAACAAAGGGGCTTGGGGTGCTTACCCTCCACGTATAACTTTGGTCTCCCCCCCCAAAACTTAACTACTAATAGCCTATTGTTGATGGAACGTCTCATGGATAACATAAAACCGTTGATTAACCCATATTTTGTATGTTATATGTAATAGATGCTGTATTCTTACAATAAGTAAGCCAGAGAAAAGAAGATGTTATCAAGAAAATCATAAGGAAGAGAAAATACATTTACAGTGCTGTATGGTATTTATATAAAAAAAAAAATCCGTGTGTAAGTGGACCTGTGCAATTAAAACCCAGTTGTTCAAGGGTTAACTGTACTTAGAATTTGCTTTCCTCTTATTTTTTTTTAAGGTATGGGCCTCACTCTTTCTTTCTTTCTTTCTTTCTTTCTTTCTTTCTTTCTTTCTTTCTTTCTTTCTTTCTGATTTATTTATTTATTTATTTATTTATTTATTTATTTATTTATATTTATTTGAGAGAGAATGAATGAGCACAAGCTGGAGAAGGAGCAAGGGCAGAGGGAGGAGCAGACTCCCCGCCAAGCAGGGAGCCCAATGGGGGACTTGAACCCAGGACCCTGAGATTGTGACCTGAGCCGAAGGCACATGCTTCACCCACTGAGCCCCCCAGGCGCCCCTGCTTTTCTCTTACTGTGAGTTGAGCATCTTTTTCTGTATTTAAAGGTCATTTCCAATTCCTGTTTGTCAGTTGTTTGTATCTTAGCCCGTTTTCTTGTGGATTTTTTGTTCATTTTTCTTCTTCCTTCTCTATAGTAAGAAATTCCATGTTTTAAGGCTATTCATCATTTGTGATACAGGTTACCCGTAGTTTTCCCTATCAATGTTTTATTCCATCCTTTTAATTTTTTGCATGGATTTTCAATTCCACCAGGAAATCTAGTTGTCAGAGACATTGGTCTTTATTTCAGGCACAACTGTGCTCGTTCAAATGTGTTACTTACACGATGAATTTCAGCCTTGCTGTGGCCTCCCAGCTGGCCTTCTCTTTTTTCTCTGAGCATCTCTGCCTTTCCTCTTTTTTTTTTTTTTTTTTTTTTAGAGGGAGAGCCAGTGAGTGTGAGCCAGCGAGTGGAGGGAGGGTCAGAGGGAGAGGGAGAGAGAGTCTCAAGCTGACTCCACATTTAGTTTAATTCCACGACCCTGAGATCACGACCTGAGCTGACACCAAGAGTTCGACGCTCAGTCAGCTGCTCCCCGCGGGCACCCTCGTCTCGGTCTCCCAGCAGTCCCGTGTCGTTGTAGGCCGCACTGAGTTACGTCCTGAAGACCCACGTCTCCTTCCTCACAAGCCCTCCGCATCTTTCCCATCTGCCTGAGAGCTTCAGACAAGCCTGAGAAGTCGCATCTTCCCCCGAGCCTTCCGGACGCCTCCAGATCTTTCACTGCTGCCCCTTTCCTTGTGCTCCTATCACAGAGTTTATTTTGCTTTTAAGAAAATTGATCTCATGTTTCTTTCTTCTCTTCAGGGCGGGGAGCAGCTCTTACTCATGCCTCACATACCTGTCGGTGCACGCAGGTGCTGACGATGCTTGGGAGCTGGGGAAAGCCTTGTGCATTGGTCTGGGTACCTGGGATGCCCAGGGTTTGACCCACGATACCGGGGCTGCATGTCTCCGCCACCAGACGATGCAGGTATATAAACACCAGGGGGATGGGGGAGGCAGAGGCTTGATTTGGGGTCGGGATCAGGGTGGGTTGCTGCCACAGTCATCCGGAAGCTGGGTCACGGAGGGGGGCAGATGTAGGGAAGTAAAAGCAAGATTGGTCACTCCCTGGACACTCAGGACGTGCCCGTCTCTGTGCCGGGCACCTCAGCTGGTGTATATTTAATCCCTCCGGCAATCATTTTGTGAGTTCCACAGATATGGAGTCAGATCCGGGGAGGCCCTCCGAAAAGGCTGTTAAAATGGGTGCTTGTGACACTAGGGACGCCTTCTGTGTTTTCCTGGTCCGAGTGCATGCCGGTCGCTGGGTGATCCTGCCTTCATTTCTACGAGTTTCCAGAGTAGAGGCCACCGGTCTGCTCCAAACTGGAGGAGTTACTGTTCCTTTCTCAGTGTAAGGACACAAGATGGAAAAGGAAGCCAGATATTTGCAGGGTGGAGCTCGGGGAGGTGTTGGGCAACACGGTGGGGTCTTCCTGCGGTGGTGGCCATGAAGGCTCATGGGTTGCTCTTGGAGGCTGTCCCCCGCCTTCCCCTCAAAGCAGATGTTTCTTCATTGCACGGACAACCTGCCCTGACGGGGGAGGCAGATTGGCCCCGGGGTGGGCAGCAGTGACCCCGGGTAGGGGAATCAGCTCTCGTGGGGGCCCGTGTGCAGCGAACGGCCCCTGCCTGCAGCCTCTGCCTGGACTCCGTGGGTGCCCGGGGCTCGCTAGCCTGTGGTGAGCGCCAACTTACAAGATCCCGACCCCGTGGCAGGTCATCCATTTGTCTCCCTTGATTGCTGTTCTGAGAATTTGGGTTGCTCTGTAGGACATCTTTAGCCAAGCCCACATGCAGAACGTCAAGGGGGCTCCTCCTCGAGTGACGTGCCTGTGGCAGATGCACCCATGTGTGGGTGGGAGGGTCCAGCATCCTGGGTGCTGGGGAGAGTGTGTCGTGTGTGGGGGTCTGGGCTGGATGGGGAACATGCCGAGTAAGGAAGGGTGTCTGCGCAGGTGCTACAGATTAAGACTTTACCTGTTGTTGGGAACATTGGCTGCTTTTTTTTTTAAGATTTTATTTATTTTTGAAAGACACAGAGAGAGAGAGAGGCAGACACACAGGCAGAGGGGGAAGCAGGCTCCATGCAGGGAGCCTGACGCGGGACTCGATCCCAGAACCCCCAGGGTCACACCCTGAGCCCAAGGCAGACGCTCCACTGCTGAGCCCCCCGGACATCCCCATCGGCTACTTTTAAAGCGTAGGAAGAGCGTTTGTTATTGGACAAGAGCAGTGGGAAAGATTTCTGATCTGAGATATTTCCCTGACTGCCCTGAAAACAGACTTCCCGGAGGACTCTGTGTGTGTGTGTGTGTGAGCGTGTGCACATGCGTGTGCGGGCGCATATATCTGCATGAGCCTGTGAGCGTGTGTGGTTGGGAGTGAGCGTGTGCACGTACGATGAATGCACAGATCCACATTTTCTGATTATATCGCTGTTTTTACTTTGACAGAGTCTCAGCCGAAGCCATAACGAAGCAGCAATTATCAAGATTGGCAAAGGTGCAAGCATCAGTTCCCGTTGAAAACAATTTTAGTGGCCAAAAATCGCTTATGTTTTCTCGAGATGCAGGAAATAATTGTCATTAATTTTAGTTGGAGGAAATTAGAAAAAAATAAAACCTGGGTAAACACTTGTGATGATGCCCGCCCCGCCCCCGCTCCCCGCTTCTTGCTGAAGTCTCAAGACAACATGAGATCTATTTAAGAGGAGGCATCGTTGGCTTCGAAAATTCAGCAACAAAAAAAAAAAAAAGAAAAAGAAAAAAAAATTCAGCAGCTTGCAGCATGCAAAGAGACACCAAAGTGTGTAAAATAGACGGAGTAAGAGCAGGTAAGTTCTCTAACAAACCAGAAGGGATGAGGTCCCCAACTGGGGTGGGGGGCAGGGCAGGGCTTTCCCGGTGTGGTTTACGGTGCTGCTGGACCCCAGCAGGGTGACCGGTGGTGGAAGGAGCTCCAAACCTGTGAGCGTCTGGGCTTCCGGTTAGCCTGGTGAAGGACAGGTAACCAGCGACCCCGCATCCCACTGCTTTGAAGGCCAAAGCTCTACTTTCAATAGAGCCCATGATGCAGGGGGAGCCCCCGTTCCCCGCAGCCTCTGCCTGGGGCCTGTCCTGGGGGCTGGGCTGCAGACCCGGGGTCCCCGCATGGAACCTCCCCACTGTGTCCAGGGCTCCGGCCATTGTGCTGTGGTCCCCCGACCTGTCCCCCAAACCACAACACCCCACCTCCCCACGGGGGGTTCAAAGTAGAAATATCCCTCGGATGCTTGTGGCGAAGCTTGGGGATGATGTGACTGTTGACGTGCAGATTCCCTTTGCTGGGGGAGCTTGCAGCGCAGTAGTCGGGGCCCTTTAGGGGCAGCAGGTGGCATGGGTCACCCTGAGTGAGGCTGGAGGGCCAGGTCACGGGGTGGGTCTGGGCTGGGCCAGGGAGGGGAGGTGGAGGCGGTCTCTGGAGCAGGGCGCCACGGGGACCAGGGAGGGGCTGGTGTCCGGGCGCATGGGGGGCCTCAGAGCACCCCACCCCTCTTTGCTCAGGTGCAGAGGCTCTGGAGGCGGGTGTCCTAGAACTTTGCACCTGGCCCACTAGTTGGCCTTGGGACCCCCTCCCCGGGGCGGCCTGTTGTGGTCCTCAGGGACGACGCGCCTCTGCACTCAGACCAGTTCCTGGACGCGCCGCTCCCCTCAGGTGGGGTCACGCCATGTCCGCATTTGCTTTCACGCCGCGAGGCCTGGCGTGCTCCCTCCCAGAGGGCCTCTCCCCGGCGACAGCAACCCGCCCAGCCTTGGGACGCCAGGCCTGGAGGGTCGTCCCCGAGCCCCGGGCACCCTCTGCCGTCAGGGCCCAGCTCGGGCACAGCTGCCGGGTGTGCCGAGGGCCCCTCACGGTGCGGGGGCTCACAGCACCAGGTCACGGGAGCCGTCCCGGTGATGCTCGCCCCGCTAACCGTTCTGGGGAAGGAATGACTCGAGGAAGCCATTCCATCCCCAGCAACTTGTACTCTCGGAAGTTTTCAGAGTCATCAATATGTTGATTAATATGTTCACGCCAATTAACGTCAATCAGGATGCAGCATTTTGACACCAGCTCCACTTCCCATCATCCGTCCCTACACGGGGCGGAGGGGAGGGGTGGGAGGCTCCCCACCCCATGCACGGCCCTCCTACGACTCCTGACTCACCCCGACCCTGACCCCGTCTACCCGAGGACACAGTCCCGCAGGCCCAGGTGGGTCCCCCCCACCACCACCATCCAAGCTGTCACCGGGGCTCTGAGCGACCAGCTCAGGCCCCTGCGGCCCCTCCTGGGTCTGACGAGGTCGCCGGAGCGGCTCGCAGAGCTCAGGGGACGGCTCTGTCCCTAGGTCACCGCTCTGTGAGAAACCAGAAGGGAGAGCTGCCCGGGGCAGGTCCGGGGGCGGGGGCGCAGGGCTCCCAGGCCCCCCAGGGCCCACTGTCCCCGTGTCACCTGCTCACCAGCCCGGGAGCCCCCCAGACCCCGTCCTTGTGGGCGTTTCTGGAGCTTCATCCCGAGTTTGGGATTGATGAAATCACAGGTCATGGGTGTGGGTTCATCCTGCGGCCCCACCCCTTGAGGTCGGGCTGCCGCTGGGGCGGGGGTCCCCACCTGTAACCACGTGGTCGGTTCCCCTGGCAACCAGCGCCCATCAGGTGCTTTCCTGACCTCACCTCGTTAGCATAACAGGAGACACTTGAGCTCCCGGGCCTGTAGGTTCAACTTAAAGAAATTAAAATGCTAAGTTACCCTGCAAAGCTATTTAAAAACGCATTAAGTGCAATTGTATATCTAATGATTTTTATTCCCACTAGATAGTTCCAGAAGGTCATTGATTCCCACTGTTTTGTCCGGGTCCGCACTCACTGGAGGGTCTTGCTGGAGGTCCTGCTAGTGGGAGGGAGCCGTTCCCTCACCTGCCGCTGGTTTACTGTGTCTTCTGAGCCCTGGGGAGCGAGCTCGGTTGCTCCTGGACTCGCTCTGTGGTTACAGGAACCTTCCGAGGGACAAACGGGGTAGGTTAGATTGGGGTGTAAGGGAGAGTCGGCAGGCAGGTGGCCGAGCCGGTGGCTGCTGCTGAAGCGTGGGGGGAGCGGGCTCACCTGGGCCATCCGCGGAATCCGTGAATCTGCTGAAACCCGAGGCCCTATTGACGTGGGAAGTGAGGACAGAAAGGAAACTATTAGATGTCCTCGCTCACTGTGGCCCACGGACACGTCCTCGAGCCGGGCAGAGGGACCGTCCTCCAGGGACTCAGCTGCCTCCTTGTGCACACCCTGCTGAGGGCACAGACAACCTTGGCCCGACCCCAGGGCCCCGTGAGTCCCCTCTAACACGTGACTTCTTTAAAGTTAAGAAACTTTAAGCTTCTAAGTTTCCTGTAGAAACTCCCTAAATCTCTGCAGCCCCCGAGATACGTGTTGGCGTCACCCCCCAGGCACGTGGTCCACCCATGTCCATCCGAAGGGGCTCAGGACGCAGGTTTTATTAGACGGTAATCAATGGCCTTCTCCCAGCAGTAGGTGGCCCCCCGGGGTCCTGGAAACCTGGTTTCCAAATTCCTCAGGGACTCCCACTCTCCCGGAGTATATAATGCCCCCCACCCCCCCGCCGGTGACCCCAGGACAGCCCCTCCTGCCCATGGTCCCATCCCCGTGATCCATAAAAATCATCCTTTTGCACCAGAGATGTCTCAGGAATTCTTTCTCGGCCTCCGGCTTTGAACCCTGACACTATGACCTGAAAGACGGTGAGTGATGCAGTTTTCCAGACAAAGTGGGCACACTCGGCCCACGTTTAGCCTCTGCCTCCATCCTTTTTCTTTCTTTTTTTTTCCATCATAGCTCTTTAGGATCCAAGAACCACATTCATGCAGAGAGGAGGGGTTTGCAGTGCCCTGCTGTCCTCTGCTCTTCCGTGACAGGAGTGCGTCCCCTGCCCTAGCCCAGGTGGAGCACCCAGCGGCATCCGCGCTTTGTTGGCTCCTCCTAGGCTGTGATGGGGGAGGCACCAGGGCCCACGTCCCAGGCGGTGCTGGGCCAGGGTGGAGCACAGAATCCAAGAGCCGGGTGTCCTCCTGTTTGGGGGGGGCTGCTCTGGTTGGTCTGGGGCGGCTGGCAGTAGGCGTGTCAACAGCTTGCCTCCAGGTGGGTCCCCTCGACACAAGGTCACAAGCTTGACACAAGGTCACAAGCTTGCCGTCACACCTGGCTGAGCACCTGCTCCAATTCCAAAAATTTCCAAAACACACAGGTAAAGAAGCACCATGAGTGAGAGTCAGCAGAACCACAAACCCCAGAACTGGGCTCCTGAGTGTTTCAGGAAATGGGATCAGAGCATTTAGTAACAGAGAAGTTTTCTATTTGGTGGCGTTTGGGTGGCTCAGGGGTTAAGGATCCGCCTTCGGCTCAGGTCATGGACCTAGGTCCTGGGATCGAGCCCACATCGGGCTCCCTGCTCCACGAGGACCCTGCTGCTTCTCCCTCTGCCTCGGCTACTTCCTCTGCTTGTGCGCGCTCTGTCAGATAAATAAATAAAATCTTAAAAAAAAAAGAAAGGAGTTTTCTCTTTGGAGTGCCCTTTTATTTCAAAAGTAGCAAAGTTTCATCTTCTGTGTGTGGTTCTTCGGGACAAGGAAGCTCTGCTGTTTGCCACCATTGTGCCCTCCGGCCACCAGGAGCCTGGAGAACTGTGGCCGGTGAGAGGTCAGGGAAAGAGGCTTCCCTGATAGTCTCTGTGGGATCATAGCAGAGACGGAGCCGTGAGAAATCCCTAGTTCTTTGCGTCGGGTTTGCTCGTATCCTCCTGGGTTTCACTTGCCAAACCACAGCTGTGGGCTGGGGCTTACCCAGAACCCTGGTGCAGCAGGGTTGGGAGCCCCCGGCCCAGGAGGGCGGGCCAGCGGAGGACACTTGGGGCCCAGTGTGGTCACCCGCGGGCTGCGGGGCTCTCCGTGGGAGGCCCGGGGGCAGTCACCTGCAGAAGTAAGTGCCGACCCGGGAGCCCGGGGCTGCGGGAGTCGGTGGCAGGCTGGCCGCCCTCCTGGCTGCAGGTTCTTCTCCCACGGGGCTGTCACCGGTCCTGCTGTGCCCGCCTGGAGGAAGAGGGTCCTCGTGAAGAGTCGAGTTTACCTCCCAGATCCTGCTGCCTCCAGCAGGGACTCATCTCGAGCTCTCCGGCTCCCCAGCCGGGCAGGGACGTCCAGCGTGGCACATCAGCCGCGGGGCGGGTCTCCGTGCTCCTTCTCGGACTGGGCCTCAGAAATTCATAGTCTCAAAATAAATAAATAAATAAATAAATAAATAAATAAATAAATAAATTCATAGTCTCGGGGGAGGGACATTCTTAGCCCTTGGGGTCCTGTTCCCACCAGGCCGCTGCCCTCTCCAGGCCCACGAAGGCCAAAGGGATCCTGCACTTAGCGGGGCAATGAGCTGTTCGGGACGAATGGGGTCTGCTTCGGGAGAACCTAGCCATCCTGTCCCACCTGCTTCCACCTGCCTGCAGCTCTCCTCACCTGTGCCACCTGGTCCCCCCTGCTTGCAGCTGTCCTCACCTGCTCCATCTGCTCCCACCTGCCTTCAGCTGTCCTCACCTGTGCCCATCTGCTCCTACCTGCCTTCAGCTGTCCTCACCTGTCCCCACCTGGTCCAACTGCCTTCAGCTGTCCTCACCTGTCCCATCTGCTCCCACTGCCTTCATCTGTCCTCACCTCTCCCACCTGGTCCCACTGCCTTCAGCTGTCCTCACCTGTCCCACCTGCCTGCAGCTGTCTTCACCTGTGCCCATCTGCTCCCACCTGCCTGCAGCTGTCCTCACCTGTCCCACCTGCCTGCAGCTGTCCTCACCTGTCCCCACCTATTCCCACCTGCCTTCTGTCCTCACCTGTCCCCATCTGCTCCCACCTGCCCTCAGCTGTCCTCACCTGTCCCACCTGCTCCCCCCTGCCTGCAGCTGTCCTCACCTGCCCCCACCTGCTCCCTCCTGCCCTCACCTGTCCCCACCTGTCCCCACCTGCTCTCACTTGTTCTCCTGCGCCCTCCTCTTCCTTTTCCTGCTCCCACTCTCCTCCCAGAGGTGGACGTAGCTATTGAGTGTCCCAAAGGCCCTCCTCATGCTGTGAACAGGACTAGGGTGCACAGGGGTGCTGTGTAGCCCCTTGTTTCCTGCCCAGTGTGTCCCTAGCCCTATGAGCACACACATACCTACTTCTCTTTTTTGTTTTCCTTTTCTTTTCTTTTTGTTTTCGGTTAACATACAGCATATTACTAGTTTCAGAGGCAGAGGTCAGGGATGCATCAGCTGCATAAGCACCCAGTGCTCATCCCATTCCCTGCCCTCCTCATGCCCGCCCCCAGTGACCCCATCCCTCTGCCTGCCTCCCCTCCAGTGACCCTCAGTTTGTTTCCTAGTGTTCAGAGCCTCTCGTGGTTTGTCTTCCTCTCTGTTTTTATCTTGTTTTCTTTTTCCTTCCCTCCCCCTAGGTTCATGCGTTTTATTTCTTAAATTCCGCATGAGCCAGGTCATAGAGGATGTGTCTTTCTCTGACTTCAGTCAGCATCATGCCCTCTGGTGCCCTCCATGTCGCTGCAGATGACAGGGTCTCGCTCTTCCAGTGGCTGTGAGGCACTTCCTGTGCGGGCCGAGCCTCAGAGAAGCCTCCGCCGCCACTGAGCAGCCAGGGAGTTCCGGGTCCACACAGCGTGCATGGAGCGAGGATGTTTTCCTTCCCTCTGACTCACCTTTTTCTGGTAAAAGTCCAAATATGAGAAAAACTCCATCCTCTGCGGAAGACGACTCAGTATCGGAGAAGCCTCCAGGTGAATGTCTTGAGAATCCAGATGCCAGGAGATGAGGACCCTCATGTTCCCTATCTTGCTCTTCTCAATTTTTCAGGTCCTCTCCCAGGGTTGGCGGTTGGCGGAGCTGCCCCGGCTCCCCCGGCCCTGCGGGGAGGCGCCCCCGCCCTCAGGGGGAGCCCCGGTGGCCTGTCCCTGGCTGCCTCCCTGACCACCCGCTTTGCTCTGCAGCAGCTCCCCTGTGCAGCGGGCCAGGTGATGCCTCGGGCAAGGGCGCGTCCACAGGTAGCATTGGGATGCCGCCTGCCCGGCCAGTCCCACGATTGACACAATGCACCTCATTCTAGGGGGACTGGGGTGCTTCTCTGCTGCGCGACAATCTGTCGTGTGCCCCTCACGGCAACAGGCAGCGACGTGGCCTGCAGAGGCGTCCGCGGCGGGTGGCTGGCACCAGGGGCCGCTGCAGGAGGGCACCCGGGCCACCGCGGGGCGAGGAGGCGCCGCACCGGGCCTGCTGAGGGGCCCCGATGCCGTCACCTGACAGCTGCAGCCCCGGTCAGTGGACGGGTGTTTGGGCCCCGTCCCTGTCGGCCAGCTCAGACCTGCCCCAGGGCTTGGGGACATGTGGGTGTAGGAAGGCTTGAGGACGGGGGCTGGCAGGGGACCGGCGCCTCTGTCAGCCTGAAGCATGTGGATGTGGGAGCTATGTGGGACGGAAGGGGTGCAGGTGCCTGGCCACCGGCTGGCAGGGTGGCGCCCCAGGCTCGCCTCTTGCCTGCCTCCCGACCTGTGCTGCGACCCTGCTCCTGGGGGCTCTGCGGCTCCGGGGCTCCCCCTGCAGCTTCCCTGGGGCCTCCTGGGGGACCTGGCGCAGCCTTCCCCCTCCAGAAGCCAGGTTGCTGCGTCTTCAGTCTGGGGCCGCGGGAACCTCTCCTAGGCGCTGGCTGGGAGGACCTGCCTCCTCCCCAGGCTCCTGGAAGGTGAGCGCCGTCCTCCCCGACGTGGAGCCGGAGCTGTCCACGTCCACCTGGGCCCAGGCTCCCGCGGGCTGTCGTGTGAGACCTGGCCTCTTGCTCCTGAGTGTCCTCCTCCCTGAGCTCCGCTCGCCGGACCCTCCCGAGGCCCTCCTGGGGGGCGGGCAGCCTCACCCCCCAGCCCTGCTCCTTCCCCAGGGGAGCCCTCCTCACCCCTACCCTGCTCTGGCAGCTTCCGTACTTGTACTTGTACTTGCCCTTTTAAATAACCACAAAGTAAATGTTTGTCTTTACTCTTTCCACGTTTGGATTTGGGTACAGGTGACGCTCCCCGGTGCACTCGCTTGGGGCTATGACCCGGCACTTCGGCATCTCTGTGTCATGCTGTGGCCCACCTGCCGTGTCTCCACGTCACCACCATGCTGTGTGTCACAACACCATTGCCCCCCCCCCCCCCCCCCCCCCCGGGCTGCGCCTTCCCTCCCGTGACTCCTTGGCCCCATGGCTGGAGCCTGTGTCTGGACTTGCCTTTTAATTTTCCGGCCCGCCCCACAAGGAGCTGGTGCCCTGGGAACCCCCCTGTCGGGGGCGCACACGGCCGCTGGTTCCACAGGTGGCCACAGATGCCGGCTGAGGGCGGAGCGGGCCCGGGACTGCTGGGTTTGCCCTGGATCCCGCTGTCCCTGAGGCCAGCCTGCCCTGACCCCTCCGCACCTTCCCACGTGTACTCACAGGGCCCCAGATGCTGCTTTTCCTCGCGATCCTCAATTGCACAGCCCCCAAAGCAGATGACATGCGGCAGGACTGGAGGGTCATCACTGGGCTGGGCCCGCCGAGTCTCCCTCGGGCTCCAGGCTGAGTGCCCAACCCACGTGAGCACCAGTGCTGCGGGTGTCAGACCACGGGGGGTGGGCACGAGCCCAGCCGAGGCCGCAGCCCCTGGACCGTGGGCCCGAGGAAGGGGGTGGGCGGGTGAGGGTGTGGCCAAATGCATTTGGGGGGGTCCTGGGTGCCGAGCGACACGTGTGGGTGTCAAGGCTGGGGCTGCCACCTGTGGTCCACGTCTGCGTGGGAGCCAGTGGACACCCCAGGCCAAGGCCCTTCAGAGGAGGGACCCGGGGCTTTTCAGAGGAAGGAACTTACGTCCTCCTGACGCGGCTGCACCATCCGCTTCCCCTGTGATGCCCTCCCCCAGGCAGAAGGTCCCAGGGGCTTCCAGACACAGGCCTCCCCAGCCCAGCAGCTCCTGCAGGCCTGTGCTGCTTGGAATGTTCTGGAAAGCCACCCTCCCACCCCCGCCAGGGGGTCCTGCGTGTCCACGGGGCCGCACTCAGATTCTCGTGCAGCCCAATGGACGAGGTCGAAGAGCTCACGGCCCTGGGACCCCAGGCTGCCCGCTGCCCACTGTGGCTCTGATGTGCTGGGACGCTCGCACCCCTTTCCTGCTGTAGCCTGCAGGCTGGGGGTGGGGTGGGGCAGGGGGTGTCTCTGAGCTGCCAGCTGGGGTTTTGTGCCTACGGGTTCTTGACGGCAGGAACGGGGCCCCAGGAGGGGCTGGCGCCTCTGGGCCTCGGGTGTCAGACCAGGGTCTGTGGGGTCCCTCTGAGGCCCGGTTCCTGGACTGATGGGGAGAGGGGCCCTGTCCCTGCAGGGATCACGGCCAGTCGGGGAGGCCACGTGGACAACCCCCATCCCCTCGGCTGTCACTCTGGGTGCCCCGAGGTGGAGTGGCAGGAGCGCGGAGGGAGTCCAGGTGGGAACGGAGCTGGGAGCCAGCGGCGGCTGATGGGCCGTCCCTCCGCCCTGCTGTGCAGGCGCTGCGGCCTGGCACCCAGATGGAGTGGCGGCGTGCCCACCCGCCCGCCTCAGGCACTGGCGCCCTCCGGGGGCCTGACCACATCTGGTGGCCTGGGTCCCCAGCCTCTGCCAGGCTGCAGCCAGCAGGGAGCCGACGTGAAGGCGGGTGCTGGGGAGCACAGGTGTGGCTGACCTGCCTCCCGCCCCGGCCGCGGGCAGCTGGCCTCCCGGGGAGGGGCCGGAGAGGCCTTCACTGACCGCCGCCTACAGCCGCCCCCCTGGTTCCTCGTGGCCCGAGGCTTCCCGAGGGAGCCACCGTCCTGCTACTCCTTCTGGAATGCCGCCGAGCCCAGAGCGAGCGCCCAACAGCTGATTGTTGAGTGGCTGCAGGAAGGGCCCCTCGATCCCAGGAATTCGCTTTCCGGTGGGGGTGCGATGGGGAGACGCTGAGACAAACCGAAATGGCCAGAGTGGGACAGCTTCTCGGTGTGATGGGTGAAGGCAAAGTGAGGGAGGATGACAGGACGGGCTGTATGAAGGGCGGCCCTTGATTCAAGACTGAGCGCCAAGTGGGTGAGTCGTGCAAAGGGCCTGCGGCAGGAATGCACTCAGCAGGCCCCAATAGGAGACGTGGAGTTCACTCGGGTTCCTTGTCGGGACACGTGCACGAACCGGCTTTTCCTTGCTCCTTCTTGACCTCCTGAACTTCGATCTGATGAGGCCAAGAAGAGTCATCAAGGAAACAGAGTCGTGCCGGCGAACTGTCCTCACCTCTGTCACCAGCACCAGCACACAGAGAAGATAGTCCCAGGGCCTCTTTGCTGCTTAACAACTTAAATGATTCTGTAAAGGACGGATTTCTGGAAATAACGGGTGAGCCATGGGAGCAGCAGTCCGCTGGCCCCCTTCCCCCAGCCCGGGGGCGCCTGTCTCTGAGCTGCTACCCCACGAGCCCGTGTTGTTGTGGATCGATGAACAAAGGGTAGCCCACTGGCCCGCCTGGGTGGGAGGCGGGCAGGCTCTGGACTCGACCGTGGGAACCAGGCTGCGGCTGGACCGTCCCCCCAGGAATCGGGGGGACTCGGGGAAGGAATCAGCACCGACTCTAGGACCTGGGTGTCGTTGGCCAGGGGATTTCACTTACAAAAGAAAGAGTGGCTGCTGGGAAGGGTCCAGGGTGGCCTGGGGTCCG